>CM038673.1:610136678-610736678 GCA_021605145.1 Aegilops bicornis | reverse complement strand
AACGGCCTTGTGTTCGACCGGCCATGTTTGAAACAGGAACATGTTCATCGGGAGGGGTCTGGCGTACCGCAAAACGGAGGAAACGGACTTGTGTTGGACCTCCTACAGTCGAAACGGGGTCCTGTTGATCGGGAGGGGTGTGGCGTACCGCAAAACGGAGGAAACAGACTTGTGTTGGAGCGCCTGCGGTCGAAACGGGGTCCTGTTCATCGGGATGGGTGTGGCGTACCGCAAAACGGGACTCCGCGGGATACTCTTCATCTCCACCGTCGAACCCCTCCAGCCTCCACTGGCTACTGTTCATCCACCGTCGACCTCCTCCAGCCTCCACTTGCGACTGTTCATCCACGGGCTCCTGTTCATCCAGCCTCGACCTCCTCCAGCCTCCACCTGCGACCGTTCATCCACGGGCTCTTGTTCATCCAGCCTCCACCGCGCGCTACTCCACCGGCTACTGTTCAACCAGCCCTCTCCACAGGCTCCTGTTCAACCACCCCTCCACGGGCTACTTTTCATCCAACCCTCCACCGTCTACTGTTCATCCAGCCCTCCACAGGGTGGTCCTGTTCATCCAGCCCCAACCGGCTCGATCGATCGGGGTGCTGTTCACCCAGAGGCAACACCACGGGGTCCTGTTCATCCACCCCCATTGGGAAATGTTCATCCAAACCCCCCCTGCAACGCTCACTGTTCATCCAGAGGCAGCATCGATCGGCTTCAGTTAGCAGCACTAGCGAAGGAATCGCTCGATCGGGTTCAGTTAACAGCCATCGATCGATCGCTCGGGTTCAGTAACGCGTAGCCTGTAGTGCAATCGCTCGGGTTGAGTAGGCGAACGCCTCGCTCGGGTTCAGTTAGAGCCCAACGCCTCGCACCCACGCACGTGCGTGCACGAGAGAAATGCACAAACCTCCGTGCATCGCTCGGCCCCGACCACCCATCGTAACTGGGAGCACCCCGATATTTTCCTAGCCCTCGCTTCTACCACGGTTTTTTCCGTCAGTCACGGCCCAAAGAATGTCATGCAGCTGCGTCTCCGGCCCACCCAGGACGAAAAGCCCATTTTCTGTCATGATTTTTTCTCATAGAAGTAGGAGCCCACCACATCTATGATGATACCGGGTTTTGTCACAATTATCGTCATAGAAGTGTCATAAGTATGACAGAAAAAAATTGTTCGGCCCAAAATGTCACGGATGTCTTTTTTTTGTAGTGACATGATTGTTTGTTGGGATGCCTGAGTATTGATGTCTTTATGTCAAATTATAGACTATTGCTTTGAATCACTTATGTCTTAATATTCATGCCATGACTAGACATATGATCAAGTTTATGCTAGGTAGCATTCCACATCAAAAAATTTATCATTTACACCTTTCGAGGACGAGCAGGAATTAAGCTTGGGGATGTTGATACGTCTCCGTCGTATCTATAATTTTTTATTGTTTCATGCCAATATTATACAACTTTCACATATTTTTGGCACATTTTTATATGATTTATTGGACTAACTTATTGATCCAGTGCCTAGTGCTAGTTCTTGTTTTTTGCATGTTTTTTGTGTCGCAAAAAATCCATATCAAACGAAGTGCAAATGCAATAAAATTTCATGGAGAATTATTTTGGAATATATGTGATTTTTGGGAGTTGGAATCACCGCAAACGGAGGCCCACACAGCCCACAGGACACCAGGGTGCGCCAGAGGCCCCTGGCGCGTTGTGGTGGGTTGTGCCCTCCTCGAATGTCGGTTGGAGCTCTATGTTGGGCGCAAGGAAGCTTATATCCGGAAAAAAATCATTTTAAAATCTCAGTGCAATCGGAGTTACGATCTCCCGGAATATAAGAAACGGTTTTCGACCAGATCAGGGGAACGCGAAACAGAAGAGAACAGAGAGGGAGATCCAATCTCGGAGGGGCTCCCGCCCCTCCGCCGCCATGGAGACCAAGGTCCACAGGGGGAACTCTCCTCCCATCTGGGGGAAGGCCAAGGAAGAAGAATAAGGAGGGGGACTCTCTCCCCCTCTCTCCTGGTGGCGCCGGAACGCCGCCGGGGCTAGGATCGTGACAACGGTCTACATCAACAATCTTGCTACCATCAACACCAAATTTATCCCCCTCTATGCAGCGGTTCTCCGCTGTAATCTCTACTTAAACATGGTGCTCAACTCCATATACTATTTCCCAATGATCTATGGTTATCCTATGATGTTTGAGTATATCTGTTTTGTCCCGTGGGTTAATCGTGATCTTGGTTGGTATGATTGTATGTTTTATTTATGGTGGTGTCCTACGGTGCCCTCCATTCTCGCCCAAACGTGAGGGCCCCCCGATGTAGGGTGTTGCAATATGTTCATGGTTTGCTTATTGCCAATGTGATAAAGAGGACTTGATACTTAATGTTATGGTTGGGTTTCATGACCCTAATGATCTTTAGTAGTTGCGGATGCTTCCTAGGGGTCCAATCATAAGTGCATATGATCCAAGTAGAGAAAGTATGTTAGCTCATGCCTCTCCCTCATATAAAATTACAAGAATGATTAGCGGTACTTTTTATCGATTGCCTAGGGACAAATAACTTTCTTGTTGACACCAACCTTTTTACTAAACACCTAACTTTCATTATCTTGCAAAGTAGTTCTAATTTTATTCTTGCAAAGTAGTTCTAGCATCACTCTTACAAACTAGTTTCATACTTGTTTCTGATAAAGCAAACATGAAGTGTGCGTAGAGTTGTATAGGTGGTCGATAGAACTTGAGGGAATATTTGTTCTGCCTTTAGCTCCTCGTTGGGTTCGACACTCTTATTTATCGAAGAAGTGTACAAATGATCCCCTATACTTGTGGGTTATCACTGCAACAATGATTCCTGTTGCCCACCTCTATGGATCGTGCCATCCATGAAGAACACCTCGGACTGGAACCTAGAGGAGGACATGTAGACCATCTATAACGTGTAAGTGGAGTATGGTAAATTGTGAACAGTAGCACTGTGAATATATGTAGACTAGTCGTGCACAAATTTATCACATGAAGTGGAGATGAACTTGTGTGGCATACTGGCATTTTTTCTTTAGAATTTATTACTAGTAAATGTGTTATGTGTACGTGCAACTTGGTGGTTGTTGCACGGGCTCCAACACGCTCTTTGAGGAAAAAAAGTGGCACAGCTTTGGATATAGGTGACGTGGCGGCATCATACAGTAGCATCGTTCGCTATAAGGTGTAGTATACTCCTACTAGAACGACAACTCCTATAAAACCTTGCGCTTGGCTCTTTGCCTCTTCAGGAGGTTCAACAGTTCATACTCGTGTGAACCTTTCACTTGGCTCTTCGCCTCTTCGGAAGGTCCAACAATGATGATACTACAGTTCTGGCAATTTGACACTGATTGAACTGTTGCACGTCCATCGCGAGGGCGAGGGCGAGGGAGAGGGCGCTGTAGTCAAAACCCTCTCCTCGTCCTGCGAGCCACCGCGCACGTGGGCGAGGGAGAGGCGTAGTAAGCAAGCTTATCCTCGTTCGGCGAGTTGACGGGACACATCAAAGCAGTACTAGTACTAGTCCATACTACGTCCTTTCCGGTTAATATGGATTAATTTGCAATGAGAAAAATACACTGGCGGTCAACGTATGTAACAATACGCTATTTACGGTTACTATATAGTTTTGTGGTGATTATACGATCACTAGCTCATCGTAGAGCATCGTATTTCACCCTACTGACCAGCCACATAGTCGACGTGGCACTTTGTTGACTGGTTAAATTGTCACCTGGTTTCTGGGTCCCACCTGTAAGTTGGCAGAGCAAAGAAATTAGTTAAACAAAACTTTACGCAGCGCCGACAGAGTCCAACCCTTGCGCGCGAACCACCCTGGCTGTGTATGTCAGTGCATGCACGTGTACTCCCTCGATCTTCCAACAAAGAGTGTACATCGGCGAAAAAACAAAGAGTCTACATCTACACTTCTAATGCATTTAGCCTTTAATCTAACGATATTGATTGACTAATGCACCAACTTGTGCTCTAGCTATAGGCTACATGTCTATCCTTAATTACAGCATGCAACAACCTTCATTTAATCTTCTTCTCTCAATGGTCGCATGCACACATAAGTCTGCTACTTTTGGGCGTTAATTATGCCCTGGTCAATGTGTAAATCTCTATATGTACAGTCTTTCACGGATGTAGGGAGTAGGTTGATCACTTGAGCGTGAGCGTGTGTGTTGCGTCGTGTGTTGTGTGTTGCATGGGTGCGTGAGTGGTGCGTGCGTCCATGTGTACGTGTGAGTGTTGCATGTTGCATGCATGCATGCATGCATGAGGCTTTTACTCCCTCCCATTGACATGTTCATATTTCAAACTTCATTAAAACATTGCATGCAAGAATTAAGAGATAACTCACCAATGCGTGTAAAAGTTCTGGTCATTTGTTCCTCACGCATGCATTCCAATTAATACGTTCGTAAACACAATTTTCTTGAGGAAAACGAGCCCATTATTGAGTACTTTCGGCAAAAAAAATCTTCGGGCACTCATCATTTACTACTACACTGGTTGATGATTTTTTATTGACCTGTATATAAACCTCCGTCCTGGTTTAATGGTTCCCTTCGTACTTAATGTAAATTTTTGACCATAAATTTAACTAACAAAGTGTCAATGCATGTCATAAAAAACTATACCATTAAAAACTATGTTCAAATACGAATCCAGTGATATGGTTTTTGGTGAAATGCATTAACATTTTATTACTGAAATACTCCCTCTGTCTAGGTGTATAATTCACTTTCCAAATAATCCCAAAACACTTAAGCACGGTGCATTAACTCCCACCTCATTTCTTGACATATCAACCAATAAGAGATGTGGGCGTGCATGTTTTCAATGACTCGAGACTACCAAACACGATATGCAGTGGTTAGTTCATTGCATGCAATGCTATTAATTAGCAAATAAACATTAAGTTCTCTTGTTTTTCCCTCTTTGGTCACGGTGCACAACCAAAGATGACTTATTCACCTGGACGGAGGGAGTAGATGGTCAAAGTTTGACACAAAATTAATGCATTGGTAAACATAATTTTTTGAGGAAAACGAGTGCATTAATTGAGTGTTTTTTCAAACTACAAAAATTATTCCACCACTCACCATCTACCTTGGTTGATGAGATTTTTGAATTGAGCCCTACTAGTACTCCTACATTATTGGCGTCGGGTGCCTTGGCCAATGTTTCATCTTGTTGGACAGGATGAGCGTAGAGGTATAGGGATACTGTAGATAGGAAGTCTTCGCAATCCATTATTCCCCATCTCGGTCAAATAGAACTATTCAACTAGTCTTCACAGTGAAGTGACAATACACGTTGCAGCAGATGGGACACTTAATTACTAAGCTGAGCCAGCATGTTGGTGTTACTAAATCAGCCTTACCCAGTACTACCATCATGTTTGCCAGTGGAGCATGCTTCCGCAAATACGTCTACACACCTCTCTCCTCCATTAACTGACATATGGGCCCTCTTGAGGTAGACCCAAATGTAATCGGCATAACTATTTACACTCTGAATGACGGTATATCCTGGTAGTAGTACTAGTAGAATTGAGATTTTAATGCACTTTCTTCCCCGTCTTTCACTCTTCTTCCTCCTCTCTTCTTCTTCCTTCTCTCTTCCCCATCGTCGGCTGCACACCATTTCCCCCCGCTCACTGCTCAACCACACACGCCATCTTCTTCACTTGCCCGCCCGAATCCACTTCCCCGCTGGCTCGCAGGCACCGAAAACCCCAATCACTCAGCGCCCTAAAAAACCTATGGCAGAATTGACTGACACGCAGAGCTGCGATTGGAATTCCCTCCCCGATGTTCTCTTGGAGCAGATCTATAATCGCATGGACCTGCTCAACACCATCCATCTGGCTGCATGCTCGGTGTCTTTGTACCGTCTACTCGTCTGCAACCGGCTGGCCCTTTTCAAGACACCCTGCTTGCTGATGCATGATCCTTGCAGGTGGTGACGATCCTACGGAGGTTGCCATGGTGCCCCTCGACATGCTACCACTACCCGTCCACCTGTCCTTCATGCGCGGCCACTACTGGGCGGGCACGAAGGCCAACTGGATCGTCCTCATCCACCAATACGGTAATCTTTAGCGTCTCGTGGATATCTACACCCAGCGAGAGATCACCCTTCCATCGTTGGATACCGCCGCCATCGAGCCTCGCGGCCTGCTGGACACTCCTGCCTACTACGCACGAGACGCGTCGAGCTTTTGGCTCGACCTCTGTTTGCTGAAGGTTGTAATCTGCGAAGTGCCCACACCATCAGAAGACTACATGGATTACAAGCTCTTTGCCTTGTTCAACATGGGATTGGTCTATCTGGAATCCGGTCACCATACATGGTTATGGTTCATCGTCAATCCTGTTGAGGCAACATTTCTGTTTGATGCTATAGTGCATGATGGCATCGTTTACGCAGTCGACGCACAGATTGGCTACCTATACTGGTGGAATCTATCATCGTGTAATTGTTCTATCTCATCTCATCTTTACCTTATGGATACGACTGCCTATTGATTGTTACAAATTTAGAATAGATAGTATGTCTATAACCACATCATTGCTATAGATTTTTATGACCACACATGTTATTGTTAGAGTTGATATGAGAACAATTGGCATCTAATGATTGTTAGAATAGATATTATGAGTATAACCTCATGATTGCTATATGTTACTCTCATTTCCAAGATTTTTATAACAACGCATGGTATTGCTTAGAGTTGATATGAGAACAGCAGTAAGTGCTATGGTAGAATATGAGTAGGCCCTGTCATAGTTGTTTTCCTCTGATTGTTACATGATGTTTGAACCGTGACATATTGCTAGAATATGAAAGCCATTGGCTTATTTTTTTAACATGGGGTATGATTATGACCACGGCACTGCAATTCTCTGTCTATGATATGTGTCACTGTTATAATCAGTGGCGGAGCATGCCAGAGTTGTTTGGGGGGGGGCATGTACAATATATGAGTCAGTGGGGTGCCAACCACACAAATATTCATAATCTGAACTCTCTCTCAAAAATATTTGTGCATGCATGTGACAATCTTGGGGGGGGGGGCCACAGCCCCACAGTAATGCACTAAGCTCTGCCATTGGTTATAATAATCTTAATTCCACACATACTCTGAACATGATTGTATATTTTTGTCCTTTTGGTCTCCAGTTTAATTTGTTGCAGCAGGCGCAAATGCGCTAGCCTTCATGATTCCAGGACCTGGAATCATACCATTCAATGGGTGGTGGTTTATCGCTCCTTTAGCTGACGGCGGTCATTTGATGCTCATTCACACATAACAAATTGACCAAACCATTACATCAAACCACATGCAGTACAATGCCTGGGGCGTTCGTGACATTTATGGCTATGGTTGCTTCGTGTTTGAGAAAGATCCCAGCTCCGTTGGGCCAGGCATATTCAGCTGGAGGCAGGTTTATAGCCTCGGCAACCACTCCATGTTCCTCGGGCTCAATTATCCGATCATCCAACCAATCATCGATCATATCACCGGCGATGATTACCGTGCTATGCAACTTCCATTCGCCAGGGGGAACTGTGTTTACACATCATACCATGGGTTTCATGAATCACCATATCCAGAGATTCGTCGACACAACTTGTTGCCAGATAATCTTCAGTGCGTGAAAGGCATCAAGCTTCCATGCGATGGATGGCTTTTGCAAACCCAACATGCGGCGATGTGGTTCATGCCAACAGCAAATATGCACAACTTGATTCGTACTAATATCTAGACTAAGCCATGTATCCTGCTATTGTAGCATGACCCTCTTTTGTCGGATATTATGTATTGTTGTTAGTTTGAAGCACTCCTCTGGTTTGAAGGATAGATACCTTTCTGGGATCAAGTGCATCCTAACTCACCTGCGTAGGATGTACTAATAATAATGATGGAGATGTTGTGCAGATATATATATATATATATATATATATATATAGTTCCCTTTTCATATATATATATATATATATATATATATATATATATATCAATTAGGCTTCAAGTGCGTACTTGTTGGTGAAAGTGTTGTCCAATGGGAATTATATTTTGTATTACTCATGTAGCCTACAAAGTCTGCCGCACAGCCTTGTAACTTCTTATTCCATTCTAAATTTGTACTAGTCCTCTATACCATATATTGCGCTACTCGTACTACTACCTCCCTCCTAGTTTATTGGTCCCCTTCGTAATTTGTCAAATTTTGACCATAAATTTCACTAACTAAATGTTAATGCATGTCACAAAAAATTATATCGTTTGATTCGTATTTGAACATAGTTTCCAATGGTATAATTTTCGGTGACATGCATTGACATTTTGTTAGTTAAACCTATGGTTAAAATGTGACACTAAATACGACTAGTAAGTAGTACAGTAGTAGTTCTAGTATACGTCGGTCAAATTATTCATCATGTCCTCACATTGAATTGACGTGACAACACGCTGCGCGTGAGGTGACACAAGAGTCCCAGCGGCGTGTTCGGGTATTGTGGACTTTAGATTTGGAGTACCATATAACTGGAATTAACCATCGATTGATCATTCACTTAAAACAGTCGATTGATCATACATTGAGTACCATATAACTGGAATTAACCGATGCAAGTCCAAGAAGGATTGGCCGGTGCCGCCGGCTGGCGTCAAGTTAGATCCCATGGATCAGGAGCTGACCAAGCACCTTGAGGCCAAATTGAGTGTTGACAGCGCGATATCTCACCCTCTCATCGATTTGTTCATACCAACCATCGACTGCGAGCACGGCATATGCTACACCCATGCTGAGAAACTTCCAGGTAAGACACCGATCGGCCGTCTACTTGCACAAACATATTCCTTTGTTTACAGCTCTATTTTTCTTTTTAGATGCAGACCTAGTGAAGCAATTACAATTTGACAGTTAATAAAAAGTGAAACAAGTGACTGCAACATGCCAAAGATGTCATGAAAAAGCCAACTACGTACACTAAAACCTGTATTCGACGATACTGCAGGTATCACACTGAGTGGCCTAAGTAAGCATTTCTTCCAGCGCAACTCCAGGGCGTTCAAAAGGGGCATGTGGATGCGTCGCAAGATACAGTCGGAGTGCGGCATGCACGCGATGTGGCACAAGACCGGCAATACCTTGTCGGTGATGGTCAACGGCCGGCAGACGGGCAGCAAAAAGGTTTTGGTGCTGCACACCAACAAAAACTTCGACCAGCAGAGGACCAACTGGGTGATGCACCAATACCACCTCGGGGACCTGGAGCAAGAGAAGGAGAGGGAGCTAGTCCTCTGCAAGATTTTCTACCAGAGGAACACTAGGGCCAGGACTAAAAAGATTATAAGTTAGTTTGGTATTGGTACTTGTACTACCTGGTCGTCTGCAAGTTGGTATTGTTGTTAACAATCTTTCGATATGAACTTGGCATTTGCTTTCAACTATCATGTTGAGGGTCGACATGGATATAAAGCTGAATCATTTGTTTCGAAACGAAATTTTAGGCACCTGATTTTTATTTGATGGGTAGCATAAGCACCTGTCGTTCGAATTCCCAGTTCTCCAAATTTTTCGAAACAAGTGCATGCACTTATTATCACGATAAAAAACAATATACCTGTTGGATCCCAGTTATTAGTCTGTACTTGCATAATTCTCTCGTTTATTGGGAAGGTATATTGTTTTTTCAGGTTGAGCAAGTTTCAACTGGGCTGTAGATTACCCAGGCTTGGTTTTTTTAACAAGCCCAGCCCATGACGACAACGGGGCACAAAGATCCAGCAGGTATCTACTGGCCTCTGTCCCGCCAGCGTTAGTTATATTTTGTCTTAGAACATGAGCATGCAGTTTTTTTTACTGAATCAAACACACAGCCCAGTTCTATTTTCCTCTTGAAACGCCATGTCCTACTTCTATTTTCTAATATCTACCTATAGTTTTACTAGTTCATATACACGTATCATTATATTGAAAATACAAGAAGTTCCCTTTTCATATTTACATCCTTATTTTTTGTTGTTATTTTCCCTCCCAGTGCTGTTTTTTTTGCCACTCGTTTTCCCTTAAACCAACTCAATTGTCCCACGTCTTATTTGCTTACAAAAACAAAATGATTTTTTTGGCAAATAAATAAGTTCTTAAAAATAAATGTTCGTCATTTCGGGATTACAACAGTTCGGACTCCACCGAAATATGCAAAATAAGGTTGAACTTTTTTACCGTGGTCCTGGGCAGAAAATGGGTTGTAATAAATTACTTAAGAATTAGCAAATTGGATGCAAATTATTAAAAAAATAGCAAATGGGCTCTATGTTGTCTGCCACGGATTTGGAGGCTGACTTGTGGGCCTACTAAGTTCATGCGTACACAAGGTTTGTCAAAAAAATAAACTTAGTCAACAATCGACTCTACCAGCGTCAGACCGTTAGATGTCAATCTAACGGCAATCGTGCCTCTTCATTCTCTAATCTTCCTGCTCCAGCCGCCCAAACCAGCGCTGGCGGCACCGCCTGCTCCCGCCTCCCGTGGTCGGCTGTGCTGCCGGGCAGGCCTCACGGCCCTACCATACTCGCATCCCTGGCCTGGCTATCCCTCTACTCACCCACACTTCATGTTATTTTCCGGCGACGGCAGCGGAACCAGTCAACCCTCATACTCCCCACCATGTGGGCAACCACTGCGTGTCTTCCCCAGCTTCGTGTCGTTCTCTTCCTAGGCCTCGACGTCGTCCAACGCCCTGGTGCTCTTAGCACGGCGTGGTCAACGTGGTCAACAAACGACATCCATCGGAAGTGGACTGTACGTGGAGAGGCTGACAGCTGGGTCCACGGCCACACACAAGGAAATGCCTCCTTATTACGCCAAAGTAATGATTCCTCCACCTAACATCTGGGAACCACCAGAAGGACCTCTGTATTTCACGAAAAAAATGTTCCACCCGCTGATAGCTCGGACCTACCACCTATATATTCGCACGCAAGGAAGTGCCTCCTTATTACGCACAAAAAAAATGAATACTCCCCCTACTAGTTGGGACCCACCATAGTGGGAGGCTGACTTGTGGGCCTACTAAGTTGACGCGGACGGAGGGCTTTGTCAACTTAGTCAATATGAACGATTCGAGCTCCAAAGGATGTGACGATGTCCATCCAATGTACCGTAGTGCTTCTTCAACCTCTGGTCTTCTTGCTCCAGCCGCCCAAACCAGCGTCGGTCATGCCACATGCTCCTGCCTCCTGTGGCCGGCTGTGCTGCCGCAGAGGCACCGCCCCCTACTACTCCCACCGCTGGCCAGGCCCTACGGTGACGGCAGCCTCACACCGCAGCCAAACCAGTCAACCCTCGTACTCCTCTCCATGTGGGCATCCACTGCCGAGTCTTCCCCGACTCCGTGTCGTCCCGTTCCTAGGCCTCGCCGTCGTCCACTGCCTTGGTGCTCTCGGCACGGCATGGTCAATGTGGTCAAGGAACGACTTCCATCGAAAGAGTATTGTACGTGGAGAGGCTGACAGTTGGGTCCACGGCCACAACAAGGAAGTGCCTCCTTATTACGCGGAAAATAATGATTCTTCCACCTAACAATAGGGACCCAGCGGACGGGCCACCGTATTTTGTGAAAAAACATTTCCCCCCTGACTGTTGGGACCCACCAGCTACATCTTCGCACGCAAGGAAGTGCCTCCTTATCCTCCCTGACAGTCGGGACCCACCTGGTCGAAGCGTACGTAGCGTTGTCATTCTGGTCGCATACATGTACGTACATACGATCGGTCTGTCTGCAGGCTGCAGCGATGAACCGTGGCCGAGTAAGGAAGGGCACGTGTCGTAGTATAGGCGCGCACGTGTCGTAGTAGAGGCGCGCACGTAGCATGTCATGCAGTCCCGTTAATATCATGTACACGTATGTACAGCCAGGGTGCAAGAAAGTAAATACGGCCACGTATGTACATACGGGCTGGGTCTCGAACGCCTACTCGCGCATACGTATGGCCAGGGCTCATGTACATGGCTGGGTCGAAACGGAGAAAATGCGTCATCCTGTTCATCAGGAGCCAATCGGCTTTGACGGAACAGCCGATCGAAACGAGACCTGGTGTACTGCAGAATGGAGGAAACGGCCTTCTGTTCGACCGGCCACGATCGAAACAGGATCCTGTTCATCGGGAGGGGTCTGGGGTACCGCAAAACGGAGGAAACAGACTTCTCTTGGACCTCCTACGGTCGAAACAGGGTCCTATTGGGGTGTGGCGTACCGCAAAATGGAGGAAACAGACATGTGTTGGAGCGCTATTGTCGAAGTGGGGGTCCTGTTCATCGGGAGGGGTGTGGCGTACCGCAAAACGGGACTCCACGGGCTACTGTTCATCTCCACCATCGACCTCCTCCAGCCTCCACGGGCTACTGTTCATCCACCGTCGATCTCCTCCAATCTCCACCTGCGACTATTCATCCACGGGCTCCTGTTCATCCAGCTTCCACCGCTCCTCGACCGGCTACTGTTCAACTAGCCCTCTCCACGGGGTCATGTTCAACCACACCTCCACGGGCTAATGTTCAACCATCCTTCCACTAGCTACTGTTCAACCAGCCCTTCACGAGGTCCTGTTCATCCAGCCCTCCACGGGGTCCTGTTCATTCACCCCCAACCGGCTCGATCGATCGGGGTCCTGCTCATCCAGCGGCAACGACCTCTACTACCACGGGGTCCTGTTCATCCAACCCCCCACCAGGAACTGTTCATCCAACCCCTCCCCCCAACAATTCATCAAGAGGCAGCAGGTTCGATCGGCTTTAGTTAGCAGCAGTAGCGAAGGAATCGCTCGATCGGGTTCAGTTAACAGCCAGGGATCGACCGCTCGGGTTCGAAGAACGTCCTGCGGGCAATCGCCGGGTTCGATGGCGAACACCTAGCCTCGCCGGGTTCAGTTAGAGCGTTAACGCCTCGACACACGCTGCAGACGTGCGTGAGAGAAACACACAAACCTCCATGCATCGCTCAGCCCTGACCACCCACCGTAACCGGGAACTCCCCAATATTTACCTCGCCCTCGCTTCTACCATGGTTTTTTCCGTCATGGACGGCCGAAAGAATGTCATGCAGCTGCGTCTCCGGCCCTCCCAGGACGAAAGGCCCGTTTTCTGTCATGATTTTTTGTCATAGAAGTAGGAGCCCACCACATCTATGATGATACCGGGTTTTGTCACAATTATCGTCATAGAAGTGTCATAAGCATGACAGGAAAAAATTCGTTCGGCCCAAAATGTCACGGATGTGTCTTTTTTTTGTAGTGTTGTAAGTCTGTATACATATGCTTTGATCACCTCATCAAAGCGTATATTCCAACTCCAAGATGCTTGCACCACTCCATAGATGGATCGCTGGAGCTTGCACACTTTGTTAGCACCTTTAGGATCGACAAAACCTTCTGATTGCATCATATACAACTCTTCTTTAAGAAATCCATTAGGCAATGCAGTTTTGACGTTCATTTGCCAAATTTCATGATCATAAAATGCGGGAATGGCTAACATGATTCGGACAGACTTAAGCATCGCTACGGGTGAGAAAGTCTCATCACAGTCAACTCCTTGAACTTGCCAAAAACCTTTCGGGACAAGTCGAGCTTTGTAGACAGTAAATTTCCATCAGCGTCAGTCTTCTTCTTGAAGATCCATTTATTTTCTATGGCTTTCCGATCATCAGGCAAGTACACCAAAGTCCATACTTTGTTTTCATACATGGATCCTATCTCAGATTTCATGGCCTCAAGCCATCTATTGGAATCAAGGCTCATCATAGATTCTTCAAGTTCGTAGGTTCGCCTTGGTCTAATAACATGACTTCCAAGATAGGATTGCCGTACCACTCTAGTGCGGATCGTGCTCTGGTTGACCTACGAGGTTCAGTAGCAACTTGATATGAAGTTTCATGATCACTATCATTTGCTTCCTCTCTAGTTGGTGTAGGCATCACGGGAACGGATTTCTCTGATGTGCTACTTTCCAATTCAAGAGAAGGTACATTACCTCATCAAGTTCTACTTTCCTCCCACTCACTTCTTTCGAGAGAAACTCCTTCTCTAGAAAGGATCCATTAATTCTTGGTAGAAGGTGTACCCAATTGTTTCTTTAGAGTATCCTATGAAGACGCACTTCTCTGATTTGGGTTTGAGCCTATCAGGCTGAAGCCTTTTGACATAAGTGTCGCAACCCCAAACTTTAAAAAATGACAGCTTAGGTTTCTTGCCAAACCATAGTTCATACGATGTCGTCTCAGCGGATTTAGACAGTGCCCTATTTAACGTGAATGCATGATACGTCCATTTTGCATCATGCTTTTATATCGACATTTATTGCATTATTGGTTGTTATTACAGGTTATGTCACAATACTTATGCCTATTCTCTCTTATTTTGCAAGGTTTACATAAGGAGGGACAATGCCTAAATTGGAATTCTCAATGGAAAAGGAGCAAATATTAGAGACCTATTTTGCACAACTCCAAAAGTCCTGAAACTCCATGAAAGTTATTTTTGGAAATAATAAAAATATTGAGCGGAAGAAGCACGCCGAGGGGCCCCACTGCCACGAGGGTGGGGCGCGCCCTACAGGGCGCGCCCCGCCTCGTCAGGCCCTGACAACTCTCCGGTGGCCATCTTACGCTATATGAGGTCTTTCGTCGAGGAAAAATCATAAGCAACCTTTCGGGACGAGACTCACGCCACGAGGCGGAACCAATCTAGGGCTCCGGCAGAGCTGTTACGGGGACACTTCCCTCGGGAGGGGGAAATCATCGCCATCGTCATCACCAACGCTCATCTCATCGGGAGAGGGCAATCTCCATCAACATCTTCACCGCACCATCTCCTCTCAAAACCCTAGTTCATCTCTTGTATCCAATTCTTGTCTCCAAGTCCGGGAGTGGTACTAGTAGGTTGCTAGTAGTGTTGATTACTCCTTGTAGTTGATGCTAGTTGGTTTATTTGGTGGAATATCATATGTTCAGATCCTTTATGCATATTAATACACCTCTGATTATGAACATGAATATGCTTTGTGAGTAGTTACGTTTGTTCGTGAGGACATGGGAGAAGTCTTGCTATTAGTAGTCATGTGAATTTGGTATTCGTTCGATATTTTGATGAGATGTATGTTGTCTAGCCTTTAGTGGTGTTATGTGAACGTCGACTACATAACACTTCACCATTATTTGGGCCTAGAGGAAGGCATTGGGAAGTAATAAGTAGATGATGGGTTGCTAGAGTGATGAAGCTTAAACCCTAGTTTATGTGTTGCTTCGTAAGGGGCTGATTTGGATCCATATGTTTCATGCTATGGTTAGGTTTACCTTAATACTTTTGTTGTAGTTGCGGATGCTTGCAATAGAGGTTAATCATAAGTGGGATGCTTGTTCAAGTAAGAACGGCACCCAAGCTCCGTCCACCCACATATCAAATTATCAAAGTACCGAACGTGAATCATATGAACGTGATGAAAACTAGCTTGACGATAATTCCCATGTGTCCTCGGAGCTCTTTTCTCTATATAAGAGTTTGTCCAGGCTTGTCCTTTGCTACAAAAAGGATTGGGCCACCTTGCTGCACTTTATTTACTTTTTGTTACTTGTTGCTCGTTACAAATTATCCTATCACAAAACTATCTGTTACCACTTATTTCAAGATTTGCAGAGAATACCTTGCTCAAAACCACTTATCATTTCCTTCGCTTCCTGGGTTTGACACTCTTATTTATCGAAAGGACTACGATAGATCCCCTATACTTGTGGGTCATCAAGACTCTTTTCTGGTGTCGTTGCCGGGGAGTGAAGCGCCTTTGGTAGGTGGAATTTGGTAAGGAAAAATTTATATAGTGTGCTGAAATTTACTATCACTTGTTACTATGGAAAGTAATCCTCTGAGGGGCTTGTTCGGGGTATCTTCACCCTGACCAGTAGAGCAAAGAGTTGCTCCTCAACCTACTGAACCTACTGAAAATGAAAATGTTCCCTTTGAAGTTCCTTCGGGTATGTTAGAAAAACTGCTAGCTAATCCTTTTGTAGGACATGGAACAAAGCATTCTGATGAGCATCTAATCTATGTGGATGAAGTTTGTGGATTATTTAAGCTTGCGGGTATACCCGATGATGTTGTTAAGAAGAAGGTCTTCCCTTTATCTTTGAAGGGAGATGCATCGACATGGTATAGGCTATGTGATGATACGAGGTCATGGAACTATAAACGATTAAAATTGGAATTTCATCAGAAGTATTATCCTATGCATCTTGTTCATCATGATCGCAATTATATATATAATTTTTGGCCTCGCGAAGGAGAAATCATCGCTCAAGCTTGCGGGAGGCTTAGGTCAATGTTATATTCATGCCCCAATCATGAGCTCTCAAGAGAAATAATTCTTCAAAAAAATTATGCTCGGCTTTCTCGTAATAATCAATCCATGCTCGATACTTCTTGTGCTGGCTCTTTTATGATGAAGACTATTGAATTCAAATGGAATTTATTGGATAGAATTAAACGCAACTCTGAAGATTGGGATCTCGACGAAGGTAAGGAGTCGGGTATGACACCTAAGTTTGAGTGTGTTAAATCTTTTATGGATGCCGATGTTTTCCGTAAGTTTAGCACTAAATATGGACTTGACTCTGAGATAGTAGCCTCTTTCTTTGAATATTTTGCTACTTATGTTGATCTACCCAAGGAGAAGTGGTTTAAATATCATCCTCCCATAGAAGTAAAAGTAGTTGCACCTACTAAAGCTGAAGAAAAGACTATCACTTATAATGATCCTGTTGTTCCTACTTCTTATGTTGAGAAACCACCTTTCCCTGTTAGAATAAAGGATCATGCGAAAGCTTCAATCAGAGTTAAAAAGCAATATTAGAACTTATACATCTCTGAGCAAGTTAAAGTTGAACCTAATATTGCTATTGTTAAAGATCTCTTGGCTGATAATATTGATGGGCACGTTACTTATTTCTGTGGCGAAACTGCTAGAATTGCCAAACCTTGTGCTAAAGATAAACATAGACCTTGTGGTAGGCGTGCCTGTTATTTCTGTTAAAATAGGAGATCATTGTTATCATGGCCTATGTGATATGGGTGCTAGTGTTAGTGCAATACCTTATGACTTATACAAAGAAATTATGCATGATATTGCACCTGCTGAGATAGAAGATATTGATGTCACAATTAAACTTGCCAATAGAGATACTATTTCACCTATGGGAATTGTTAGAGATGTTGAAGTCTTGTGTGGGAAAACTAAATATCCTGCTGATTTCCTTGTTCTTGGTTCCCCACAAGATAGCTTTTGTCCCATTATTTTTGGTAGACCCTTCTTGAACACCGGCCAATGCTAGAATAGATCATGAGAAAAATGTTGTTACTATTGGCTTGGGTGATATGTCTCATGAGTTTAATTTCTCTAAATTTAGTAGACAACACCGTGAAGAAGAATTGCCTAGTAAGGATGAAATTATTGGTCTTGCTTCTATTGTTGTACCTCCTAGTGATCCTTTAGAACAATATTTGCTAGATCATGAAAATGGTATGTTTATGAATGAAAGAAGGAAATAGATGAAGTATTCTTTAAACAGGAACCTATCACGAAACACAATTTGCTTGTTGAAACTTAGGGGATCCTCTTCCACCCAAGGGTGATCCCGTGTTTGAGCTTAAACCGCTGCTCGATACTCTTAAATATGCTTATCTTGATGAGAAAAAGATATATCCTGTTATTATTAGTGCTAACCTTTCAGAGCATGAAGAAGAGAGATTATCGAAAACTCTGAAGAAGCACCGTGCTGTTGTTGGATATACTCTTGATGATCTTCAGGGCATTAGTCCCACTCTATGTCAACATAAAATAAATTTGGAAGAAGATGCTAAACCAGTTGTTGATCATCAACGACGGCTGAATCCTAAGATGAAAGAAGTGGTAAGAAAAGAAATACTAAAGCTTCTGGAGGCAGGTATAATTTATCCCGTTCTCGATAGTCAGTGGGTAAGTCCTGTCCATTGTGTTCCTAAGAAGGGAGGTATTACCGTCGTTCCTAATGATAAAGATGAATTGATTCCGCAAAGAATTATTATAGGTTATAGGATGGTAATTGATTTACGCAAATTAAATAAGGCTACTAAAAAAGATCATTACCCCTTACCTTTTATCGATCAAATGCTAGAAAGACTATCCAAACATACACATTTTTGCTTTCCAGATGGTTATTCTGGTTTCTCTCAAATACTGTGGTCGCCTAATGATCAATCAAAGACTACTTTTACTTGCCCTTTTGGTACTTTTGCTTATAGGCGTATGCCTTTTGGTTTATGTAATGCACTGCTACCTTTCAAAGATGCATGATGGCTATATTCTCGACTTTTGTGAAAAGATTTGTGAAGTTTTCATGGACGACTTTTCCGTCTATAGATCCTCTTTTGATGATTGCTTGAGCAACCTTGATCGAGTTTTGTAGAGATGTGAAGAAACTAATCTTGTTTTGAATTGGGAAAAGTGCCACTTTATGGTTAATGAAGGTATTTTCTTGGGGCATAAAGTTTCTGAAAGAGGTATTGAAGTTGATAAAGCCAAGGTTGATGCTATTGAAAAGATGCCATGTCCCAAGGACATCAAAGGTATAAGAAGTTTCCTTGGTCACGCCGGATTTTATAGGAGGTTCATTAAGGACTTCTCCAAAATTTCTCGGCCTCTGACTAATTTATTACAAAAAGATATACCATTTGTCTTTGATGATGATTGTGTAGAAGCATTTGAAATACTTAAGAAAGCATTGATCTCTGCACCTATTGTCCAGCCACCTGATTGGAATTTACCCTTTGAAATTATGTGTGATGCTAGTGATTATGCCGTAGGTGCTGTTCTAGGGCAAAGAGTTGATAAGAAATTGAATGTTATTCAATATGCTAGTAAAACTCTAGACAATACTCAGAGAAATTATGCTACTACTGAAAAGGAATTCTTAGCAGTTGTATTTGCTTGTGATAAGTTTAGACCTTATATTGTTGATTCTAAAGTAACTATTCACACGGATCATGCTGCTATTAAATATCTTATGGAAAAGAAAGATTCTAAACCTAGACTTATTAGATGGGTTCTCCTGCTACAAGAATTTGATTTGCATATTGTTGATAGAAAGGGAGCTGAGAACCCCGCTGCGCATAACTTGTCTAGGTTAGAAAATGTTCTTGATGACCCACTACCTATTGATGATAGCTTTCCTGATGAGCAATTAAATGTCATAAATGCTTCTCGTAGTACTCTGTGGTATGCTGATTATGCTAATTACATTGTTGCTAAATTTATACCACCTAGTTTCACATACCAGCAAAATAAAAAGTTTTTTCTATGATTTGAGACATTACTTTTGGGATGACCCACGTCTTTATAAAGAAGGAGTAGATGGTGTTAGTAGACGTTGTTTTACCTGAGCATGAACAGGAACAGATCCTACGCAAGTGTCACTCTGAAGCTTATGGAGGACACCACGCTGGAGACAGAACTGCACATAAGGTATCGCAATCCGGTTTTTATTGGCCTACTCTCTTCAAGGATGCCCGTAAGTTTGTCTTATCTTGTGATGAATGTCAAAAAATTGGTAACACTAGTAGACGTCAAGAAATGCCTATGAATTATTCACTCATTATTGAACCATTTGATGTTTGGGGTTTTGATTATATGGGACCTTTTCCTGCCTCTAATGGATATACACATATTTTAGTTGTTGTTGATTACGTTACAAAGTGGGTAGAAGCAATTCCAACTAGTAGTGCTGATCATAACACTTCTATTAAGATGCTTAAAGAAGTTATTTTCCCGAGGTTTGGAGTCCCTAGATATTTAATGACTGATGGTGGTTCACATTTTATTCATGGTGCTTTCAGAAAATGCTTGCTAAGTATGATGTTAATCATAGAATTGCATCTCCTTATCACCCACAGTCTAGTGGTCAAGTAGAATTGAGTAATAGAGAGCTCCAATTAATTTTGCAAAAGACTGTCAATAGGTCTAGAAAGAATTGGTCCAAGAAACTTGATGATGCATTATGGGCATATAGAACTGCATATAAAAATCTTATGGGTATGTCTCCGTATAAAATGGTTTATGGAAAAGCATGTCACTTACCTCTCGAACTAGAACATAAGGCATACTGGGCTGTTAAAGAGCTCAACTATGATTTCAAACATGCCGGTGAGAAAAGGTTATTTGGCATTAGCTCACTTGATGAATGGAGAACCCAAGCTTATGAAAATGCCAAGTTGTTTAAAGAAAAAGTTAAAAGATGGCATGACAAAAGGATACAAAAGCGTGAGTTTAATGTAGGTGATTGTCGGTGTACTAGAGTAGGGGTACCCTAGTATCCCGTACTCGTGCACCTGACGGTTGTAAAGACACTCGCTGCAAAGTTTTGCCTCGTCACCGCCATTCTCCTCCGTGGCTCCCTTGGGGCCATTCAAGAAGAAAGTATTAGATTGAGAAGACAAGGCCCCGACAAGAGGAGCTTGTCGGGAAGGCCACTCCAGGCACGCAGAAGACAAGGCCCCGGCAAGAGGAGCTTGCCGGGAAGGCCCAGAGCACGACAAGTCCCCGGGCGCGACAAGGATCCGGCCGCGACAAGGCGCTTTGTCATGCATGCAGCTCCTCTCCGCTCCGCCCAGCTCACCCAGCCGACGTGTCGCCACGGACCGTTCCATGGGCGCTGGTCGAGCAAATTGGCAGCCAGCGGAGAGCAGCGGTGAGCGGCGCCGACAGGCTCGCCATCGTGGGCGGCGGAGGCGCACTGAGGTCTCTGTTAATCGCTTTGGGGCGACAACGACAGGCATTTATTGCTTTTTGTCCCTTGCCGCCGAGTTAGGTATTTTTGCACTGCAGACATCGCTCAAGTAGGTGTACCAACCCCTGTTTTTACGTTTGTACCCCCGCCTATGTTGCCACCTGTCGGAGACCCCTTGAGCATATAAAAGGAGGCCCGAGTGCAACGTAGAAAGGGTTCCGCGGTCGGCCAGGGTTCGGTTCGCGTCTTTCGCAAGGTTCCGTTCATTCGACTGGCCATAGACTAGATACACTCACGCTAGGTTTTGTAGCGGGCATTGCTCCCTAGCAAGAACACAATAGATCAAACAGGCAGCAGAGGGAGTTTTATCTCTCCGGAGAGCTCGAAGCTGGATAAACCGCCCGCGTGCATCGCCTCGATCCGCTCTTCGATGCGACCTCCGCCCTCCGAACCACAAAGGGACCCGCTCCGCCGGGCCCCATAGGTGTCCGTGGTACGATCGGTCGCCCGACATCTCCGGGCGCGCTGTAGGGGCGTCGAGGCTGTGTGAACCCGATTCCGGCGTTCACGCGGGCAGCGTCATCAACATCTTCCTCAACATGCCACCAAAGAAGAAGGCTTTGGCGGCAGTAGAGCCGTCCGCGTCGTACCCACCCTCACCGCAGCAAACGGGTGGCGGAGGAACGGGCGTCGACGAAGGTGCTCGCGACGTTGCCAAGTCCAAGGACAAGGCACCGCAAACCTCGGCGTCCGCGCATCCCCCGTGCCCATCTCAGGAGACGCGGGACCAACAACGTCATGGCGTTCACAATGCCATACGTTCGTTGGATCGAGACCCTCAAGACCAGCATACGCGCCAACATGTTGGCACGAGTGAGATACGGGCCGCCGGACGGGCGCCGCTCCTTCTAACGAGGTTAGAAGTCCGAGCTGGCCCCGCCTCCTCGCACCGCTTCTCCAATGCCACCTACTACTCCAGCAGAAGCTCGGCGAGAGCTCAATCGCTTCCTCGACTACCCTCCAACGGCCGACAAGGTCGACGAGTGGAGGGCCACTATCCAGAGCCTCATCGGCTTTGCCAACGAAAACGCTCCGCGACAACCAACGCCATCGTTGCCGCGGCGAGGCGACAAGGCACGAGCCGGTGGCGATGACACTATCGGAGGTGCGACCACCGTGCATTCTCCGCCAAGAATTCAAACAAGTTGATGCCGAAGTGGGAAGGCCCTTATCGGGTGAAACGAGTCACTAGGCATGGCGTTGTCCGCCTTGAGACCGAAGATGGCATTCCGGTGAACAACTCCTGGAACATTGAGCATCTTCGTAAGTTTTACCCATAAGGCGCGGTTGTCGGAACCCGTTCCGGCAACCACCTTTTGTACAAGTCTTGCCGCTGTTGCATGTAATCCTTCAGACAAAGCCGGGCGCAGACCGTGCATCAAGAAAGCCCATGTGTTGCGCACAACCCGTCAAGTTCATGCTTTCATCAAGTTATTGCATGTTTTGGCTAACACTTTGTGCAGCAACCACACCCGTAAGCAGAATCGAGCCACCGGGCTCTATAACGTTATTTCCTCTTCTTTCTCTTGTCGCAAAGAAAGGGAGGCCTCGCGCACAAGTTAACCAGGGGGAGGAGGAGATAATACTATGGACCAGTGCACCGCCGAGGAAGTTTCAGCCTCATCGGAAGCAAGAAACAGAAAAGCTAAGTTGCCAAAGTTTGAGCAATCAATTTTAAATTTTCGTTATCTTCCTCGAACGATAGTACTTTGTATGGAAAACTCGCGCAGAGGAACCAAACCGTGACTGGTCGCGCCCTTACTTTGTTTCGAGTCCGCTCAACAACTTAAGTGAGCTGCGGCTAGTCCGCGACAAGGTTGCTTGTCGGTAGCGACTTCGCCAAAGAAGTGCTGAAGTTCCGCACTCGGTGCTCGCGGCAAGGGTGCCTGCACCGGCAAGTTTCCCTAAATGCGTAGGGCAGAAACGTACAAAGGAAGAAATCAAGTAGAGGGAATAACATTGCATCAATCGATTCACCTAAGATAGAGTATATTACAAAATAACTTGTCGCTGATCTAACTAAGTTTTCTGAACATGATCAGCAGCGATAAGGGAAAGATAAGGTTGGCGGCCTAGTCCACACGGTCGCCCTCAATCCTCTTAATCTTGTTCACCTTGTCCACAATGGGTGCGACAAGGGCTTTGAGCTCCTCCACATTGGCTTCGTCCGGCAAGGATCTGAGGACGCCATTAAGGTTGAGGCCCGGGTTGCGGAAGGCCACCTTCATCAACACCTTCTCGAGGGCCCCCGCGCAGATCCGGGCGTGATTCCTTGGCCAGCTGCTTGGGACCTCTTCCCGAGTCGCGGAGACCCACACCACGCCTTTGAAGAATAGGCTGAGCTTGACGCTGGGTTGGAGATGCTCACGGAGGAGTACGCGAGGTCCCCCATCTCCAGCCTTCATCACTCGTTGTGGATGTCCGCGGGCGGTGTCCACAAGGCCTTCGGTCCAGTGCTCCACGCTCTCCCTCGTGAGTGTTCTCGACGGAGACGGCATTCGCCAGCAGCTCCTCCTTGGCCGTGATCGCCTCTAACAAGCCCGCCTCCCCGCCTTCTGGCACCATCCAATGTCCGTGTCGAGTGGCTGGCCAGCTCCAGATCTGCCTTGGAGTCCTTGGCGGCGTCGAGCTCCTTGGCCTGTCGGCGAGGCGGGCCTGCAGCTTCGCTTAGCGCCAGAGGCGCCCTTCTCGCGCTCACGCTTGAGCACGGCAAGCTCTTCGCCGCTTCGTGAGGGCGGCCTCCAATGCCACCCTCGCCTTTCACTCTTCCTTGGCGGCCTCGGCTGCGGCTGGCGTTCGCTTCGCCTCTGAAGCGCCCGCCAAGCGACTCCTCACGCACGGCAAGGTCCTCCTCGTGGCTGTCCAAGTTGACCTTCGCTGCGCCTAACTCGCTTTCTGCAAGGGCGAAGCTTCTCGGCAGCCAGCCGCTTCCTCATCACCGCGGCCTTCTCAAGGATGAAGGCCGTGCGCTCTTCGCGAAGCTGCGCCCAGCGCGTCAGCCCACGTCATGGAGCGCTTTGTTGGCGCCCGGAGCTCCTCGGCGCTTCTCTATGTCCGCTCCGCCCTCGCGACAAGGACTTCCCGGTCTCCAACTTGGCTCGACGGAGCGATAGAGGACAGCAGCTTCTTCAGCCTGCTCCTCCTCGGACTTCGCCACGCTGCTTGGCGCGTCCACCAGCGTCGGCCAATGGGCCGAGTAGCTTCGCCGTCGAAGGTCTCGCCGACCGGGCGCCTCGAGCTTCGGTTCCTGTGGGAGCTTAATGAAGACGCCTTCGCCGGCCGTCAGGTAGGCACCGGGCTGGGGCTCCTCGGAGCCTGGCGCCGCGGCGGCACCGGGGGAGTCGGTTGTCGGTGTAGCGCTCGCCGCTCCTCGCCTCGGGGACGTCGATGCGACCGTCCGGCCCCTCACCAGCCTCTGCGTCGGCAGCCTCGGTGGCCTCCTCGCCATCAAAGTTTCGTCCGGCGACGGCCTCTTCTTCCACGACGATGTCCTCTTCTTCCTCGACGGCGGCCTCGTCGGTGTTGCCTGGCCCTCTCCTCCGGGCAGCCTCGACCTCCATCGGGTCTGCCGACGAAGAAGGGGCAGTCAGCAGATATCCAAAAAGAGAAGCAAAAGAAAGCAAGCCCAAGGGAGATTTTCGCGTAAGGGAGTTACCTCGCAACGGATCCGCAGCCATGGCCTCGACCATCGGAGGGTCGCCGGGCGCCGCCCCTTGCCGGAGTGGCCTCCCTTGCCGGGTGGCCTCCTTGCTCGGAAGGAGCTCCCTTACCGGGAGTCCTCCTCGCGGCGTAGTGGCAGCGGCAGGATCTCGGAGGCGGCTTCCGAGCCCTCCCGATGAGATCGCTGCTCCTCGCACAAGCACACGGGCCGATATCGACAAAGAAGGGACGCCTGCACGCCTAACAAAGAAGAAGAAAACTGCACACTTACTCCGGGGCCGTGGCTGGGGCTGCCTGGGAAGGGTTGCTGGTCCGCAAGGCGGCCTCAGACGCCCCCCTGTCGCCACGGAGAATCGTCCTCAACGACGACC
Organism: Aegilops bicornis; assembly: GCA_021605145.1. Lineage (NCBI taxonomy): Eukaryota > Viridiplantae > Streptophyta > Magnoliopsida > Poales > Poaceae > Aegilops > Aegilops bicornis. The sequence goes on along the minus strand of CM038673.1, from coordinate 610,711,715 downwards.
GCCGGAATCTTGGCCCTCTTTGCCGCTCGGGACAGCGTCCCGAAAAGGAAAGAGTCCGTAACGAAGCAAATCAGATTCAAGATGAAGCAATAAAAACTAAAGACGTGCAAGCGCAATCTCGAGAAGCTTACTCTTCGCTTTCCTCCTCGGAGCTGAGCGCGGAGAAGTCAAACTCGCCCGCCTCGGTGCGATGAGGCGGGGAGGTTTTCTTGGCCGCTTGGCGGAGGCGTCAGCTGCCCGAGAAGATTCCGCCCGGTTGTCGCTGCAGTTTGGGGCACTCGCGGCAACCTCGCTTGCCGCGGTGGAGCGTCGGCGGGCGCTACTGTTGTGGGCCGACTCGCCCGGCTCGTCCCTCAGCCTGCGGAGACGCCTCCTCGGCGGAGCCGGGGCTCCGGTGGCAAGTCGCTTGGCGGCGGGAAGAAGCGCCCTCGGCGGGTCCACTCGTCCCGCCTCGAGCTCGACAGGCTTTCGTCCTCGCCGGGCGACCTCCTCGCTCGGCGGCGCTTGCCGCTTCGCCGCGCGTCCGCCTCCTCCACGGTGAACCGAAGACTCCAGCGGCTGCGTTGCCGCCTCCTCCGCTCTGGTGGCGATCCACGCCATCTCCTGCGCCGGTGGTGTCTCGGGTGAGCCCTTCGCTTCGTCGGAGCGGATCGGCACCTCTTGCAAGTTGTCGAAGAATTGCTGCACGACCTCGTCGGGGCTCTCGCCAGGTCGGGACGATCCGTGGGAGTCGCGACAGTGGCATCATGGCACGGATACGGTCGAGCCGAGTTGTTGCCGCGATGGGATGACCCTCGCGGCAACCTGAACCACTCTGGGTGTTCGGGTCGTTCTTGAACAGCTCGAGGAGCACCGAATCCAGCTCCATGACGGTGAAGTTCCACCAGGCCCGGGCGCAGCCTCATGATGTCCGCCACATTACGAACTCCCTAGCAGGCCTCCTCCTTTCCTGCAAGGGAAGGCGATGGCGGCGAATGAAGTCTGCGCTAACCGCGCCTAATAGTTAATCCGGCAAGCCCGAGGCGCAGAATTCGGTCACGGCTATCTTCACCTCGCATCCTCCGGCGCCAAGTTACTCCAATCCTTGTCACAAGAATTGGGGTTTGATGACGGCGGTGAAGGGTCAGGGTCCTCCTCACGACCCAAAGCACCAGTTGGCTCTCCACTCCTCCCACTTGTTCCGAACTCCCCTCTAGGTAGGCCTCTTTCTTGCCGATCCTAGAGACCTGTGCTATCCCTCCGCAAGGGGCTCTCCTCTCTCGACAGGGGACAAATAAATGGCGGAAGAGTGCCACATTTGGGTGGACCCCGACAAAGTTTTCGCACAAATGTGCGAAAACGGCCATGGTCAAGATGGCGTTGGGGGTGAAATCAAGGAGGTGGAGGCTGAAGGTGTTCATTATGTCGCAAAAGAACTCGGAATACGGCGGGCAAAGGCCGCAAAAGAAGAAAAGGGCTAAGAAAGGGTACCTGTTAGCCAGATCAGCGGCGGAGGCGGAGCACCTCGCGCGCGGATGCGCTCGAGTCTCCGTCGACCGTAAAAGATAGTAGACGCCCGCGCAGCTCCCTGGCGCCGAAGCTGCGAGGGAAGACGGCTCGCTTTTGCGCAGCGCCATGAGCCGCTGCGCCTCGGTTGACTTGACGCCCTTCTCCTTATCGGCCTTCGGGGCCATGGAGAGGGGGCAGGGAGGTCGACGGCGGTGAGTGTGCTTGTGGCGAAGGGGCGGGCGTTGCTCTTCAAGACCGGAGAAGACGACGGAGCGGCGGTGGTTTCTTGAGAAGACGGCAATGGCAGGAGTGGTCGGCCTACCGCTTTCCTCCGCTTATAAAGGGGAGGAGGGGAGCGGACGTTCCACTTATATTAATAAAGAACCCCCCACGACCGCGCCCACGATCTCTCGCACGACACCACATCCGGTGCGTGCCGTTAGTGGGGATCGTGGTGGGTCCGGGGCGGGTTGCGGCATGGTCGAGGCCGCGTTTCCGCAGACAGCTCGGGCCTGGCCCGACAAGCGCTTCGGCACTGTACGGCCCAGCCCTGGGGGCTCCTGTCGGTGTACTAGAGTAGGGGTACCCTAGTATCCCGTACTCGTGCACGGACGGTTGCAGCACCCCGCGGCAAAGTTTTGCCTCGTCACCGCCATTCTCCTCCGTGGCTCCCTTGGGGCCATTCAAGAAGAAAGTATTAGATTGAGAAGACAAGGCCCCGACAAGAGGAGCTTGTCGGAAGGCCACCTGTGCACGCAGAAGACAAGGCCCGGCAAGAGGAGCTTGCCGGAAGGCCCGAGCACGACAAGTCTCCGGGCGCGACAAGATCCGCCGCGGCAAAGGCGCTTGCCGCTGCATGCAGCCTTCTCCGCTCTCCGCTCCAGCTCACCCAGCGACGTGTCGCCACGGGACCGTTCCATGGGCGGCGTGTCGAGCAGCTGCAGCCAGCCGGAGAGCAGCGTGAGCGGCGCTGACAGGCTCGCCATCGTGGCGAACGGAGGCGCACCTGACGGTCTCTGTTACACTGTTTGGGTGACAACGACATGCATTTATTGCTTTTGTCCCTTTGCCGTCGAGTTAGGTATTTTGCACTGCAGACACTGTTCAAGTAGGTGTACCAACCCCTGTTTTACGCTTTGTACCCCGCCTATGTTGCCACCTGTCGGAGACCCTTGAGCATATAAAAGGAGGCCCGAGTGCAACGTAGAAAGGGTTCATGGTCGCCAGGGTTCGGTTCGCGTCTTTCGCAAGGTTCATTCATTCTGACCGCCATAGACTAGATACACTCACGCTAGGTTTTGTAGCGGGCATTGCTCCCTAGCAAGAACACAATAGATCAAACAGGCAGCAGTAGGAGTTTTATCTCTCCGGAGAGCTCCAAAGCTGGGTAAACCGCCCGCGTGCATCGCCTCGTTCTGCTCTTCGTGCGACCTCCGCCCCCCTCCGAACCACAAAGGGACCCGCTCCGCCGGGCCCCATAGGTGTCCGTGGGTACGATCAGCCGCCCAGACAGTGATTATGTACTGCTATACAACTCTCGTTTAAGATTTTTTGCAGGGAAACTTCTCTCTAAATGGGAAGGCCCCTACGTTATTGAGGAGGTCTATCGTTCCGGTGCCATAAAAATCAACAACTTTGAAGGCACAAATCCGAAGGTGGTGAACGGTCAAAGAATTAAAAATTATATCTCAGGTAATCCTATAAATGTTGAAACCAATGTTATTGAAACCGTAACCCCGGAGGAATACATAAGGGACACTTTCCGGAACGTTTCAGACTCCGAAAAGGAATAGGTATGTGGTACGGTAAGTAAACCGACTCCAAAACAATTTTTATGGCAATATTTCTCCGTTTTGGAATATTTAGAAAAATAGAAAAATAAGAAGCAGTCCGGGAAGGACACGAGGGCTCCACGAGGGTGGAGGGTGCGCCCTACCCCCTGGGCGCGCCCCTGCCTCATGGGCACCTCGTGTGCTCTCCGGACTCCGTTTTCTTGCACGATACGTATTTTGGTCGGTAAAAATTCATTATATAATCTCCCGAAGGTTTTGACCACCGTATCATGCAATTATCCTCTGTTCTTGTTTCGAGTTGTCCTGCTGCAGATTAGAGCAACATGTTGTCCCAGGATTCGGAAGGAGAAAGCTATGTGGATGATTATATTGCAGATCCTAAGGTCTATGGAGATGTGGAGCATTGTGGTTGGACTACGGAGGAAGAAGAGGACTATGAACCCAAGAGGAAGGAGGAGACGAGCTCAGATGAAGATGAAGCCCCATTACCTCAACCTGGGGACATGAAAACAAGCAGGAGCTATGCAAAAAGATATTAACCCTGGAGCAGGAGATTGATGACTTGAGGGATCAAAATTCTGTCCTCAAGCACAAATTAAGGGAGAAACCTACGCCATCAACTAAACCATCACCTCCACCTTCTTCATCAGCAGAGGAGATATAATCACATGGGTATGGGCACTCCCCTTGGCAACTGACAAGCTTGGGGGAGGTGCCTCGGTATCGTATCACCATCACACTCCTTTCTTTACCGTTTTTCTTAGTTCGATCCTTTTAGTAGTATCTTGATCTAGTAGAATAAAGTTTTGGTATGATCTAGTTTTTAGTTTTGCTTTATGATTCCTCTATGTAATCGAGTCCGTGAGCTATATAATAAAGTTAGTGTTGAGTCAAGGGCTTGATTATTTTGCCATGGTCTTGAGTGAATAAAAGAAAAGAGAAGAAAAAATAAAGAGAAATAAAGAGTTCATAGTGATCTTATTGAGAGTAATGATTTCACATAGAAAGAGTATGATGATTAAAAATTGTTGAGAGTTGGCAAGCATAGCTTTGGTCATCGTTGCAATTAATAGGAAGTAATAAAGAAAGAGAGGTTTCACATATAAATATATTATCATGGACATCTTTTATGATTGGGAGCACTCATTAAAATATGACATGCTAAAGAGTTGACGTTGGACAAGGAAGACAACGTAATGGGTTATGTTTTCTTATATCTGAGATAAAGTATATTGTCATGGATCATCCAACATGTTGAGCTTGCCTTTCCCCCTCATGCTAGCCAAATTATTAGCACCAAGTAGAGATACTACTTGTGCTTCCAAAAACCCTTAAACCAGTTTTGCCATGAAAGTCCACCATACCTACCTATGGATTGAGTAAGATCCTTCAAGTAAGTTGTCATCGGTGCAAGCAATAAAAATTGCTCTCTAAATATGTATGACTTATTAGTGTGCGAGAAAATAAGCTTTATACGATCTTGTGATGTGGAAGAAATAAAAGCGACAGATCGCATAATAAAGGTTCATATCACAAGGCAATATAAAGTGACGTTCTTTCACATTAAGATTTTGTGCATCCAACCATAAAAGCGCATGGCAACCTCTCGCTTCCCTCCGCAAAGGGCCTATCTCATTACTATTATCTTCTACCTTATGCAAGAGTCATGGTGATCTTCACCTTTCCTTTTTACATTTTATCCTTTGGCAAGCATGTGGTGTTGGAAAGATCCTGATATATATATATATATATAGATAGAGCTATTTCATACTAGTAATGTAATAATATTCATACTAGTAATGTAATAATATTCTGTTACCCCTGTCCCCTATATAGGCCCGATGGTGAGCTCCCGAACCAGAAAAACAAACAGGCCCAGCCCGCACCCCCACCACTCTCTTCTCTCTCCCTCGTTCATAATCTCTCCAACCGCACGCCACCCGCCGCCAGCCCCAACTCTCTGGCAACCCGCCACCCACCTCCGGCGACGCGCCGCGCCCAGCACCTCCCACCTCCGGCGACGCGCCGCGACCACCGCACCCTGCCTCCTCCCTCATGTCGCGCGCTACCCCTGAACCCTGCCTCCTCCTTCATGCCGCTGCTGCTTCGAACCCTGCCTCCTCCTCGCGCCGCCTTAATCGCCTACGAGCGTGGCCGCCTTCATGGATCCAGAAGCTCACGCGCGCCGCTCCTCCCACCACGCCGAAGCCAGACGCCACCGCTTGCCGGCGCCACCAACTGCCGCCTCGCCGGTTCGTGTGTTCCATCCACACCAAAATCGCCGTCCCCAGCTTCCGTGGATCCTCGCGCCCGCCGCCCACCGAAGGATGCTCGTGCTCCCCGACGCCGCTTTCCTTAAGCATTCGTAAGGCGCTCAAAAGTCAACGCGACACAGCTGCTTCCTTCGGCAACACCTCCTACCAAATAATGGTTCTGAGGTTACCTTGTTAGTAGTTCAACTTTGCTAAATTCTGTAGTTAACCATTGCTAAAAATCATCTTAGAAATTATCTCGTTTAAATAGTTCACCTTTTCTAAAAACTGTAGTTCTCTGGTTAGAAAAAACAATAGTTATCTCTGCAAAAAATTATGACAATCTTTTGGTAAAGTCTCAATCTCTTCTCAGTTTTAGTGTACGCTCGCTGGCGATGCGTCCAGCATGCTTGCGGTGATAGCGCCATAGTGGCCACCACTAATGGCATTGGCGGCCAGCATGCTTGCAGTGATAGCGCCATAGTAGCCACCACTAATGGCATTGGCGGCCAGCATGCTTGCACAAAAAATAGCTAGCTAGGTGTTCGGGATCGTCTATTTTATCCCCTAAAACAGGGTGCTCAGGACGTCTATTTTATTTTCTGAAACACTAGCTAGGTGTTCCCAGTTCAGTACGTGGACTATCATCAGCTCTACTTGCTGCTTCCTGCCACCAACGAATTGCGCAAGTTCAAAGAGTGTCGCATGACAAATTCAAAAGGTGTTGTATGGCAAGTTCAGAATTTTGGTTTAGTGAAAAGTGTGATTTTTGGACAATATTTTGTGTGATTCATTTGTTCATCTTCAGAACTTGGAGATGTTAAGTCTACTTTTTCCTATGATGAAGGTACACATGAGCTCCATGTGCAATGGTTATCCGCCCTAGTGCTTCAAAGATGCTTATTTTGTTTCCCCCGTGATGCAGCGAGGATGATAGTGACGACACTTAGAAAATTGTTTTCTGTGTTGCTATGTTGTCAGTCCAAAGTGTGGTGAAGATGTAGTCCTGGGTGTGTAGATGATGTGGTGTGTGTCTGGTTGTGTGTGTGCATGATTATTGGTGGTTGTTGTGTGTGTGTGCAGGGTACCCGGCGACAGCGGGTAGGCGGCAAGTGTGGTGAGCAACTACCCGGAAAATACTGGAACAGCGCTTCCAAAGTAAGCTCCTTGCTTCTTGCTTCTCTTTAAATCTCTTGAGCTTTACATGGTATGTTCAAGACAAGTCCTCTAGTGGTTGTATTGTATGACGTTCGTTTAAATGATCGGATATACTGACACCGCATACGTGGAAACTTAAAAGAAAATAAAAGGTGTTAATGGAGAAATATAAGAACAAAAACAGTTATGTGTGGCCATCTAGCAACATGGTGATCAAACAAAATCTCGACAGCCACCCTCCATGGTGATCAATTCCATGTGCTAATGGGTATGCTTGCTTAGCACAAAATTCATAAACTGTCAATTTATTTTAAATTGAACTGATGCTGCTCTTGATTCAGACCTGAGGGGGGAAGACGGAACTAGAATGATTCAGTTCATCATTGGCACCTCAGAACCAAACAAAGTGAAGAACACACCCACCGTATTTCTTTTTGCTCTTGTTCTTTCTATCTCCTGAATTCTATGCTTTACGTGATGAGCATGCTTGGTACTATATAGATACTGTTGTAGTAGTTCTAATACAATATATTACAAGAATTCATTGACAAAAAGGTGTCGGTTCATATATGTATGCAGCAGTTGTTACGATACTACTAAAGAATCAGAAAAACACAAAAGTTCAACTATACTTATGCAAAATAGTTCAATAGTTTATTCTATGACACCAAGAAAAGCAGAAAAAAAAGAGGTTCATCGTGTGATGAACAATAGTCCCAACAACTGTGCTAGAGATGCAAAAGTTGATAGCATAGTCGATGCTATTTTTCATCCAATTTCAAGAAAACTGAAGTTGATCAGAGTAATCAAGAATAATCTGTTAGTTCTCGAGTATGTGTAATGCTGCCATTTTATGTGCATTTGATTCCATCGTGATGGATGTATTACAAAGATATGGCTGTATTATTATGTTGAATAAAAATGCCATTTTATCGCAACATTTTCTGCCGCCTCCTGTCAAGTTATACATGTATGTGAGGATCCTTCTATGTAGTAAGTTCATAGTCGAGAAGTCAAGGACTTCGTAAAGAACGTGAACACCGAAAAACCATTAAAAAACCTAAACCATATGTTAGGGGAGTTCAAGAAGTTCATGGCTAGTTGTCTGTGTTATGTATTCTTATTAGTTCATAATCGAGAAGACATGTATTCTTATCAGTTTGTTTATCTAGCCCGTCGTGCTGTGTATTCTGGTCAGTTCGTGTGTGTATGTGTTGCCCTCCCAGTGTATGAGAGGCCGCCCGTGAGGAAGTCGCCAATCTGGTCGAGGCATGCTGCTATTCTCTATATCCGGTAGCACAAACATTTAAAAGTTCGAACACCAAACCCTGGTAAGTTCTTCTTAACAAAAACTCATCCCTCATATTTGTTCCCTTTTTCGTAGGTTGAAGTTAAAACAAGATGGAGATGTGTGTATGTATACATGTGTTTTGGAGAGAGAAGAACTTATCTGGTAGTGTGCATGTGTGTGTTGCTGCATCCTCGTCCGGCAGCTCTAATCCACACTCTCAGTACAACTTCTCTATGATCTCATGTTCACAAATCTAGTAGTACATTTTTTAATAAAAATCTTCTAGTACTATGTAAAGCAAGCGTGGCCAACACATACTTTAGGTGTCGCGGTAGTACGCACTGTTGATGGTGGCCTTTCTTTGTGGCACTACTACTTTGCCACTTAGAGTAGTACTGCTACTACTTATCATGTTGCTAAAACCTAGCGAAAGTACATGTATTTGATTAACGGTTCTGCAGGAAGAAAAATTTCACCAATATATAATCTCTAGGTTTAGTAAAGCAATCCTTTTGTTTAGTAGCTGATACTGCTCAAGTTTATTTCTTGTTGTACATATGATGCCCAATTTCTTCTTTCAGTTCGGTTCAATTTATAAATTTCATTCAGTTCAATTCTTATTGTAGTTGGAGTTCAGTTTCTTTTTTTAGTTCAATTCAGGCATGTGTTTGAACTTGCGACCTCACTGCCTTAAGCTACGATTTCAAATAGAAGTGTACTAAAATGCAGGTACTAGGTGGTGGCATTGCTTCACTTCTCTTGTTACGTTCTCTTCGCCCAAATTCGGAGGATCAAGAAAATTAAATATCATTGTTTTGACATGCACTACTGAAAAGAAGGCATTTCTGTTGAAAAATTGTTTCGCTTGACATGTACTTGCCAACAATTATGTATAATAAATCGTGGCATTGTATGTAGAAAAAGATATATTGTGTGTTCTGCTGTTGTATTGAGTTGCTATCTATTGCTAATTGTACGATGTTGCTATTGCTCCCCGTGTCATGTTATGCAAGTTGACACCGAGTACACGTTGGATGATATACTTATACGGTAAATAGCTAAAAACTGATTTCTTCCAGTTTTTATTTTTTGCCCTTGCCTCTTTGATGTTATGCCCACGTGAAAACATTTGGAAGTTTAGTGAGCGAAAATACTTGTTAGATTCATTTAAAAAGTGTCGTATAGTTCAACTTTTATATATAATAAATTCATAATGAAATGTGGGAACAATTCAATATGTGTGTGTGTTAAAAACATAACAATACAGAGAAATTTAATGCATGCATTTAAAAAAAAAAATCGCATCAGTTCGAGAGGCACGGAAAAGAAAATTTGGTGCCAATAAAGTTAGAGGGAAGAACAACTTTAAAAAGAAACATGACAAGCTCACAAATTAATTTTCTGACGTTGACATCCAAGTTCTACAACTAATCCGTACAAACAAAAACGGTGGTTCGTTCTACAAAGAAAAATTGGTTTAATTAAAAATATTGATCGGTACAAGTTAAAAACGGTGGTCCGTTCGGAATAAAATAAATGACATAAATTCAAATTGTAAAAGTTCAAGCAAAAGGAAACCCCATGCAATTTCAAATGGTAAAAGTACAAGTCATAAAATAAGAGAAGTCCAGAACATCGGTGTAAAAAATGTTTAGTTCAAAAAAAAGAATAAAAAACATTTTCTTTTTGAAAAAAAATATCATTCAGTTCGATGATATAAACAATGGAAGTACAGGACCGACGATACAATAACATTCAGTTCAACAATATAAACCATGCAAGTTCAGGGCTAGGATACAGTAAACCGTTCAAAATTTACGAGAAAAATATTACCCAAAAAACAGAGCAAAGTCTAGTTAGTGAAAGCACGCTTAGTACAAACCCATGCAAGCATCAGTACAAGTACTTTTTTCGGAACCATTTAAAATTACTCTACAAAAAATAGCTCAGTACAAACGTATACATATATCAGTTCGACTACTCTGTTTTTCAGACGAGAAAACAGCAGGATCTATTCAAGATTACTCTTAAACGGTTGCGAAGTAGAGAAAACGTCCAACATGACTAAGTTTCGTATTTTTGATAGCTATCCAGCGGTATATTATTTGCCCCATTTCGACAAACTTTTTAAAAAAACCGCGTTGAAAACCAAGTTTAATCGTATTAGAATTCGTATTTAAACCGTAAGGAATTAGAAAAAACTTTCTATATGCAAAAGTTGTGCATTTTCCATAGCTTTCCAACGTCGTATCATTTGCGTCAATCCGACAAACCGTTTGCAAAAAACAGTGAAAATACATTTCACCCAGAATTTCACCGTTTTTCAAATTACTTTTAAATCATATATAATTTGAAAAAATAGTAGATATATGAAAGATACCGATTTTCACAAGCTTTCCGACGCCATCTCATTTACTCAATTCCGACAAACCGTTTGAAAATTAAGTCCAAAATACAATTCGCGTTTTCGGTTTTGAAAAAAACGGTTTTTTCAAAACTGCTTTTAAATCATAATTTTTTTGCAAAAACAAATTATAAGATTGGAATGTGGATGTCAAGAGCTTTCCAACAATATATTACACGCCCCGTTTTGACAAAAGAAATTGCAAAAAAAATTGAACTAAAGAAGACGATTTTTAACAAAGAATGTAAAGCATCAGTTCAACCGTCAATTTCATCGGTTCAAACCGCTTGAATTCATCGGTTCAAGTAGGGTATCAGAATAATATTCTCATTACAGCGTAATGTAATAGCCTGTATGCATATATATATATATATATATATATATATATATATATATATATATCTAATTGGATGTAGGGGAGCATGAGTTATTATTGTTGACATTACCCCTGAGGCAAAAGGTTGGGAGGCGAAACTATAAGCCCCTATCTTTCTCTGTGTCCAACTAAAACTCCGTAACCACAAGTATTGCGTGAGTGTTAGAAATTATGGAAGACTAAATGATAGTTGAGTATGTGGACTTGCTAGAAAGCTCTGACATAGACTCTTTCTGATGTTATGATAAATTGCAATTGCTTCAATGACTGAGATCATAGTTTGTTGGTTCTCAATAAAGTTTCTGATTCATAGTTTGCGTTGTGAATATATTATTACTTGAGCATAAGAAATCATATGACAATATCTATATAAGTTGATGTTATGAGAATAATCATGATGCCCTCATGTCCGTATTTTATTTTATCGACACCTCTACCTCTAAACATGTGGACATATTTATCGTTATCGGCTTCCGCTTGAGGACAAGCGAGGTCTAAGCTTGGGGGAGTTGATACGTCCATTTTGCATCATGCTTTTATATCGATATTTATTGCATTATGGGCTGTTATTACACGTTATGTCACAATACTTATGCCTATTCTCTCTTATTTTACAAGGTTCACATAAGGAGGGAGAATGCCTAAATTTGAAATTCAAATTTGGAAAAGGAGCAAATATTAGAGACCTATTCTGCACAACTCCAAAAGTCCTGAAACTCCACAAAAGTTATTTTTGGAAATAATAAAAAATATTGAGCGGAAAAAGTACGTCAGAGGGGGCCCACCTGGCCACGAGGGTGGGGGGCGCGCCCCCTGCCTCATGGGCCCCCTGTTGGCTCTTGGGTGGCCATCTTCTGCTATATGAGGTCTTTCGTCGAGGAAAATATCATAAGAAACCTTTCGGGACGAGACTCCGCCGCCACGAGGCGGAACCTTGGCGGAACCAATCTATGGCTCTGACAGAGCTGTTCGCTGGGACACTTCCCTTCGGAGGGGGAAATCATCGCCATCGTCATCACCAACGCTCCTCTCATCGGGAGAGGGCAATCTCCATCAACATCTTCACCAAAGCACCATCTCCTCTCAAAACCCTAGTTCATCTCTTGTATCCAATTCTTGTCTCCAAGTCCGGATTGGTACTAGTAGGTTGCTAGTAGTGTTGATTACTCCTTGTAGTTGATGCTAGTTGGTTTATTTGGTGGAAGATCATATGTTCAGATCCTTTATGCATATTAATACCCCTCTCGATTATGAACATGAATATGCTTTGTGAGTAGTTACGTTTGTTCCCGGGGACATGGGAGAAGTCTTGCTATTAGTAGTCATGTGAATTTGGTATTCGCTCGATATTTTGATGAGATGTATGTTGTCTAGCCTCTAGTGGTGTTATGTGAACGTCGACTACATAACACTTCACCATTATTTGGGCCTATAGGAAGGCATTGGGAAGTAATAAGTAGATGATGGGTTGCTAGAGTGACAGAAGCTTAAACCCTAGTTTATGTGTTGCTTCATAAGGGGCTAATTTGGATCCATATGTTTCATGATATGTTTAGGTTTACCTTAATACTTTTGTCGTAGTTGCGGATGCTTGCAATAGAGGTTAATCATAAGTGGGATGCTTGTTCAAGTAAGAACAGCACCCAAGCACCGGTCCCCCCACATATCAAATTATCAAAGTACCGAACGTGAATCATATGAACGTGATGAAAACTAGCTTGACGATAATTCCCATGTGTCCTCGGGAGCTCTTTTCTCTATATAAGAGTTTGTCCAGGCTTGTCCTTTGCTACAAAAAGGATTGGGCCACCTTGCTGCACTTTATTTACTTTTGTTACTTGTTGCTCGTTACAAATTATCCTATCACAAAACTATCTGTTACCACTTATTTCAGTACTTGCAGAGAATACCTTGCTAAAAACCGCTTATCATTTCCTTCTGCTCCTCGTTGGGTTCGACACTCTTATTTATCGAAAGGACTACGATAGATTCCCTATACTTGTGTGTCATCAATGCGGCTGTCTCTAATGCATAACCCCAAAACAATAGTGGTAAATCGATAAGAAACATCATAGAACGCACCATATCCAATAAAGTACGGTTACGACATTCGGACACACCATTACACTGTGGTGTTCCAGGTGGCGTGAGTTGTGAAACAATTCCACATTGTTTTAAATAAAGGCCAAACTCGTAACTCAAATATTTGCCTCCACGATCAGATCGTAGAAACTTTATTTTCTAGTTACGATGATTCTCCACTTCACTATGAAATTCTTTGAACTTGTCAAATGTTTCAGACTTGTGTTTCATCAAGTAGATGTACCCATGCCTACTCAAATCATGTGTGCAGGTCAGAAAATAACGATACCCATCACGTGCCTCAACACTCATTGGACCGCATACATCGGTATGTATTATTTTCAACAAGTCATTAGCTCGCTCCATTGTTCCAGAGAACGAAGTTTTAGTCATCTTGCCCATGAGGCATGGTTCACAAGTATCAAATGATTCATAATCAAGTGATTCCAAAAGTCCATCTGTATGGAGTTTCTTCATGCGCTTTACACCAATATGACCTAAACGGTAGTGCCACAAGTATGTTGACCTATCATTATCAAATTTGCATCTTTTGGCATCAATATTATGAATATGTGTATCACTACGATTGAGATTCAACAACAATAGACCATTCATCAAGGGTGCATGACCATAAAAGATATTACTCATATAAATAGAACAACCATTATTCTCCGATTTAAACGAATAACCATCTCGCAATAAACAAGATCCAGATATAATGATCATGCTCAACGCGAGCACCAAATAACAATTATTGAGGTCTAAAACTAATCCCGAAGGTAGATGTAGAGGTAGGGTGCCGACGGCGATCACATCGACCTTGGAACCATTCCCGATGCGCATCGTCACCTCGTCCTTAGCCAATCTTTATTTATTCCGCAGCTCCTGTTTCGAGTTACAAATATGAGCAACCCAACCAGTATCAAATACCCAGGCGCTACTACAAGCATTAGTAAGGTACACATCAATAACATGTATATCAAATATACCTTTGTTCACTTTGCCATCCTTCTTATCCACCATGTATTTGGGGCAGTTCCGCTTCCAATGACCATTTCCTTTGTAGTAGAAGCACCTAGTTTCAGGCTTGGGTCCAGCATTGGGCTTCTTCCTGGTAGTGGCAACTGGCTTTCCATTCTTCTTGAAGTTCCCTTTCTTTCCCTTGCCCTTTTTGTCGTGGACTTAACATGGCAGATGCCCTAGCGAAAGGACTTACGTGTGGAGCCATCGCAACTAGGTTAGCTTGAAGGGGTTGAACAGGACAAAGGACACAGAGAGTTTACCCAGGTTCGGCCCCTCCCAATGAGGTAAAAGCCTACTCCTGCTTTAAGTTGTATTGCTTGGGTTTCGATTACTAGGGAGCGAATACGCTTGACCTAGTTCTCAATGATTGTTTTTTTTCTCTTCACCCGCCACCGGGTCACCCCTTTATATATATAGGTTGATGCCTGGCGGCTTACAGAGTCCCGGCCGGCTTACACAAATGTAACCGGCTCGGTTTCTAACTAAACTTGCCTGACAAACAAGTTAACATATGGCAGCTTACACCTTTGGGCCTCAAGTCGCCCCCGGGTCTTGGGCCTTCAATAGGCTTGCTTTATGAACCGCCATCTTCATGTCTTCTTGGACCTGATCGGGCCTCTTTGTCTTTAAGTCGCCAATGGCATGACCCGGCCCCTCCTTGGCGGGTCATACCTAGTAATTATATCCCCAACATTAGGCCCCAGGTTGATTTGAACTTGTTCACATCAATCTTCACCACTTGTCTTAGCAGAATCTTCCATCATCAATTTCTTACCAATTCGTTGTAACCCGCCATGACATCATATCACAAAACCATGGTAACCTGCCATGACAGCATGCGCATTAAATTCTGCACAAAGCCCATGACATCTCAACAGATCTTTATCTTAATAGACCTCCCTAAAATCGAGGCATTCGTATAGCCGCATAATAATTTTTGGCCTCCTCGATTCCCGTGCATGCCGCCTAGTCACTTCCTTATAAGTAGGGACAGGGGGTCCTTCTTTCGCTTTTTTACCCCTGTCCTCACATCTTCTTCTTCCTCCTCGTGACTCCACCGCGACCGAGCTCCGCCGCCGTCGTCCTTCGTCAACAGCACCAACTCCGGCCGCTGCATCGACCTGAGTAAACCAGAAAACTGCGGCGCTCCTCCTCTGTACATCAGCGCCAGTAAGTACTCACCTTTCCTCATAACAGAACTGCATTAGGGTTTCCGCCGTTCGTCGGTGTTCTTCACTGTTCTTCATTTTTCTCTTTAGAACGCGTAGTTTGATCTGAACACGACACTGAAGTTGCGCAGTAGTAGTTTTAGCATCCCTTTCCAATCGCAGACGATACCCTTTCTATACAAGATCCCATTTGAGCACATGAGTTCTTCCGTTGCTGCACCTTAGGTTTAGGATTTCTTTTATTTTTTGAGCTGCTGTAGATCCAAAATCATAGAACTGATCCGTGGAACCTGTCTGTTCAGTACTTGGCAAAATTTCACTTATAGGTCTCCAGATACTTGTGAACTGCAGCCATGCGGGCGGCTTATATGATAGGCCGTAACCCGCCAAACACCATTGGCCCCGCTTTAAGCCGTCCTATATGTTCAGAATCTGTATAACTCGGCATCTTCTTTCGGCTTAATCATGCCAACCTTTATAGAATGTATTCTCTGCATACGAATTGGCCTTGCATAATACACTTACTTTTTGATCACTAGACGGCTTAACAACATAACCTTAGTCCGGCAATATTTTCCTTTCTAGGCTTTTCATCAACAAAAATGACCAAAACCGTCACTTCATGCAACTGGGTCGCCTCGCGGGTCACAGAACAAACGCTGAATGAGTATGTCCAAGTGGGTGCCTTAGCTACAAAAGTCCATTGGAGAGTCCCGGGAACAGAAACCACCCCTGACCCAAAAGAGGGTGAAGTCATAGTTTTTACTGATCATATGCTCCGGGGGTTTACCCCGCCTGGCTCTTAATTCTTTCGTGATGTGCTGCATTTCTTCCAACTCCGTCCACAAGATATCGGGCCCAACTCTGTTTCAAACATCTGCAACTTCCAAGTTTTTTGCGAAGTGTACCTTCAACAAGAGCCCACTGTAGAATTGTTCAGGGAATTCTATTACTTGAACCGCCAGGCCGAGTTCACAGACGGGCCCAGCCTAGAACTAGGTGGTATTTCGATTTAGAGGCGGAAAGAAGCCACTTTTTTTGCTGCCGCACCTCCCAGTCATCCTAAGGACTGGAACCCGACTTGGTTTTACTACAAAGACACATCTCCAGAAGGTGAAAATCCTCTGTCGGGTTACCGTGAAACTTGGCTAAGCAATAGACATCCTCTTCCAGAGCGGATCAGCACAGGAGAACGGGCCAAATATATGCCCATTTTTTCAAAATCAGAGCCTTAATGGCCAATGGTTTAACTGGAGTCAACCTGGTTCGATGCTGGGTCGCATGGAGGATTTTTCCCTTAAGCCGTCGGCCCGGTTTAATGTGTGAATATATCTGTGATGTGAAGGGTCCACAACGTCATTGCCAAATACAACTGAATGATGATGAGATCAACAGGATGACCAAAACACTGCTCAACGAGAGCTTGGAAACTTGTAACAAAACAGGGTTGAATCCCTTCTGCATCCTTAACAAACCTCCAGTTGTAAGTATTTTGAGTAACTTCTAACTCCTTCCTTATTTCCATGAATTGTCTTCTCACAATCACTTGACTTCTGCAGGCTGACTCCCCCTTTTGGAACAAGAAACTCCAAGATAAGCCGACCAAGAAGGTCAGAACCAAGACCAAGGCTTCCAAGAAGCCTGCTAAAAAGAAGGCAGATACAACTGATCCATTTACTCTGGACGATGAGTCGGAGGTAGAACTTGACTCCCTTGGCTCATTTTTTATACACCTTATTGACACTGATTGCTATTAGGATGATGCGGAGGCCAGCCACGCAGATGGTGAAGAGGTAACTATCCATTCCTCCGACTCAGAACCTTTGCCAAGACAGAAAGTTTGTCAAGCGAGCCAGAAAGTAAGGTTTTCTCACCCTTTAGCTTACTTGGATCTCAACTTTATTTTGAAGAAGCAGAAACATAAATTTTGCCGCACTACCCGGAACAGTGGTGGAGGGAATCTCTCCTCCAGCTTACACAATACACCGGTTCCTCGCAAATGTCGAGCAGAGGTTTCACAGATTTCCGACTTAACTTTTCCAAGGCGGGTCTTATTCGATAACCCCTTAACCCTTCTGATTCAAACTATTAGGGAACTTCTCACTCCTCATCTGGTGATTCCACTGGGACTCAGATTCCCCTCTTCAAAGTCGCTCCTGGGTGAGAACATTAGACTTCTTCGCCTTTAAGATCTTTATAAATTATCATGCAAATATCTTTATATGTCTTATTTCCAGTGGCAAAGTGATACGTCTCCAACGTATCTATAATTTTTTATTTTTCCATGTTATATTATATTCTGTTTTGGACATTAATGGGCTTTATTATACACTTTTATATTATTTTTGGGACTAACCTATTAACCGAAGGCCCGGCCCAGAATTGTTGTTTTTTTGCCTATTTTGCAGAAAAAGAATATCAAACGGAGTCCAAACGGAATGAAACCTTCGGGAACGTGAATTTTGGAACGAACGTGATCCAAAGGACTTGGAACCTACGTCAAGACATCAACCAGGAGGGCACGAGGTAGGGGGCGCGCCCTCCACCCTCGTGGTCCCCATGTTGCTCCACCGACGTACTTCTTCCTCCTATATATACCTACGTACCTCCAAACTACCAGATACGGAGCCAAAAACCTAATTCCACCGCCGCAACCTTCTATACCCGTGAGATCCCATATTGGGGCCTTTTCCGGAGCTCCGCCGGAGGGGGCATCGATCACGGAGGGCTTCTACATCAACACCATAGCCTCTCCGATGATGTGTGAGTAGTTTACCTCAGACCTTCGGGTCCGTAGTTATTAGCTAGATGGCTTCTCCTCTCTTGTTGGATCTCAATACAATGTCCTCCCCCTCTCTTGTGGAGATCTATTTGATGTAATCTTCTTTTGTAGTGTGTTTGTTGAGACCGATGAATTGTGGGTTTATGATCAAGTTTATCTATGAACAACATTTGAATCTTCTCTGAATTCTTTTATGTATGATTGGTTATCTTTGCAAGTCTCTTCAAATTATCAGTTGTGTTTGGCCTACTAGATTAATCTTTCTTGCAATGGGAGAAGTGCTTAGCTTTGGGTTCAATCTTGCGGTGTCCTTTCCCAAAGGATGAGGGGCAGCAAGGCACGTATTGTATTGTTGCCATCGAGGATAACAAGATGGGGTTTATATCATATTGCATGAATTTATCCCTCTACATCATGTCATCTTGCTTAAAGCGTTTCTCTGTTCTTTTGAACTTAATACTCTAGATGCATCTTTGGATAGCGGTCGGTGTGTGGAGTAATAGTAGTAGATGCAGGTGAGTCGGTCTACTTGTCTCGGACGTGATGCCTATATACATGATCATACCTAGATATTCTCATAACTATGCTCAATTATGTCAATTGCTCAACAGTCATTTGTTCACCTACCGTAATACTTATGCTCTTGAGAGAAGCCACTAGTGAAACCTATGGCCCCCGGGTCTATTTTCCATCATATTAATCTCCCGTCAACAAGTTATTTCTAGCGTCGTCTTTATTTTGCTTTCTTTACTTTGCTTCTTTATCATAAAAAATACCAAAAATATTGTCTTATCATATCTATCAGATCTCACTCTCGTAAGTGACCATGAAGGGATTGACAACCCCTTTATTGCGTTGGTTGCGAGGATTTATTTGTTTGTGTAGGTGCGAGGGACTCATTCGTGGCCTCCTACTGGATTGATACCTTGGTTCTCAAAAACTGAGGGAAATACTTATGCTACTTTGCTGCATCACCCTTTCCTCTTCAAGGGAAAACCAACGCAGTGCTCAAGAGGTAGCAAGAAGGATTTCTGGCGCCGTTGCCGGGGAGTCTACACAAAAGTCGACATACCAAGTACCCATCACAAACCCTTATCTCCCGCATTACATTATTTGCCATTTGCCTCTCGTTTTCCTCTCCCCCACTTCACCCTTGCCGTTTTATTCGCCCTCTCTTTTTGGTTCGCTTATTTTTCGCTTGATTCTTGTTTGCTCGTGTGTTGGATTGCTTGCTTGTCACGATGGCTCAAGATAATACCAAATTGTGTGACTTTACCAATACCAACAACAATGATTTTCTTAGCACTCCGATTGCTCCTCTTCATCGACATCGGATCTTGTGAAATTAATGCCGCTTTGTTGAATCTTGTCATGAAAGATCAATTCGCCGGCCTTCCTAGTGAAGATGCCGCTACCCATCTAAATAGCTTCGTTGATTTGTGTGATATGCAAAAGAAGAAAGATGTGGATAATGATATTGTTAAACTTAAGCTATTTCCTTTTTCGCTTACAGATCGTGCTAAAGCTTGGTTTTCATCTTTGCCTAAAAATAGTATTGATTCTTGGAATAAGTGCGAAGATGCTTTTATCTCTAAGTATTTTCCTCCCGCTAAGATCATCTCTCTTAGAAACGATATCATGAATTTTAAGCAACTTGATCATGAACATGTTGCACAAGCTTGGGAAAGGATGAAATTAATGATACATAATTGCCCTACACATGGTTTGAATTTGTGGATGATTATACAAAAAAATTATGCCGGATTGAATTTTGCTTCTAGAAATCTTTTAGATTCGGCCGCGGGAGGCACTTTTATGGAAATCACTTTAGGAGAAGCTACTAAATCCTAGATAGTATTATTGTTAATTATTCTCAATGGCACACTGAAAGATCTACTAATAAAAAAGTGCATGCGATAGAAGAAATTAATGTTTTGAGTGGAAAGATGGATGAACTTATGAAATTATTTACTACCAAGAGTGTTTCTTTTGATCCTAATGATATGCCTTTGTCTACCTTGATTTATAATAATAATTAATCTATGGATGTGAATTTTGTTGGTAGGAATAATTTGGGTAACAACGCGTATAGAGGAAACTTTAATTGTAGGCCTTATCCTAGTAATTCCTCTAATAATTATGGTAATTCCTACAACAATTCTTATGGAATTTTTAATAAGATGCCTTCTGGATTTGAGACTAGTGTTAAGGAGTTTATGAATTCGCAAAAGAATTTCAATCCTTTGCTTGAAGAAAAAATGCTTAAAGTTGATGAATTGGCTAGGAACGTTATAGAATTTCTCTTTATGTTGATTCTTTAAAACTTAGATCTATTCCTCCTAAGCATGATATCAATGAGTCCATTGATGAGTGCAAAGAAAGAACCGCTAGGATGCGTGCTAAGAAAGATTGCTTTATGAAAGCATGTTCTTCTAGTTTCTATGAAAATAAAGATGAAGATCTAAAAGTGATTGATGTGTCCCCTATTAAATCTTTGTTTTGCAATATGAATCTTGATAATGATGGGACTGAATATGATCCACCTTTACCTAGAAGGCGTTCCAAAAATTCGGAGTTTTTAGATCTTGATGCAAAAATTGGTAAAAGTGGGATTGAAGAGATTAAAACGCTAGATATTAATGAACCCACTATTTTGGATTTCAAGGAATTTAATTATGATAATTGTTCTTTGATAGATTGTATTTCCTTGTTGCAATCCGTGCTAAATTCTCCACATGCTTATAGTCAACATAAAGCTTTTACTAAACATATCGTTGATGCTTTGATGAAATCTTATGAAGAAAAACTTGAGTTGGAAGTTTCTATCCCTAGAAAACTTTATGATGAGTGGGAACCTACTATTAAAATTAAAATTAAATATCATGAATGCTATGCTTTGTGTGATTTGGGTGCTAGTGTTTCCACGATTCCAAAAACTTTGTGTGATTTGTTAGGTTTCCGCGAATTTGATGATTGCTCTTTAAACTTGCACCTTGCGGATTCCACCATTAAGGAACCTATGGGAAGAATTAATGATGTTCTTATTGTTGCAAATAGGAATTATGTGCCCGTAGATTTTATTGTTCTTGATATAGATTGCAATCCTTCATGTCCTATTATTCTTGGTAGACCTTTCCTTAGAACGATTGGTGCAATTATTGATATGAAGGAAGGGAATATTATATTCCAATTTCCGTTAAGGAAAGGCATGGAACACTTTCCTAGAAAGAAAACAAAATTACCATATGAATCTATCATGAGAGCCACTTATGGATTGCCTACCAAAGATGGCAATACCTAGATCTATCCTTGCTTTTATGCCTAGCTAGGGGCGTTAAACGATAGCACTTGTTGGGCAACCCAATTTTATTTTTAGTTTTTTGCTTTTTGCTTCTGTTTATCTTTGATCTAGCCTCTGGTTATATGTGTTTTTATGTTTTAATTAGTGTTTGTGCCAAGTTAAACCTATAGGATCTTCTTGGATGATAGTTATTTGATCTTGCTGGAAAATTGCAGAAACTTTCTGTTCACGAAAATAATTGTTAAAAATAACCAGAACGAGATAAAATATTGATTCCAATTGCTGCTGATCAATAAACAAATTGTCTACGTCTTCCTATTTTGGCTGAATTTTTTGAGTTCTATAAGTTTGCGTTAGTTACAGATTACTACAGAATGTTCTGTTTTTGACAGATTCTGTTTTTCGTGTGTTGTTTGCTTATTTTGATGAATCTATGGCTAATAAAGTAGTTTATAAACCATAGAGAAGTTGGAATACATTAGGTTTAACACCAATATAAATAAAGAATGAGTTCATTACAGTACCTTGAGGTGGTATTTTGTTTTCTTTCGCTAACGGAGCTCACGAGATTTTTTGTTAAGTTTTGTGTTGTGAAGTTTTCAAGTTTTGGGTGAAAGATTTGATGGATTATGGAACAAGGAGTGGCAAGAGCCTAAGATTGGGGATGCCCATGGCACCCCAAGATAATCTAAGGACACCAAAAGCCAAAGCTTGGGGATGCCGGAAGGCATCCCTCTTTCGCCTACTTCCATCGGTAACTTTACTTGGAGCTATATTTTTATTCACCACATGATATGTGTTTTGCTTGGAGCGTATTGTATTATTTGAGTCTTTTCTTTTTAGTTTACCACAATCATCTTTGCTATACACGCCTTTTTAGAGAGACACACATGATTCGGAATTTATTAGAATACTCTATGTGCTTCACTTATATCTTTTGAGTTATATAGTTTTTGCTCTAGTGCTTCACTTATATCTTTTAGAGCATGGTAGTGGATTTGTTTTATAGAAACTATTGTTCTCTCATGCTTCACTTATATTATTTTGAGAGTCCTACAAAATAGCATGGTAATTTTCTTTAATAGGCATTCAAGATTAGTAAAAAAAATATGAGTGTGTTGAATATTATGAGAAGATTGATACTAGATAATTGTTTTGAGATATGAAGATGGTGATATTAGAGTCATGCTAGTTGAGTAGTTTTGAATTTGAGAAATACTTGTGTTAAAGTTTGTGATTCCCGTAGCATGCACGTATGGTAACCGTTATGTGATGAAGTCGGAGCATGATTTATTTATTGATTGTCTTCCTTATGAGTGGCGGTCGAGGACGCGCGATGGTCTTTTCCTACAAATCTATCCCCCTAGGAGCATGCGTGTAATACTTTGCTTTGATAACTTGTAATTTTTGCAATAAGTATATGAGTTCTTTATGACTAATGTTGAGTCCATGGATTATACACACTTTTCCTCCTTCCACCATTGCTAGCCTCTCTAATATCACAAGACGCTTCGCTGGTATCATACACCCACCATATACCTTCCTCAAAACAGCCACCATACCTACCTATCATGGCATTTCCATAGCCATTCCGAGATATATTGCCATGCAACCTACCATCGTTTCGTTTATTATGACACGCTCCATCATTGTCATATTGCTTCGCATGATCATGTAGTTGACATCATATTTGTGGCAAAGCCACTGTTCATAATTCTCTCATACATGTCACTCTTGATTCATTGCATATCCCGGTACACCGCCGGATGCATTCACATAGAGTCATATTTTGTTCTAAGTATTGAGTTGTAATTGTTGAGTTGTAAGTAAATAAAAGTGTGATTATCATCATTTTTTAGAGCATTGTCCCAAGTGAGGAAAGGATGATGGAGACTATGATTCCCCCACAAGTCGGGATGAGAATCCGGATGAAAAAAAGAGGTCATAAAAAGAGAGAAGAAAAGGCCCAAATCAAAAAATGAGAGAAAAAGAGAGAAGGGACAATGTTACTATCCTTTTACCACACTTGTGCTTCAAAGTAGCACCATGATCTTCATGATAGAGAGTCTCCTATGATATCACTTTCATATACTAATGGGAAATTTTCATTATAGAACTTAGCTTGTATATTCCAATGATGGGCTTCCTCAAAATGCCCTAGGTCTTCGTGAGCAAGCGAGTTGGATGCACACCCACTTAGTTCCTTTTGTTGAGCTTTCATATACTTATAGCTCTAGTGCATCCGTTGCATGGCAATCCCTACTCACTCACATGGATATCTATCAATGGGCATCTCCATAACCCGTTGATACGCCTAATTGACGTGAGGCTATCTTCTCCCTTTTTTGTCTTCTCAACAACCACCATTCTATTCCACATATAGTGCTATGTCCATGGCTCACGCTCATGTATTGCGTGAAGATTGAAAAAGTTTGAGAAAACTAAAAGTATGAAACAATTGCTTGGCTTGTCATCGGGGTTGTGCATGATTTAAATATTTTGTGTGGTGAAGATAGAGCATAGCAGGACTATATGATTTTGTAGGGATAACTTTCTTTGGCCATGTTATTTTCAGAAGACATAATTGCTTAGTTAGTATGCTTGAAGTATTATTATTTTTATTTCAATATTAAACTTTTGTCTTGAATCTTTCGGATCTGAATATTCATACCACAATTAAGAGAATTACATTGAAATTATGCCGAGTAGCATTCCACATCAAAAATTCTGTTTTTATCATTTACCTACTCGAGGACGAGCAGGAATTAAGCTTGGGGATGCTTGATACGTCTCCAACGTATCTATAATTTTTTATTGTTCCATGCTATATTATATTCTGTTTTGGACATTAATGGGCTTTATTATACATTTGTATATTATTTTGGGACTAACCTATTAACCGGAGGCCCAGCCCAGAATTGTTGTTTTTTTGCCTATTTCGCAGAAAAAGAATATCAAACGGAATGAAACCTTCGGGAACGTGATTTTCGGAACGAACGTGATCCAGAGGACTTGGACCCTACTTCAAGACATCAACCAGGAGGGAACGAGGTAGGGGGGCGCGCCCTCCACCCTCATGGGCCCCATGTTGCTCCACCGACGTACTTCTTCCTCCTATATATACCTACGTACCCCCAAACTACCAGATACGGAGCCAAAAACCTAATTCCACCGCCGCAACCTTCTGTACCCGTGAGATCCCATCTTGGGGCCTTTTCCGGAGCTTCGCCGGAGGGGGCATCGATCACGGAGGGCTTCTACATCAACACCATAGCCTCTCCGATGATGTGTGAGTAGTTTACCTCAGACCTTCGGGTCCATAGTTATTAGCTAGATGGCTTCTTATCTCTTTATGGATCTCAATACAATGTTCTCCCCCTCTCTTGTGGAGATCTATTCGATGTAATCTTCTTTTGCGGTGTGTTTGTTGAGACCGATGAATTGTGGGTTTATGATCAAGTTTATCTATGAACAATATTTGAATCTTCTCTGAATTCTTTTATGTATGATTGGTTATCTTTGCAAGTCTCTTGAATTATCAGTTTGGTTTGGCCTACTAGATTAATCTTTCTTGCAATGGGAGAAGTGCTTAGCTTTGGGTTCAATCTTGCGGTGTCCTTTCCCAAAGGATGAGGGGCAGCAAGGCACGTATTATATTGTTACCATCGAGGATAACAAGATGGGGTTTATATCATATTGCATGAATTTATCCCTCTACATCATGTCATCTTGCTTAAAGCGTTACTCATTCTTTTTGAACTTAATACTCTAGATGCATCTGGATAGCGGTCGATGTGTGGAGTAATAGTAGTAGATGCAGGTGAGTCGGTCTACTTGTCTCGGACGTGATGCATATATACATGATCATACCTAGATATTCTCATAACTATGCTCAATTCTGTCAATTGCTCAACAGTAATTTGCTCACCTACCGTAATACTTATACTCTTGAGAGAAGCCACTAGTGAAACCTATGGCCCCCGGGTCTATTTTCCATCATATTAATCTCCCGTCAACAAGTTATTTCTAGCGTCGTCTTTATTTTGCTTTCTTTACTTTGCTTCTTTATCATAAAAAATACCAAAAATATTATCTTATCATATCTATCAGATCTCACTCTCATAAGTGACCATGAAGGGATTGACAACCCCTTTATTGCGTTGGTTGCGAGGATTTATTTGTTTGTGTAGGTGTGAGGGACTCGTGCGTGTCCTCCTACTGGATTGATACCTTTGTTCTAAAAAACTGAGGGAAATACTTACGCTACTTTGTTGCATCACCCTTTCCTCTTCAAGGGAAAACCAACGCAGTGCTCAAGAGGTAGCACAAGGCCAAGCCAAGCAAAAAGGTGAAGATCAGTAAACCAGGTGAAGACACCAACACCACCGAGCCAGAGAAGCAAATGATGTCAGAAGCTTCTCATCAGACTCTTGAAGTTGTTGTTGATGAACCGTCGCTGGAAGAGCACAACGTCACAATGGATTCCATGGATGTTAACCCGGCCAATGCTAAGCCGCCAAGCCCTGACCATTATCAATTATGATGCTATGAGGGTAGCCAAAATGGAAAATCACCTTTTTAATGAATTGAACCGTCGTTGCCGCATCACACTTGCTGACCGGCTCTGCCTCAACCCACTTTGTAAACTTGTCAACCGCCACCAAAAGGTGGGTCTTTTTGTCCTTGGATCTCTTGAAAGGTCCAACCATATCCAGCCCCCAGACTACAAACGACCAAGTGATTGGAATCATCCTCAACTCTTGAGCCGGCACATGAGCTCATTTGGAGAATTTCTGACAACCGTCGCACTTGCTAACCAGATCTTCTGCATCAGCATGAGCCGTCAGCCAATAAAATCCATGACAAAAAGCCTTAGCCACGAGAGACTTAGAGCCGGCATGATGGCCACAATCTCCTTCATGAATCTCTCTTAGAATCTCACGGCCCTCATCGGGAGAAATACAATGTTGAACACCCCTGTGACACTGCATCGGTGTAACTCACGATTGACAATGGTCATTGACTTAGACCGCTGGGTTATTTGCCTGGCCAAAGTTTCATCCTCAGGTAACTCACCCAGGGTCATATAAGCCAAATACGGAACTGTCCAATCAGGAATAGCATGAAGAGCCGCCACCAGCTGTGACTCCGGGTCAGGGATAGCAGGATCCTCTTCCGTAGGCAATTTAACTGAAGGATTATTTAGAATATCAAGAAAGACATTAGGTGGTACCGGCTTACGCTGAGACCCCAGCCGACTTAAAGCATCAGCCGCCTCATTTTTCCCGCGATCAACATGTTCCACTTGATAACCTTTGAAATGACCAGCAATAGCATCAACCGCCCGGCGATAAGCCGCCATGAGTCGGTCTTTGGAATCCCAAGTTCCTGAGACTTGCTGAGCCACTAGATCTGAATCGCCGAAACACCTGACCCAGCTTAGGTTCATCTATTTGGCCATCCGAAAACCATGGACTAAGGCCTCATATTCAGTTGCATTGTTAGTATAAGGAAACATCAGCCTTAAGACATAACAAACCTTATCACCTCGTGGGGAAGTCAAAATAACTCCAGCCCCCGAGCCTTCCAACTACCTGGATCCATCAAAATGAATAGTCCAATATGTATTATCAGGCTTCTCCTCAGGCTTCTGCAACTCTATCCAGTCACTGATGAAATCCACAAGTGCTTGAGACTTGATGGTTGTCCGAGGCATATATTTCAAACCATGGGGTCCAATCTCAATGGCCCACTTGGCCATCCGGCCTATAGCTTCTCTGTTTTGGATAATATCCCCTAGAGGAGCAGAACTGGCCACGGTGATGGGATGACCAAGGAAATACTGCTTCAACATACGACTAGCCATGAACAACCCATAAACTAGCTTCTGCCAATGTGGGTACATTTGCTTAGATTCAATTAGTACCTCACTGACATAGTAACCGGCCTTTGAACCGGATATTCCTTGCCTGATTCCTTCCTTTCCACAACAACCGCTACACTGACGGCTCTGCTGTTAGCAGCCACATATAAAAGCAAGAGCTCCTTATCAATAGGAGCTGCAAGAACCGATGGCTCAGCCAACTGTTTTTTAAGCGCCTTGAACGCCTGATTGGCAGCATCACTCCAGACAAAACGATGTGTTTTCTTCATCATTTGGTATAAAGGAATAGCCTTTTCTCCCAGGCGGCTTATAAACCGGCTTAAAGCCGCGATACGACCCGCCAAATGTTGGACGTCATTAATACATGCCGATTTAGCCAAAGAAGCGATAGCCTTGATTTTCTCCGGATTAGCTTTAATACCTCTCTCAGAGACCAAAAAACCCAAGAGCTTGCCTGCTTGCACACCAAAGACACATTTGGCCGGGTTAAGCATCACCTTGTAGACCCGGAGATTATCAAAGGTCTCCTTCAAATCATCTAACAAGGTCTCCTTCCTAGGTTTCACAACGATATCATCCACATAAGCATGAACATTGCGTCCAATCTGGTTGTGGAGGCAATTCTGAACACAACGCTGATAAGTCGCCTGGGCACTCTTGAGCCCAAAAGGCATAGACACGTAGCAGGAGGCTCCAAAGGGAGTGATGAAAGATGTATTCTCCTGATCCTTAACTGCCATCTTGATCTGATGAAAACCAGAATCAGCATCTAAAAAACTCAAACACTCACAACCCGCCGTGGCATCAATGTTCTCATCAATACGAGGGAGAGCAAACGGATCAGCCGGGCATGCCTTGTTAAGATCCGTGTAATCCACACACATACGCCAAGTGTCGTTTTTCTTAAGCACCAGCACCGGGTTAGCCAACCATTCAGGGTGAAAAACTTCAATAATAAACCCGGCCGCCAAGAGCCGGGCCACTTCTTCACCAATGGCCTTCCGCCTCTCTTCATTAAAACGTCGAAGGAATTGCTTGATCGGTTTAAACTTTGGATCAACATTGAGAGTGTGCTCAGCGAGTTCCCTCGGTACACCTGGCATGTCTGAAGGCTTCCATGCAAAGATGTCCCGGTTCTCACGGATGAACTCGATGAGCGTGCTTTCCTATTTCGGATCCATGTTAGCATTGATACTGAACTGCTTGGATGAATCGCCAGGGACAAAATCAACCTGCTTGGTGTCATCTGCCGACTTAAATTTTAACAACGGGTCATGCTTTGTGGTCGGCTTTTTCAAGGGGGTCATATCCACCGGGTCAACATTACCTTTGTAGAACTTCAACTCCTCTGTTGCACAAACAGACTCAGCATAGGCAGCATCACCCTCTTCACACTCCAAAGCTATCTTCCTATCACCATGCATCGTAATGGTACCCTTACGACCCAGCATTTTAAGCTGCAGATAAACATAACAAGGCTGTGCCATAAATTTGGCATAAGCCGGCCGTCCAAACAAGGCGTGATAAGGGCTCTTGATCTTGACCACCTCAAAAGTCAATTTTTCAGCCCTATAATCATGATCATTGCCAAAAGCCACTTCCAAAGCTATCTAACCCACCGGATATGCCGACTTACCAGGCACCACCCCATGAAAGACGGTAGAAGAAGGCTTAAGATCTTTGTCACTCAAATTCATACGGCGAAAAGTATCATAATAAAGGATATTGATACTGCTGCCTCCATCCATAAGCACCTTTGTGAACTTGTAACCTCCAACCTGTGGAGCAACCACCAAAGCAAGCTGACCCGGGTTGTCAACCCGGGGCGGGTGATCCTCACGGCTCCATACAATGGGCTGCTCTGACCATCGCAAGTATCGAGGGACTGCCGGCTCAACCGTGCTCACCGCTTGTTTATGAACCTTCTGGTCTCGCTTGCACAAACTTGTGGTAAACACATGATATTGTCCACTATTTAGCTGCTTTGGATTACTCTGATACCTAGACTGCTGCTGCTGATTACCTTGATTGGGCTGCTGATTAAAACCGCCTTGATTCCCATGGCCCTAAAATCCATTTGAGTCGCCACCTCCAAAGCCGAGCCCGTGAGAGCCGGATCCTGACCCGCCATGCGGGGCATGATTGTCTTGATAAAAACGGAATTTCTATACTCCCTCATGATGAAGCAATCTTTCCATAGATGAGTGGCCGACTTGTCTTGAGAACCGTGCTTTGTGCAAGGCTGATTCATTACCGCCTCAAGGTTGAATTTTGGCCCGCCAAACCGGGGCATTGATGTCCACAAGCCGGCCAGTCATTAGAGATTGTGTGAGTCCATGAAATGCGAGATTGAGATAATTCTAGACCTCGTTAGAGAGATAAGTGACCCACGACCCAATATACCACACAATAGTTAAGAATGAGAAGAAAGGTGAGTTATGTGAGTCCACTAAATGTGAGGTTGAGATTTTCAACAAGAGAATAGAGAGATGAGTGATCCACCACCATGGGAAATTAGTAGTCCACCAAATGAAAAGAGAGGGGAACATTCAATAACTAACCTTTCACATAATTCTCTTTCTTTGCAATATGTGCAGGTGCAAAAGGCATACCTATGAGCTTTCTTGCAACGATGGGAGGATGAGATCCAGTAACAAATGTGGTGCACGCGGAACACCACTACACAAGGTGCATGCTTGCCGATTGATTTCACCCAGGAATGGAAGTACTCAATGAGGTAGAAGAAGAGAGATCATCCATTTCCATGAATCCAGAGGTATGCACCTATGAGTTTGTGAAGCGATGGCGTGATATGATTAGAGAAAAATTGTTTAGTACATCATCCATCCAACAATATCATTTTGTCAATCTTGAAGAGACTAAAAAGGAGCTAATAAAATTGAACGTTGCACATGATTATTCATCTTTTCTTTTTCCTAGTTATTTTGTATTGTCCTCGTGCTATTATTTTGTGTACCAGATGAAGTTGAGGATGACTTTTCTACAAGAGAGGGAGGATGATATGGACATGGCAACATTGTCGAGTCAAACAAAACATCATGTTCACATTCATAAACATTTGAAGAAGTTCGCAAAGGTGAAAGCTAGACTTATGCATCCATAAAGTATTTGCGTTGCTTCTTTGTACTGGCCCATTTTGTTTTGTGTGATGGCCAACTAGAGTCAAGGATGACTCCATTTCAAGAGGGGGAGGATGATGAGGAGTTGAGGACATGGCAACATTTATACACCCATCAAAGGAGAAATCATAATGTTTTGTGTCAAACAAATACATGACCAGGTGAACGCTAACTTAAGTTCATACTATAATCTTGAACACATGGCTGCACTTCCATCTCGTTGTTGTTGGCCATGAAATATCGAAGGAAGCAAATAACATCTCAGCCCATGAAGAAACAAAGTCAAAGAAACAGGTTTTTATCAAAACAAGTTTCAAGTGAAGCTGATGTTGTCAGTTTTTTACCTCTGATGTTTCGCTGTGTCACACCCATTTGAAGGAGAGACGGGGCCATAGGGGTACCACCAGAACCTACATCAAATTTACCTTCCAATGCAAAAAAACCTCATATCATTTAGTGTTGTGAGTCAAAAGTTCTAGTCATTCTTGTGGAAGGTGTCATGCTGTCAAGGCTTCACGAATTTCCGAGGAGCTCTACAACAACTTCCAAAGTTGACTGCTTATTCCCCCAAGGAAGACGTAAAAAGTTGTTTACTCTTGAATCCTTCTCACACCAAGCTAAGGGGGGTTGTCCCTGTTATAAACCCCCACCTCCCCCATCCTTTTAGAAAACCTTTTGTCAAACCATTCAACTGCAAGCTTATACAACAATACTACTATAGATGTGAGAGATCCTTGCTACCTTTGCTCTTGTGAGTTCATCCGGTTTCGCGAGAAGGAGCCTCTGGTTCCCCCTAATCAGTGCTCTATGGTTTCGGCCGTCTTGTGTGGTTAATCCTAGTTTGTGGTTCTGCGATTGTTCAGACAGCGGGTTGGAGTTCTTGCAGCTCCGGTCAGCCATCCCTAGCATATGGGTTGCATCCAACCTTAGCAGGTATAAAGCTAGTTATCCCTCCAGATTTGATCCTACGACGTGAAGATCGGGCCGCCCTCGTGCGTGAACTCGTTCATCAGGTTCCCACATATGAGTGGTTAAGAACTTGAGTGAGGTCTACAAGATCACTAATGTCGCCTTCTCATTCAAAGCATGTTTACAACCTCTACATCATTATAGTTGTATATGTAGTTTAGATTCGTCATTCTCTCCATATCCCAGATTAACATTGGACCACATCTGATCACATGTTTGGAATTGCGACGAGCCGTCCTCTTGTGGACCAACACGAGCGAGACCCGAATCACAATAATGAGTGTTAATGCCTGAATGATCAACTTCATCCGTTTGTCCCAGTGAAATCGATATTGCGGTAAGTAGCGATGAAATGGACCATACACCTCATCCAACGACCTACAAGTCAAGTGACTGAGGGTAGTTGTATGTTGCTTACCACCATGGGAGACGACAATGACTCGCCCATGTCGGAGATGAAGCGGACTAGATGGAAACAAAGATGAAAGAGACGGGCAGCTCACTCAGGGGAGGAGCACGTCCCGGTGCCCGAGATCTTAGTTCGCGCCCAGGTACCGAGATCTAAGTCACTGCCGGCGCCGGTGCCAAGAACTCAGGCCGAACATGCCCATTTGCTAGGGGTGAGTGAGTAAAAGGGGGTATTAGTGCAAATTTCACACCGTATCGCGTCTGCAGGTTTTCGTCTCCAGCTATCTTCACGCCTGCACCACGTGGACGCCGTTCGTCCCCTTGCGTCAGCCTCGTCCCCTTGCGTCAGCCTCACCACGGCCCCATGAAAACAATTGATTCGAGCGTTTTCAGTGAGCCCAGGACATTGGCGCTTTGAGTTTCATGCGGGTATAGGCCCACGCCGCGCACGAGGAACCAAATCATTTTTACGTCATCCATCAGGCGTGTTTGGGGGATGAGACCAACCAAACACGCCCCGAAATAGAACACCAATGCGTAAAAAGTCTCGACTCCTAAATCGCATCTGCCGAGAATCGCGAATTGGCAAAGCGGTAGCTTATTTCTCCGATCTGAGACTGGTTTTCTTGGGCGCATTTAAGTTGTAGAAATAGAAAGGAGAAATCAACAAGCACTCGCTTTCTCTCCCTCTCTTCTCTCTCTCTCTATACTAGATCATTGATGGCACGCGTTGCTGTGCCCGTCTATTTTTTTAATAAAATGGTAGTAATTTTCACTTATGTATTCATATATAGGCATGAAATATGAAGGTTTTAATTTATTTATCCTAGAATAATAAGTCATCAGACAACCTAGGAAAATCCAAAATCTAAAATAGATTGAAATTCAATAGTATTTCAGATCGTAATGAAGAAAATAGCAGTCTCACATGATAACCAAGACGCAAATCGGACAGACAAACTCAACTTAGGTTAGATATCAAGCTTTGATGTACATTTGTTACGAAACTGAACAACTGAATAATAAAAAGAAAATAAACATGAATTTCCGCACCATACTTAACAAATAGCAATGCTTCTCTTAGGAGACACAAGGCCGTATGATATTTAGTATAGTGTACATGTACACATATATCTGTATTACATGGGTGTGGTGCAAGTTTACATCAGTACACATATTTCCCGCAAAAAAAGAAATACATCCCTACACATACAAGTGTACCATCACATTAGTCTTTTAACAACAAATAACTCACACAAGTAACTTCGATTAAAAAAAATCTTAAAACCTCTAAGAGATATGTGTAAATAATTGTATCGATCTATGCCGCTAATCTGGTTCTAATATTGTCCACTAAAACCACTCAATTTGATATAATTAATAGAAATTGCTATCTATGTAAAGAGGCACATGAATTGTTTCCATCTGAGTATAGCTTCCCCTACTAGGATTTAAGTGGCATATGGTGTTTATTTTATATGATGAATATAAGCAGTTATTATCAACACAAACATTTTTAGCACATCAACTAAACATGTTCACATATGTTCTGTCTAAACTCTAAACACATGAGCAATAGTGCAACATGAATAATATATTTCGCAATGGTCTACAATACAGATAAGAGAATTAAGGGTACTACAACATCATGCAAGTCCAAAGGAAGATGCCAGATTACAAGAATGCAACATCACATTTTTCAAAAGTGGATATATCTTGTGCATAGCAAGTAGCAACACATTATTCGTTAGTTGCCTAACTAAACAAGGATGAGTAGCGCCACAATAACTGGGCAGATGACACAAGTTTTTCTCAAGGATAAACTTCACAGTTCTAGATGAGCTTCAACCACTGCTTTCATTGCCGATAACATAGATGTAAGGTTCGTAGTCATCTTTTTATGACAAGCGTGTACACTTCTGATTTTTCCAAATGGTTACTTTATCACACAAAATAATTTGCAGTACATAACAAAGAGAAATTACCTTGTATCTATATTCTGCATGTGGTCATTGTATAATGTTGAAGAAAAAAAATCAACAAAACATGCAGAAACTGACCAAGATCTACAAACTGTGCAGGAACACCATATCAGGCTTAGCAGGGGATGTAAGTTCAGATTTTTCTTCCAATAGATGTACAAATTAAAGATAGTTTTAGGCAGTGACCTTGCTGTTGCAAGAACTGAAGGAAAAAACTGTAGGCCCTTGACGCTGCATGCTATCATGGCTTGGGGAGCCCTCTATGATGCTATAAGAATCCAATATGTTGACATTTCTGCCCAACAATAGGCTATCTTTACTTTATTAGTTCTGTAGATGGATAAAATCTGAGCTGGTGCATTTGTTATTAGTGCAGATCATAAGATGAAATTCATGATTACCCAAAAAAATATAGAATGAAATAAGCACCTCAGTTGGACTTCTTTAATATGCTCAAATGCTCAATCATGCTGAACTCTTCCTTATTTGCAGTGTAGACACAAAATGTCATATAATGTAAACATTTAGAGGTAACAATGATTGGTTTGATTGAATAGGCAGCAGTGCAGTTCTTTCTTGAATATTGTTGTAGGTCATCACAAATTAGAATGGTGTGACCAGCTTTTACTTGCATAAGAGTAAGCTCTTACTTGAGACTACATATTACTTCTTTCAGGGCAGCTTATGATGAAATATGCATCTCACGAAGACCACCATACCTAACATATTTCCTACCATATGGTACCTACCATTCAAACCTGATTTACTTCAAATGCTTCTATGCATGCAGATTTCAATCATCTCCAAACTTTGCAAAACTGGAGAAGTTCATGATTGTAGGCTTCCGTGTGGAGAGCAACGTCAATTTTCCTATTTGTTTTACCTGCATTGTTGTATTAATGCATTATCAAAGCATGGAACTGTAGCAAGGGGGCAGAGGCAAGGTGAGTAGAAGCGGATTGTCGTTGTACCATGCTGGTCGTTGTTGTTACCCGAGCATGGAGGTCGCACCTGCTGGATGTGCTTGCAGTTGCTGAACCGAACCGTTCCTATGTGTGTCGATGGTGTCCATGCGACCACGCACCAACACTTGACACGATATTGGCTGGGTCCTGCAGGCCGAGCTGGTCCATGAGCACGTGCACCGGCCTCTTCTTCTCTAAGTGGTGATTTGACTGTAGAGCATGCAACATCAAGTAGTATGTGAACAAATGAAGTGATCGAGTATAGAAAACATGTATGAACCACAAATCATCAATAATCAAAATCTGAGGACCAACATGTTCACAAGGTAAGGCAAAAAAGTTCTTCACCAAAATTTTACTGCAGCTTATTCCTTTTCTTTTCCTTTCCTTCACAGACCTGCACAATTATTAGAAGAAAATCACCTTTGATATATATCGACTGCAGATCAACGCTGAATAACTAATGAAAGTGAGTTTTGGGAGAGGGATTGGGGAGAGGAGGGGATAAAAAAAATCATGAGCATGTACCTGTTCCCCTAAAGAGACGGTGGCAGCAAGGTCCATCTGAGCGCAGTCCCACACTCCCACATGAGGAGCTCGGCTCGTAGGCCACGGCTATGGCAGCATCGAAGCGCTCGAATCCGTGGCCGAGGGTTTCCTCCTCCTCCTCATGGCCAGCCGCCGTGGCTGCTATAAGTGCGCCGGCACCGGGTGGCGTCTTCGAGCTCTGGGATATGGCTACACGAGGTGCTGGGCGAGGATGCGGTGGGCGAGCAGCCGGCGGACGGCGACGAGGTACAGGAGGCCGTGGGCGAATAGGAAGGAGGCGCCGCTGGATGTGGAGGAAGGAGGACCGGAGGAGGGAGAAGCGAGGACGCGCTGCGAACAAGGGCTAAGAAGCCAGACCAGGACACGATCTACGGCGGTGTCGGTGATGGCGGCGGCGGTTGCGGCGGCTCATCGAAACCTAGGTCGAGGACTCGGGAGATGAGAGATCGACAGGAACATTTTTTTTAGAGTGATCGACAGGAGCTGTACGGGCGTTGCAGATCCAATGGTGCTAGATGGGCTTTGTGCAGGAGGGAGGCCCAATTAACCACAGTGCACCGATTTTTCCATGGGAGTAGACACCCTCAGGACTAGCCCACGTAGCGATTATTACGGAATGAGGCAGCAATCAGACGGCTGAAAACGGTTGAAACACGAGATCTGACGCCCAAAATCGCAGAGGGCGTGAGAGGGCTGGGAAGTGGTTCAGTTTTACTGTCCTTAATAATAATAATAGAAAGAAGTCTATTTTTCACCCCCAAATGCAGCCTGAGGGACAAATACCCCCCTAAACTCAAATTCGGTATGATTATAACCCTTAAATCCTTGAAACCGGGTAAATCTCACCCTTAAGTGGTTTCCGTTTGATTTTAGGCGGTTTTGAATAGATCGTGTGACGTGGCATGGTATTTAGATGCGTAGACAAACAAGAAAGCTCGCCGCTTCCTCATGCACGCTCGTCTCGCCGCCCATGGCGCCGCCTCTGACGCTGTGGCGTCGTTTCCCGCTGCCTCTCGCTTTCACGCGCCTCGGCACCGCAAGAATGGTGGCACGTCCTTCACGACCTACGATCCGATCATGCTGGACGGGCTGCCAGACCGCCAATCTCGTTGCCGCCCAAGACTCTACCACCGTCGTTTTTCTCCGGCCACCGCCGCCCAACTGCGTGGCGGGCGGCTCATCCTCATCGTGGGGTTCACTTAGCCGCTCCACCGGCGCTTAAAGACACTCAGAGTTCGCCACCGCGCGCGTCTGCTACCGGGTTGGTCTGAGTCCGCCGCTTCGCTACCGCGTGCAGTGGCGCGGCGGTACTGTTTGTCGCGAGAGGCTTGGGCGCTAGCTACGACCTCTATGTCGCCGGGCGATATGGGACCCGCCACGCCGTCCGCCCGTGAGCCGCTTCGCCACGGACGAATGGTTCAATGGACGCGGATGCCGCTTTCGAGTGGAAGGTCTGCATAGTCAACATACACGGCGCGCCAAGGAGGGCGCCGTGTTCGACCTCGTGGCGGCCGGTGGGAGGACATGCCGCTGGCATGCTCATTTGGATGGAAAGGTCACATGCGGCGTCTCCGGACAATGGCGACCACGATCTTCATCGTGGAGGAGCGGCGCGGCCAACTCTTCCGACCGAGGATTTGGATGAATATGTAAACCATGTACGAGGAGAAAAGTGTGGTTGAGAATTTGAATGGCAAGAATCTGCGGCAAGGCCCTCAGAGCCATGGTCTACAACGACATGCATTGTGAATGAAGGAAAAAAGAATGAGCGAGGATGAACTGGTCTTGTGCCACGTCAAAAGAGTCAAATGCTAGCTTCTAAGAAAATAGAGTCAAATGCCTAATCATCTTCTAAAACCGCCTAAAATCTGACAACTCGGCAGCAAAACAACCTTAGGGGGAGATTCGTCCGGTTTTGAGGATTTGGGGGTTGAAATCGTACCAAATTCAAGTTGAGGGAAGTATTTGTCCATCAGGACACATTTTAGGGTGAAAAATGAACTTCTTTCATAATAATATAAAAAAGACAACCCGTCTCACTGCATAGAGGGCCCTACTCCCTGGCCCACCGCACAGCTCTAATATTCGACTCTCTATATAAAAAAGACAACCCGTCTCACTGCATAGAGGGCCCTACTCCCTGGCCCACCGCACAGCTCTAATATTCGACTCGCTGGTCCTCAGTTTCGTTTTTGGCGGGGCGAGCCCGCGAAGCAATCGCCGCGGTGCGAAAACCGCCCGTGGCGCGCCAAGTTTTTTCCTACTTTCCTTTTGGGCGGGGCCGTGGGCTCGGCCGAAACTTGTGGCGCGCGCGCCGGGGGCGTGGGAGGAGTAGAAATCCTTCGGACGCGCGGGGAAGCGGCAGACCTTCGCTCCCATTCTCCAAATTAAACCCGCCCCCGCGCGCTGTCTTCTCCCCCTCCTGCCTCCCCCATCTCCCCAATCCCACCGCCGCCTCCACTCCCCTCCCGCGCGCCGTCGCCTCCCGCGGCCAGCGTGCTTCCCGCCCCGATCCACACCGACGCGCGCGTGCCGCCTCCACGGGAAGGAATTCGGTAATCTCTCTCACAAGCGGCGTCCTCGACGGCGGCGACCCGGCGCGGGACTCCTTTTGCCGGTAAGGAACCCTAGATTTCTGCTCGTCTCCTTCTTCCGTCTTTCTGTTGCCATGGAATGCCGAATCCAACCAGATCTTGATTCTTGGCACAGGCCGTGTTCCTCTAAGGGGCCTGGCCGAGGAATGCGCCGCTGTACCTGAGCCGGCGTCTGCGACAGCTGAAATCTCCGTGAATCTGTGATCTGCGATCTGAACCTAACCGCCGCCAATCCCCGCCCACAATGGAGGCTGACGGCGGCGCTGCTTGCCCCGAAGCCCCTAGCGGCGAAGGCGCCAGGTTGGAGCAGTCGCAGATGCAGTTTGACGGCCCGGTCGTGCTCAACCGATCTGCCGAGCTCGAATCGAGCGATGCGATGGATATCGATGCGACCCCAGCGCAAGCCCTGAAGCAGACGGTGCCGCAGCCCACGCAGTCTCCCGCTGCTACACTGACGGACACCGTTGTACAAGTGCAGAAGCAGCTGAAGCGGAAGAGGGCATCCAACGGCCCTGTGATTGCTCCTGCAGAGAAGGAGGCTCTTGCTGACGGGTGCCGCCAGGAGCTCCAGGGCTTGTTCGAGTACTACAAGGAGGTTTCTGGGCACAAGATGCAGATCGATGGCGGTGGAAATCTGTCAACCAACGCCATGATTGGGTGCTTGCTGGAGGAGAGCAATCTTGGGCTATCCAAGTTGGTGGATGAGGCATTTGAGAAGCTCAAGGGAGCAGAGGGTGTCTCTGTGGCTTCCGTCCGCAGCTCCGTGCTGCTCATTGGGCAGAGGATGATGTACGGACAATCTAGCCCCGATGCTGATGTACTGGAAGATGAATCAGAGCTTTCTCTTTGGTGCTGGGAGGTAAATCCTATCCTATGTTTTTCATTTACAAGTTGGTGCCATAACAATTCATTTCAATGCTATTTTAATCCAGAAATACCGGTTCAGTTCTAATTAATATGTCTTGATGTCTTGTGGTGGGTTGTAATTGCAGGTAAGAGATTTGAAGGTACTGCCTGTGAGAACGCGAGGGTTTTTAAGTGCGCGGAGAACTGCCAGAAAGAAAATCCATGAGAGGATCACTGCTCTCCATTGTAAGACATATCTTTGTGCATCATGTTTGAACTTCCATCTATCAATATTTGACAGTTAATATGCAAATTGTAGTTTTTTTTGGTTTGTATAGCTCAAGTTGTGTCCGTTCTTTGAATATACAACATGCTTTGCTGTTAATGTTTCTTTAAATGTTGTTGCAAGTTAGCTTTCATTGTCATCTAATTAGAACTGTGAAATTGCCTACTCCATAGCTTGTATTCTGTTCACTAAGTGCATCTCTATTGCAGCAACTTTGTCAGCTCTGGAATCTACAGGAGCTGAAGGTCAAGTAAATGAACTTAGAAAAGTATCAATGAAGTTAAGCAAAGCACTGAACCTGGAAGGGATTAGATCAATGGTGGAAAGAGTCACACAAAAGAACAACATTCAAAGGTGTGTGTGCGCCTTTTGCATTGTGTTTTGTTTGTAGGCATTGCCATGCTCATCTTATTTGAACCTTAAGGCTTTGAAGCCCTAATACATGTGTATTTATTTGTGAATAAAGGGGTACCAAAGATGTAGAATCAACAGATCAGTCAATGCAAGTGATGGAAAATAATGAGGGAACTGTTGGTGGAGTAGATGCTGTGAATGGCTCTGGGCTGCCAAATGGAAATGCTCCTGCTAATGTTAGTATCTCTTTCCTTTCTATCATTTAAAAAAATGCAACGTGCAAGTATTTAAAGAATTTCAGAGAATGTGATTAGCTATGTATTCTATAGACACTATGAAGATACTGACGTATTTTGTATACATTAAGTTGCTGCACCTTATTCGAACTTTCAGAAACCAGTTTAATTTTCTTATGTGAACTCATAATACATACACACAACCAAGCTGTTGTTATATCGGATTCTTAGCACTTTTCTGAATTCTGAGCCATATAGCCTTGCTTCTTCCTAAATAAATTAGGATATCATAATAGACCTGCTAATCTGAGAGTGTTAGTTTTGCAATTTGATCTGCAACTACAATGATTCAGTGGATATGTTAGTTTCTTGTATAACATTCCAACATAAATTAGGTTATCTGATTTTGAGTAAGAGCAACATGCCATATTACAACAGCAGTGTTGCAAGTGAACTGCATTTCTGTTTTATCCACTAATGTCATGTTGTACCACCAAATTCTAGGAACAAGTAATTCTGAAAATGCAAAAGCAATCCCAGAAGGAAACAAAACGCCAGGAGAAAGAGGAGCATCAGATGATGAAACAGCAAAAGAAAATGCAAGAAGAGGCACTGAGAGAACAAAAAAGACGTGAAAAGGAAGAAGCTGAAGTAAAGAAACGACAAAAGAGGCAGGAAGAAGAAGCACTGAAAGAGCAGAAGCGCCGTGAAAAAGAAGAAGCTGAAATGAGAAAACAAGAAAAGAAGCAGCAAGAGGATGCACTGAAAGAGCAGAAGCGCCGTGAAAAAGAAGAAGCTGAAATGAGAAAACAACAAAAGAAGCAGCAAGAGGAAGCTGATAAAGAACAGAAGCGTCTTGAGAAGGAAGCCGCACAACTCAAGAAACAACTGGCCATTCAGAAGCAAGCTTCGTTA
Organism: Aegilops bicornis; assembly: GCA_021605145.1. Classification (NCBI taxonomy): domain Eukaryota; kingdom Viridiplantae; phylum Streptophyta; class Magnoliopsida; order Poales; family Poaceae; genus Aegilops; species Aegilops bicornis. Next base: position 610,671,468 of record CM038673.1, on the reverse strand, counting down.
ATGCAGCGCCTTTTCAAAAGTAATGACAGTGAAAAACCTAAATCTGGAGAGAATGACTCAGATGCATGCTCTGTTGATCCAGGCACTACGAAAAAAGAGATATCAGCTGCTACATCAATAATTGATTCTTCCTTCTCTATGAAAGAGAACTGGACTTTGGAGTACCTTCAGAGGTGAGCAATGTCTCCTAATGTCAATGTTCTTATGATAGTAGGCTTGGAGTACATTCATGAGGTCTTTCGAAAACAAAATGTGCACGTGGCTTTCCCAGATAAAATTAACATTCCTGAACTATTGTAGTCTTACTGTGCCTTTTACATGCTTTAGATATGCCATTGATATGGGTTTAATGGAATGCATCACAGGTTGCAGATCACTGGTTGGCAAAGGTTATCAAGCTATAACAGGTCCTCCAGATGGGGTATCAGACACAAACCCAAGGAGGCATTTAAAGAGCTGAAGCTTCAAAAAACCTCAGATGACATGATTGATGAAATACTTTCTACTCCAAATGAAGATGCTTGTCACAATTCAGGTCAAAATGAACCAGATAAACTAGGAAATGACATTGATATGCTTCCAGCCAGCGAGGTGCAATGTCATGTCACCCGTAATGATCATTCTCTGCCAACTAGATTGATAAAGAGAAAGCTTCTGCAATTTGCCAAAAGTAACAGGCCAGCATATTATGGGACTTGGAGGAAGAAAAGGTTAAAACTTAATCTGAAAAATATTAATAAATTCTTAATGTTTTTCAATCTACTGCCATATCATGCTATGTTTTATAATCATTTGCAGTGCTGTAGTTCGTCCAAAGTGTCCACTTATGATGGACCCTGATCTTGATTATGAAATTGACAGTGATGATGAATGGGAGGAGGTAATTTGCCAATGATCTTGCTTTGTTGTCCTTCCTTTCTCCCAAGAGATACTCATGTTATGTTTGCTGCACAGGTGGATCCTGGTGAGAGCCTTTCTGACTGTGAGAAGGACACTGATGAGGTTATGGATGAAGAAGATTCCAAGATTACAGATGAAGAAGAGGAAGATAGCTTTGTCGTCCCTGATGGTTACCTCTCGGATTGTGAGGTATACTCTTCTAACATTGAATAAATGAATTGTTCTGTCAACATAAGGTAGAAATTCTATTCCACATGTTTTGCCTGTATGCTTACATCCAAGCATGTCTCTACCACCTCAGAGTTAACAAAAGCGCAAGACAGACAAGATTAAACCTGCATTCAGATGTGATAGACAGCAAGCATTCTCTAGCATTTAGCTAGGCTGACCTGCAATACTTGTTATCCAATTTATCTCGTTGAACAAACAACTTATGTCAAAGCTGTTACAAAGATAATAAAATTATAATGCTATCTTAAGCAAGAAATAAAAGAAATACACATGCTCTTTGTTGATAGGATGCATCCCCATTCCCAAGTATCCATCATAATGAAATATTGTTCTGCAATTCAACATCTGGAGTTTCTTTCCTGCAGGGTATTCAGGTAGAAAGTCTATTGGATGAAAAGGTTGATGATGCCAGTAGTTTGCCAACCAGCCAGTGTCCAGAAGTTGAGGAATTCAGAACTTTACTACGCCAGCAAAAAGTGCTTAACACTCTGACTGAACAGGCTCTCCGCAAGAGTCAACCTCTAGTAATATCCAACTTAGCTCATGAAAAGGCTGGCTTATTGACCGCGAAGATCTCAAGGGAAGTTTGAAGATCGAGCAACTTTGTCTGCAAGTTCTTTCAATGCGGATCTGTCCAGGGGGTGGAGTTGTTGATGTGCCAGCCATTGACAGTTCATCTGCTGCTTCTGAAGAAACCAACCAGTCCAATGCAAAAAGTAGCCCTGCAGCTGCATCCTCTGTACTAGATACAGACCTGCAAGAAATTGTAAGTACTTGCAACTTGTTTGTATTTCCTTTTGAATGGAGGTAGCATTTTTAAGACTTGTTTAATTATTCTTTGTTTAACTCCACCACAGGTTCAGGTGATACAGTCAAGTCGAGATGGTATCCACAAGCTGGTGGAATTACTACACCAGAAATTTCCGACTGTTAAGAAGACTCAACTGAACCATAAAGTGAGGGGGATATCTGACTTTGTTGATAACCGCTGGCAGGTCAGAATACTTACACACTTGGTAGCACACCTTAATACCTGATTATCACTGCTCATTTACTATAGTAGCATGATTACTAGCTGAGAACAGACTACATGGATCAAAGATTTCACTGTATTAAGGTGTTCTGCTCTTATTTGGTTGCAGGTTAAGAAAGAGGTTCTTGACAAGCTTGGTTTAACTTCCTCACCACCTGGTAAGTACCCTATACTTGTTTCTCAGTAGGAATGTTGCACCTCACCAACCATTTTTTGTTTTTTCAGTAGATCGTCCCCAGAAGACGAAAGCAGTAGCCGATCGGCCCTCTAAGACGAAAGGAATAGGCATGTACTTCTCAAAGCGGTGTTTACCTCCAGAAGAGGCCGTCAATGCCCTTGCATCTTCACCTGAGCTGCGCTTGAAACCGAGAACTGTTCAAGGCAGCAATGGTGTTGCTGGTGCTCCTCAGGTCGATCTGTTCCCCTCGCAGAAGTGACAGTCCTGACAAGCTGATCCTGAAGCAGGCTTTCTTGAATTGGGTCCATGCATTGGCGCTTTAAAACAAGCAGACACCTCTTGGGTAATAATGGTGTAATACAAAGGCCACTCAGGTGCAATATGGCATTGCATCCTGCTCCGAGCTGTGGAGTGATTTTTTGCAATCTGCTCTAGCTTTAGTGGGTTTATAGACATGTGTCTTTTGTCATGTCAATTGTTCCATCGCTATATATGCTATTCTGACAGTGAAGCTTATAATCTTTTTTACTTAGCATGCCTCTCATAATTTTTAAATTTGATGGACCGGCTGTCCCAATGGGGAAAACCGGGAACTAATGTATTGTCAGATTTTCTGAAGATGCATAGATCTTATAATTTTTTCTGAGAGAAGCATAGATCTTATAGTGAAAAACCAGAAAATATATGAGAATGCTGCATAAGCTAGGATTAAAACCCTGATCCAGGGTACGCCAAAGGCTCAATACCAACTTGGCATTGTGTCTTTGTGATTTATTTAAGTATTCCCTTTGTTTGGAAATAAGCGGTGTGGTTTTAGTTCAAATTGGTTGTCATCAAAGCACCAGGGAAAGCATGAAACCAGAGCTGGTTTTATTTAAGTTCAAACTACATTGCACAATACAAATTTAAACTAGTTGAACGGAAGTGTGATCACTTTTGTCATGGGCTGTCTCCCGGACGGCCTAGTCTTGTTTGTGTTGTCAAGCCTCTTCTTGAGGGCCGGTACTTCTCGGGGACGAGCTCTGGATGCATCTGCCTTAGGTTGGCCATGTACTCTTCACGGCTCGAACGCCTCTTGTTTTCATGTACAATGTGTGGAATAAAAGTAGATATCAAAACATGTATTTGGGGAAACAAATATTAATCATGTACTCCCTCTGTAAACTAATATAAGAGTGTTTAGATTACTATTTTAGTAATCTAAACGCTCTTATATTAGTTTACAGAGGGAGTATATTTCAAGTGTATACTGAAAAAGTACAATGTGTATGAAGAAAGTAGACATGCCCACATCAAAACATGTATTTAAGAATGTTAGATGTGTATAAAGAACTGTTCCTGATATATAGAAAAATATACATAGTGTGTGGAAAAAAGGTAGATATGTGTTGACAATAAGAAAGGATGAAAACCGAGAAAAAAAGGAAACAGAACAAGAAAAGAAAAAAGAATAGAAAACAATTGCAAACAGTGAAAAATCCGATACGAGAAATCATAGGAAAAAATCCGCTGTTGCACACGGAGAAAACCAGCGGCGGCTTCCTGCTTCTGTAGCTGCTTCCACCCCTTCGCCTAAAAAGGCCACGCTTACGCTCCCCCGCCGCCGCTTCGAGGTCAGAAAAAAATGGCACCCGCTGCCGCCGCCGCTCTGAAAAAGCCCAACAGGGCTCTTAATCGGGCCCGATTCGAATGCCGCAGCTGTTGCCATGTACTCTTCGCCTCTTGAACGCCTCTTGTTTTCATGTACAATGTGTGGAAAAAAGTAGATATCAAAAATGTATTTGGAAAAACAAATATTAATCATGTATAAAGAAATGTTTCAGGTGTATACTGAAAAAGTACAATGTGTATGAAAAAGTAGACATTAAAATATGTATTTAAGAATGTTGAATGTGTATAAAGAAAATGTTCCTAATGTATAGAAAATATACATTTCGTAAAAAAACGTAGATATGTGCCGACAAGAAAAAAATGGTGAAAACCGAAAAAAAGCAGAAAAAGAAAAATAGAAAACCGGTGCAAACAGTGAAAAATCCGATACGAAAAACCATAGAGAAAACTCCACTTTTGCACACGGAGAAAACCAATTGCTGCTTCCACCCCTTTGCCTAAAAAAGCCCTGCTCCCGCTCCCCCCCTCTGAAAAAGCCCAACAGGGCACTTATACCTGGCCATGGAAACCCGGATCGGCCGGCACGACCCGACCCGGCCTGGTCTTGCCCATGGGCCGGGCCTGGGCCTATGTTTTGAGCCTGAAGGCCGGGCTGAGCTCAGGCTTGTCATATTTGTGTTTTAGGATAAGGGCCCAGCCCAAGGCCTGATGGGCTTTTCGACTGGTGGGCCGGGCTTGGGCCTGAAATCTAGGCATATATTCCTTCGTTCCTGAAAAAGCTAACTGAATCTGAATATATTCCTTCCTTCCTGCTATTTGATTTCGTTTAGCAGGATCAGTCGGAGAATGAACATTCAGAGGACGGAGCCGATTATTATGAAGAGGAGTAGTGGTAGTTGAGGAAAGATGCAAGGATATGCATGTCCCTCTACTGCTACTTACTCTCTTTTGTGTATTCTTCTTACCTTTTTATGTACCACAAGTCCAGAACATTGTTATCATCTCCATGGTGAATTCTGTTATTTATTTTATTTCACAAGAATTTGAATTTTAGTTGATCAAGGGCACAAAAGGATAGGAATGTCATCACGAATTTTCATTGTTCACCAGACCTTACCAAAAAGTGGATGCGCCCTTGTATATTTAGTCAGAATACAGAAAACGTACTCAACAATCCACACTATGGGTGTTGGCGTTTCTGTGCATATACTATAATGTTGCCATGGCTGGATAATTTTCCGCTCTCTGGAATGCATGGGAAGACCAATAAGCCAGCCATGTTTCTGGTTCTGAAAGCTGCATCTGCATTCATTTCATGCGCCCTGGTGATATATATAATTTAGACAGTATCTTTGAAATTCAGAGAGTGGTATTCAAGATGGGATTCATCATCAAATGGATCTATAGATGGATAATGGATGACCAACCTGGCTTTTCTTGTTTAATGCAACAGAAGTTCAGATTCTGAAACTGCATATTGTTCTGTTCAGTCAGTGCCATAGACAAGTCACAACCATTCAGCAAAAGACAGTCAGAGGTAGTACAAGTAATGATCTAACTATCTATCCCTGTTTTACTTGCACACTCAATCTATCCATTTCCCTTTTCTTTCCGATGTCGGCAGGTTGGCGCGTGTGGCAAGATGGCGGATGAATTGCTTTGTGGTGTGGTAAGGAGGCAGCCTCATGCTGGCTGTTCCTCTGGATGGATGGTTGACATGGCTGACTGTGCATCCAGGCAATGCAACCGTGCTATGTCTTCAACTGCATCTCATAAGTGAAAGTGAGTTTGACCAGAAAATGAGGTTGTAATGTGGAGACACATTAATTTGTGATTCTAGTATGATATGTGAGCTGACAATTAGCCTAAATGATCTGATGGTGAACCAAACAAGCACATAAATGGGTGACTGTCAATTAGCAACACATGCAGCAGTTCAGAATACAATAAATACTGTTCTTTTTGCTGAAGAAACTTGGGTATGTATTCTTGTGTGGTTAAATGTCTGATCTTTGCTCGGTGAGAACGACCGCTGGATGTAAATACTTGAGTTCTCGACCGTGAACTGAACACTAGGATGGAATGAATGTCATCTACAGTAACAATCTGTCACACTGCGCTCCACTCCAGAACAGATAAGATTGTTGCTGCATGCCATGGAAAGAAAGATTATATAATTTTCCATTTGATAATGATCAAGGGGGTTTATGACTTTATTTCATGCTGCGAGGAAAATGAAAAAAAAAGACAATTAGATTCGCGATTGGCAAACTATAACAATGATCATGCCTGCACCAATAAACTCATGGCACCACACGGCCGACGAAGTTCTCCAACAACAACGCCTTCAGAAAGGTAGCACTAGTAGAAAACAGGGCTTTGGTCCAGGCCGGCCCGGATTTTTTTTCTTTTTCGAAAAGGGGGTTCACCCCGGCCTCTGCATCAGAACGATGCATACGGCCCTCTTATTAAAACAAATAAATAGGTTCCAACAAGGTCTTAAAAGTCGCGAACTGAAAAAAAAAGGCTCACACAGAGCCGTAAAGGCTAGAACGACAAACTAGCCAAAAAAAGGAACGCCACAACCGGCTGGCTAAAGACAGATAGGTAAACTAATTGCCTATCCTATTACATGACCGCCATCCAAACCGGTTGAAGATATCCCGAGCTACCATCTCCCAACGGATAGATCCAGTAACCAAATGCTCTCTGGCCTCCATCGGAGTGAGTAGCGACCACGAACGGATCAATGCCGTGGCCCGAAAGATAACCTGCAAAAAATGAATGCATGATGTTCTGTTAAAACCAAATCATTTATGCAATTCCATATAGTCCACAGCAACGCGCATACTCCCACACGAATATGTCTCGCTAAGTCGGGCTCAATCCCATTAAGCCACACCCCAAATAACGTGTTAACAGTATGCAGTGGCGTAATATTGAAAGCAATGTGGACTGTCCGCCAAAGAACTTTGGCTAGCGGGCAATCAAGAAAAAGGTGCTTAATCGTCTCATCCCGATCACAGAAGCTACACCTAGTAGATCCTGTCCAATTGCGCTTAGTCAGGTTGTCTTTGGTTAATATAACTTGTTTATGGACAAACCACATAAACACTTTTATTTTTGAAGGTACTTTGGCAGCCCAAACGTGCTTAGATGTAGGAATGAAGCTCGAGTTGATGACATCAATATACATTGATTTAACTGTGAATACTCCATACCTAGTAAGCTTCCAGCGTAATTCATCGGGTTGTTGGAAAAGCTGAACCTCCATCAGTCTCCTAACTAGATGGAGCCATTCTTCCCAACGATTGCCCGCTAGCGACCGTCTAAATTGAATATTAAGGGGGATAGATTGGAATATCGTTGCAACGAACACCTCACGACGTTGAACAATCTGATATAAAGACGAATATTGAATGGGGGTGTCTCTCGAGCCAAGTATCCTCCCAGAAACGTGTACTAGCACCATTGCCAATAATAAACTTTGTCCTATTAAATAAGGATTGTTTGACTTTCATCAGTCCTCTCCAGAAAGGCGGATCGGTCAGCCTAACTGTCACCTGGGACAAAGTTTTGGTCTAAAGGTACTTGCTACGAAGTATTTACGTCCACGTGGCCTCAGTCTCATGGGCTAGCTTCCACAACCACTTACTAAGAAGGCATCTGTTCTTAACTTCGAGATTCTCGATACCAAGACCCCCTTGGTCTTTCGGTCTACAGATGACATCCCATTTAGCTAGCCGGTATTTTCTTTTTAGTTCATCACCCTGCCAAAAGAAACGCGAGCGATAAAAGTCCGATTTTTCCTCGACTCCAACCGGGACTTCAAAGAACGATAAGAGAAACATAGGCATACTCGTGAGCACCGAATTAATCAAAATCAATCGGCCTCAGATGACATGAGCTTGCCCTTCCAAAGAACTCAGTTTATTTTCAAATCGATCTTCGACGAATTTCCATTCTCTGTTCGTGAGCTTTCGGTGGTGAATTGGTATACCTAGGTAAGAAAAAGGTAACGCCCCCAAATCACACCCAAACAATTGCCTATAAGCCTCTTGGTCATCATTGGCTCTACCAAAGCAAAACAACTCACTCTTGTGGAAGTTAATCTTGAGCCAGGTCAATTGTTCGAAAAGGCATAACACCAGCTTCATATTTCTCGCCTTGGCCAAATCATGCTCCATAAAGATGATTGTATCAACAGTGTACTGAAGGATGGACACCCCTCCATCGACAAGATGAGGTACCAAGCCACCTACTTGACCATTATCCTTAGCCCTTCCTATCATAATCGCTAACATGTCAACCACAATGTTAAACATGATAGGGGACATCGGATCTCCTTGTCTTAGGCCTTTATGTGTCTGGAAGTAGTGACCAATATCGTCATTCACCTTAATTCCAACACTTTCATACGCAATGCCTGCTGGAGAAATGGCCATTTGACTTTATTATACGCTTTCTCGAAATCCACCTTAAAAATAACTCCATCTAATTTTTTTGAATGGATTTCATGGAGCGTTTCATGAAGGACAACCACCCCCTCAAGGATGTTTCTATCCGGCATGAAAGCAGTTTGGGACTGTTGCACCACAGAATGCGCAATCTGTGTGAGCCTCTTAGTCCCGACCTTGGTGAAAATTTTGAAACTAACTGTCAGGACCCCGATTCCAAGTCACATCGATCTAGACGGTAACACCTCATATCACTTTGTGGCCTCACGAACGGTATTCCCACGGGTGTCGCCTTACCATGGCCTGGGACCGTTTGCGACTTTTGGCTCACGTATATGATAGTGTCGCTAGCATCCATATGATGAGAACCTGCATCGACATGGCTAGTCGTGAACCCAAAGCGGCACTAACCCATGGGGACAGGCATACATGAATCAACTTCGAGCATGTCGGTCAGCGTGTGAATCCGGATTGTAGCACTGGGCTAACAGGACTCGGGAACCCAGTCAGAATGTGCTAGGCAGGACTCGGATGTCACCGCGTGACATTTCCCGGAAGGGACAGAACCACAGAACGAAGTGAAACACATGCCGCTACCAAGTGTCCCGAGCGGTAGTCTTTGGGCTAGCAGGACTCCGGTGAACCGGGCTGTAGCGGGCTACTATGGCTCAAGGAAGCACTAGACTACATTTCCCCATAAGAAAGGCTGCCAAGGATAAACAACTAGATTGTCCCCACACATACCAAGCATTTCAAACATACACACAATATACTCGATATGTGTAAATACAACATGGCATCACAACATAACTCTACGACTCAAGTATTTATTCATTAGGCTCCGAGGAGCGAGATATTACAAACATGGGTCTCATGACCCAACATTCAGAGCACACAAGTCAAAGCACAAGCGGAAGCTTAACATGTCTGAGTACAGACATCTACAAATGAAAAAGGCTGATAAGCCTGACTAACTACCAGATCCTGCCGAGGGCACAAGATCGTAGCTGAGGTATCAAGCTAAACATCGAAGTCCACACGGAACTACTAGCGAGACTGACATCTCTCTGCAAAACATAAAATAAGCAAACGTGAGTACAAATGTACTCAGCAAGACTTACATCAGAACTAACTACATATGCATCATTATCAACAAAGGGGTGGTGGGGTTTAACTGCAGCAAGCCATCTTTGACTCGGTGGCTATCTTGAACTACGACTGCAAGTAACTCTTTTGAGGTGGCGCACACGAGTCCACATATTCACCAATCAATACACCACTATGGATTCGATCCCGTCTTCCTACGAGAACGCCATCCATAGCACTCACGCTTATCTTGCGCATTTTAGAGTATCCACTTTCACTTGTCTATGAACTGTTATAGGCAACCCAGAAGTCCTTTTCCACGGACACGGCTATTCGAATAGATCATATTAACCCTGCAGGGGTGTACTTCTTCACACACGCTCTCGCCACTTACCACCATGTACACATCGTGTATCTAGGCAACCTTCAAGCGGAAGCCTGGTGAGGGAGTCGGCCACGACCTGACTAACCACACAAGTCTCTAGTCCAGGTTCAAATTCAAACTTCATATGTGAAATTCAAATGCTATTTAATTGATTTGACCTGATCAGCAGGTATAAGTTGTTTAAACATGCATGAAAATGGTACAGATGGATAAATTGGATTTTTCTGATCATTTTTCATATATAAATTATTTCATTCTGAGCTACGGTTGATTTTCTATGATTTTTAGAAGTTTTGGCTATTTTCTGGAATTTCCTGTAAAAGAATAAATCCAGAAAAAGAGTTACTGCATCAGCACTACGTCATGCTGACCTTAGCAGGTCAACAACAGCGGTCTAGGTCAACCTGACCAGTGGGGTCCATCGTCGATGACATGTTTTAGCTCACGATGAGATGGGCCAGTCGGCGGCAGCGTCGTGGGTCAACTCTGACGCATGGGTCCTGCTGGGTTATTAATCTAAACTGAATAGGAAAATTAGTCTAACCTAAACAGGTGCATGGGCCCACGTGTCAGTGGCTTAAGGGGGGTGATTAGAGGGGTTATTAGTAGCTAATGACATAGCCACGTCAACCCACCGGCGTTTAGCCGCCGGTGACACAAACCGCGGCGGAGATCTTCGGAAATCGCCGTCCGGCGATGGTTCGACGCGCGGCTAGGCTTGCTCGACTCCTGGGAGTGCGCCGCATCTAGTGGTGCCACTGGTTGGAGCTGGTGTGGCCGGGAACTATGCCGGCGTCGAGGTTTGGCGGCGGCCGAAGCACGGGAGCAGTCGGGTTCGGCGCTACAACGTACGGGAGGAGGATCTGGTGGGTGTGCTCGGCTTCTGGGAGTGTGCGGAGCGTGCTGATGGGCTCGGACGCGAGCGGCGGCAGCTGTGGCCGCCGCGGCGCCATGGCCAGCGGTGATGAGTTATCGGGCTCGGTGGTGGGGCTAGTTAGAGCTTGAAATCGATGCGGGAAAGAGAGGGATTTGGAGCAGGTGCTCACTGGGTGTCGCAGGAGCTGGTCGTCGGGCTCGGGGGTGACTTGACGGCGATGGATCAACGACGAAGAACGGCGGCAACCGAGGTTGAAGACATCGGTGATGACGACATTGCAGGCCTCCCACTGCCACGTGCTTTGGGGTGAAGCTCCACGGCGTCGAGGCGGAGCTATAGGACCGGATGACGAGGTGAGTCTTGCGCGGTGGCTGCGGTGGTGCTCGTCAGCGGCGGCGGGTGTGTTCGGTGGTGCCGCGCGGAGAGAGCAGAGGGAGGAAAAAGGGCTCCAGAGAGAGAGGGGAGAGGTGCAGAGGAGTCGAGGCGGTCCAGGGCGGCGGAGTAGGTCGAGGGGAGCAGCTGCGTGGCTAGCAGGAGGTGGCCGCGGCTCGGCTGTCTGTGGCGCCACGCCTGATGCCGATGAGACGCGGGAAGACGACGCACAAGGAGGTGGGCTGGGCCGTCCGGCTGGGCTGCACAGGACCTGGGCCAGCCAGGTGAGCGCCAGGTAAGGTCCAGGTGGGTTTCTCTCTCTGTCTTATTTCTATTTTCTAATTCTTCTGCAACTTTAGGGCTTTTATTAAAAATACTAAAACGTTTCCAGAAATCCTGAAAATAATTGTGGGCTCTGTTGGGATTATTCCTAACAACGCAAAACTAGTTTCATAATTATTAGAGCATTTAAAAATATTTATAGGATCTAAATGCCCCAATTCAAATACAATATGAGTTAATTCAATAATCCAATTGTCATGGAAAAATGTGCAATATCTCTGTTATTGCTTTCAAGATTTTCCAAAAATGGTGAACATTTTGAAGGCCATTTGGGTTCATTGAAAATATTTTAGTTGAACCTATTTGAATTGCTTTAGTGCTAGGGCTTGGTCATCCCCACTTCAAAATTTCCTTTGAAATCAAACATGATGCATGGATGCAGATGCAACTAATTACAAACAATTACGGGGCTGTGACAACTCACCCCACTAAACAAGAATCTCGTCCGGGATTCAAGACGTGAGGTAAGAAGACGAGGGGCACAAGCTAACACGGTCTTCACGATCCAGGTTGCACTTCATATGAACGTTGACATGATCACCATCTTTGTCTCGATGTCTTGCCTTGAGAACTACATCCAACATGACAACAAGAAGAAAGGGGGGGATTTTAGAAGAATCGATCTTCTTGAGGTTCGAACAATTTAGGATCATCTTAATGATCACAAGATCAACTCACGGAATGAGACATAGAAACATCTCCGGAGCTGAGAGGCAAAGCATGCATCAGGAGTGACAGAAGAAACAATTTGACGAGGGTTTCAAAGTAGCGAGGGAAATTGCCATGATTCCAAAACGGGGCACCTTAGGGAAGGTGACTCGAAGAACTATCCCCTTAAGTGGCAAAAAGAATTACTTTTGATATCTAGATCATTGAAACTCTTCTCACCAGCCTAAGGCAATTTACAATTGATCGTTTGAAAGAGCTCGAAGGAATGGCATACTCGGACTAGGATGGATGATTTGGACTACCTTGTTGAAGACAACGCAATGGATGATTTTTCTTATCACCGGAAATGGATGGGACCCATGACAAGTCCACTTTTAAAGATGATCTTGGACAACAGCTGCTGAGAAGGGCAGCCCATGGGAAATTAGCACAATGGCGGTGCAGGCTGGGAACAGAATGCAACTGTTGGGAATGTTCCAACCATCATATCTGCCTGAGATTCAGATCCGATTGGTGCTAGGATACTTCAGACTCAGCATGTCTGAAAAGAAGGTTTGCAACACAAATCGACGAGATGACATTGCGAGATTCTCGGGAAATGAACTACGATAGCAAGCTCCAAAACATGAGCGGGTTCTGCTACAAACATGTGAACACGCTGTCCCAGACAAGCATGGCCACGTAGTAGTCTTATATTAAACACTACCAAGTTCAGGTGGGGAACCATCGTCGAGGATATCAAAGTCCTTGTATAAGCCCCGGGTCTTAAGAAGGAGCTTCTTTCCTTGGACAAATCAATCAGTGGCTTGGTGTGCTAGGGAATACATATGGAGTGGAGGTAATTAATCTACCAAACCATAGAATACATTCGCACATGCATAATCGACTTGGGATGGTACGGAGGAAACAAAAACAATCCTTCTCGAACTCACGGCGGCAACTTGCACCAAATGTACATGAGTTAGAGAAAGTCACTTCTTCCATCCAAGCATAAGCTTCATGAACGGAACACTAAGGCATTGCTTACAAAGTTTCCATCGCTAGGTTGATGTTCAACATGAATCATGGGGGAGACAAAATGATGCTGATGGACTCAATAGCAACTCATCGGAATTTCCATATCACTGGACTTCCACCATCATGTGAACACGGTGATAGCATTGGTCAGACCAAAAGATGTAATGGTGTATGCTCGAGGGATCAACCACGAGTAAGACAACATTATGAACATCGTTGGTGCTGATTTGACTTGACGATAGCCCATACTCAAGTCAAAGTTTTGACAAGGCAATAGATCCAACAATTGATCCCGAGGACCAATCGATGAAGATATCATCTTTCTCCAACACACACACACACACACACAAAGATATCCTTTAACATGAACTAAGTCAGACAAGCTTTTATCTTCCAACTCTCCAAGTTGTTGTTTGGCTTAACCAACTAGCTCAAGGATATCCCACACAGATTCTTGGAGAATGGGTGGTTTGGGGGAAAACCAACATGATCACGAGCTCAACATAGCGGTCAGGTGACAACCTGGTGATACTCCCAAGAAGATATTCGGAACATCACGAACCACCGATATGTTACTAAGCTCGAGAACAATCTTGCTTTTCAGGGCAAGATGACATGAACAGAAAAGCAAGGAATTCAATCCTAACTCAAAGATCGAAGAGTGCACCAGGAAAAATGGACTAGGTAGCACAATCTATCTTAGAATGACGATTCAATAACCAACACGCTAAGAATGAGAATATGGTCCATTTACTACCAAGCAACTAGTTGCTAGGAGTATTGATTTCACACATCACGATTCACCTGTCGGCGTTCCGGTTACAATAACACGGAACCGAGGAATGATTAATGATGGCGAGAAGTATCACTACGTCAAGAATTCATAAGAGAAGGTGCAATTCTCATGACACTCCTGACATAAAGAGGGCAATTTCAGGGTAGAACAGAATCAAAAGCTGGATTGGCATTTGATTTGCGGATTACAACTGCTTTGACCCAATCCTGGATATGGATGAGGTACTGGAGTTTGTTTCTCCTAGTCATTCCGGAATAGGATGGCTTGACGGATCACAAGAATACTAGGCATCGATAAACACGATCGCACACATACTCTTGACTATCAATTGATAGACGAGGGTCAGAATACAACTAAAGAGAACAACTCAAAGGAACATATAATTTCCCGAGTTGTGGATGCATAGATTAGTATGTCGAGCAAAGCTCAACATTTCTTCCGGATAACCCATGCGGAAAGGGTAGAACTGGCAGAGTCACAATTATGAATGGAGAACTCCTCAAGAGTACTCTGATTGTGATCTTTAATTCAAAGAACTTCTGCCTTATTGGTTCATGGTATTTGGAAGAAGGATATACCACGGACCTCGAGGACTATCGCAAAGGTTACTAATATCCTAAAGGAACTAGCAAACACTATCAACATGAGGTAAGTAGGGTGAATCTCAGGTTCAAGAACCCAGGAGTAGAATACCTACTAACTAAATTGCATCACGGGATGCTTTCGAGAATAATGGCCAGAATCATCACACTAGGAATATAAAGCATGGCTAGATTACTAGATGATCCTCTAAGACACCTATGGTCATAATAATAGCTCCAACATATATGTCGAGGCAATGAGTACCTCAACACACTAATTTGTGTGATTAATCTGGCCCAAATGAACATTAGAAACGGAGAGAAGGGATTTGCAAATGCATCAGACTATTTAGAAATCTGGGATGACTCGGACAACATAACGGTTCTAAATGCTTAAAATGATTTGAGACATCCTGCAAAAATGGTGGCATAACCACTCAGAAGCACAATATCAAGGTTCCGAGACCAACTATGAACACACGGAAGTAGTAAAGACTGAACTGAGATTTGAAACTATCAATTCTATAAGTCTATGGATTAGTAACACGTCATCCTGATAGATAGATGAGAAGGCCTAGTTCTTAATCCCCGTAGAAGAGAATAGGATGACTCAGATCAGAAGGCCACGAGGTATAAGGAGTAAGAAGAGCCTTACGTTCCCTTCCACAATCAATTCCCTTACATAACTAAAGCATTTCTAGACACAACTTCGACCAGTTTGGCTTGGTAATCCTACATGCGATCGACCTCACGATACCAAAGCTGTCAGACCCCGATTCCAAGTCACATCGATCTAGCCGGTAACACCTCATATCACTTTGCGGCCTCACGTCACGGTATTCCCACGGTGTCGCCTTACCATGGCCCGGACCGTTTGTGCCTTTTGGCTCACGTATATGATAGTGTCGCTAGCATCCATATGACAGAGAACCCGGCCGACATGGCTAGTCGTGAACCCAAAGCGGCACTAACCCATGGGGACAGGCATACATGAATCAACTTCGGGCATGTCGGTCAGCAGCGTGTGAATCCGGGCTGTAGCACCCGGCTAACAGGACTCTGGGAACCCGGCAGAGTGAGCTAGGCAGGACTCCAGATGTCACCAGCGTGACATTTCCCGAAGGACAGAACCACGAACGAAGTGAAACACATCCGGCAGATCAAGTGTCTGAAAGTAGTCTTTGGGCTAGCAGGACTCGGTGAACCGGCTGTAGCGGACTACTATGGCTCAAGGAAGCACTAGACTACATTTCCCCATAAGAGAGGCTGCCAAGGATAAACAACTAGATTGTCGGATCCTACACATACCAAGCATTTAAAACATACACACAATATGCTCGATATGTGTAAATACAACATGGCATCACAACATAACTCTACGACTCAAGTATTTATTCATTAGGCTCCGAGGAGCGAGATATTACAAACATGGGTCTCATGACCCAACATTCAGAGCATACAAGTCAAAGCACAAGCGGAAGCTTAACATGTCTGAGTACATACATCTACAAATGAAAAAGGCTGATAAGCCTGACTAACTACCAGATCCTGCCGAGGGCACAAGATCGTAGCTGAGGTATCAAGCTAAACGTCGAAGTCCACACGGAACTACTAGCGAGACTGACATCTCTCTTCAAAACATAAAATAAGCAAACGTGAGTACAAATGTACTCAACAAGACTTACATCAGAACTAACTACATATGCATCATTATCAACAAAGGGGTGGTGGGGTTTAACTGCAGCAAGCCAGCTTTGACTCGGTGGCTATCCCGAACTACATTTGCAAGTAACTCTTTTGAGGTGGCGCACACGAGTCCACATATTCACCAATCAATACACCACTATGGATTCGATCCGTCTTCCCACGAGAACGCCATCCATAGCACTCACGCTTATCTTGCGCATTTTAGAGTATCCACTTTCACTTGTCTATGAACTGTTATAGGCAACCCGAAGTCCTTTTTCGCGGACACGGCTATTCGAATAGATCATATTAACCCTGCAGGGTGTACTTCTTCACACGCTCTCGCCACTTACCACCATGTACACGTCGTGTATCTCGGCAACCTTCAAGCGGAAGCTTTGGCGAGGAGTCGACCACGACGACTAACCACACAAGTCTCTAGTCCAGGTTTATCGCCTATTCGGGTTCCATCCGCAAGGAGATCCGGCCGGGTGTCGCCACGGCCCCAAACGATGTGTAGGGTTCCCGAGACACCAAACGGTCTCTCGGTACAGACACCGGCCACGGTGTATCTACCGCAACATAGCCCACCCCTAGGGTCAGCCACGCACGGCCCCCAACACATATCCTACAAACACCGTAAACTAGTTGCAACTCCCGGACAGAGATCGAGGCGATTAATAAGCCGAGAGGGGTCGAGTTATCGGAACCCAATGTGTGGTAGTAAATGTTTCATGGATCACAAACACAGAACTCAGTTCCTGAGGACGGCTGCAATGAGACAACCCACCATGTACTCCTACATGGCCTCTCACCGCTACCTTTACCAAATCATGTTCACACACTTAGCTCACACACAGTAGGACATGTTCACACACCTCTGATTCATCCTCGATGAATCAGACCTGACTCAACTCTAAGCAGTAGCAGGCATGACAAACAAGCATGAATGAGTAGGCACAACAGGGCTCAAACAACTCCTACTCATGCTAGTGGGTTTCATCTATTTACTGTGGAATGACAGGTCATGGAGAGGATAAAGGGGTTCAGCTACCGCAACAAGTAACAGATGAATCGTTGTTGTCCTAATGCAGTAAAAGAGAGCAGGAGCGAGAGAGTGGGATTGTATCGGAATGAACAAGGGGATTTTGCTTGCCTGGCACTTCTGAAGATAGTATAGTTCTT
Organism: Aegilops bicornis; assembly: GCA_021605145.1. Taxonomy (NCBI): domain Eukaryota; kingdom Viridiplantae; phylum Streptophyta; class Magnoliopsida; order Poales; family Poaceae; genus Aegilops; species Aegilops bicornis. Next base: position 610,654,062 of record CM038673.1, on the reverse strand, counting down.
CATCGGTGTCATCGAACTCATCGTCGGAACCTCGTCTACTGAGAAGGGACAAATACCGGCAAACAAGGAAGAACACAATCAATGCAATGCAACAATATGATTCATGATTATGACATGGAAATATGCTGTGTTTTGAGCTAATGCAACTAGCAACATGTTAAATGGAGTTGGTTTGAACCCTAGGTTCAAATTCAAACTTCATATGTGAAATTCAAATGCCATTTAATTGATTTGACCTGATCAGCAGGTATAAGTTGTTTAAACATGCATGAAAATGGTACAGATGGATAAATTGGATTTTTCTGATCATTTTTCATATATAAATTATTTCATTCTGAGCTACGGTTGATTTTCTATGATTTTTAGAAGTTTTGGCTATTTTCTGGAATTTCCTGTAAAAGAATAAATCCAGAAAAAGAGTTACTGCATCAGCACTACGTCATGCTGACCTCAGCAGGTCAACATCAGCGGTCTAGGTCAAACCTGACCAGTGGGGTCCACTGGTCAGTGACACAGGGCTGTTTAGCTCGCTAATGAGATGGGCGGTCGGCCGGCGTCGTGAGTCAACTCGACGCGTGGGTCCTTACCGGGTTATTAATCTAAACTAAACAGGAAAATTAGTCTAACCTAAACAGGCGCATGGTCCCACGTGTCAGTGGCTTAAGGGGGTGATTAGAGGGGTCATTAGTAGCTAATGACATAGCCACGTCAACCCACCGGCGTTTAGCCGCCGGTGACACAAACCGCAGCGGAGATCTTCGGAAATCGCCGTCCGGCGATGGTTCGACGTGCGGCTAGGCTTGCTCGACTCCTGGGAGTGCGCCGCATCTAGTGGTACCACTGGTTGGAGCTGGTGTGGCCGGGAACTATGCCGGCGTCGAGGTTTGGCGGCGGCCGAAGCACGGGAGCAGTCGCGTTCGGCGCTACAGCGTACGGGAGGAGGATCTGGTGGGTGTGCTAGGCTTCTGGGAGTGTGTGGAGCGCGCTGATGGGCTCGGACGCGAGCGGCGGCAGCTGTGGCCGCGGCGGCGCCATGGCCGGCGGTGATGAGTTCTCGGGCTCGGTGGCGGGGCTAGTTAGAGCTTGAAATCGATGCGGGAAAGAGAGGGATTTGGAGCAGGTGCTCACTGGGAGTCGCAGGAGCTGGTCGTCGGGCTCGGGGGTGACTTGACGGCTGACGGATCGATTTAAGAACGGCGGCAACCGAGGTTGAAGACAACGGTGATGACGACGTTGCAGGCCTCGCACTGCCACGTGCTTTGGGGTAAAGCTCCACGGCGTCGAGGCGGAGCTATAGGACCGGGTGACGAGGTGAGTCTTGCACGGTGGCTGTGGTGGTGCTCGTTGGTGGCGGCGGGTGTGTTCGGTGGTGCCGCGCGGAGAGAGCAGAGGGAGGGGGAAGGGCTCCAGAGAGAGAGGGGAGAGGTGCAGAGGGGTCGAGGCGGTCCAGGGCGGCGGAGCAGGTCGAGGGGAGCAGCTGTGTGGCTAGCAGGAGGTGGCCACGGCTCGGCTGGCGCTGGGCCACGCACGACAAAGTGCCGATGACACGGGAAGACGACGCACGAGGAGGTGGGCTGGGCCGTCCGGCTGGGCTGCACAGGACCTGGGCCAGCCAGGTGAGCGTCAGGTAAGGTCCAGGTGGGTTTCTCTCTCTGTCTTATTTCTATTTTCTAATTCTTCTGCAACTTTAGGGCTTTTATTAAAAATACTAAAACGTTTCCAGAAATCCTGAAAATAATTGTGGGCTCTGTTGGGATTATTCCTAACAACCCAAAACTAGTTTCATAATTATTAGAGCATTTAAAAATATTTATAGGATTTAAATGCCCCAATTCAAATACAATATGAGTTAATTCAATAATCCAATTGTTATGAAAAAATGTGCAATATCTCCGTTATCAAGTTTCAAGATTTTCCAAAAATGGTGAACATTTTTGAAGGCCATTTGGGTTCATTGAAAAATATTTTTAGTTGAACCTATTTGAATTGCTTTAGTGCTAGGGCTTGGTCATCCCCACTTCATAATTTCCTTTGAAATCAAACATGATGCATGGATGCAGATGCAACTAATTACAAACAATTCTGGGGCTGTGACAACTCACCCCCACTAAACAAGAATCTCGTCCCGAGATTCAAGACGTGAGGTAAGAAGACAGAGGGGGCACAAGCTAACACGGTCTTCACGATCCAGGTTGCACTTCATATGAACGTTGACATGATCACCATCTTTGTCTCGATGTCTTGCCTTGAGAACTACATCCAACATGACAACGAGAAGAAAGGGGGGATTTTAGAAGAATCGATCTTCTTGAGGTTCGAACAATTTAGGATCATCTTAATGATCACAAGATCAACTCACAGAATGAGACATAGAAACATCTCTGGAGCTGAGAGGCAAAGCATGCATCAGGAGTGACAGAAGAAACAATTTGACGAGGGTTTCAAAGTAGCGAGGGAAATTGCCATGATTCCAAAACCGGGCACCTCAGGGAAGGTGACTCGAAGAACTATCCCCTTAAGTGGCAAAAAGAATTACTTTTGATATCTAGATCATTGAAACTCTTCACACCAGCCTAAGTGAAAGATCGAGGATGTCGCCTAGAGGGGGGGGGGGTGAATAGGCGTTTTAAAATAATTACGGTTTAAGCTTGAACAAATGCGGAATAAACCTAGCGGTTAATTTGTCAAGCACAAAACCTAAAACAACTAGGCTCACCTATGTGCACTAACAACTTATGCTAAGCAATATAAGCAACTATGTGATAGCAAGATATATGACAAAGAACAATATGGCTATCACAAAGTAAAGTGCATAAGTAAAGGGGCTCGGGTAAGAGATAACCGAGGCACGCAGAGACGACGATGTATCCTGAAGTTCACACCCTTGCGGATGCTAATCTCCGTTTGGAGAGGTGTGGAGGCACAATGCTCCCCAAGAAGCCACTAGGGCCACCGAATCTCCTCACGCCCTCGCACAACGCAAGATGCCGTGATTCCACTAAGGGACCCTTGAGGGCGGTCACGAACCCGCATAAATGGCAACCCTTGGGGCGGTCACCGAACCCGTACACTTTGGCAACCCTTGGGGGCGGTCACCGGTACCCGTCAAATTGCTCGGGGCGATCTCCACAACCTAATTGGAGACCCCGACGCTTGCCCGGAGCTTTACACCACAATGATTGAGCTCCAAGCACCACCAACCGTCTAGGGCGCCCAAGCACCCAAGAGGAACAAGCTCAAGGGCACCAAGCACCCAAGAGTAATAAGCTTCTCAACTTGCAACTTCCACGTATCACCGTGGAGAACTCAAACCGATGCACCAAATGCAATGGCATGGGCACACGGAGTGCCCAAGTCCTTCTCTCTCAAATCCCACCAAAGCAACTAATGCTAGGGAAGAAAATGAGAGGAAGAACAAGATGGAGAACACCAAGAACTCCAATATCTAGATCCAAGGGGTTCCCCTCACATAGAGGAGAAAGTGATTGGTGGAAGTGTGGATCTAGATCTCCTCTCCTTTTCCCTCAAAAACTAGCAAGAATCCATGGAGGGATTTAGAGTTAGCAAGCTCAAAGAAGGTCAACAATGGGGGCAAAAACGAGCTCAAGAGATAGGGAACCAATGGGGTAGAAGACCCCCTTAAATAGGTCCCCACGAATCTGCCAGTTATGTGCAGAATAACATAGGAGCGGTACAACCACTATGAGCACCGTACAACCGTAACAGTAATAAGCGGTACAACCGGCCCACAACCGCCCAACAACCGCACCACAACAGAAACTAGTCCGGTGGTGGAGCGGTACATGGCCGGTACAACCTCCGGACCAATTCTGGAGCGGTACAACCGCTCCAAACACCGGTTTTAGTTGTACCGGTCAACCGGTACAACCTCTCTATGGGGCGGTACAACCTCTCAATGTAAAACAACAATATCAAAACAGCCACAACTTTCGCATACGAGCTCCGAATTCGATGAAACCAAGTTTGTTGGAAAGCTAGGGACAAGGGCTAACACAATCTTGAGAGAAATACCAATAATAAGAAAATGAGAAAAGGCCCAAAAGAAAAAGGTGAGAACCCTTCCTCGGAAAAGACCGGTAAAACCTCCAACACCGAAAACATCATAAAAGACGCATGCAAACTCCGTTTTCGATGAACTCAAGCTTGCCATCAAGATGACCATAAGCTCTAAGACTCACAAAGAGAACCAAAACAAGAACAAGGAAACATGATGCAAGGATGCAATGGTTTGAGCTCTCTACTAATGATACGATCAAGCTACCAACTTGAGAGCCCCCCTTGATAGTACGGCAAACGATCCTATAACCCGGTCTCCCAACTACCACCACGAGACCGGTGAAATAGAAAACCTATCAAGGGCAAAACTTTGCCTTGCACATGGTCCACTTGAGCTAGATGAAGATGATCTTGACTCCCTCAAGTTGGACCACCTTTCTTGATTGCGTTGGCTCGATGAAGACTAGATGATTGCTCCCCCATAGTCCACTATGGGTGAGCGACTCTTCGGCACATCTTCACAAGTCCATTGACACCACAATGGATGGCAAGATTCAAACTTGATTGCTTCCCCATACTCCATTATGGGTGAGCCACTCTTCGTGTTGCTCCACTTGAACTTGCACACATCAAACTTGATGACGATCACCACTTGATGTCATCCTCCATGGGTTGTATGGGATCTTCCTCTTGACGCAAGACCATGGAAACATACCTAACCCCACAAAGAACTCTCACGTAGACCATGGGTTGAAATGCATAAGCGTAATGGACAATGCTTACCATACCATGGGAACACTTGGTCCCTCTCGGTACAACTTGTGCGCTTTGTGTGTTGATCAACTTGAATCACTCTACGTACTTATGCTAGATCAACCTTGAATCTTTCCAACTCTCTTCATTTGGATGATGTCTTGAAGGTAAACATGAATGATCACATAATCTTCTTCTTCAAGACATGCTTGCAATAAGCTCAACACTCACATGACCAATCTTTGGATAATTCCTTAATAGCACCTTGGTCAACTCATAAACTCCTTGAAACCAACACATGGACTTCAAGAAAAGCCTATGGACAAAACCTTCAAATATAACTCAAGGCAACCATTAGTCCATAGAGATTGTCATCAATTACCAAAACCAAACATGGGGGCATTGCATGTTCTTTCAATCTCCCCCATTTTGGTAATTGATGACAATCACTTTCAAGAGAGTTTATATAAGGAATTATGCATCACCATGCAATACAACAACCAATAGTGCATGTGTATGAGATGCAAATGCTTAGTAACAAAACCAAAGCAAGGAGAAAACTCTGAAGACTTCTCCACAAAACTCTCTGAAACTTCTCCCCCATTGGCATCGATTGCCAAAATGGGCGAAAAGCTAAGAAGACCAATAATATTGAGGCACCAAGATTGCAAAAGAGTGATATGCCACAAAGACATAACAAAGAGAGAAAACAAGCAATCAAGCAATCAAGCAATCAAAAGATACCAATTGAAGCAACATATCAAAATATACCAATTGAACCAACTAGACCAATGAACCTACGTGCCACATGAATAAAGATATTATGATATGAGCAGAGGAGTGTTCTAAAGAAACTAGAGAAGCTCCCCATGATTTGTGCACATCAAGAATTTTGTATTAGGATACAAAGTGCACAAAATAGGATCATAGCTCCCCCAGAATCAATAGAAACTTACGACAAGTGCAAGTGAGCATATAGGAAACTAAGCCTAGCGCTTGCAACAAGCACATGGTTGAGCAATATTGTAAAAGAGGCAACTTAAGAATAGGCTCAACCAAAATGATGTGTGTGAGTCATGGCAAAGCACATGAGAAGACTAATATACGGATGAGCATAAGCATCAAAATAGTCTTGAATGAATGAGATACATGGTGCAAAGCCTTTCATTCTCACACACAACTAGCAAATGGGTTCACAAGCTTACTAATAAGAAAATAGAGAACCTATGCTTGTGACAACCCGTGGTGAAGATAGACGATGAGAGGCTCATCAAGACGAGGGGTACCAATTAAGATGGCAGACGCCTCGTAAAGATAAGCAAGAGGAAAATAATCTTCACTGCACAAGAGTGCATCAAGATGCAACGATAGAGGACACGCACTCAAGGCAAAAGCTTTCACGGAGCCACCAAAGAAATAACATAAGAAAGACAAGGTGGACGTGAAAGAAAGGATATCAACTAGAGATGTAATTTCTCTCAAGTGTATAAGGTTCTAGGTAGACAAAATCATGATGATATATATCTACAAAGAGGGATGTACACCCGAAATATTTACAACATGAAGGAACAAGATATCCACAAGGAATTCATAAATATACCAATAAGATATTTGCTTGAAAGCATAGCACTTGGCTAGATATGGTCTTATTGTATATAAATGAATTCCTACCGCATGAACATCAAAGACATCACAACTAGCAACATGAGATCATCGTTGAGATGCTTTGAGAAAGGAAACAAGTATCACAAGAAAGAATGAAATACATGACATGATACAACCTACACAAGGTTGATGCAAGTAATGTGAGCATGTAGTAGATGATGATACTTATTACGAGACACCATTGGAAGGATGTAGTAGATACCAATTGAAGGTAGATAGTAGTTCATTGATCATCCTAGCTTGACTCCAATATGCACATGGTGACAACACCTTCCTTCTGAGTGAGCCGAGCATCCAATGCATCTCCAAATGTTCCTATAAGAACAACACAAACTAAACGGTACCCAAACTCATCGGGACCAAATAGTTAGAAACACCAATACATATGACAAACTCCACATAAATATGTTCATATAGATATGAAAATGAATTTCATGCACATCTTATCCAAATTGAGACTAGGTGGAGTTTCCCTATATATTGAGTCAACGAAAGAAAGCATGCCAAATAGAATACATGAAGTAAATATGCATGATCAAAACTTTCAAGAACCGATACCAAAAGACAAAGAAATGCCATGTGAAAAGGATACCAAATGGAGAAATCGCCACTTGGAAGATATCATTAAAGATACATCAAGGAATGAGATGTCCATTGATACACACTAAACTAAAGATGTCAAACTCCCAAAGAGAGGATGGTTCCAAACAAACCAACATCTCAACAAAGTTTCATGATTGCACAAAGTACCAAAAAGAAATGGCTTGCCTTCCACCAAAACACACTTGATAAGGATCACAAGAAGAGTGTTCTAAAGAAAATAGGATAGCTCCCCCACGAGTTGTGCATTATATAGGATTTGCATTTGAATACAAAATGCACATGGCGGGATCACTACTTTCACTATATCTAGAAAACGCTAGACAAGAACAAGAAATAAATAAGATCCACAAGTGGTAGGGAAGACACCGGGAGTTGACACAAACTTTGGCAAGAGAAAAGGCAAATAAAAACAAAACCAAAGTAAAGATGATCAACAAATTCTACCACACATAAGTGACTACCAATTGTCAAAAGACAAGAAGTATTTGGAAATAATTCCCGGTGGTAGATAACAAGGACATCCAACATCATCTTCACAACAAACACAAGAAAATTGCAACTTGTAGAGCTAACATGCCACCTAGGAACAAGATAATCTACAATGTCAATTCTAGGTGACATTGTCTCAAATGTACACATTTTCTAGGCTTGTAATATGCACTTAGCATATTACTCCCGCATAATGTGATACCAATAAGAACTTAAGAAGAGGCAATAAGAGGAACAAACAAGAGATAATTAATGGACTATCTAGAATTTGAATTTCTCATGAGAGATATACCACCTAGCGACTAGATAATCTTGTAATATCAATACTAGATGGTATTCCTCATGCACACACATTTATAGGATTGTGAGGTGCACAAAGCACATCACTCCCCCAAAATGGGATGTTCCATTGATCTCTCACACGAGCCAACTAGGATACAAACAGAAGCAAAAAGGCTCAGCATACGGCCTTTACGTACATGATGTGCAAACCAACACACACATACTTGATTGCTCAAGATAAGCAAGTTGGAAGCGCAACATATACAAACACATGCAAGGAACAAAACCAAAACATGCAAGGGGGCAAGTAACTTTCAAGTTAAATAATTTAAGTACAAGTTACCGCAAGGAGGCACATTGGATATAAGATATAAACTTGATGATTCAATTGACTTTGGTTGAGACAATAAGAGTGATGAAGTCCCCTTAATTCTTCATAAAGTATCCAAGTCTCCAAAGCCCTCCAACAACACCTATTGATCAAGTTTGAGCTAGTTGGTCCCCAACCAAGTTGGGTCCTAAGAGGTTAGTCACAATAGGCTTGGCTACCCAAATGGTTCTTTGCTTCAAACCACTTTGAGTACCAACAAACTTGGCAACCACATTGCCAACCTTATCCTTCCCAAGAGAATAGACATCATCAATAATAATTGGGTTGGATAAGTTACCACTAGTGCATGAAGAAGCGAGGTGACCTTTCTCACGGCATAGGTAGCAATGTCTACTCTTCACTTTCTTCTCACTTGATTTCTCAACTTGAGAAGCATTAACTTGAGTCTTATTGGGAAGAGGCCTTTCTTTAACTTGAGGTTGAGCATGTGATTGAACTTGTGCCCTCTTCCCTTGTTGCTTGACACTAATGGCCTTCTTCTTCAATGGGCAAGATCTAACATGATGCCCTTCTACTTTGCACTTGAAGCAAACAATCTTGGCCGAATTCTTGACTTGTTCTTGGCCCTTCCTTTTGTTCATCTTGGACTTCTTCTTCTTCTTATTGGAGTTGAATCCAAGTCCACCTTTGTCATTGGGGGATTTTTGCACACTCAAGATATTGTTGAGTGTGGATTTCCTTCATGACACTTTTCCAAGTCTTTCTTCAAAGAAGTGACTTGGGCCTTGAGCTCTTTGATTTCCTCTACATGGTTAGTCTCAACACAAGTACTAGAGGAAGTATAAGCTTCATCGTTAGAGCAACAAGGCAAGGAAAGCAATTCATCACAAGATGTACCAACATTGTGAGTAGATGAATTACAAGGACTAGCACATGGCAATATACTATTTTGACTAGAAGTAGTGCTAGTACCCACATGAGGCTCACTAGATGTTACCTTAGCAATCATGGCCTCATGAGCTATCTTTAGCACACTATGGGATACTAGAAGATCATCATGAGAGCTTGAGAGCTTTTCATGACTTTCTTCCAATTTCCCATAATTGCTAGATAGCACCTTAAGTTGAGCCCGTAGCTCAACATTCTCCTTCAAAATGGATGCTTCACAAGTAATAGAATTAGTAGCACAAGCATCATCATTAACAACAAGAGGAGAAGGCAACTTGGCAAGCTCTTTTAAATAAGAAGCTTCAAGTTGGGCATGAGACTCGGTGAGTTTGATGAGCTCACCCTTGATGACCCTTGAGCCATTTTCGAGGTGCTCAAAATCCTCAAGGAGTCTAGCATGAGAAACTTCAAGCTTAGCATTTTAGTTTTGAAATCGTTGGCCACCTCAAGAGCTCTATCATGAGATTCCCTCACTCTAGATAATTCTAGAGCAAAAGTCTCCTCAAGAGATTCGGAGGTGGTTTGTTCATGTTCAATAGCTTGAGATAGCTCATGACCTCATCTGCGTAATCACGCCCATGAGCTTCCATTTTCTCAATGGTGGCCTCATGCTCCTCTAGATGAGATTCCAACTCCTCAATGTATTTCTTGCCATCAATCGCAATGGACATTATTTCCATGAAGTTGGAACGAGCAATTTTATTTTTATGAAGAGCTTTAAAAATCATTTCCCCCTTAGTTTTTAAGGAGGCAACATTATCATTCTCTTCATCATTATCCTCATCATCATTAGTATCAACATCATCATCAAGAGACATATTGGGGTACAAAGTAGGAGATACCTTTGACGCCTTAGCCATAAGGCAAAAAGCAATAGATGATGGTGTAGGATCCCTTGAGGCACCATTAAACACCACATCTTGTTCCATGGAGTGTTGGGTTTCCTCTAGATTGTTAGCACAACAATTCGAGGAAATAGATGCATTTTTATCATGGCAACAAGACATAGCAAGCATATCATCATGAGATTTAGTCAAGCAATTTCTACATGATATGCAAGGACTATCAACACAAGCATGTGAAACATTTGGAGTGCTCAAAGTGTTAAAGCCCAAAGAAGGAGCATTGCAATAATATAGTGATGAAGGATCATCCACAATAAGCATACTATCATCATTGCAATGACCAACACTACTCACCATATCATTACCTTGTGGCAAACCACATGTAGGTGAAGTAGAAGAAGTTGAAAAGACTATACGACCGGAGGTGGAGGGAGAACAATCATCCCCACAAATCTTGGACACACCATATTTATCTTTAAGCTTCGTCCACAACTCATGAGCATCTCGGAACGGCATGAGTTGAAATATAACTACAATGCTCAAAGCATCAAAAAGAACATTAGAAGCTTGAGCATTGAGATAAGAGTTTTTCTCATCCTCTAAAGATAATCTTTGGGGATCCTTTGGAGGAGAAAAACCCATATCTACAATTCGCTCTAAATTTGGGTCCATGACCCTAAAGAGATTAAGCATGCGAATTACCCAAACATCAAAATTTGTGCCATCGAAACTAAGAGTGTCGAGAAACCTAATCCTCTAGTCGACATCTTTACTCTCTAGGCGGTAAAGCCTAATAAAGAGAGACGAGGCTCGATACCAATTGAAAGATCGAGGATGTCGCCTAGAGGGGGGTGAATAGGCGTTTTAAAATAATTACGGTTTAAGCTTGAACAAATGCGGAATAAACCTAGCGGTTAATTTGTCAAGCACAAAACCTAAAACAACTAGGCTCACCTATGTGCACCAACAACTTATGCTAAGCAATATAAGCAACTATGTGATAGCAAGATATATGACAAAGAACAATATGGCTATCACAAAGTAAAGTGCATAAGTAAAGGGGCTCGGGTAAGAGATAACCGAGGCACGCAGAGACGACGATGTATCCGAAGTTCACACCCTTGCGGATGCTAATCTCCGCTTGGAGGCGGTGTGGAGGCACAATGCTCCCCAAGAAGCCACTAGGGCCACTGAATCTCCTCACGCCAAGACAATGCAAGATGCCGTGATTCCACTAAGGGACCCTTGAGGCGGTCACCGAACCCGTACAAATGGCAACCCTTGGGGCGGTCACGAACCCTTACACTTTGGCAACCCTTGGGGCGGTCACTGCATTCAAATTGCTCAAGGCGATCTCCACAACCTAATTGGAGACCCCGACGCTTGCGGAGCTTTACACCACAATGATTGAGCTCCAAGCACCACCAACTGCCTAGGGCGCCCAAGCACCCAAGAGGAACAAGCTCAAGGGCACCAAGCACCCAAGAGTAATAAGCTTCTCAACTTGTAACTTCCACGTATCACCGTGGAGAACTCAAACCGATGCACCAAATGCAATGGCAAGGGCACACGGAGTGCCCAAGTCCTTCTCTCTCAAATCCCACCAAAGCAACTAATGCTAGGGAAGAAAATGAGAGGAAGAACAAGATGGAGAACACCAAGAACTCCAATATCTAGATCCAAGGGTTCCCCTCACATAGAGGAGAAAGTGATTGGTGGAAGTGTGGATCTAGATCTCCTCTCCCTTTTCCCTCAAAAACTAGCAAGAATCCATGGAGGGATTGAGAGTTAGCAAGCTCAAAGAATGTCAACAATGGGGGCAAAAACGAGCTCAAGAGATAGGGAACCATTGGGGAAGAAGACCCCCTTAAATAGGTCCCCACGAATCTGCCCGTTATGTGCAGAATAACATAGGAGCGGTACAACTGCTATGAGCACCGGTACAACCGGTAACAGGCAATAAGCGGTACAACCGGCCCACAACCGCCCAACAACCGCACCACAACAGAAACTAGTCCGGTGGTGGAGCGGTACATGGCCGGTACAACCTCCGGACCAATTCTGGAGCGGTACAACCACTCCAAACACCGGGTGTAGTTGTACCGATCAACCGGTACAACCTCTCTATGGGGCGGCACAACCTCTTAATGTAAAACAACAATATCAAAACAGCCACAACTTTCGCATACGAGCTCCGAATTCGATGAAACCAAGTTTGTTGGAAAGCTAGGGACAAGGGCTAACACAATATTGAGAGAAATACCAATAATAAACAAATGAGAAAAGTCCCAAAAAAAAGGTGAGAACCCTTCCTCGGAAAAGACCGGTAAAACCTCCAACACCGAAAACATCATAGAAGACGCATGCAGACTCCGTTTTCGATGAACTCAAGCTTGCCATCAAGATGACCATAAGCTCTAAGACTCACAAAGAGAACCAAAACAAGAACAAGGAAACATGATGCAAGGATGCAATGGTTTGAGCTCTCTACTAACGATACGATCAAGCTACCAACTTGAGAGCCCCCCTTGATAGTACGGCAAACGATCCTATAACCCGGTCTCCCAACTACCACCACGAGACGGTAAAATAGAAAACCTACCAAGGGCAAACCTTTGCCTTGCACATGGTCCACTTGAGCTAGATGAAGACGATCTTGACTCCCTCAAGTTGGACCACCTTTCTTGATTGCGTTGGCTCGATGAAGACTAGATGATTGCTCCCCATAGTCCACTATGGGTGAGCGACTCTTGACACATCTTCACAAGTCCATTGACACCACAATGGATGGCAAGATTCAAACTTGATTGCTCCCCATACTCCATTATGGGTGAGCCACTCTTCGTGTTGCTCCACTTGAACTTGCACACAAAGAAACTTGATGACGGTCACCACTTGATGTCATCCTCCATGGGTTGTATGGGATCTTCCTCTTGACGCAAGACCATGGAAACATACCTAACCCCACAAAGAACTCTCACGTAGACCATGGGTTAGTACACAAAGCGTAATGGACAATGCTTACCATACCATGGGAACACTTGGTCCCTCTCGGTACAACTTGTGCGCTTTGTGTGTTGATCAACTTGAATCACTCTACGTACTTAGGCTAGATCAACCTTGAATCTTTCCAACTCTCTTCATTTGGATGATGTCTTGAAGGTAAACATGAATGATCACATAATCTTCTTCTTCAAGACATGCTTGCAATAAGCTCAACACTCACATGACCAATCTTTGGATAATTCCTTAATAGCACCTTGGTCAACTCATAAACTCCTTGAAACCAACACATGGACTTCAAGAAAAGCCTATGGACAAAACCTTCAAATATAACTCAAGGCAACCATTAGTCCATAGAGATTGTCATCAATTACCAAAACCAAACATGGGGGCATTGCATGTTCTTTCACTAAGGCAATTTACAATTGATCGTTTGAAAGAGCTCGAAGGAATGGCATACTCGGACTAGGATGGATGATTTGGACTACCTTGTTGAAGACAACACAATGGATGAGCGGGAAACCATCAGGTCTGGGAGCCTTGTTGTTCTTCATCTGCGCAATAGCCTCAAACACCTCCTTCTCAGAGAACGGGGCAACCAAAATATCATTATCAGTAGCCGAAAGTTGATGCACATCCTCAATCCTAGACTCATCGAGGGACACACAACTATCCTGTCCAAATAACTGCTTGTAATACTCGGTTATATAAGTTTTCAGGTTGTTCTGTCCTAAAATAGTTCCTTCATCTTGCTCAAGCTGAAAGATTCTCTTCTTTCTATGCTTACCATTAGCAATCAGGTGAAAAAATTGAGTATTCGCGCCCCCCCTGGACAACTTTGCGGACCTTAGCCCGCAATGCCCACTTCAATTCTTCTTCGCGGAGAAGTTCTTTCAACCTCTTCTCCGCCTCGATTTTAACCTGATGCTCTGCAGGCTGCAACACCGTGGATTCAGCCTTTAAGTCAAGGGTCTGAATCAGAGAAAGGAGCATGTCCTTTTCAATCTTATACACTCCACTAAGATGCTTAGCCCAGCCCCGTAAGAAACTTCTCAAATACCTAATCTTATTCTGCCAACGCTCGACCGAAGTCCTCCCTCCTGCACCCTTAGCCCATTCCCTGGCAATCAGGTCCAAGAAACCTTCGCGTTCAAACCAGGCCATCTCGAAAGAAAAGGTATTTTTGTTTCCAACGTGGCCCGGCTCCCCTGAGTCGACAAACAATGGAGTGTGATCGGAAATGCCACGCGAGAGGGCTTGTACCGGTACAAGAGGGTACTTCTGTTCCCACTCAACGCTCGCGAGAACTCGATCAAGCTTTTCATATGTCGGATTTGGTATAGCATTAGCCCAGGTGAAATTTCTACCAGAAAGCTCGATCTCCCTGGTCCAGGCCGGATAAGCCCATTAATCCTGGTTCACTCACGAACCGGGATCCATGGGGGCATCGGTCCCGGTTCGTGAGGCCAGGGGGCCGGCCGGGCCTCGTGGGCCATTGGTCCCGGTCGTCTGGCCCCTTTGGTCCCGGCTTCAGATACGAACGGGACCAATGGGCCTTGCTCCTGGCCCACAACCATTGGTCCCGGTTTGTGGCTGGAACCGGGACCAAAGGGGGTCCTTTAGTCCCGGTTCCAGCCACGAACCGGGACCAATGAGATGCCTATATATACCCCCTTGCCCGCGAGCAGAGTAGTGGAGTGCTCTATTTTTTGGCCGACCGTGGGAGAGCTTTATGGTGCTCTAGCTCACCTCCTATGCACATGAGGTGTTCGATGAAATGCCCGAGCCACACTTAAGCTTTCTCCTCACGAAGCTCCTTGTCCAAGCTCCATTTTCCTCAAGATTTGTCTAGGTTTGGCGGGCCGTCTTGTCCCGTCCCCGTCCTCACCACCGTCGATCGCCCGCGCCGATCTCGTTGCCGACACCACCGTGGTGAGCCTCTTGATCTTATCTTCTTTCTAAAAGAAAAAAGTTCTTACTTTTATGATTTAGATAGATACTTGTGTAATTTTCTTATCAATGATTGGCGTGCTCTCAGTAACCTTTCAGGACAGACAAACAAGGTATACCACACATGCACGCACTGTTTAGATGACACCGAAAGTATATACCTGGACAAATGTAGGAAGAATGTGTACCTAGGGCATCGTCGATTTCTTCCGACCAACCATCAATGTCGAAAGAAAGGCAAGCATTTCAATGGCGAGGCAGATCATCGGAAGAAGCCCGCCATCCGTATCGGTGATCACATACTTGCTATGGTCAATTATTTACAAGTAATCTTTGGAAAGGGTCCTGGCGGACTATCTATTCCGTATGACGCTGAGGGACGCACACCCATGTGGAAGAAGAAATCTATATTTTGGGACCTACCCTACTAGAAAGACCTAGAGGTCCACTCTTCAATCGACGTGATGCACATGACGAAGAATCTTTGCGTGAACTTGCTAGGCTTCTTGGGTGTGTATGGGAAGACAAAATATACACCGGAGGCACGGGAGGACTAGCAATGTGTGCACGAAAAAGACGGCATGCTTGCAAAGAAGTATGAAGGTCCTGCCATCTACGCTCTTACCAAAGAAGAGAAGGAAATCTTCTTTGAATGCTTGCTCAGTATGAAGGTCCCGTCTGGCTTCTCGTCGAATATAAATGGAATAATAAATATGCCAGAGAAAAAGTTCCAGAACCTAAAGTCTCATGACTGCCACGTGATTATGACGCAACTGCTTCCGCTTGCATTGAGGGGGCTTCTATCGAAAAACGTTCGATTAGCCATTGTGAAGCTATGTGCATTCCTTCATGCAATCTCTCAGAAGGTGATCGATCCAGAAATCCTACCAAGGTTAAGGAGTGATGTGGCGCAATGTCTTGTTAGTTTCGAGCTGGCGTTCCCATCATCCTTCTTCAGTATTATGACGCACGTCCTAGTTCATCTAGTCGACGAGATTGTCGTTCTAGGCCCTGTATTTCTACACAATATGTTCCCCTTTGAGAGGTTCATGGGAGTCCTAAAGAAATATGTCCGTAACCGCGCTAGGCCAGAAGGAAGCATCTCCATGGGCCATCAAACAGAGGATGTCATTGGGTTTTGTGTTGGCTTCATTTCTAACCTTAAGAAGATTGGTCTCCCTCAATCGCGGTATGAGGGGAGACTAACTGGAAAAGGCACGCTAGGAGGGGACTCAATAATATGTAGGGACGGGCATTCTTGGTCTCAGGCACACTACACAGTTCTACAGAATTCTACCTTGGTGACCCCGTATGTCGATGAACACAAGAACATTCTGCGCTCCAAACACCCGGAGTAGTGTGACGACTGGATTACATGTGAACACATCAGGATTTTCAGCAGTTGGTTGCAAACACGTCTCAGGGGTGACAACACTGATGATCTGTACTCGTTGGCCAGGGGACCATCTTCGACTGTATTGACTTACAAAGGGTACGAGATAAATGGGAATACATTTTACACGATCGCCCAAAATCAAAAGAGCACCAACCAAAACAGAGGAGTCCGCTTTGATGCAGCAACCAAGAGGAGAAAGGACACATATTATGGTTACATAGTGGACATATGGGAACTTGACTATGGACATGATTATAAGGTCCCTTTGTTTTAGTGCAAATGGGTCAATCTGTCAGGAGGTGGGGTACAGGTAGACCCACAGTACAGAATGACAACAGTGGATCTGAACAATCTTGGGTACACAGACGAACCATTCGTCCTAGCCAATGATGTGGCGCAGGTTTTCTATGTGAAGGACATGTCTACCAAACCGATAAAAAGAAAAGATAAGGAAGCGAATACATCATACGATGAGCCAAAGCACCACATAGTTCTTTCAGGAAAAAGAAACATCGTGGGATTGGAGGGCAAGACAGACATATCTGAAGATTATGAAAAGTTTCATGAAATTCCTCCCTTCAAAGTCAAGGCTGACCCAAGCACCCTGTTAAACAATGAAGATTATCCATGGTTACGGCGCAATAAGCAAAGGACACAAGCAAAGAAAAAGTGAAGACTTTCTCTCCGCAACTATTATGTTGATGCCTTTGATCTAGAATATCACTGCAGTTACATGTGAATAAATGAAATGTGGGTGAAATGATGCCTTTGATCTAAAAGTGCATCCAGTTTTTGCGTAACCCTCTCAACTTTTTATAACATGCTATATGGGTGAAATGATGATAGCATGCCAACTTTCAACCTTTTCAGAGTTCATTTGTAGCGTTTTTCAATTTCAGGGTCATATAGCTTAAAAAACAGTAAATGCATGAAAAATAACAAATGAAGTCAGAAAGGGTTGAAAATTGATGATGTGGCTTTGAATGGTGCATTTTGAACACACAAAAAGTCTGGAGTTCAAATAAGTTCAAAAAAAATGAAATCCCTTTGTAATGTATGAGTTTTCGTCAAACCACGATACTTGAAAGAGATTGTCCATTTTGTTCATGAAGTGCATCCAGCTTTTGCCGTAACCCTCTCAACTTTTTAGCACATGCTATGTGGGTGAAATGATGATACCATGCCAACTTTCAACGTTTTCAGAGTTCATTTGTAGTGTATTTCAATTTCAGGGTCATTTAGCTAAAAGAAATCAGTAAATGCATGAAAAATACAGTCAGAAAGGGTTGAAAATTGATGATGTGGCTTTGAATGGTGCATTTTGAACACAAAAAGTCTAGAGTTCAAATAAGTTCAAAAAAATGAAATCCCTTTGTAACAGATGAGTTTTCGTCCGAAACCCTGATACTTCGAAAGAGATTGTCCATTTTGTACACGAAGTGCATCCAGCTTTTGCCGTAACCCTGTCAACTATTTAGCACATGCTATGTGGGTGAAATGATGATACTATGCCAACTTTCAACCTTTTCACAGTTCATTTGAAGTGCTTTTCAATTTCAGGGTCATTTAGCTCAAAGAATGAACTAATAGCAAAAGTAATGAACTAGAAAACTTTTATGAAACTCCAATAGCAAAAGGAATGAACTAAAAATAACCAATTAAAATATTCTGTTATGATCAACTAAAACAAAATTATAATACTCTTCAGTAGCAAAAAGAATCAACTAAAAAGCTTTTATAAAACTCTAATAGCAAAATGAATCAACTAAAAAGATTTTATAAACCTCTAGTATTTTTGAAATTAAATTTTTATAAAATTTATGCAACTTAAATTATCAAAGTATTTTTTGTTCAAAAAAGTAATAGAAAAAAGAATTATCATAAAGATTTTTTTGTTAGAAACTTTAATAGCAAAAAGAATTTTCATAAAGATCTTTTTTGATAGAAACTAAAATAACAAAATCTGTTTTCGAATATAATGATAAAACACAGTAATATTAAATAGGAGGAAAAATAATCACTTAAAAATTAAAGAATTCAAATTTAAACTATTCAAATTTGAAAACTAATGGCACTAACATAAAGTTTATAATTTTTGTGACCTAAAAGCAAAAAAAATTAAAAAAATAAAGCAAAAAACAAAAGAAATAAATAATGCAAAAAACAAAAAAAACTGGAAAAAATTAAAAAAATGCCGCCTACTGGGCCACACGGCCTGCATACGACTAGAAACCCATCTGTACATGGGCCAGGATGCAGGCCCGCAAGCCCAATAGGCCCAACATGGCAGTGACAAGGGTAGGCAAGTACTGCCTGCAAATTAGAGAGGAGCTCGAAAGCTCTGCCACAACGCAACTTATAAATAGGTGCTGAGCTCTCTCAGCTAGCAAGGTGGGACTAAACTCGCACCACACCACCGCTGTGCCAGTCTATTGGTCCCGGTTGGTGGCACGAACCGGGACCAATGCCTCCCTTTGGTCCCGGTTTGTGCCACCAACTGGGACCAATACCCCCATTTGGTCCCGGTTCGTACCATTAACCGGGACCAAAGGTCTCTGCTTCCCGCTCTTTGGGCTGCCGAAAAGAGACCTTTGGTCCCGGTTGGTGTCACGAACTGGGACCAAAGGTTGGTATTGGTCCCGGTTGGTGCCACAAACCGGGACTAAAGGTGTGGGTATATAACATGACACATACGAATTTTTCATTCTCACCTCGCAGTTGCCCCCAACGACGCCGACGACATCGACGCCGACAGGCTGCCCCGACACCGTCCGCCGCCCCTGCCGTTGCCGCCTGCGTCATCACTGTCGTCCCCGAGCCCGGCCCTGCCCTTGCTTGCCCGCCCGTAGCGCGCCCAGCGCGCCTCCTGCCAGCCCCACTGTCACTTTCGCGTGCCTCGCTTGGCCGCCCTGTGTGCCGCCATACACAGCTCTCTGTCTTGCATTTTTTTCTTATATGTCGATTTTTTATATGATGAATTTTTTGTTCATATATATAATGTATATATGTATGTGGCTATATGTATGTATGGATGTGGCTATGTATGTTTGGATGTTCATAGCATTTTTTTGTTCATATATGTATTAATTTTTTATTTAGTTTGTTAGTAGATATCGATTTTAGGTTAGTGCATTTTAGGTTAGTTGATTTAGTGCATTTTAGGTTAGTTGTACTGTTAGTGCATTTTAGGTTAGTGGAGAGGAAAAAGGAAAATAAGGAAAAAGAAGAAAAGAGGAAGAAGGAAGAAGGAAGAAGAAGAAAAAGAAGGAGAGGAAAAAGGAAAATAAGAAGAGGAAGAAGGAGAAGAAGAAGGAGAAGAAGAGGAGAGGAAGAAGAGGAGAAAAAAATAAGAAGAGGAAGAAGAAGAAAAAAGAGAGGAGAAGAAGAAGGAATAGGGGAGAAGAAGAAAAAATAGAATAATATTATTCTATTTATTATTCTATTTTTCTTCTTCTCCTCTATTCCTTCTTCTTCTCCTCTTTTTTTCTTCTTCTATTTTTTTCTTCTTCTCCTCTTTTTTTTCTTATTCCTCTTCTTATTTTTTATCGAGAACGAGGGTGTCGAGGATCGCCGAGCGGTCGAGGGTCGCCGAAGGGTCGAGGTTCGAGGTGAAGGAAATAAGCCCTAGAGGCAATAATAAAGTTATTATTTATTTCCTCATATCATGATAAATGTTTATTATTCATGCTCGAATTGTATTAACCGGAAACATAATACATGTGTGAATACATAGACAAACATAGTGTCACTAGTATGCCTCTACTTGACTAGCTTGTTAATCAAAGATGGTTGAGTTTCCTAGCCATAGACATGAGTTGTCATTTGATTAACGGGATCACATCATTAGGAGAACGATGTGATTGACTTGACCCATTCCGTTAGCTTAGCACTTGATCATTTAGTTTAGTGCTATTGCTTTCTCCATGACTTATACATGTTCCTATGACTATGAGATTATGCAACTCCTGAATACCGGAGGAACACTTTGTGTGCTTCCAAACGTCACAACGTAACTGGGTGATTATAAAGGTGTTCTACAGGTGTCTCCGATGGTACTTGTTGAGTTGGCATAGATCGAGATTAGGATTTGTCACTCCGATTGTCGGAGAGGTATCTCTGGGCCCTCTCGGTAATGCACATCACTATAAGCCTTGCAAGCAATGTGACTAATGAGTTAGTTCGGGATGATGAATTACAGAACGAGTAAAGAGACTTGCCGGAAATGAGATTGAGCTAGGTATTGAGATACCGACGATCGAATCTCGGGCAAGTAACATACCGATGACAAAGGGAACAACGTATGTTGTTATGCGGTTTGACTGATAAAGATCTTCGTAGAATATGTAGGAACCAATATGAGCATCCAGGTTCCGCTATTGGTTATTGACCAGAGACATGTCTCGGTCATGTCTGCATAGTTCTCGAACCCGTAGGGTCCGCACGCTTAAAGTTCTGTGACGATCGGTATTATGAGCTTTTGTGTTTTGATGTACCGAATGTAGTTCGGAGTCCCGGATATGATCACGGACATGACGAGGTGTCTCGAAATGGTTGAGACGTAAAGATCGATATATTGTACGACTATGTTCAGACACCGGAAGTTTCGGGAGGTTTCAGACATATACAGGAATACCGAATTGGACCTTAGTGGAGAAGAGGAGGGGCGGCCAGGGCAGGCCGCACGCCCCCTCCCCCTCTAGTCCGAATTGGACAAGGAGGGGGGGGGGGGCGCCCCCCTTTCCTTCCTCCTCTCTCCTTCCCTTCCCCCTGCTCCTACTCCTACTAGGAAAAAAGGGGTCCTACTCCCGGTGGGAGTAGGACTTCCCCCTTGGCGTGCCCTCCTCCTTGGCCAGCCGCCTCCCCCCTAGCTCCTTTATATACGGGGGCAGGGGGGCACCCCAAGACACAACAATTGATCATTGATCTCTTAGCTGTGTGCGGTGCCCCCCTCCACCGTAATCTACCTCGGTCATATCATAGCGGTGCTTAGGCGAAGCCCTGCATCGGCAACTTCATCAACACTGTCACCACGCCGTCGTGCTGACGGAACTTTCCCGCGAAGCTCTACTGGATCGTGAGTTCGTGGGATGTCACCGAGCTGAACGTGTGCAGTCCGCGGAGTTACCGTAACTTTGGTGATGGGACCGGTCGATCGTGAAGACGTACAACTACATCAACTGTGTTGTCATAACACTTCCGCTTACGGTCTACGAGGGTACGTAGACAACACTCCCCTCTCGTTGCTATGCATCATCATGATCTTGCGTGTGCGACGTGCGTAGGAATTTTTTGAAATTACTACGTTCCCCAAAGTGGCATCCGAGCCAGGTTTATGCGTAGATGTTATATGCATGAGTAGAACACAAGTGAGTTGTGGGCGATAATAGTCATACTGCTTACCAAAGATGTCATACTTTGGTTCGGCGGTATTGTTGGATGAAGCGGCCCGGACCGACATTACGCCAGTATGCTTACGCGAGACCGGTTCTACCGACGCGTGCTTTGCACACGTGTGGCTGGCGGGTGTCTGCTTTCTCCAACTTTAGTTGAACCGAGTGTGGCTAAGCCCGGTCCTTGTGAAGGTTAAAACAACACTAACTTGACGAAATATCGTTGTGGTTTTGATGCGTAGGTAAGAACGGTTCTTGCTCAGCCCGTAGCAGCCACGTAAAACTTGCAACAACAAAGTAGAGGACGTCTAACTTGTTTTTGCAGGGGCATGCCGTGATGTGATATGGTCAAGACATGATGCTAAATTTTATTGTATGAGATGATCATGTTTTGTAACAAAGTTATCGGCAACTGGCAGGAGCCATATGGTTGTCGCTTATTGTGTGCAATGCAATCGCCTTAATTGTTTTTTACTTTATCACTAAGCGGTAGCGATAGTCGTAGAAACAATAGTTGGCGGGACGACAACGATGCTACGATGGAGATCAAGGTGTCGTGCCGGTGACGATGGCGATCATGACGGTGCTTTGGAGATGGAGATCAAATGCACAAGATGATGATGGCCATGTCATATCACTTATAATTGATTATATGTGATGTTTATCTTTTATGAATCTTATTCTGCTTTGTTTGACGGTAGCATTATAAGATGATCTCTCACTAAATTTCAAGGTATAAGTGTTCTCCCTGAGTATGCACCGTTGCGAAAGTTCATCGTGCCGAGACACCACGTGATGATCGGGTGTGATAAGATCTACGTTCAAATACAACGGGTGAAAGCCAGTTTTGCACACGCAGAATACTTGGGTTAAACTTGACGAGCCTAGCATATGCAGATATGGCCTCGGAACACTGAGACCGAAAGGTCGAGCATGAATCATATAGTAGATATGATCAACATAGTGATGTTCTCCATTTAAAACTACTCCATCTCACGTGATGATCGGACATGGTTTAGTTGAGATGGATCACGTGATCACTTAGACGATTAGAGGGATGTCTATCTAAGTGGGAGTTCTTAAGTAATATGATTAATTGAAATTTAATTTAACATGAACTTAGTACCTGATAGTATTTTGCTTGTCTATGTTGTTATAGATAGATGGCCCGTGCTGTTGTTCCGTTGAATTTTAATGCGTTCCTTGAGAAAGCAAAGTTGAAAGATGATGGTAGAAATTACACGGATCGGGTCCAGAATTTGAGGATTATCCTCATTCTTGCACGAATAATTACGTCCTAGAAGCACCGCTGGGTGCAGACCCTCTGCAGATGGCCCGGCGACATTAAGAACGTCTGGCAGAGCAAAGCTGATGACAACTCGATAGTTCAGTGTGCCATGCTTTACGGCTTAGAACTGGGACTTAACGATGTTTCGAACGTCATGGAGCATATGAGATGTTCCTGGAGTTGAAGTTAATATTTCAAGCAAATGCCCAGATTGAGAGATATGAAGTCTCCAATAAGTTCTACAACTGTAAGATGGAGGAGAATAGTTCTGTCAATGAACATATATCTGGGTATAATAATCACTTGATTCAACTGGGAGTTAATCTTCCAGATGATAGTGTCATTGACAGAATTCTTCAATCACTGCCACCAAGCTACAAGAGCTTTGTGATGAACTATAATATGCAAGGGATGGATAAGACAATTCCCGAGCTCTTCACGATGCTAAAGGCTGCAGAGATAGAAATCAAGAAGGAGCATCAAGTGTTGATGGTCAACAAGACCACCAGTTTCAAGAAAAAGGGTAAAGGGAAGAAGAAGGGGAACTTCAAGAAGAACAACAAACAAGTTGTTGCTCAGGAGAAGAAACCCAAGTCTAGACCTAAGCCTGAGACTGAGTGCTTCTACTGCAAAGGGACTGGTCACTGGAAGCGGAACTGCCCCAAGTATTTGGCGCATAAGAAGGATGGCAAGGTGAACAAAGGTATATGTGATATACATGTTATTGATGTGTACCTTACTAATGCTCGCAGTAGCATCTGGGTATTTGATATTGGTTACATTGCTAATATTTGCAACTCAAAGCAGTGGACTACTGATTAGCGAAGATTGGCTAAGGGCGAGGTGACGATGCACGTGGGAAATGGTTCCAAACTCGGTGTGATTGCGATTGACACGCTACCTCTACATCTAACTTGGGATTAGTTTTAGACCTGAATAATTGTTATTTGGTGCGGCGTTGAGCATGAACATTATATCTGGATCCTGTTTGATGCGAGACGGTTATTCATTTAAATCAGAGAATAATGGTTGTTCTATTTATATGAGTAATATCTTTTATGGTCATGCACCCTTGAAGAGTGGTCTATTTATATTAAATCTCGATAGTAGTGATACACGTATTCATAATATTGAAGCCAAAAGATGCAGAGTTGATAATGATAGTGCAACTTATTTGTGGAACTGCCGTTTAGGTCATATTGGTGTAAAGCGCATGAAGAAACTCCATTCTGATGGACTTTTGGAATCACTTGATTATGAATCACTTGGTACTTGCGAACCATGCCTCATGGGCAAGATGACTAAAATGCCGTTCTCCGGAATAATGGAGCGAGCAACAGATTTGTTGGAGGTCGTACATACTGATGTATGTGGTCCGATGAATGTTGAGGCTCGCGGCAGGTATCGTTATTTTCTCACCTTCACAGATGATTTGAGTAGATATGGGTATATCTACTAAATGAAACATAAGTCTAAAACATTTGAGAAGTTCTAAGAATTTCCGAGTGAAGTGGAAAATCATTGTAACAAGAAAATAAAGTTTCTATGATCTGATCGCGGAGGAGAATATTTGAGTTACGAGATTGGTCTTCGTTTGAAACAATGCGGAATAGTTTCACAACTCACGCCACCCGAAACACCACAGCGTAATGGTGTGTCCGAATGTCGTAATCGTACTTTACTAGATATGGTGCGATCTATGATGTCTCTTACTGATTTACCACTATCGTTTTGGGGTTATGCTTTAGAGATGGCTGCATTCACGTTAAATAGGGCACCATCAAAATCCGTCGAGACGACGCCTTATGAACTATGGTTTGGCAAGAAACCAAAGTTGTCGTTTCTGAAAGTTTGGGGCTATGATGCTTATGTGAAAAAGCTTCAACCTGATAAGCTCGAACCCAAATCGGAGAAATGTGTCTTCATAGGATACCCAAAGGAGACTGTTGGGTACACCTTCTATCATAGATCCGAAGGCAAAACATTTCTTGCTAAAAATGGATCCTTTCTAGAGAAGGAGTTTCTCTCGAAAGAAGTGAGTGGGAGGAAAGTAGATGTAACATCCCAAATTTTCAATTTGGAATGTTATACATAGATCATTCATGCATATCATATTTTGTTGCATTTCGTTTCGTGATCCTCAAAATTCTAAGCAACTCAAGGACCCTCGGTGAGAGTTGGGGATTTCACTGTTTCCATATTTGAATTTTATCAAATATTGAAATAAGGATTATTTGTTTCCGCAGATAATATGACTTCTCCAAAATAAATGAAATATTGGAGGAAAAATGTTAAAATCAATTATTTGAATTTATTCAGATTTTATTGCTATTTTATTTGCATTAGAAAATTGCATGTTTTCAAAATTGCATTTTAGGGCCAAGAAAATGTTCATCTCGTTCTAAATATTTTATTTAGACGGTGAAAATTTGTTTTGGCATTTTTAGATTTTTATTTATTTTTCTAGGATTTATTTTCTGGAATCATTAAAAAAACTTCTTCAGCCTGACCGGGCCAAGGCCCATGAGCCAGCCGGGCCACATGTGGCGCCACCGCCTCCGTTGTGCCCGAGTCCGGCCAGGACTCGGCAGCCGCCGTCGCCTCGAGACTCCTCCGCCCCTCCATAAAGCCACCGCCCCTCCTTTATAAGCCGCCCGCCCCCAAATCGCCACCACCACGGGCCACCGCCGCACCTGGCGCCTCGCCACAAGATTTGCCGCCCACACCACCGCCGCCGCCACACCACCGCCACCACCACCTCACCCCACCTTGCTCACGGAGCCGCCGATCTGATCCGGAGCCGCTGATTTTTTTTCCGGTTTAGGTAAAAACCGTCGGTTTAAAAAAAACCCTAGTTACATTTTTTCTTCGGTTCGCCGGTTTTTCTCTGTTTAGTTTATTTAGCGGACGTTTGTTCGTACGTTCGTTTTGACGAACGGTTTTCGCCCGTTGGTCACAGATAACGAATGTTCGTTCGTTAGTCTATTCATCATCTTTTCTTTTTCTCAGGTTTTTCGCGATTATTTTCGATCACGATTTCTGATCCGATTTTCGTTTCAGTTTATCTTTTCGCTCGTTTATCGGAATCAGGCGATTCAAGCGCCTAGATCTTCGTCTCGAAACCCTAACTTATGTTTAACCAACTTGAACAAGGTTTTGGTACTGTAAAATTTGACTTTAGTCCAGATTAGTAATCGGATCTTGTTTCTTTCGCAGTTTGAGTTTCGTTGCTCTGTTTGATTTGATTCTTTTTGCAAACCGGAGTTCTTAAGTTGAACTTTCTGGTTAGATCTTCTTATTTGAGTTTTACCCGTGCATCTATGATTGATTGCTTATGTATGCTATTGTTTGTTTGCGATAGAATTCCCGGTCTGAAGCGTGCTACTCTGAGTCCCTAGGTTTTGCGGATCGTCAAAGAAGGCAAGTAACACATTGATCATACTCTTGTCATACCCAGTTTTATGCATTAGCTCCAATCCTCAAACACTTCATGATTAGGATGTGATTAACTTGTGGGTATTGGGAAGTAGTTGATGAGGTAGAACATATTGCCCTGTTATTATCAAACCCTTGGGAGTTACTTCTACTTATTGCTTATATTGCTATGCTATGCTCATAAACGTGGTTTGGGTGAGTGAATCCATGACAGATGTGAGATTGTTAATTAACGGTTCAACTTAAGGTGGCAACTTTAATACACATCTGGGTGGATTGCTTGTCGGGCACCTGGAGAATCCAAGTGTTGTCCTAGGATATCCCGGAGTACCGTGTGATAATCCTAAGGTCCGCCACCCGAGTTCAAAGGGAACTGAGATATTACATGCTAGAAACTTCCGTGTGCAGCCACAAGCTATTATGGGCTCTAGCATAGTTGAGTAAGTTGCATGACCTCTTCCAGTGGTAGGCAAGCAGATGTAGAGGGATGTAGTTTGGTACTGTCTACCCGGGGTTAGAGTTAATGCTTCTGAAAGAGTGTGTCTCGGTCATCCGTTTCTCAAACACCCTGTAGTGCGAGAAATTCAACAGAGGCGACCTAGTCTTGTGGGGAAAAGTGCGCAAACCTCTGCAGAGTGTATAATCTAATCAAGGTTAGCCGTGTGCCCAGTTATGGACATCTTGAGTATCTAGTACTTGTACTATCACATGTATCTCATCACTCTAAGTTAATATGATGGGATGATAATTACTTTTAATTGGGATTGAGTTGGAGGAACCTTCTCAATGATGTTTCAACTACCATGATAGTTAAATAAAATCTATTCCTTTGTTGTAGGAAAAAATTGGCTTTTCGCAAAACTATAACCATAGAGCTTTCCACCAGCCAAATATGCATGTAGTGATAGCATTATTCTATTCTTGCTCTACTGTGTTATATTGCCAGCATATTCCATGTCTTGACCCGTTTCTGCTGCAATGTATGATGTTGCAGACTTTTCAGACGAGGAGTAAGTTTCGTTAGGTCGTTGCTGTGTAGCTCAGCTATGCCGTTGGAGTTGATGGACTCACTTTATCTTCCAAGCCTTCCGCTGTTATCGTATTAGATGGCCTTAAGCCATATATATTGTAATAAGTTCTCTGTTGAGACATTCAATGTAATAAGTGTGTGATTGCTACTCTGTTATAAATCCTTCAAGTACTGTGTGTGTCAGCATTACCGATCCAGGGATGACACTAAAGCACAGAGACTTGGCCGTTTGAGGTCGGGTCGCTACAAGATGGTATCAGAGCACACGCTAAGTGTAGGACACGACCAGTAAGATAAGCCATAGGTCACTCTTCTCTACTCATTTCTGACTCCTCTCCATTTTCTACTCTTAGGATGGCGGATTCGAGGAACAAGTTTGCACATCGGGATGAAGACACACCCTTTGGACGCCACTTGAAGGAAGTCACTAGGTACCTGAACATCGGAATACCAAGCTTCACCGAGACCTACAACGCCACTTTACCAGAAGAGAAGCGATGGATGATTCGAGTTCAAGTTCCAGGAAGGACGTTCGCGCCAACCACTGAGCCCATAGAGTTTCCTTTGAAGCACCAACCTGGAGTCTAGGCAAGAGCATGGCAGCCCACATTGCTATCGGACGTATTGGAGAAGTCTACAACAAGGATCTCAAGGACACTATCTACCAGATCTGTGGGCGCCGGGATGAGCAATGGGAGATGATCAGCACCAAGAAGGACAGATCCATTGCAGCTTTCATCCAGGAGTTAAACCAGCACATTCGACGTCAGGAGAATCAGATGTGTGCAGACATGATAGATTTGAAGAAGGCGAAGGCTAGGATCACCGAGCTGGAAGAAGAACTCAAGTCTACACGCGATGGATATGAGGAGGAAATTGCAACACTATTGGAGAAGAATGACGACCTGATAAAGAAGATCGAAGTATTCATGGGAGACCTCAGCGCCAGAGGAGAGGACGACTCCACTTGCCCGGAGAACTACATCATCATCGACGACACCGACTCTGACCCTAGTGAAGACGACTTTGAAGACGAAGCTGGAGCAGACACCATGGAGTCGTCCACCGATCAAAATTTCTAGTAGACCACCAAATGATTAGTACTATTTCCCCCATGTATATAGTAGTAGTTTGAGCACTTTAACAATAGTTCTAGACCGTTTGTATGCCCTTGCTTGATTGATTGAGTGTTATGATTGTGTTTGTCTCATGTGCATATCGGTAGTGTTTTCTCACTAGACCCCTTTTCTATTCTAATCTCTCCCCTCTAAACCCATCAGATGCCTCCGAGACGTGACACTGGATTTGCCTTCCCGCTAGAGCTCACTCAGTTGATCCAGCAGCAGAATGCCTTGATGCAATTGTTAGTCCAGAACCAAGGCAACAGCAACAACAACAACAACAACAACCCGCCTCCAGTTGACAACTTAGCTCGCTTTCTGAGGTTGCAGCCGCCAGTGTTTTCCAGTAACACCGAGCCTATAGTTGCTGATGATTGGCTACGCCGTATTAGAAGGGAATTGACCACCGCAGGTTGAACGGAGGCTGAGAAGGTGCGCTTTGCCGCACATCAATTTGATGGACTAGCAGCTTCATGGTGGGAGAATTACACAGCCACTTTCCCCATAGCCAACGTTACTTGGGATCAGTTTCAGCAAGCTTTCCGCACAAACCATGTCTCAACTGGAGCCATGAGCATGAAGAAGCGTGAGTTTCGCAACTTATGCCAGGGGAACCGTACTGTAGCTCAGTACGTGGATGAGTTTAGCAAGTTATCTCGTTATGCCCGACGATGTGGCCATAGATGCCGCGAAGCAGGAGAAGTTTATGGAAGGGCTGAACGATGAGATGAGCATGCAGTTGATGGTGGCAACATTCAACAACTACCAGGAATTGGTAGATAAGGTTCTCATGATTGAAGGGAAGCAGCAGCAAATGGAGAGCCGTAAGAGGAAGTATGGACAAGGAAGATACAACTCAGGAGGTCAGCAGAAGCCTCATCTAACCCCGAATTCGGGAGGACTTGTTCATAACCATGGAGGTCATAACCACAACGGAGGAAGTTCGCATAACCACAATGGTTCCAAGAATGGGACTGGGAATAGAACAAGCAACAATTAGAACCGCTCCAATCCAGCCACACCCGCGAAGAGACACCTAAGTCACATTACTTGCTTCAAGTGCGGGAAGACTGGACACTATGCCACGGAGTGCCCTGAAGTGAAGAATGGAAACGGTAATGGGAGCGCTGGGAAGAAGCCCAATCCATTCAACAAAGGACAAGTAAACCACGTTAACGTGGAGGAGGTTGAAAGGCAGCCATACGCAGTTATCGGTAAGTTTTTGGTTAAGTCTTTTACCACCCTTGTTCTTTTCGATACTGGTGCATTGCATTCATACATATCAAGGGAATTTGTGGATAAGTTTAAACTACCAACCCAAGCCCTTAGGACCCCTCTGTTAGTAAGTTCACCTGGAGCAGAGTATATGGCCAACCGATGGTGCGACCGGATACCCTTAACCATTGGTAGCCATGTTTTTCCGTCCGACCTAATAATTTTGGAGTCACAAGGATTGGATGTGATATTAGGCATGGACTGGATGTCAAAGTATGGAGGAAGCATTGACTGTGCTAGTAAGTCGATTTATCTCACCACCCCGGAGGGAAAAAGGATCAATTATGTATCCACGCATACGACAAGGAGAACCCAAGTAAATTCCCTCTCAGGAGTTATTTAGGAGGAAGTGCCTGTCGTAAAGGATTACCTAGATGTATTCCCAGAGGAATTACCAGGCATGCCGCCAGATCGGGACATCGAGCTTTTGATAGAACTGTTGCCAGGCACCGGGCCTATATCGGAGAGACCAAACCGGATGCCCGCAAATGATCTGGAGGAGATTAAGAAGCAGATCAAGGAGTTATTGGAGAAAGGTTAGATCCGACAAAGTTCATCACCGTGGGGAGCCCCAGTGCTCTTGGTTGAAAAGAAGGATGGATCATTGAGGATGGTTGTTGATTATCGGGCGTTGAATGAGGTGACGATCAAGAACAAATACCCTTTGCCGATGATCAATGATTTGTTTGACCAGCTGCAAGGAGCTAAATTGTTTTTGAAGATCGATCTACGATCAGGATATCACCAGCTGAAAATTCGAGAGAAGGATATACCTAAAAACACATTTACCACAAGGTACGGGTTATATGAGTATACGGTCATGTCATTTGGACTGACTAACGCCCCTGCCTATTTCATGAGCATGATGAACAAGGTGTTCATGGAATATTTGGATAAGTTTGTTGTGGTGTTCATTGATGATATAATGGTATACTCGAAGAATGAAGAGGAGCACAAGGAGCATTTGCGTTTAGTTCTCGAGAAACTCAGGGAACATCAGTTGTACGCCAAGTTAAGCAAATGTGAGTTTTGGTTGAAGGAAGTTGGATCCCTTGGACATGTTATATCGGGAGAAGGTATAGTAGTAGACCCCACCAAGGTTCAGTCAGTCACTGAATGGTTGGCACCCACTTCAGTTAGCGAGATCCGCAGTTTTCTAGGACTCGCAGGATACTATCGGAGATTCATTGAGAATTTTTCCAAGATGGCGAAGCTAATGGCGGAGTTATTGAAGAAGGATACCAAATTTAAATGGATGGAAGAATGTGAGGCGAGCAGGAGTTAAAGAAACGTCTGACTACAGCCCTAGTGCTGATCCTGCCGGATATACGCAAGGATTTCCAAGTGTATTGCGACGCCTCTCGCTTAGGACTTGGAAGTGTGCTTATGCAGGACGGAAGAGTTGTTGCATATGCATCACGACAACTAAAACCACACAAATTGAATTATGCCACGCATGATTTGGAGTTAGCAGCTGTAGTGCATGCGCTCAAGACTTGGAGACATTACCTTATTGGAAGCCGTTGTGATGTGTACACCGATCATAAGAGTTTGAAGTACATTTCACACAGAAGGAGCTGAACCTTAGGCAGAGGAGATGATTGGAGCTTATAAAGGATTATGACATGAAGCTTCACTATCATCCAGGCAAGGCCAATGTCGTAGCAGACGCTTTGAGCTGGAAGAGTTGTGCTAACACCCTCGTAAGCACATGATTGCCAAAGGAGTTAGCAGATGATCTCAGAGAACTTCGATTGGAGATTGTTCCTAGAGGTTTTGTTGCAACAATGGATGTTCAGTCTACATTGTTAGGAAAGATTCGGGAAGCTCAGAAGGATGACAAAGAGATTGCTGAGATAAAAGAGAGAATGAGCAAAGGAAAGGCCAAAGGTTTTTGTGAGGATGAGCACGACACCTTATGGTTTGAGGATCGTGTTTATGTTCCCAATAACACAGAGATCAGGAAGTTAATACTTCAGGAGGCCCATGACTCACCATACTCGATACACCCCGGAAACACCAAGATGTATTCTGATTTGAAGGAACGTTTCTGGTGGACTGGTATGAAGAAGGATATTGCCGAGTATGTAGTCGTATGTGATGTATGTCAGAGAGTGAAGGCGGAACATCAAAAGCCAGCAGGGTTGTTATAGCCTATGCCGATACCCGAATGGAAGTGGGTTAATCTTGGCATGGATTTCATCACCGGATTGCCCAGGACCAAATCAGGATATGATTCTATATGGGTAGTAGTTGATCGCTTGACCAAAGTGGCTCACTTTATCCCAGTGAAAACCACCTATACAAGTGCGAAGTTGGCCAAGATATACATGATCAGGATCGTATGTCTGCATGGAGTTCCAAGGACCATCGTATCAGAGAGGAACACAGTTTACCTCAAAGTTTTGGCATCAGTTGCACCAGACTTTGGGTACAAGGCTAGAGTTCAGTACAACATTCCATCCGCAGACAGATGGATAGACCGAGAGAGTCAACCAGATTCTGGAGGACATGTTGAGAGCTTGTGCACTAGATTACAGATCTAGTTGGGATGACAATTTGCCCTACGCGGAGTTCTCATACAACAATAGCTATCAAGCCGGTTTGAAGATGGCACCGTTCGAAGTCCTGTATGGACGAAGGTGCAGAACACCGTTGATGTGGGATGAAGTTGGAGATCGACAGTTGTTTGGACCAGATTTGATTAAGGAGTCTGAAGAGAAGGTTAAGTTGATTCGAGATAGACTGAAGGTAGCTCAGTCTAGGCAGAAGAGTTATGCCGATTCGAAACGCAAGGAAGTAACCTATGAAATTGGAGACAGAGCATATCTGTGAGTGTCACCTCTGCGAGGAGTAAAATGTTTGGGAGTTAAGGGAAAGCTAGCCCCGAGATTTGTAGGACTGTACCGAATTTTGGAACGTATGGGAGAGGTTGCATACAAGTTGGAGTTACCTGAAGGAATGTCAGGAGTTCATGATGTGTTTCATGTTTCACAGTTGAAGAAGTGTCATCTTTGAGATGGCCGATATCTTGCTAAGAGATACAAAGGTGCCTCTAGAAGCAATTCGGTTGGACAAAGGATCGACCTATGAGGAGAAGCCACCAGATTCTTGAATTTGCCAGCCGAGTCACCCGCAGCAAGGTTATCAAGTTTTGCAAAGTTCATGGAGCTACCATACCGAGGATGAAGCCACCTGGGAACGAGAGGATGATCTTCGCAAAGACCACCCACACCTATTTTCTAGCCAACCCGAATATCGAGGGCGAGATTCATCTTAAGGGGGTAGGTTTGTAACATCCCAAATCTTCAATTTGGAATGTTATACATAGATCATTCATGCATATCATATTTTATTGCATTTCTTTTCGTGATCCTCGAAATTCTAAGCAACTCAAGGACCCTCGGAGAGAGTTGGGGATTTCACTGTTTCCATATTTGAATTTTATCAAATATTGAAACAAGGATTATTTGTTTTAATTATTTTTCTCTCCGAAAATATTTCATATTAAAATATATGAGAGGAGATAATATGACTTCTCCAAAATAAATGAAATATTGGAGGAAAAATATTAAAATCATATATATGATTTTATTGCTATTTTATTTGCATTAGAAAATTGCATGTTTTCAAAATTGCATTTTACGGCCAAGAAAATGTTCATCTCGTTCTAAAGATTTTATTTAGACGATAAAAATTTATTTTGGCATTTTTTAGATTTTTATTTATTTTTCTAGGATTTATTTTCGGCGGAATCTGTTTAAAAACAAACTTCTTCCATCGGGCCAAGGCTCAGTAGAGCCAGCCGACCTGGCCAGCGCCACGCATCCGGCCGTGCTCGAAGTCCGGCCAGGACTGGCCGCCGCCGCCGGGGACTCCTCTCGCCCCTAACGCAAGCCACCCGCCTCCCTTTATAAGCCGCCTTGCCCCAAATTGCCACCACCGGCGCCAAGCAAGCAGGAGAGCCACCGCCGGCCACGGCCGCCACCGCCGCCGCCGCATTTCCCCGCCGTCGCGCCACACCACCGCCGCCCCACCGGAGCCGCCATTTTTTCGGTTTAGGTAAACACCGTCGGTTTTTTATTAAAAAAACCCGAGTTACGTTTTTTCTTCGGTTCGACGGTTTTTCTCGATTTAGTTTATTTAGCGGACGTTCGTCCATACGTTCGTTTTAATGAACGGTTTTCACCCGTTGCTCACAGACAACGAACGTTCGTTCGTTAGTCTTTCGTCACCTTCTCTTTTTCTCGGGTTTTTCGCGATTATTTTTGATCGCGATTTCTGATCCGATTTTCGTTTCAGTTTATCTTTTCGCTCATTTATCGGAATCAGGCGATTCAAGCGCCTAGATCTTCGTATCGAAATCCTCTTTTTGTTTAACCAACTTGAACAAGGTTTTGGTACTGTAAAATTTGACTTTAGTCCAGATTAGTAATTGGATCTTGTTTCTTTCGCAGTTTGAGTTTCGTTGCTCCGTTTGATTTGATTCTTTTTGCAAACCGGAGTTCTTAAGTTGAACTTTCTGGTTAGATCTTCTTATTTGAGTTTTACCCGTGCATCTGTGATTGATTGCTTATGTATGCTATTGTTTGTTTGCGATAGAATTCCCGGAGTGCGAAGCTTGCTACTACGAGTCCCTAGGTTTTGCGGATCGTCAGCAAAGCAAGTAACATATTGATCATACTCTTGTCATACCCAGTTTTTATGCATTAGCTCCAATCCTCAAACACTTCATGATTAGGATGTGATTAACTTGTGGGTATTGGGAAGTAGTTGATGAGGTAGAACATATTGCCCTGTTATTATCAAACCCTTGGGAGTTACTTCTACGTATTGCTTATATTGCTATGCTATGCTCATAAACGTGGTTTGGGTGAGTGAATCCATGACAGATGTGAGATTGTTAATTAACGGTTCAACTTAAGGTGGCAACTTTAATACACATCTGGGTGGATTGCTTGTCGGGCACCTGGAGAATCCAGTGTTGTCCTAGGATATCCCGGAGTACCTGTGTGATAATCCTAAGGTCCGCCACCCAGGTTCAAAGGGAACTGAGATATTACATGCTAGAAACTTCCGTGTGCAGCCACAAGCTATTATGGGCTCTAGCATAGTTGAGTAAGTTGCATGACCTCTTCCAGTGGTAGGCAAGCAGATGTAGAGGGATGTAGTTTGGTCTTGTCTACCGGGGTTAGAGTTAATGCTTACGAAAGAGTGTGTCTCGGTCATCCGTTTCTCAAACACCTCAGAAAAGTAGAAATTCAATGAGGCGACCTAGTCTTGTGGGGAAAAGTGCGCAAACCTCTGCAGAGTGTATAATCTAATCAAGGTTAGCCGTGTGCCCAGTTATGGACATCTTGAGTATCTAGTACTTGTACTATCACATGTATCTCATCACTCTAAGTTAATATGATGGGATGATAATTACTTTTAATTGGGATTGAGTTGGAGGAACCTTCTCAATGATGTTTAAACTACCATGATAGTTAAATAAAATCTATTCCTTTGTTGTAGGAAAAAATTGGCTTTTCGCAAAACTATAACCATAGAGCTTTCCACCAGCCAAATATGCATGTAGTGATAGCATTATTCTATTCTTGCTCTACTGTGTTATATTGCCAGCATATTCCATGTGCTGACCCGTTTTCGGGCTGCAATGTATGATGTTGCAGACTTTTCAGACGAGGAGTAAGTTTCGTTAGGTCGTTGCTGTGTAGCTCAGCTATGCCGTTGGAGTTGATGGACTCACTTTATCTTCCAAGCCTTCTGCTATTATCGTATTAGATGGCCTTAAGCCATATTTATTGTAATAAGTTCTAGACATTCGATGTAATAAGTGTGTGATTGCTACTCTGTTATAAATCCTTCGAGTACTATGTGTGTCAGCATTACCGATCCAGGGATGACACTGAAGCACAGAGACTTGGCCGTTTGAGGTCGGGTCGCTACAGTAGAACTTGATGAGATAACTGTACTTGCTCCCTTATTGGATAGTAGTTTGATACGTCCATTTTGCATCATGCTTTTATATCGATATTTATTGCATTATGGGCTGTTATTACACATTATGTTACAATACTTATGCCTATTCTCTCTTATTTTACAAGGTTTACATAAGGAGGGAGAATGCGGCAAATGGAATCCGGCCGGAAAAGGAGCAAATATTAGATACCTATTACGCACAACTCCAAAAGTCCCGAACCGCACGAAAGTCATTTTGGGAAATAATAAAATATCCAATGGAAGAAGTTCACCAGAGGGGCCCCACTGCCACGAGGTGGGGGCGCGCCTACCCCTGGCGCGCCTCTACCTCGTGGGCCTCCTGGTGGCCCTCCGATGCCCATCTTATGCTATATGAGGTCTTTCGTCGAGGAAAAAATCATAAGCAACCTTTCGGGACGAAACTCCGCCGCCACGAGGCGGAACCTTGGCGGAACCAATCTAGGGCTCCGGCAGAGCTGTTCTGCCGGGGACACTTCCCTCCGGAGGGGGAAATCATCGTCAACGTCATCACCAATGCTCCTCTCATCGGGAGAGGGCAATCTCCATCAACATTTTCATCAGCACCATCTCCTCTCAAAACCCTAGTTCATCTCTTGTATCCAATTCTTGTCTCCAAGTCCGGGATTGGTACTAGTAGTTTGCTAGTAGTGTTGATTACTCCTTGTAGTTGATGCTAGTTGGTTTATTTGGTGCAAGATCATATGTTCAGATCCTATATGCATATTAATACCCCTCTGATTATGGATATGAATATGCTTTGTGAGTAGTTACGTTTGTTCCTGAGGACATGGGAGAAGTCTTGCTATTAGTAGTCATGTGAATTTGGTATTCGTTCGATATTTTGATGAGATGTATGTTGTCTATCCTCTAGTGGTGTTATGTGAACGTCGACTACATAACACTTCACCATTATTTGGACCTAGAGGAAGGCATTGGGAAGTAATAAGTAGATGATGGGTTGCTAGAGTGATAGAAGCATAAACCCTAGTTTATGCGTTGCTTCGTAAGGGGCTGATTTGGATCCATATGTTTCATGCTATGGTTAGGTTTACCTTAATACTTTTGTTGTACTTGCGGATGCTTGCAATAGAGGTTAATCATAATTGGGATGTTTGTTCAAGTAAGAACAACAAGCAATCGGTCCACCCACATATCAAATTATCAAAGTACCGAACGTGAATCATATGAACGTGATGAAAACTAGCTTGACGATATTCCCATGTGTCCTCGGGAGCGCTTTTCCTATTATAAGAGTTTGTCCAGGCTTGTCCTTTGCTACAAAAAGGATTGGGCCACCTTGCTGCACTTTATTTACTTTGTTTACTTGTTGCTCGTTACAAATTATCCTATCACAAAACTATCTGTTATCACTTATTTCAGTACTTGGAGAGAATACCTTGCTGAAAACCGCTTATCATTTCCTTCTGCTACTCGTTGGGTTCGACACTCTTACTTATCGAAAGGACTACGATAGATCCCCTAGACTTGTGGGTCATCAAGACTATTTTTTGGCGCCGTTGACGGGGAGTGAAGCGCCTTTGGTAGGTGGAATTTGGTAAGGAAAAAATGTATATAGTGTGCTGAAATTACTGTCACTTGTTACTATGGAAAGTAATCTGAGGGGCTTGTTCGGGGTATCTTCACCCCGACCAGTAGAGCAAAGAGTTGCTCCTCAACCTACCGAACCTACTGAACATGAAAATATTCCCTTTGAAGTTCCTTCGGGTATGATGGAAAAACTGCTAGCTAATCCTTTTGTAGGAGATGGAACAAAGAATCCTGATGAGCACCTAATATATGTGGATGAAGTTTGTGGACTATTTAAGCTTGCAGGTATACCCGATGATGTTGTTAAGAAGAAGGTATTCCCTTTATCTTTGGAGGGAGATGCATTGACATGGTATAGGCTATGTGATGATACGGGATCATGGAACTATAGAAGATTGAAATTGGAATTTCATCAAAAGTATTATCCTCTGCATCTTGTTCATCGTGATCGCAATTATATATATAATTTTTGGCCTCACGAAGGAGAAAGCATCGCTAAAGCTTGGGGGAGGCTTAAATCAATGTTGTATTCATGCCCCAATCATGAGCTCCCAAGAGAAACAATTATTCAAAATCTTTATGCTTGGCTTTTTGAAAACAATCGCACCATGCTCGATACTTCTTGTGCTGGCTCTTTTATGATGAAGACTATTGAATTCAGATGGAATTTATTGTATAGAATTAAACGCAACTCTGAAGATTGGGATCTCGACGAAGGTAAGGAGTCAGGTATGACACCTAATTTTGATTGTGTTAAATCTTTTATGGATACTGATATTTTCCGTAAGTTTAGCACTAAATAGGGACTTGACTCTGAGATAGTAGCTTCTTTCTGTGAATCTTTTGCTACTTATGTTGATCTCCCCAAGGAGAAGTGGTTTAAATATCATCCTCCCATAGAAGTAAAAGTAGCTGCACCTACTAAAGTTGAAGAAAAGACTATCCCTTATAATGATCCTATTGTTCCTACTTATGTTGAGAAACCACCTTTCCCAGTTAGAATAAAGGATCATGCTAAATCTTCAACTGTGGTTCGTAAAAGCAATATTAGAACTTATACACCTCCTGAGCAAGTTAAAGTTGAACCTAGTATTGCTATTGTTAAATATCTCTTGATTGATAATATTGATGGGCATGTTATTCATTTACATTTGAAACCGCTAGAATTGCCAAACCTTGTGCTAAAGATAAACATAGACTGTGGTAGGCGTGCTGTTATTTACGTTAAAATAGGAGATCATTGTTATCATGGCTTATGTGATAAGGGTGCTAGTGCTAGTGTTATACCTCATACTTTATACGAAGAAATTAAGCATGAAATTGCACCTGCTGAGTTAGAAGGTATTGATGTTACAATTAAACTTGCCAATAGAGATACTATATCCGCAATGGGAATTGTTAGAGATGTTGAAGTCTTGTGTGGGAAAACTAAATATCCTGCTGATTTTCTTGTTCTTGGTTCCCGACAAGATAGCTTTTGTCCCATTATATTAGGTAGACCCTTCTTGAACACTGTTAATGCTAGAATAGACTGCGAAAAGAATGTTGTTACTATTGGTTTGGGTGATATGTCTCATGAGTTTAATTTCTCTAAATTTAGTAGACAACACCGGGAAGAAGAATTGCCTAGTAAGGATGAAATTATTGGTCTTGCTTTTATTGCCGTACCTCCTAGTGACCCTTTAGAACAATATTTGCTAGACCATGAAAATGATATGTTTATGAATGAAAGAAGGGAAATAGATGAAGTATTCTTTAAGCAGGAACCTATTCTGAAACATAGTTTGCCTGTTGAAATCCTAGGGGATCCTCCTCCACCCAAGGGTGACCTGTAACACCCGGCTACTTAAGCTACAGTAACCCCCTGCTAATGGTGCCACGTCATCACATTACTGTTGCTAATCCTCACTTGATCCAAATCACTGTTCATATTCAAACTCAAATTTAAAGTCAAAAATTCAAATTTGCCAAACCTGAAAATTAAAATGTTCAAAGTGTGGCAAATAATCTCCGGGTATTTATCATGTTGGAACCAACCTCTTTTGGATTCCGAAAGTGCCCCTGGAAATTATTTAGTGGTCCAACATCATATTAATTGGCCTTTTCAATTTCCAAAAAAAAATGCTTGAACAATTCCGTTGGCTCTAAAACTTTTTGTGCAACACCACAATTTGGTGCATGAATTATGTGCCAAGTTTCATTCTTAACAACATTCATTTTGTGCTCCAACTATTTGCAAAACAGAAGAGGAAAAGCAGAAAAGGGATATAATATTAAGAAAAAGGAGGACCTAATCTACTAGACATCTTGGCCCATCTAGCCAAATGGCCAGGCCAGGCCAGCCCACCTCCACCTCTCCTCCCACCTCTCTACAGGAGACATGGGATCGTGGAGGGTATCCGACCGGCCATGGCCGCACCATCCGTGCGTGGCGGCCATCCCACGACTCCTCGACGTCCTACAAGACCACGGCGCCCCTCCCCCTCGAACCCTAGGACGCCCCTGCCTCTCCCCCCTTCCTCCTCGCGCCGCGCCTCGCTCTCCCTCGACGCGCCCGCTCGCCCGAGCTCGCGTACGCCATGGTCGTCGACGCCATCGCGGCCACCGTGCTCCCCGCGCCGTAAAAATTTGTCGTGAAGCATCCTCGTCGCCGTCTCCTTCGTCCCCGACCATTGAATCGAGCCGGGTCGCGCCGTACGCCCGGGATCGAGCCGTCTTCCCCGCGTTCGGTCGCTGCTGCCCCGCCCCGGATCTCCTCCCCCAGCGCTCCCCCGGCCTCCCGAGCACGTCATCGAGAACCGCTGTGAGGCCCTCGTTCATTTCCCCTTCTTTACCACTTAGAATCCGTGCCGTAGCAGTTGCCCTTGAGCTCGCTCGGAGCTCCGCGTGCCCGCTCGCCTCTGGCCACGCTCACAGCGCCTAGCCCGCGACCTGGGTTCCCCCTACCGTACCCGCACGCCCAAGCCATTCTCTGGCCCTGTCCGCCTGGATGTGGTGCGACGGCCGCGCGACTGTGCCACCGCGCTCTCGGCCACCCTGTGCTGCTGGCTATTACTACTGCCCCTTGCTCGTAAGCTACTGCCGCTATGTTGCTTGTTGTTGCTACTGTCGTTGTACTGCTGCTGGATGCCCCTTGTGTCGTCACTGCTGTTTGTCGCTGCCGCCGCTGCTTACTGCGTCGCTCCTGTTGCTGCTGCTACTGTCCGTCGATGCCGCCGCTGCTACGGCCAGCCATGGCCGAGCTGTGTGTGTGTGTGTGTGTTCTGCGTGGTGTGTGTGTGTGCGTGCAGCTGGCCATGACCGTGTGCGCCTGTGTGTTGTGTGTGTGTCTTGAGCAGCGTGGTGTGTGTGTGTGCAGTGTGGTGTGTGTGTGCGCCATGTGTGTGGATGGCTGGGCTATGCCCAGTAATGGCCGGCCTATTAGATTAGTCTAGGATTAGGTATGTTTGTTGAATCGCTTAATTAGTATAACGTGTGGATGACATATGGGTCCATCTAGTTAGATTAGATAATCTTTTTGGAAATTAATAAAACAGTGACATGTGGGCCACCACCTCCACTTTTGACCCGTCAAGTTGACTTGGTCAATTCGGGTTAAAATTAATTACAAAATTTCAGAATAATTAATAAAACTTTGGAAATTAATAGAAAATAAACCGTAGCTCGGATGAAAATGTTTTCTACATGAAAGTTGCTCAGAAAAATCCAGCGAATCTGGATACGCGGTCCGTTCATCTGTCGCATGCCCCTAGCATGCTGAACATGGAACATTCTCCCTCAGGTCATCCGTCTCGACATGTGTCCGGAACTGTGAATACATTCAACATTCCGGTTGAATTCCCCTTCACCTATATCGTGTAGCCATGCGTTAGGTCACACCGGCACATCATATTGCCATGTTACGCTTTGTGATGCTATGATTGCTTTATATTTTTGTTTCTTCCCTCTTTTCTCCGGTAGACCCCGAGACCGATGTCTTTGTGATCGACTACGCCGACGACGACCCCTCATTGCTGCACAACCGTGCAAGCCCCCTTTGATCATCCCGATATCGCCCATTCCATTCTCTCATGCTTGCATTAGATTTTGCTCTTGTTATTGTTTGCACCTATTACGATGCATAGCCCGCTTTTGTATCTATTTGTTGTACCTTACCGCTTATCCTAAATCGCTTAGTATAGGTTGCTTAGAGATCCATCGCTGACCCCCACTCTGTCTCCGATTGTCTCCATTGGATAATCGAAGACACGATCAACGGGATCGAAGACCAGCCCCGACACCGCACATCACTTCCCTTAGTTGCTCGACACTACTCGGGTTACTATCGAGTACCGAGGGTGAGACCTCATCAAGACTTCGATGTTAACCTGTAGTGTAGTCATCCGGCCGTGGTAATCGAGGGTGATTTCCTCTTTAACCACTTCCGATATGACTCGTCTGCAACCCCTCAAGTGTGGACCTCGAGGGTGAATCCTCTTACGTTCACCTTGATGATTACATCAAGTGAAATTCACCGGGGTGATTCCTCGGCTTTCCCTTGATGTTTAGACACACCATTACTATGGTTACTATGACTTTACACTTTGAGCCATGTTACTAAAGACGGTCGACCACGAGGGGTACCCGCGCGAGCTTAATGCAGTGATGTGGAGTCGGGTTGACACGGAGGGTGCCCGCGAGATAATTACGAGGCGTGGTCGGCATTCCTAGCCCTTGCCGCAAGTCCTCGAGACGGGCAACGGGTCACATCTTCGTGAGTCCGCTTGTTACCGCGTTCCTAATCCACTACGATTTGGATATTTGATCCGAGGGGCCTCGCCCGATAGCACTAACCATCACGTGGGCATAGTATGGGCGATTACGCATCATATACATCGGTAGAAGCTTAATAGGCGCCACGATCGAGCGACGCTGCCGGGTTGGACTGCGTAAGCGCCCGCCTTTGTTGAAGGAGGTAGCTAGGTACGCTCACCGCCGTACGCAACGTCAGGAGTCCCCGGGAGATGGCCCATGACCCTGAGGGGCATAGGTTTAGTCCGACGTCTTGGCCTCTCTATTAAGCCTAGGTCGGGTTGTCAGCGTATTGTTTGGCCGAGGCGGGCATGACCCTGGAAAGTGCGTCCGGCGGAGTTAAGCGGCGTGGTGGGTAAGTTGGTGCACCCTCAGGAAGAAAACATCTACCGATAGCTTTGTCCTACGGTAAAGGACACTTGGAGTTGTATCCCGATCGATACAACTAGAACCGGATACTTGTGATGAGAATTGGATGGTGATGAGTAATGGATTGTGATGATAAGCTGGATAGTATGGCTTCGGGATTTCTTTCTCAGGGGAGTCGAGAAAGGGTCTACGCCGAGGTTGATAACACTACTACTACTTTACTTTATGCTACTCTACTCCTTCCGGTTCTTTGCAAGATGGTGGTTTCGGAAGATGCTAGTCTTCGATAGGACTAGGCCTTCTCTCTATTACAGCAATTCTACCAGATCCACATATCTGACCTTCCTTTGATAATGATGCATATGTAGTGTAGATCCTTGCATTCTATTACTTTGTATGAGTACTCACTGTTGCTTTGCTCCCGCTTTTCCCCCTTCTTCTTCTTTCCGGTTGATGCAACCAGATGACGGAGCCCAGGAGCCAGATGCCACCGCCGATGACCAGGAGTAGTTAGGAGGCTCCCAGGCAGGAGGCCTTGCCTTTTCGATCGATGTTGCTTTTGTGCTAGCCTTCTTAAGGCAAGCTTGTCTAACTCATGTCTGTACTCAGATATTGTTGCTTCCGCTGACTCTTGTGTATTCGAGCTTATGTATTCGAGCCCTCGAGGCCCCTGACTTGTAATATAAAGCTTGTATTATTTTGATTTGTGTCTAGAGTTGTGTTGTGATATCTTCCCGTGAGTCCTTGATCTTGATCGCATACATTTGCGTGCATGATTAGTGTACGATTGAATCGAGGGCGTCACAAGTTGGTATCGAGCCGAACGCTCGTAGGTAGCCCCTTTCCAACTCCTTGGCCGAAGTTGAGTCTAGTCATTGAAAAACTTTTACTAACATGGTTGTGTGGCATACGGGCCCACGTCGCCATTGGGTGGTATCATGATCTTTTATTCCTCGTCTATACTCTGGGATCATGATCTCTCTTCTATTCGGGTTAAATGATTTCGCTAACTCTAACACTAGGTTCTCGTAACTACTTCCTCCCAGAGAGCCCCTTCATTCCAGATGATGGCTTGATTCAACAGGAGACCCCGAAGATACTCTCCAATGTTATCCCGAGAACTTGTGTTCATTTCTTTTGCAATCCCTTAACACCGTTGAATCCTTATGGATAACTGCGTGCCTCGCCGTTCATACTTCCATCCCTAGTTGTTCTTGTTATTACATGATACCGTGAAGTATTCTCGACTTTCGAGAATCCTTTTTCCGACTCCCTTGCAGCTCTTT
This sequence comes from Aegilops bicornis, assembly GCA_021605145.1. Taxonomy (NCBI): domain Eukaryota; kingdom Viridiplantae; phylum Streptophyta; class Magnoliopsida; order Poales; family Poaceae; genus Aegilops; species Aegilops bicornis. The sequence goes on along the minus strand of CM038673.1, from coordinate 610,610,244 downwards.
TTCCGCTGAATAACCCCACGAATAATTCCTCACACTTACCGGGATTCGTTCATCCCGATTGATCATATGTCTCCCAAAATTCTTGGGATGCAATTGTATCTCCCAAGGATCCTCCATGACCTAGTGCTCTCGAAAGTCTTGTCTGGCTTCATTCTGGTTAAATATCTATTTCCAACAATAGTCCTTAACATCCTCTTTCTTTAACAGCCTGAGCCTATTTATTCATTATCTTGAGATTGCGCGCAATCATCACTCCAACCCTGAAATTTGACCTTCCTTCTCATACGTCATTCTGGACATGAGTTGGATCTCGGCCAATCATGTTGTAATTGATTGTCCACCTAGTTCCCTTCAACTTGGACATCGAATTATTCAGCTATTTCTATAATCTGATGCCTTTGAATTCTTTCCCTCTTCTGATTGAGTACTGATACTCACATCAGATCCATTGAGGACCGCTGAATCCTTTGTTGGATTATTATCCGGCAATGTCCTCCATATTCAAAATCTCGTGCGCTCTTCCCCTGATACCTATTGCCTTTGGTAAATTGTATCCTCTGCTTATGGTCAACCATGCTCTGCTATTGAGCTGATGTTATATACTCTAGAAGTCAGTGGTATATGTTCCTAAGATACCCCTACGCGTTGAACCTATGCCTTCCCTAATCCGTGTGAACTCTAAAGAGATGTGAGTAACACTCTTTTGGTGCTTCACCAGATAAATCTTTCGCACTACAAATTCTTTGAGAATGAGGAGTGAATGAAAGGTTATGCATTGAAGAAGTGGGAGTCGACCTTGAACCTTTGTGTTCATGCCCATGGGACCGGTGTAGAACTTATCATGGAAGCTGCTCGTAAAAATAATTACCCCTTGTTATAAGTTCATCTTGTATCGGTGATTTGATCATTCATAATCATGGTTCCGACCATAGTTTCTCCTTAATTCCATTTCCCGCACAAGTTAAAATACTTGTCTCCTGCAAGTCATTTCACTTGTCCAACCTCTACTTTCATCTACCTACAAGTATTGCTTCATGTTATCTCGAGGATATTGTGTCATTGCACTACCTCTTGTAAATTCTTAATTGGGGTGATACTCCGTCACATCATTCCTAGCCTGATCGGCTATATCATTATCGCGCTAATTTAACTGTGCTACCTGGTCCTTATTCCCGGAGCACAACCTTTCTGTTGGGGAACGCAGTAATTTCAAAAAATTTCCTACGCACACACAGGACCATGGTGATGGCATAGCAACGAGAGGGGAGAGTGTTGTCTACGTACCCTCGTAGACCGTAAGCGGAAGCGATCACAACGTAGAGGAAGTAGTCGACGTTCTCCTAGCGATCCTGCCGATCCCGGCGCCGTTACTCGGCACCTCCGTGTCGATGATGACGTAGAGGAAGTAGTCGTGACGTTCTCCTCACGATCCAGCCGATCGGCGCCGTTAAGCATTCCGGCGCCTCCGAGTTCTTGGCACACGCTCAGCTCGATGGCGCTCCACGGGCTCCGATCCAAAGAAAGCTCCGGGAGAAGGAGTTCCACAAGACGACGTGGCAGGACGATCTTGATGTTTCACTGACGCAGGCTTCGCCTAAGCACCGCTTCTGATATGACCGAGGTGGAATATGGTGGAGGGGCACCGCACACGGCTAAGGAGCGATCTCAAGGATCAACTTGTGTGTCCTAGGGTGCCCCCTCCCCGTATATAAAGGAGGGAGGGAGGAGGTGGCCGCCCAAGGGGGGCGCACCATAGGAGGGAAACCTACTCCAAGTAGGTTTCCTCTTTCCTTATCTTATTTGGAGGGAAGGAAGGAGTACTAGTATTAGGAAGTAGTACTAGTAGTAGGAATAGGAAGAGGGAAAGGATAAAGGAAAGGGGGGCCGCCCCTTCCCCAATTCGGATTGGGCTTGGGGGCGCGCCTCCCTTGTTCCTTCTCCTTCCTCCTACATGGGCCCAATAAGGCCCATATACCTCCGGGGGTTCCAGTAACCTCGAGCTCCAAACTTTTCGGAACCTTTCCGGTGTCCAAATATATCCGTCCAATATATTAATCTTTATGTCTCGACCATTTCGAGACTCCTCGTCATGTCCGTGATCATATCCGGGACTCGAACAACCTTCGGTACATCAAAATACACAAACTCATAATATAACCGTCCATCGAAACCTTAAGCGTGCGGACCCTACGGTTCGAGAACAATGTAGACATGACCGAGACACATCTCCGGTCAATAACCAATAGCGGGACACGGATGCCCATATTGGTTCCTACATATTCTACGAAGATCTTTATCGGTCAGACCGCATAACAACATACGTTGTTCCCTTTGTCATCGGTATGTTACTTGCCGAGATTCGATCGTCGGTATCCAATACCTAGTTCTATCTCGCTACCGGTAAGTCTCTTTACTCGCTCCGTAATACATCATCTCACAACTAACTCATTAGTTGCAATGCTTGCAAGGCTTATGTGATGTGTATTACCGAGAAGGCCCAGAGATACCTCTCCATAATCGGAGTGACAAAACCTAATCTCGAAATACGCCAACCCAACAAGTACCTTTGGAGACACTGTAGTACTCCTTTATAATCACCCGATTACGTTGTGACGTTTGGTAGTACCCAAAGTGTTCCTCCCAGAACGGAGTTGCATAATCTCATAGTTATAGGAACATGTATAAGTCATGAAGAAAGCAATAGCAACATACTAAGCGATCAAGTGCTAGGCTAACGGAATGGGTCATGTCAGTCAGATCATTCTCCTAATGATGTGATCCCGTTAATCAAATGACAACTCATGTCTATGGTTAGGAAACATAACCATCTTTGATTAACGAGCTAGTCAAGTAGAGGCATACTAGTGACACTGCTTGTCTATGTATTCACACATGTATTATGTTTCGGTTAATACAATTCTAGCATGAATAATAAACATTTATCATGATATAAGGAAATAAATAATAACTTTATTATTGCCTCTAGGGCATATTTCCTTGATCTCCCACTTGCACTAGAGTCAATAATCTAGTTCACTCATTAATGATTCTAACACCCATGGAGTCTTGGTCTTTGATCATGTTTTGCTCGTGGAAGAGGCTTAGTCAACGGGTCTGCAATGTTCAGATCCGTATGTACTTTGCAAATCTCTATGTCTCCCACTTGGACTTGGTCCCGAATGGAATTGAAGCGTCTCTTGATATGCTTGGTCCTCTTGTGAAATCTGGATTCCTTTGCCAAGGCAATTGCACGATATTGTCACGAGAAGATATTCATTGGTCCCGATGCACTAGGTATAACACCTAGATCGGAAATGAACTCTTTCATCCAGACTCCTTCATTTGTCGCTCAAGCAGCTATGTACTCCGCTTCACATGTAGATCCCGCCACGACGCTTTGTTTAGAATCGCACCAACCGACAGCTCCACCGTTTAACAAAAACACGTATCCGGGTTTGCGATTTAGAATCGTCCGGATCGGTGTCAAAGCTTGCATCGACGTAACCATTTACGACTAGCTCTTTGTCACCTCCATATCGAGAAACATATCCTTAGTCCTTTTCGTGTATTTCGGGATGTTCTTGACCGTCTGTCGATGATCCACTCTGGATTACTTTGGTACCTTCCTGCCAAGCTTACTGACTAAGCACACGTCAGTCTGGTACACAGCATTGCATACATGATAGAGCCTATGGTCAAGCATAGGGAACATCTTTCATTTTCTCTCTATCTTCTGCTGTGGTCGGGCATTGAGTCGACTCAATTTCACACCTTGTAATCTGAGTAAAAAACCTTTCTTTGCACGATCCATTTTGAACTTCTTCAAAACTTTATCAAGGTATGTGCTTTGTGAAAGTCCAATTAAGCGTCTTAATCTATCTCTATAGATCTTGATGCCCAATATGTAAGCAGCTTCACCAAGGTCTTTCATCTAAAAACTCTTGTTCAAGTATCCCTTTATGCTATCCAGAAATTCTATATCATTTCCGATTAGTAACATGTCATCTACATATAATATCGTAAATGCTCTGAGCTCCCACTCACTTTCTTGTAAATCTGAGCTTCTCCATAAGTCTCAGATAAACCCAAATGCTTTGATCACACTATCAAAGCGTTTATTCCAACTCCGAGATGCTTGCACCAGTCCATAAATGGATCGGCTGGAGCTTGCACACTTTGTTAGCTCCTTTGGATCGATAAAACCTTCTCGTTGCATCATATACAACTCTTCTTCCGTAAACCCATTCAGGAATGCGGTCTTTACATCCATTTGCCAAATTTCATAATCATAAAATGCGGCAATTGCTAACATGATTCGGACAGACTTAAGCATCGCTACGGGTGAGAAGGTCTCATCGTAGTCAACCCCTTGAACTTGTCGAAAACCCTTTGCGACAAGTCGAGCTTTGTAGACAGCAATATTACCGTCGTCGGTCTTCTTCTTGAAGATCCACTTGTTTTCTATTGCTTGCCGACCCTCGGGCAAGTCAACCAAAGTCCACACTTTGTTTTCATACATGGATCCCATCTCGGATTTCATGGCCTCAAGCCATTTTATGGAATCTGGGCTCACCATCGCTTCTTCATAGTTCGTAGGTTCATCATGATCTAGTAGCATGACTTCCGAACAGGATTGCCGTACCACTGCAGTGCGGATTTTATTACAGTTGATCTACGAGGTTACGTAGTAACTTGATGCAAGTTTCATGATCAACATCATCAACTTCCTCACTATTTGGTGTAGATGTCGCAGAAACTGGTTTCTCGTGATAAACTACTTTCAAATAAGGGAGAAGGTACGATTACCTCATCAAGTTCTACTTTCCTCCCACTCACTTCTTTCGAGAGAAACTCCTTCTCTAGAAAGGATCCATTCTTAGCAACAAATGTCTTGCCTTCGGATCTGTGATAGAAGGTGTACCCAACTGTCTCCTTTGGGTATCCTATGAAGACACATTTCTCCGATTTAGGTTCGAGCTTATCAGGTTGAAGCTTTTTCACATAAGCATCGCATCCCCAAACTTTAAGAAACGACAACTTTGGTTTCTTGCTAAACCATAGTTCATAAGGTGTCGTCTCAACGGATTTTGACGGTGTTCTATTCAGCGTGAATGTGGCCGTCTCAAGAGCATAACCCCAAAACGATAGCGGTAAATCAGAAGAGACATCATAGATCGCACCATATCTAGTAAAGTGCGATTACGACGTTCGGAGCACACCATTGCTGTTGTGGTGTTCCGGTGGCGTGAGTTGCGAAACTATTCCGCATTGTTTCAAATGTAGACCAAACTTCGTAACTCAAATATTCGCCTCCACGATCAGATCGTAGAAACTTTATTTTCTTATTACGATGATTTTCAACTTCACTCTGAAATTCTTTGAACTTTTCAAATGTTTCAGACTTATGTTTCATTAAGAAGATATACCCATATCTGCTTAAATCATCTGTGAAGGTGAGAAAATAACGATATCCGCCACGAGCCTCAATATTCATTGGACCACATACATCTGTATGTATGATTTCCAACAAATCTGTTGCTCTCTCCATAGTACCGGAGAACGGGGTTTTAGTCATCTTGCCCATGAGGCACGGTTCGCATAAGTGCCAAGTGATTCATAATCAAGTGACTCCAAAAGTCCATCAAGATGGAGTTTCTTCATGCGCTTTATACCGATATGACCTAAACGGCAATGCCACAAATAAGTCGCACTATCATTATCAACTCTGTATCTTTTGGTTTCAACATTATGAATATGTGTATCACTACTATCGAGATTCATTAAAAATAGACCACTCTTCAAGGGTGCATGACCATAAAAGATATTATTCATATAAATAGAACAACCTTTATTCTCCGATTTAAATGAATAACCGTCTCGCATCAAACAAGATCCAGATATAATGTTCATGCTTAACGCCGCACCAAATAACAATTATTTAGGTCTAAAACTAATCCCGAAGGTAGATGTAGAGGTAGCGTGCCATTGCGATCACATCGACTTTGGAACCATTTCACAGCGCGCATCGTCACCTCGTCCTTTGCCGGTGTTCGCTTAATCATAGTCCCTGTTTGAAGTTGCAAATATTAGCAATGTAACCAGTATCAAATACCAGTGCTATTACGAGCTCTAGTAAGGTACACATCAATAACATGTATATCACATATACCTTTGTTCACCTTGCCATCCTTCTTATCCGCCAAATACTTGGGGCAGTTCCGCTTCGGTGACCGATCGCTTGCGGTAGAAGCACTCGATTTCAGGTTTAGGTCCAGACTTGGGTTTCTTCACTTGAGCAGCAACTTGTTTGGTCGCTCTTCTTGAAGTTCCTTCTTCTTCCCTTTGCCTTTCTTCTTGAAACTAGTGGTCTTATTGACCATCAACACTTGATGCTCCTTCTTGATTTCTACCTCGCATGACTTTCAAAGCATTGCGAAGAGCTCGAGCATAGTCTTTACTAACCCTTGCATATTATAGTTCATCACGAAGCCTATGTAGCATGGTGGCAGTGATAGAATAAATCTGACAATGACACAATCATCCGGAAGATAAACTCCCAGTAGAGTCAAGAGATAGTAATACCCGGACATTACGAGTATGTGCTCACCGATGCAGACCCATTCTCCTCCATTTTGCAGCTATAGAACTTATTGGAGACTTCATATCTCTCAATCCGGGCATTCTGTTGAAATATCAACTTCAACTCTTGGAACATCTCATATGCTCCACGACTTTCAAAACGTCGTTGAAGACCCGGTTCTAAGCCGTAAAGCATGGCACAATCGAACTATAGAGTAGTCATCACTTTGCTTTCGCCAGACGTTCTTAACGCCGGTTACATCGGCGGGTCTGGCACCTAGCGGTGCATCCAGACGTAACTCTTACGTGCGGCAAAGAATGAGGATAATCCTCAAAGTTACGGACCCGATCCGTGTAATTGCTACCATCATCTTTCAACTTTGCTTTCTCAAGGAACGCATTAAAATTCAACGGAACAACAAAGACGAGCCATCTATCTACAAACAGACATAGACAAGCAAGATACTATCAGTACTAAGTTCATGATAAATTTAAGTTCAATTAATCATATTACTTAAGAACTCCCACTCGCATGACATCTCTCTAGTCATCTAAGTGATCACGTGATCCAAATCAACTAAACCATAACCGATCATCACGTGAGATGGAGTAGTTTTCAATGGTGAACATCTTATGTTGATCATATCTACTATATGATTCACGCCGACCTTTCGGTCTCCGTGTTCCGAGGCCATATCTCGCATATGCTAGGCTCGTCAAGTATAACCCGAGTATTCTGCAGGTGCAAAACCGGCTTGCACCCGTTGTAGATGGACGAGAGCTTATCACACCCGATCATCACGTGGTGTCTCTAAGACGATTTAACTTTGGCAACGGTGCATACTCAGGGAGAACACTACTTGATAATTTTAGTGAGAGATCATCATAAAATGCTACCTACAATCAAAGCAAAATAAGATGCATAAAGTATAAACATCACATGCAATCAATATAAGTTATATGATATTTCCATCAACATCTAGTGCTTGTGATCTCCATCTCGAAGCACCGTCATGATCACCATCGTCACCGGGCCGACACCTTGATCTCCATCGTAGCATCGTTGTCGTTACGCCCATCTATTGCTTCACGACTATCGCTACCGCTTAGTGATAAAGTAAAAGCAATTACAGGTATGCTTGCATTTCATACAATAAAGCGACAACCATATGGCTTCGCCAGCTGCCGATAACTCGGTTACAAAACATGATCATCTCATACAATAAAATATAGCATCACGTCTTGACCATATCACATCACAACATGCCTGCAAAAACAAGTTAGACGTCCTCTACTTTGTTGTTGCAAGTTTTACGTGGCTGCTACGGGCTGAGCAAGAACCGTTCTTACCTACGCATCAAAACCACAACGATATTTCACAAATAGACTCGCTTTAACCTTCTCAAGGACCGGCGTAGCTACACTCAGTTCAACTAAAGTGAGAGAGATGACACCCGCCACCACCTTTAAGCACGAATGCTCGTGAACGGTGAAACCAGGTCTCGCGTAAGCGTCTGGCGTAATGTCGGTCCGGGCCGCTTCATCTCACAATACCGCTGAACCAAAGTATGACATGCTTTGGTAGGCAAGATGACTTGTATCGCCCACAACTCACTTGTGTTCTACTCGTGCATATGACATCAACGCATAAAACCAGGCTCGGATGCCACTGTTGGGGAATGCAGTAATTTCAAAAATTTCCTACGCTTTTACGGGACCATGGTGATGGCATAGCAACGAGAGGGAGAGTGTTGTTCACGTACCCTCAGAGACCGTGGCGGAAGCGATCACAACGTAGAGGAAGTAGTCGTGACGTTCTCCTCGCGATCCTGCCGATCCGCGTTACTCCGGCACCTCCGTGTCGATGATGACGTAGAGGAAGTAGTCGACGTTCTCCTCACGATCCGGCCCGATCCCAGCGCCGTTACTCCGGCGCCTCGAGTTCTTGGCACACGCTCAGCTCGATGACGCTCCACGGGCTCCGATCCAAAGAAAGCTCCGGGAGAAGGAGTTCCACAAGACGACGGGCGCAGTGACGATCTTGATGTTTCACCGACGCAGGCTTCGCCTAAGCACCGCTACGATATGACCGAGGTGGAATATGGTGGAGGGGCACCGCACACGGCTAAGGAACGATCTCAAGGATCAACTTGTGTGTCCTAGGGTGCCCCCTCCCCGTATATAAAGGAGGGAGGGAGGAGGTGGCCGCCCAAGGGGGCGCACCATAGAGGGGGAAACCTACTCCAAGTAGGTTTCCTCTCTTTCCTTATCTTATTTGGAGGGAAGGAAGGAGTACTAGTATTAGGAAGTAGTACTAGTAGTAGGAATAGGAAGAGGGAAAGGAGAAAGGAAAGGGGGCCGCCCCTTCCCCAATTCGGATTGGGCTTGGGGCGCGCCTCCCTTGTTCCTTCTCCTTCCTCCTACATGGGCCCAATAAGGCCCATATACCTCCCGGGGTTCCGTAACCTCCGGAGCTCCAAACTTTTCGGAACCTTTCGGTGTCCAAATATATCCGTCCAATATATTAATCTTTATGTCTCGACCATTTCGAGACTCCTCGTCATGTCCGTGATCATATCCGGACTCGAACAACCTTCGGTACATCAAAATACACAAACTCATAATATAACCGTCATCGAAACCTTAAGCGTCACGGACCCTACGGTTCGAGAACAATGTAGACATGACCGAGACACATCTCCGGTCAATAACCAATAGCGGGACCTGGATGCCCATATTGGTTCCTACATATTCTACGAAGATCTTTATCGGTCAGACCGCATAACAACATACGTTGTTCCCTTTGTCATCGGTATGTTACTTGCCCGAGATTCGATCGTCGGTATCCAATACCTAGTTCTATCTCGCTACGGTAAGTCTCTTTACTCGTTCCGTAATACATCATCTCACAACTAACTCATTAGTTGCAATGCTTGCAAGGCTTATGTGATGTGTATTACCGAGAAGGCCCAGAGATACCTCTCCGACAATCGGAGTGACAAAACCTAATCTCGAAATACGCCAACCCAACAAGTACCTTTGGAGACACCTGTAGTACTCCTTTATAATCACCCGATTACGTTGTGACGTTTGGTAGTACCCAAAGTGTTCCTCCGTAAACGGAGTTGCATAATCTCATAGTTATAGGAACATGTATAAGTCATGAAGAAAGCAATAGCAACATACTAAACGATCAAGTGCTAGGCTAACGGAATGGGTCATGTCAATCGATCATTCTCCTAATGATGTGATCCCGTTAATCAAATGACAACTCATGTCTATGGTTAGGAAACATAACCATCTTTGATTAACGAGCTAGTCAAGTAGAGGCATACTAGTGACACTGCTTGTCTATGTATTCACACATGTATTATGTTTCCGGTTAATACAATTCTAGCATGAATAATAAACATTTATCATGATATAAGGAAATAAATAATAACTTTATTATTGCCTCTAGGGCATATTTCCTTCACTTTCGACGATGAGCGAAGCTTACGTCGATCTTCCTCTTTTTATCAATTCACCTCGAACAACAAGCTTGACTTTGAGGTTGTGACGTATCCGTGGTTCCAATAGCCTTTCACTTCATCCTTCCTTTTCTGCTCGATGGCATCTTCATAGAGTCTCTCGACAAAATCTGTCATGATCACCGTCTACACTTTGGCTTCTTCAGAGATGTCAATTGAATTCATGGCTAGAAATACCATCCCCGCCCTCGATGATTTGTGATATCATCGATGACATCTTGACTTTTCCGCCAACACAAACCTGGTTGTGCTTGGTTATTCCTTACGTTCTGAGATATCTTGGGATTGTTTCTCGGTATCTCTTGAGATCTTCGAACCCAATCTTTACTTGACACCATATCATTGCCGCATCGAAGCATGACTGTGGTATTTCGAATATCAACAAGAACATTGGAAGCACATTGTCGAATGTTTCTTGATCTATTATCCAGACACCATTGTATGGGTAATATCATGATTCTTCCCTCGCCCCCTTTATCTAAATGCTTTTGAACTTGCTGTCGTATCATGTATATCCTGCTCCGCTTCCCCTTGCGGAGGATATACTCCCAATTCTTGTGTGTAAACACATTTTCCTTTCCACTGTTCCGTTTCACCTTTCTTGTAATCTAACTTGTTCCGGCAGAGATAAATCCCTGCTTAAGTAAGCACCCCGATGTACAACCTTGTCAGTGAGACCCTGTTACTAATGTTGATGACATTCCGGTAACCATCGATGGACGAGAACTTTGCCTATTGGTCCGCCTCGTCTTAATGAGCAGGAAAATGGTTCTCTTCGTCCCTCGCCCTTGGTACCAACGTTGTTGCCAACATAACTGACCGGCTATCCTCCGACATGCCTTGATATCATGACCGTGTAAAATGAATAGCGCCTTTCCTTCCTTTAACCCACATGGTGGGCCCATAACCCACAGTTCCACAGGATCGAAACCTGACTCTCCTATACAACCTTGATGCCGAAATATGCTTTACACTTGTCACGAGCTACCTTTCGAGAGATCTTTAATTCTGGTATCAGACGCGATACTTATTCCGTTGCTCTGAACCCCCTTCACATTCTACTTCAGGTATCGAACGATTGCTTACCCGTTTGAAACTTTCGTACCCCCTATAATGCTCTCGAGGTGTTTCATGTAATCAACTCGAGAGACACTTTATGCTTCTTCCCGTGAGTTAATCGTCTGATGCTCAATCTTGTTAAGACCCGTCCTTACAGAGTTTCCCCTCTCATGCTTTCATCAGTATGGTGAAGATCCTGAAGGGAGGACGATGACTTCATCATGATGCCCTGATGCAGTGAAATGAAGGCATCAACGAAAGGGATCAACTTCTTTGAGAAGAGCAACCCAGAACGGAAAGAACCGTTAGAATTTTGTAACCAAACTTCCCCCCTTACTCAACCTCTTAAATCTCGGGATGAGATTTCTTGTAGTAGAGGAGAATTGTAACGCCCGGTTACTTAAGCTACAGTAACCCCCTGCTAATGATGCCACGTCATCACATTACTGTTGCTAATCCTCATTTGATCCAAATCATTGTTCATATTCAAACTCAAATTTAAAGTCAAAAATTCAAATTTGCCAAACCTGAAAATTAAAATGTTCAAAGTGTGGCAAATAATCCCCGGGTATTTATCATGTTGCAACCAACCTCTTTTGGATTCCGAAAGTGCCCCTGGAAATTATTTAGTGGTCCAACATCATATTAATTGGCCTTTTCAATTTCCAAAAAAAAAATGCTTGAACAATTCCGTTGGCTCTAAAACTTTTTGTGCAACACCACAATTTGGTGCATGAATTATGTGCCAAGTTTCATTCTTAACAACATTCATTTTGTGCTCCAACTATTTGCAAAACAGAAGAGGAAAAGCAGAAAAGGGATATAATATTAAGAAAAAGGAGGACCTAATCTACTAGGCATCTTGGCCCATCTAGCCAAATGGCCAGGCCAGCCCAGCCCACCTCCACCTCTCCTCCCACCTCTCTACAGGAGACAGGGGATCGTGGAGGGCATCCGACCGGCCATGGCCGCACCATCCGTGCGTGGCGGCCATCCCACGACTCCTCGATGTCCTACAAGACCACGGCGCCCCTCCCCCTCGAACTCTAGGACGCCCCTGCCTCTCCCCCCTTCCTCCTCGCGCCGCGCCTCGCTCTCCCTCGACGCGCCCGCTCGCCCGAGCTCGCGTACGCCATGGTCGTCGACGCCATCGCGGCCACCGTGCTCCCCGCGCCGTACAAATTTGTCGTGAAGCATCCTTGTCGTCGTCTCCTTCATCCCCGACCATTGAATCGAGCCGGGTCGCGCCGTACGCCCGGGATCGAGCCGTCTTCCCCGCGTTCGGTCGCTGCTGCCCCGCCCCGGATCTCCTCCCCCAGCGCTCCCCCGACCTCCCGAGCATGTCATCGAGAACCGCTGTGAGGCCCTCGTTCATTTCCCCTTCTTTACCACTTAGAATCCGTGCCGTAGCAGTTGCCCTTGAGCTCGCTCGGAGCTCCGCGTGCCCGCTCGCCTCTGGCCGCGCTCACAGCGCCTAGCCCGCGACCTGGGTTCCCCCTACCGTACCCGCACGCCCAAGCCATTCCCTGGCCGTGTCCGCCTAGGCGTGGTGCGACGGCAGTGCAACCGTGCCACCGTGCTCTTGGCCACCCTGTGCTGCTGGCTATTACTGCTGCCGCTTGCTCGTAAGCTACTGCCGCTATGTTGCTTGTTGTTGCTACTGTCGTTGTACTGCTGCCGGATGCCCCTTGTGCCGTCGCTGCTGTTTGCCGCTGCCGCCGCTGCTTGCTGCGTCGCTCCTGTTGCTGCCGCTACTGTCTGTCGACGCCGCCGCTGCTACGGCCAGCCATGGCCGAGCTGTGCGTGTGTGTGTTCTACGTGGTGTGTGTGTGCGTGCAGCTGGCCATGACCGTGTGCGCCCGTGTGTTGTGTGTGTGTCTTGAGCAGCGTGGTGTGTGTGCGTGCAGTGTGGTGTGTGTGTGCGCCATGTGTGTGGCTGGCTGGGCTATGCCCAGTAATGGCCGGCCTATTAGATTAGTCTAGGATTAGGTATGTTAGTTGAATCGCTTAATTAGTATAACGTGTGGATGACATATGGGTCCACCTAGTTAGATTAGATAATCTTTTTGGAAATTAATAAAACAGTGACATGTGGGCCACCACCTCCACTTTTGACCCGTCAAGTTGACTTGGTCAATTCGGGTTAAAATTAATTATAAAATTTCAGAATATTAATAAAATTTTGGAAATTAATAGAAAATAAACCGTAGCTCGGATGAAAATGTTTTCTACATGAAAGTTGCTCAGTAAAATCCAGCGAATCCGGATACGCGGTCTGTTCATCTGTCGCATGCCCTAGCATCTTTGAACATGGAACATTCTCCTCCTGGTCATCCGGTTCGACATGTGTCCTGAACCTAAATACATTCAACATTCCCGGTTGAATTCCCCCTTCACCTATATCGTGTAGCCATGCGTTAGGTCACACCCGGCACATCATATTGCCATGTTACGCTTTGTGATGCTGTGATTGCTTTATATTTACTGTTTCTTCCCCCTCTTTTCTCCTAGAGACCCCGAGACCGATGTCGCTTGTGATCGACTACGCCGACGATTTAATTCTCCTTGCTGCATACAACCGTGCAAGCCCCCTTTGATCATCCCGATATCGCCCATTCCATTCTTTCATGCTTGCATTAGATTTTGCAATCATTATTGTTTGCACCTATTACGATGCATAGCCCGCTTTTGTATCCGCCGTTGTACCTTACCGCTTATCCTAAATCGCTTAGTATAGGTTGCTTAGAGATCCATCGGTGACCCCCACTCTGTCCATTGTCCCGGCCGGATAATCGGAAGACCCGATCAACGGGATCGAAGACCAGGCCCCGACACCGCACATCACTTCCCCTTAGTTGCTCGACACTACTGGGTTACTATCTAGTACCGAGGGTGAGACCTCATCATCACTTCTGATGTTAACCCTGTAGTGTAGTCATCCGGTCGTGGTCATCGAGGTTGATTTCCTATTGAACCACTTCCGATATGACTCTGTCGTGCAACCCCTCAAGCGTGGACCTCGAGGGTGAATCCTCTTACGTTCACCTTGATGATTACATCAAGTGGAATTCACCGGGGGTGATTCCTCGGGCTTTCCCCTTGATGTTTAGACACACGATTACTATGGTTACTATGACTTTACACCGAGCCATGTTACTAAAGACGGGTCGACCACGAGGGTACCCGCCATGAGCTTAATTGCGAGTGATGTGGAGTCGGTTGACACGGAGGGTGCCCGAGATAATTACGAGGCGTACGGCATTCCTAGCCCTTGCCGCAAGTCCTCGAGACGGGCAACGGGTCACATCTCATGGCGACCCGAGGAATGGATCAAGTCTACGTGCTTCGTGTCATCCTCGGATCGGTATGTTGACACACACAAGACTCGAAGGATTTATAACAGAGGTAAATCACATGTATAAAGTAACGTAAATACTATTACCTCGATCCAAATATAGCGAAGCTTAACAAGGTTGTGGATTCCCATCAACACCAACGGCAAAGTTGAGTATAGGAAATCGTAACCCTAACGTATCACTTACTCGTCAGTCTGAAAATTACGCAACATGAAAAGTTGCGGCCAAAACGGTCAAGACATGGAATATGATGGCAATGTAACACATAGAGAGTAATGAAAGAATACGCTATACTACATGCATATATGGCTGGTGGAAAGCTCTATGGTTACAGCTTTTATGTAAAAGCCAATTTTTCCCTACTTCAAAGGAATAAATTTATTTAACTATCATGGTGGTTGTTAAACATTGAGAATGGTTGACAGCATCCTCAATCCCAATTAAAAGTACTCATTAAACCCAAACAAATTTTATTAAGTAACATGATGAGATTCACATGATATTCAAGTACTAGATACTCAAGATGTCCATAACCGGGGACACGGCTAATCATGATTAGTTTGTACACTCTACAGAGGTTTGCGCACTTTTCCCCACAAGACTCGATCGCCTCCGTTTGGTTCTCGTACTGCAAGGTGTTTGAGAGGCGGATGACCGAGACAGTCTTTCGAAGCGCTTAGCACCTTACTTGTGGGTAGACAAGACACCTACTTTCCCCTACATACGCTAGTCTACCCGTAAGAGTTCGCACAACTTACTCAACTATGCGAGCCCATAATGGCTTGTGGTCGCACACGGAAGTTTCTAGTTTGAATAATCTTATGATCCCTTTGAGCACAGGTGGCGGTCCGAAGAAATCTGAGGCAAATCTCGTTTACCTGTGTGCCTTGACAGCAAGTCCTGGAATAGCCAGTGCCTCAATCCACCAGGATGTGTGTTTAAGTTGCCACCTTAGATAAACCATTAATTATCAATCTCACATCTGTCATGGATATTCACTCAAACCCAATCCACGTCTACGAGCATAGCATGGCGAAATAAGCAAACGTAGAAGTAACTCCCAAGGGTTTAATAATAAAACAGTAATAGGTACTACCTCAAACTACTTCCCAAACCCACAATTTAATTAGATCCTAAACATGCAAGTGTTTGAGGGCTTGATCTAATGCAATAAAACTGGGTAGTAGAAAAGGTATGATCAAGTGTTACTTGCCGCAAAGTTGATGAAGATGATTCGCACTCAAAACTCTTGATAGATCTACTCATCACACTCCGGTCAATCTATCGTAATCAAGCAATAGTAACCACACATAAGCAATCACTCAAAAGATCGGAAAGATCGAAGAAACAATTTGAAGCGTCAAAACCAAATCTAATAACTCTTGCAGCATAAAACAATTTCTAACAGTACCAAAACTATGTGTATTTGGCCTTATCGGAAAGTTTAGGTCAAGAGCTTCGATTTGCAAAAAGAATCAACTAAATCGGAGTTCTGAAACTCAAGTTATGATCAAACGAAGTTCAAATACAAATCTGTTTGAATTCAAAATTTAAAACTTTCAAAAACATGTTTGAGTTGGATTCTTTGGATAGAGGAGATCATAACGAAGAAGTGGGCGTTGGTTTCATGGATTCCGACTTCACGAGTAAAAAGTTATGAACGTTTGAAGATTAGGGACTACGGATAGGTCCATGACGAAAATTAAAATAAAAGAAAAATCTATCGAGTTAACGCCGCTAAACAAAACCGGAAAGAAAAACCGGCGAAAACCGATCTAGGTTTCGGAAAGAAAACCAAACGAAAACCGATCTAGAAAGCGGAACGGAAATCGATCTAGAAAACCGATCTAGAAAACGTGACGCTGCCTGGGCTAGTACCTCAAGAGGCGAGGGGCTCGGTGGTGGCGGCGTGGGCGGCGTAAGTGGCGGCAAGTGGCGGCGGCGGCGGGCACAAGGCATGGGCGGCGGCTGGCTATGGCGGCGCGGCACTTGCTGCTGGCACATGGAGGAGAGGAGAGGAGAGTTGATTTGATGTGTTGGAGGGGGTGCTTGGGTATTTATATTGGGGAAGGGAGGGTTTTGCTTGGGGTAGGGGACAAGAAATAGATTAGGATTAGGAATCCATGGAATAAAAACGGAATAACAAAAACGGGATCAACTCCTACTAGAAATCGTAAAAGAATAGGAAACTTGGGGCTCCTGGCTCCCCTAGGTGCGTGCTATGCGCGATGGCCTTGTGGCCGGCCGGTGGCTTGTGTGGCGGCTTGGGCCTTTGGCCCAAGGCGCTGCGCTCCCTTTTTTTTTAATTTTTTTTACAGAGACAATTAAAAAAAATAATAAAACCAAATAAATAAATATATTATATAGGCATATAATATATCAAAATTTTCAGAAAAAGATTTCCTACATGATGAACATTATTCTAGCTTCAAATAAAATACACACAAATTCAAATAAAGCAAAGAGTGCTATTGCTCTAATAAAATCCAACAAAATCATTTTTTAAAATACCAAAATGACTTCAAATTAATTTCTCTCCAATTTTCTGAGGTAGGGAATCA
This sequence comes from Aegilops bicornis, assembly GCA_021605145.1. Taxonomy (NCBI): domain Eukaryota; kingdom Viridiplantae; phylum Streptophyta; class Magnoliopsida; order Poales; family Poaceae; genus Aegilops; species Aegilops bicornis. Next base: position 610,593,159 of record CM038673.1, on the reverse strand, counting down.
TGTTACCCTATTTTCCATATATTTTATTTTTGGAGAAAATAATTTGAATAAAAATCAAATAACTCCAAATTGAAAATAAACTCAAAAGAACTTTGAATTAAATTCTTTGGAACTCCCAACTCATATTTCATATGTTTTGAAGAAGTCATTTTATCTTCGCTCGTGAAAATCATTGAGTTGCATAAAGTTTGAATTGGAAATATTCTCAAATGAAATTCAAATATTTTCAACACCCTTGTCATTTAAATAAATGGAAGAAGTCATGTCATCTTCTCTCCGTGGTTTTGTGATGAAAAGAATTTGAATTCTCAAGATCATAAAAGCAAAATGAAAGTTTGGGAAAGTCCTTTTATTCCCTCTCATCTAACTTTCAAAAAGTTTCAATTCACTCACTTTCACCAATCAATCAAGCAATCAATCAAATCTATCTATTTGTTTATAACATTCCAAAATTTAGAATTTTGGGATGTTACAAACTACCACCCTTAAAATGAATCTCGTCCTCGAGATTCGGAGAGGCTAGAAAGAAATAGGTTAGGGTTTGGGGTCTTCTCAAAATCCATCGATCATTTCCGGGGTCTCGGGTGCTACCACCCTTAGAAGCATGGTTACGGTTCCATCAAAACTCATATACTCCATCCTTATTGTCGACAAAGGTTTGGTCTTCTCAGATTGTAAGGAAAATTCCTTCTCTGGGCTCTTCCTAGTGGCATAACCTTTTCCTCAATTCTTTTGTCCTTTCATCTTGGTAAGGTTATCCTAAACCGGTCTTCATAGTCGACGGTTCTGGCGCCAATGCTAAACAACTATCGATATCTCGTGGTGGTCAACAATTTATGGTTTCTCCCGTAAAACGGGTCTGGGTTGAACCTCACCGTATAACCTACGGTTGGCAACAACGGCCGTGTACAAGGGAAAAACAATACCTATACCTTTCTAAGGTTTAAACAAGGTTTAATATCGTCGTCTCTCTGCTATAGGTAAGTCACTCAGATTTACCATCCCATATAGCAAAGCGAATAATCGAGTAAGTCGGTATGGTGATCAATCCATCCCGCACTCCAAATCATTACCTTGTACATGGTTTAGCGAATCTCGCATTCTAACACTCGGTCATCCTCACAAGCATTGCAGAATTTCTCTTGTCGACGAACCAAGTTCGGAAAATCCATTGTTTACGCAAGCCAAACAAACATCTATCGTTCCTTAACAACTCTCGTGTTTTATGTAAACTCCTATAGAATCGTCGGTTGATACAAGTTGTAACTTCTTCCGGGTTTTTCCTTCAAAGAAGAGTGCTTGCTTCTTGGCAGGTCACAGGGCACGTGGGTTATGGCCCATCTCATCACTTATAATCCTTGAACACATCCTCGGGCAACTGATCGTTATCCCAACATCCAACTTCTGGCATACTTAAAATCCATCCAATTGTACTTGTCTTCCTTCCTTCTATTGGCACCAAACTAGGACATGATTACTCAGACTCATCCTGGAATTTCCATTGTTCCATATTACCAACATCATACCTCCTTTATATCCAATAGTACTTCATCTCTTCATCCTCGTGGGATATCCCACATACCAAGATAAAAAACTTATACTTATGAAGTCCATACTCCACTTCGTGGAACATCATTATCCTTTCCGTGGTCAAGCGTCCTTACAAGGAAATATTGGCCATCTACGCATGGCACTTCTTCAACTGGAAAACGTGAAACACATCATGAACTCCCGACAGGTCCTTCGGGTGACTTCAACTTGTTAGCCTATTCTCCCATACGCTCCAAAACTCGGTATGGTCCTACAAATCTCGGGGCTAACTCTTCCTTAACTCCAAATCGTTTAACTCCTCGCAGAGGTGGCACACAAAGATATGCTCGCTCTCGATTTCATAGACTACCTCCTTGCATTTTGAGTCTGCATAACTCTTCCGCCTGGATCGAGCTACCTTGATCTATCTCAAGCAACTTAACATTCTCTTCTCACTCCTTGATCACATTTGGTCCAAACAACTGACGGTCTCCAACTTCATCCCACATCAACGGTGTCTGGCTCCTTCTCCCATACAAAGCTTCAAAAAGGGCCATCTTTAAATTGACTTGGTAGCTGTTGTTGTATGAGAACTCCCCGTAGGGTAGATTATCATCACTACTAGATTCCATAATCTAGCGCACACGCTCTCAATATGTCCTCCAAAATCTGATTGACTCTCTTGATTTACCCATCTGTCATGGATGAAAGGTCAGATCTTGAACTCTAGCCTACTATCCAAAGTCCAGTGCGGCTGTTTCCAAAACTTTGAGGTAAACCGTGTTCCTCACGATGGTCCTCGGAACTCCATGCGCATATACAATCCTTGTCAAATATATCTTGGCCAACTTCACACTTGTATAGGTGGTTTTTCACTTTGGAATAAAGCGAGCCACTTTGGTCAAGTTTAATCAACTACTACCAGATAGAATCATATCTCGCTCGGGTTACGGGAAATCGGTAATGAAATCCATGCCAAGCTTATCTCGCTTCCATTGTGTATTAGCATAGGCTGTAGTACTCGACTAGCTTCCGATGCTCTGCCTTCACTCTCGACATACGTCACCTACGACTACATACTCGCAATATCCTTCTTCATACCAGTCCACCGTAAACACTCCTTCAAATTCGAATACATCTTGGTGTTTCGAGGCGAATCAAGTATGGTGAGTCATGAGCTTCTCAAGCATTAACTTCCCGATCTCTCGCATTATTGGGTATATGTACACTGTCCTCAACCATAAGGTGTCGTGGCCCATCCTTACGAAAACCTTTGGCCTTTCCTTTACTCATCCTCTCTTTTACCTCGTAAATCTCTTTGTCATCCTCCCGAGCTTCACGGATCTTTCCCAACAATGTAGACTGAACTTCCATTGATGCAACAAAACCTTTTGGGAATAATCTCCAATCAAAGTTCCACGAAAATCCTCGGCTAACTCCTTTGATAATCCTCCGATTATGAGGGTATTCGCCTTGTGTTCTTTATGGTTGTGTGCTATTTCTCCACAAATCTTGCATGCGCATGGTTTCTTCATATCACTTCCATCGGGCTTCAATTTCTAGGACACAAGACGAGACTTTGGCAAAGTCAACTTAAATTCTTTCCAAGTGGTTACTCCTTGCAATCCATTGATGGTTTGGTACACCCTCCACCAAGTAGCGACACCTCTTTCAAAGCAATCAAGAGCATCTTTGGTTCATATACTTTCCGGCTATAGGGTTATTCCCCATGTGATCCTCCATGTTCTGAATCCATCGGTCCGTCTTCAATTGACTCATCGGTCCAGAGAATACAAGCTCATCTCCATTCTTCCTCTATTGGGTCCATGGGTTTGGGGTGGGATAAGAGAGATCGAGAGGGATGCACACAAGACAAACAAAAGTTTTGAAAAGGCAGATTTTATTGTGGTACATCGAAAAACATCAAACAAATGATGACTCACAATCGTCAGATCTAACGTAGGTATGTAATGTGGTTTGGTCTTCTAAAGGTCAAATGAATCTTCAATGCCATCAAACTCTCAAGTCTTGGTCAAGTCTCCGATGGCTTCTTCTGATCATGCTTGTCCTTCTCAAGTTCTTTTGCCAAATCATCTCTGTTGACGTGAAGTCTCTTGCGACGTCCTTTAATATTTCTGGAGTGGCTTTCCAAACTTCTGATTTCAACTTCCTTGACATGGACCATGGTCCTACTATCCTTCGCCTCGACAAATCTTTGATGTCTCAAGGTTTGGCTCCTCCACTTGGCTACTTTCAACTTCGGTTCCAAGTGCTTCACGAATTTGCCTCCTTGTCAAATCTGACTTCTCGAAGGTCCATCTTAAACTCCACGATGTAATATTTCAGATCCCGGTGATACACCAGCTAAGATTAAAACTCCAACGTTTATCGATAGATGCTCCATCATCCTTCTACCATCCAATCCTTCCATGCATCTACATGCTTAACCCAGACGGTGACAATGGCATAAGTGGCAATAACACCATGGCCACCGTGTCTATTCCCATGTTCTTGCCATGAGCTTTTATTCCATAGTTGATCTCTCATGTCTTAGGGTTTTCTTGACAAAACTTTGAGTTCTAATGCTTCATGTTCGGTCTTACTCCAATACACCTTAATCTCGGGTATTGACAACTTCCATAGTCTGCCAAGTTCCATAAGCGTAACCTTTCTAGGTCATAAAATCTGGGAATTCTTCAAAGCCTTCAAATTCTCCAAGTCTTCGGAGTCTTCAACAGTTGTAGTTTCCATTTACACGGTAAAATCCTCTTCATTCCAAATGGTCTTAGTTGTCCGATATCTTGTCTCCTTGGAGTGGTCTCATCAGTCGAATCTTCGAGTGGTCAAAAGGGAAAAGGGGTATGGTCTCACTAAAAGGAAATATTTGAATAAGCATAGAAGAGAAGAGAGGTAAAAGATCTTTTTGAAAAAGAAAGATGTAGAGAAAAATCTATCCTATGGGCTATCAATATTCTAGGGTCACGTCCTCACCAACATGTGCTCGATACCATCTTGTAGCGACCCGACCGAATGGATCAAGTCTACGTGCTTTCGTGTCATCCTCGGATCGGTATCTTTGACACACGATTACTCGAAGGATTTATAACAGAGGTAAATCACATGTATAAAGTAACGTAAATACTATTACCTCGATCCAAATATAGCGGAAGCAACAAGGTTGTGGATTCCCATCAACACCAACGGCAAAGTTGAGTATAGGAAATCGTAACCCTAACGTATCACTTACTCGTAAATGCGAAAATTACGCAACATGAAAAGTTGCAGCCCGAAACGGGTCAAGACATGGAATATCTGCCGCAATGTAACACATAGAGAATAATGAACAGAAATACGCTATACTACATGCATATATGGCTGGTGGAAAGCTCTATGGTTACTGTTTTGCGAAAAGCCAATTTTCCCTACTGCAAAGGAATAAATTTATTTAACTATCATGGTGGTTGTTAAACATTGAGAATGGTTGACAGCATCCTCAATCCCAATTAAAAGTACTCATTAAACCCAAACAAATTTTATTAAGTAACGTGATGAGATTCACATGATATTCAAGTACTAGATACTCAAGATGTCCATAACCGGGGACACGGCTAATCATGATTAGTTTGTACACTCTCTGAGAGGTTTAGCACTTTTCCCCACAAGACTCGATCGCCTCCGCTTGGTTCTCGTGACTACATGGTGTTTGAGAGACGGATGACCGAGACACTGATCTTTCAGAAGCGCTAGCACCTTACTTGTGGGTAGACCGGTACACCTACTTTCCCCTACATCTGCTAGTCTACCCGTAAGAGTTCGCACAACTTACTCAACTATGCCAGAGCCCATAATGGCTTGTGGCTGCACACGGAAGTTTCTAGTTTGAATAATCTTATGATCCCTTTGAGCACAGGTGGCGGTCAGAAGAAATACTGAGGCAAATCCTGTCTACCAGGTGCCTTGACAGGCAAGTCCTGGAATAGCCAGTGCCTCAATCCACCAGGATGTGTGTTTAAGTTGCCACCTTAGATAAACCATTAATTATCAATCTCACATCTGTCATGGATATTCACTCAAACCCAATCCACGTCTACGAGCATAGCATGGCGAAATAAGCAAACGTAGAAGTAACTCCCAAGGGTTTGATAATAAAACAGGTAATAGGTACTACCTCAAACTACTTCCCAAACCCACAATTTAATTAGATCCTAAACATGCAAGTGTTTGAGGGCTTGATCTAATGCAATAAAACTGGGTAGTAGAAAAGGTATGATCAAGTGTTACTTGCACGCAAAGTTGATGAAGATGATTCGCACTCAAAACTCTTGATAGATCTACTCATCACACTCCGGTCAATCTATCGTAATCAAGCAATAGTAACCACACATAAGCAATCACTCAAAAGATCGGAAAGATCGAAGAAACAATTTGGAAAACGTCAAAACCAAATCTAATAACTCTTGCAGCATAAAACAATTTCTAACAGTACCAAAACTATGTGTATTTGGCCTTATCAGAAAGTTTAGGTCAAGGGCTTCCATTTGCAAAAAGAATCAACTAAATCGGAGTTACGAAACTCAAGTTATGATCAAACGAAGTTCAAATACAAATCTGTTTGAATTCAAAATTTAAAACTTTCAAAAACATGTTTGAGTTGGATTACTGGATAGAGGAGATCATAACGAAGAAGTGGGCGTTGGTTTCGTTGGATTCCGACTTCTGAGTAAAAAGTTATGAACGTTTGAAGATTAGGGACTACGGATAGGTCCATGACGAAAATTAAAAATAAAAGAAAATCTATCGAGCGACGCCGCTAAACAAAACCGGAAAGAAAACCGGCGAAAACCGATCTAGGTTTGGAAAGAAAACCAAACGAAAAACCGATCTAAAAAGCGGAACGGAAATCGATCTAGAAAACCGATCTAGAAAGCGTGACAGCAAGGGCTAGTACCTCGAAGAGGCGAGGGGCTCCGGTGGTGGCGGCAGAGGGCGGCGGCGGCAAGGCGGCGGCGGCGTGTGGGCGGCGGCGGTTAGGGCGGCGGGCTATGGCGGCGCGGCACTGCTTCTGCTCTGCCATGAGGAGAGGAGAGTAGAGTTGATTTGATGTGTTGGAGGGGGTGCTTGGGTATTTATATTGGGGAGGGAGGGTTTTGCTTGGGGTAGGGGACAAGAAATAGATTAGGATTAGGAATCCATGGAATAAAAACGGAATAACAAAAGCGGGATCAAATCCTACTAGAAATCGTAAAAGAATAGGAAACTTGGGGCTCTGGCTCCCTAGGTGCGTGCTATCTTGTGATGGCCTTGTGGCTTAGGTGGCTTATTGTGGCTTGGGCCTTTGGCCCCAAAGGCGCTGCCCTTTTTTTTTTTTAAATTTTTTACAGAGACAATTAAAAAATAATAAAACCAAATAAATAAATATATTATATAGGCATATAATATATCAAAATTTTCAGAAAAAGATTTCCTACATGATGAACATTATTCTAGCTTCAAATAAAATACACACAAATTCAAATAAAGCAAAGAGTGCTATTGCTCTAATAAAATCCAACAAAAATCATTTTTTTAAAATACCAAAATGACTTCAAATTAATTTCTCTCCAATTTTCTGAGGTAGGGAATCATGTTACCCTATTTTCCATATATTTTATTTTTGGAGAAAATAATTTGAATAAAAATCAAATAACTCCAAATTGAAAATAAATTCAAAAGAACTTTGAATTAAATTCTTTGGAACTCCCAACTCATATTTCATATGTTTTGAAGAAGTCATTTTATCTTCGCTTGTGAAAATCATTGAGTTGCATAAAGTTTCAGAATTGGAAATATTCTCAAATGAAATTCAAATATTTTCAACACCCCTTGTCATTTAAATAAATGGAAGAAGTCATGTCATCTTCTCTCCGTGGTTTTGTGATGAAAAGAATTTGAATTCGAAGATCATAAAAGCAAAATGAAAGTTTGGGAAAGTCCTTTTATTCCCTCTCATCTAACTTTCAAAAAGTTTCGAATTCACTCACTTTCAGTCAATCAATCAAGCAATCAATCAAATCTATCTATTTGTTTATAACATTCCAAAATTTAGAATTTTGGGATGTTACAACATCTTTCGTGAGTCTCTGCTTGTTACCGCGCGTTCCTAATCCACTACGATTTAGATATTTGATCCGAGGGGCCTCTGGCCTGATAGCACTAACCATCACGTGGACATAGTATGGGCGTTCTGCGTCGTATACATCAGCCGACGCTTCATAGACGCGTCGAAGCGGCCCGGGTTGGACTGTAGTACCGCCTTGTTGAAGGAGGTAGCTAGGTACGCTCACCGGCCGCCCATAACGTGCAAGAGTTCCCGGGAGATGGCCCATGACCCTGGGGCATAGGTTTAGTCCGGCGTGTTGGCCTCTCTATTAAGCCTAGGTCGGGTTGCGGCGTATTGTTTGGCCGAGGCCGGGCATGACCCTGGAAAGTGTGTCCGTCCGGAGTTAAGCGAGCGTGGTGGGTAAGTTGGTGCACCGCTGCAGGGAAGAAAACATCTATCGATAGCCTGTCCTACGGTAACGGACACTTGGAGTTGTATCCCGATCGATACAACTAGAACTGGATACTTGTGATGAGAATTTGATGGTGATGAGTAATGGATTGTGATGATAAGCTGGATAGTATGGCTCGGGATTTCTTTCTCGCAGGGAGTCGAGAAAGGGTCTCTGCCGAGGTTGATAACACTACTACTACTTTACTTTATGCTACTCTACTCCTTCCGGTTCTTTGCAAGATGGTGGTTTCGAGAAGATGCTAGTCTTCGATAGGACTAGGCCTTCTCTCTATTCTCGGCAATTTCGCAGCCCAGTCCACATATATAGCCTTCCTTTGATAATGTTGCATATGTAGTGTAGATCCTTGCTTGCAGTACTTTGGATGAGTACTCACGGTTGCTTTGCTCCCCTTTCCCCCTTCTTCTTCTTTCCGGTTGATGCAACGGATAGCGGAGCCCAGGAGCCAGATGCCACCGCCGATGCTTACTACTACGTGGAGGCCGCCGATGACCAGGAGTAGTTAGGAGGCTCCCAGGCAGGAGGCCTTGCCTTTTCGATCGATGTTGCTTTTGTGCTAGCCTTCTTAAGGCAAGCTTGTCTAACTCATGTCTGTACTCCGATATTGTTGCTTCCGCTGACTCTTGTGTATTCGAGCCCTCGAGGCCCCTGGCTTGTAATATAAAGCTTGTATTATTTTGATTTGTGTCTAGAGTTGTGTTGTGATATCTTCCCGTGAGTCCTTGATCTTGATCGTACACATTTGCGTGCATGATTAGTGTACGATTGAATCGAGGGCGTCACATGACCCCGTGTTTGAGCTTAAACCGTTGCCTGATAATCTTAAATATGCTTATCTTGATGAAAAGAAAATATATCCTGTTATTATTAGTGCTAACCTTTCAGAGAATGAAGAAGAGAGATTATTGAAAACTCTAAAGAAGCACCGTGCTGCTATTGGATATACTCTTGATGATCTTAAGGGCATTAGTCCCACTCTATGTCAACATAAAATAAATTTGGAAGAAGATGTCAAACCAGTTCGTGATCATCAATGAAGGTTGAATCCTAAGATGAAAGAAGTGGTAAGAAAAGAAATACTAAAGCTTTTGGAGGCAGGTATAATTTATCCCGTTGCTGATAGTCAGTGGGTAAGTCCTGTCCATTGTATCCCGAAGAAGGGAGGTGTTACTGTTGTTCCTAATGATAAAGATGAATTGATTCCGCAAAGAATTATTACAGGTTATACGATGGTAATTGATTTCTGCAAATTAAATAAGGCTACTAAGAAAGATCATTACCCTTTACCTTTTATTGATTAAATGCTAGAAAGATTATGCAAACATACACATTATTGCTTCCTAGATGGTTATTCTGGTTTCTCTCAAATACCTGTGTCGGCTAAGGATCAATCAAAGACTACTTTACATGCCCTTTTGGTACTTTTTGCTTATAGACGTATGCCTTTTGGTTTATGTAATGCACTGCTACCTTTCAAAGATGCATGATTGCTATATTCTCTAACTTTTGTGAAAAGATTTGTGAGGTTTTCATGGACGACTTTTCCGTCTATGGATCCTCTTTTGATGATTGCTTGAGCAATCTTGATCGAGTTTTGCAGAGATGTGAAGAAACTAATCTTGTTTTGAATTGGTAAAACCGCCACTTTATGGTTAATGAAGGTATTATCTTGGGGCATAAAGTTTCTGAAAGAGGTATTGAAGTTGATAAAGCCAAGGTTGACGCTATTGAAAAGATGCCATGTCCCAAGGACATCAAAGGTATAAGAAGTTTCCTCGGTCACGCCGGATTTTATAGGAGGTTCATTAAGGACTTCTCAAAAATTTCTCGGCCTCTGACTAATTTATTACAAAAAGATATACCATTTGCCTTTGATGATGATTGTGTAGAAGCATTTGAAATACTTAAGAAATCATTGATCTCGGCACCTATTGTTCAGCCACCTGATTGGAATTTACCCTTAGAAATTATGTGTCATGCTAGTGATTATCTTTGTAGGTCTGTTCTAGGGCAAAGAGTTGATAAGAAATTAAATGTTATCCATTATGCTAGTAAAACTTTAGATAATGCTCAAAGAAATTATGCTACTCTTGAAAAGGAATTCTTAGCAGTTGTATTTGCTTGTGATAAGTTCAGACCTTATATTGTTGATTCTAAAGTAACTATTCACACCGATCATGCTGCTATTAAATACACGATGGAAAAGAAAGATGCTAAACCTAGACTTATTAGATGGGTTCTCTTGCTACAAGAATTTGATTTGCATATTGTTGATAGAAAGGGAGCTGAAAACCCGTTCTTGGAACAACTTGTCTAGGTTAGAAAATGTTCTTGATGACCCACTACCTATTGATGATAGCTTTCACGATGAGCAATTAAATGTCATAAATACTTCTCGTAGTACTCCATGGTATGCTGATTATGCTAATTACATTGTTGCTAAATTTATACCACCTAGTTTCACATACCAGCAAAAGAAAAGTTTTTCTATGACTTGAGACATTACTTTTGTGATGACCCACATCTTTATACAGAAGGAGTAGATGGTGTTATTAGACGTTGTGTAGCTGAGCATGAACAGGAACTGATCCTACGCAAGTGTCACTCCGAAGCTTACGGAGGACACCACTGGAGATAGAACCGCACATAAGGTATTGCAATCTGGTTTTTATTGGCCTACTCTCTTCAAGGATGCCCGTAAGTTTGTCTTATCTTGTGATGAATGTCAAAGAATCGGTAATATTAGTAGACGCCAAGAAATTCCTATGAACTATTCACTTGTTATTGAACCATTTGACGTTTGGGGCTTTGATTATATGGGACCTTTTCACGCCTCTAATGGATATACACATATTTTAGTTGCTATTGATTACGTTACTAAGTGGGTAGAAGCTATTCCAACTAGTAGTGCTGATCATAACACTTCTATTAAAATGCTTAAAGAAGTTATTTTTCCGAGGTTTGGAGTCCCTAGATATTTAATGACTGATGGTGGTTCACATTTTATTCATGGTGCTTTTCGTAAGATGCTTGCTAAGTATGATGTTAATCATAGAATTGCATCCCCATATCATCCACAGTCCAGTGGTCAAGTAGAATTGAGTAATAGAGAACTCAAATTAATTTTCCAAAAGACTGTCAATAGGTCTAGAAAGAATTGGTCCAAGAAACTTGATGATGCATTATGGTCCTATGGAACTGCATATAAAAATCCTATGGGCATGTCTCCGTATAAAATGGTTTATGGAAAAGCATGTCACTTACCTCTCGAACTAGAGCATAAGGCTTATTGGGCTATTAAAGAGCTCAACTACGATTTCAAACTTGCCAGTGAGAAGAGGTTATTTGATATTAGCTCACTTGATGAATGGAGAACCCAAGCTTATGAAAATGCCAAGTTGTTTAAAGAAAAAGTTAAAAGATGGCATGACAAAAGGATACAAAAGCGTGAGTTTAATGTAGGTGATTATGTATTGCTATACAACTCTCGTTTAAGATTTTTTGCAGGAAAAATTCTCTCTAAATGGGAAGGCCCTTACGTTATCGAGGAGGTCTACCGTTCCGGTGCCATAAAAATCAATAATTTCGAAGGCACAAATCCGAAGGTGGTAAACGGTCAAAGAATCAAACACTACATCTCAGGTAATCCTATAAATGTTGAAACAATGTTATTGAAACCGTAACCCCGGAGGAATACATAAGGGACACTTTCCGGAACGTTTTAGACTCCGAAAAGGAGTAGGTATGTGGTACGGTAAGTAAACTGACTCCAAAACAGTTTTTAAGGCAATATTTCTCCGTTTTGGAATAATTAGAAAAATAGAAAAATAAGTAGCAGTCCGGGAAGGACACGAGGGCCCCACGAGGGTGGAGGGCGCGCTTCTACCTCGTGGGCACCTCGTGTGCCTTCCGGACTCCGTTTTCTTGCACGATATGTATTTTGGTCAGTAAAAATTCATTATATATTATCCCGAAGGTTTTGACTACCGTATCACGCAAATATCCTCTGTTTTTGTTTCGAGTTGTAGCTGCTGCAGATTAGAGTAAGATGTCTTCTCAAGAGTCAGTCGGGGAGAGCCGGGTGTCTCATCCGGCATCTGAACCAAGGGCAAACAGCGACGCTGACCACTTTGGGCCAGCAACGGAGGAAGATATGGAGGCTGACTTGATGAGGGTAGATGCCATGGAGGATCAAGAAGTCACTTCTCGGTTCCGAGCTGGGTTCACAATGGGGGAACTACTGAGCTCATCTATTCCAAACTCGGTTATCCCTTCCAATGTTAGATTTCTTATGAAAATATGAAGAGGAGTGTCACTTGTTCTCCCGCAGCTATTGTGACGCCCGGATAATTAAGCTACAGTGATACTCTGCTAATGATGCCACGTCACCTCCGTTACTGTTCCTAATCTATCGTTAGATCAAAACCGGTCCAAAATTCAAATTCAAAATTTGGTAAATAATAAAAGTTTTCAAACATTAAAACAAAAATGTTCGATTTGTACTAAATATTACATAGATAATTATGGTGAAGAAGACACAGTTTTATATAATGCTTAAATGCAAAGAATTAAATAAAACAGAAAAGGAAAATGAATAAAGGAAAAGAAAATACAAAGGGAAAAACAAAACTAACAAACAAGAAAAATAGAAAAGAACCCCCCCCCCTCCCACTAGGCTCCGGCCCAGCTGCCGGCCGGCCCAACCGGCCACTTCCCCCACTCCCCACAACCCCCCACTCCCCCTCGGTCCAACCCACCGACACCCCACCCCCCCGAAATATCTCCCCCCTCTCTCCCTCGATTTTATTGGGATCGAGAGGAGGAGACCGCCCCAGACGCCGCCCGTCGCCTGCCCCGCCGTGCCTCCGTCCTCCTCCGCGGCGTCACCTCGCCGGTGCCGCCCACCACCTCTACCTCGCCGTAGCTGCTTCCCTACCGGACCGCCCCGTCTCCCCGCCTCTGTTTCGCCCAGCGCCGCCGGACGTCCTCCCCGACCTCCTCTCCGCGGGTCTCCACCACGCCTCACCGTGCCCGCTCCCCGTCAACGGCCGTGAGCTGCCGTTCCCCTCCTCCTCCCCCCCGCGATCACCGAGCTCCGCCCGCGGTCGTCGCACCTTGGCCCCGTCCCGGTGCTCCTGCGTCTGGCTCAGGTCTCCCTTAGGTCGCACTCCACGCTGCCACCCATGCTTGTGTCCGCCGCACCGCTTCCATCGCCGTTCCAGCCTTTCGCCGCTTAGTATCCGCCGCCATCTGCGTCGCTGCTGCCGCTTACTTGTAGCCACGGGTGCGCTACTGCACTGCCGGCTCACTGAGCGGCCACCTAACGCACTCCACCCGCGCCTTAACTGAAAGTTGGCGGACGGCCGATTCTTGATTCTGTCTCCGGCGACGCGTGCATTGGTCAGTTGACCACCGGCTGTCCCATTGACTCGTGGGTCCGGCCACGCTAATTAGCATGCCTAATTTAGGATTAGATTAACCTAATGATTCTATGACAGGTGGGGCCCAGCCCCTGAGAACGTTTAAAAATAATAATAAAAATTTATTAAATAAAATTAATAATTAATTAGTGAATTAATAAAGTTAATTAATCCTGTTTAATTAATCTAATTAAGTAGATAGTTTAATTAAACCCAAATTAGACTAATCAGTCAATGACGAGCGGGACCCACACGTCAGTTGACCAGTCAACGCCTCTGTTGACTGCTGATGTCATGCTGGCGTCAGTGTGCACTGTTCTGGATAATGTTGAATTTAAATATTTAAATAAATCCTAAAAATCATTTAAATCTTTTAAAATTAATATAAAATAAACCGTAGCTCGGATGGAAAAACTTTGTACATGAAAGTTGCTCAGAACGACGAGACGAATCCGGATGCGCAACCCGTTCGTCCGCCACGCATCCCTAGCATAGTGAACACGCAACATTCCCCCTCCGGTTCATCTGTCCGAAAACCCGAAACACCGGGAATACTTTCCCGGATGTTTCCCCCCTTCGCCGGTATCACCTACTACCGCGATTGGGCACACCTAGCATCACGCTTTGTCATGTCATGCATCGTCATGCATTTGTTTGCATTGTATTTATTGTTTCTTCCCCCTCTTCTCGCGATAGACACCGAGACCGACGCCGCTGCTACCCAAAGACGACTCACGGTGTTGACGACCCTCCTTCTTGCCAGAGCAATCAGGCAGCCCCCTTGATCACCAGATATCGCTTATTCTACTCTCTACCGCTTGCATTAGAGTAGTGTAGCATGTTATCGCTTTAGTTATTCCTATCCTGATGCATAGCCTGTCCTTGCTACTACCGTTGTTACCTTTACCTGCAATCCTACATGCTTAGTATAGGATGCTAGTATTCCATCAGTGGCCCTACATTCTTGTCCGTCTGCTGTGCTATACTATCGGCTGTGATCACTTGGGAGGTGATCACGGGTATATACTGTATACTTTATACATGATACATGTGGTGACTAAAGTCGGGTCGGCTTGTGGAGCACCATGAGTGATTCACGGATTGGGGTGAAAGGACCTTTGTCCCATGACCCTCTGTGTGTGGATCTTTGTGGCGGAGCGACAGGGCAGGTTGAGACCACCTAGGCAAGAGGTGGGCCTGGCCCTGGTTGGCATTCGAGGTTACTTTAAAATAACACGCTTAACGAGTTCTTGGTATTTGATCTGAGTCTGGCCATTTGGTCTATATGCACTAACCAACTACGTGGGAAAGATATGGGCACTCGGCGTCGTGGTATCAGCCGAAGCCTTCGTGACGTCAGCGACTGAGCGGCGCGTGCCGGATTGGACTAGAACGTCTGTTAGGCTAGGTCTGCGTCCGACCGCCCATGCAACGTGCAGGTGTGCTAAGGGCGATGGGCTCAGACCCCTGTGCGCTTAGGTTTAGACCGGCGTGCTGACCTCTCCGTTGGCCTAGGTGGGGCTGCGACGTGTTGATCTTCCGCGGTCGGGCATGACCCAGAAAAGTGTGTCCGGCCAAATGGGATCAAGCGTGTTGGGTTATGTGGTGCATCCCTGCAGGGAAGTTTATCTATTAGAATAGCCGTGATATTCGGTAATGTGAGACGACTTGGAGTTGTACCTTGACCTTATGACAACTAGAACCGGATACTTAATAAAACACACCCTTCCAAGTGTCAGATACAACTCGGTGGTCGCTCTCTAACAGGGCTACGAGGAGAGGATCGCCGGGTAGGAGTATGCTATACGATGCTACTTGGTGAACTTACCATCTACTCTCTTCTACATGCTGCAAGATGGAGGTGGCCAGAAGCGTTGTCTTCGACAGGATTAGCTATCCCCCTCTTATTCTGGCATTCTGCAGTTCATCCACCGATATGGCCCTTTACACATATACCCATGCATATGCGGTGTAGCTCCTTGCTTGCAGTACTTTGGATAAGTACTCACGGTTGCTTTTCTCCCCTTTTTCCCCTTTCCCTTCTACCTAGTTGCCGCAACCAGATGTCGGAGTCCAGAGCTGTGACGCCACTGGCCGACGCATTTAATTCTACTACATTGGAGGTGCCGACTACTACGTGCAGCCCGCTGACGTCGACCAGGAGTAGTTAGGAGGATCCCAGGCAGGAGGCCTGTGCCTCTTTCGATCTGTATCCCAGCTTGTGCTAGCCTCCTTAAGGCAAACTTGTTTAACTTATTTCTGTACTCAGATATTGTTGCTTCCGCTGACTCGTCTATGATCGAGCACTTGTATTAGAGCCCTCAAGGCCACTGGCTTGTATTATGATGCTTGTATGAATTATTTATGTTTTAGAGTTGTGTTGTGATATCTTCCCGTGAGTCCCTGATCTTGATCGTACACGTTTGCGTGCATGATTAGTGTACGATTGAATCGGGGGCGTCACAAGTTGGTATCAGAGCCGACTGTCATGGTTCTAAGCCTGACAGTAGAATATGGGGTAGGTATGGAGAGGCAAGATCCTAGCTATGGAGTAGTTGTATACGCAAGATGTTTACGAGTTCAGGCCCTTCTTGGAGGAAGTAAAAGCCCTACGTCTCGGAGCCCGGAGGCGGTCGATTGTATTATATGCGTATGAGTTACAGGGGTGCGAACCCTTTACACTGAGGAGGGGGGTGGCTTATATAGAGTTCGCCAGACCCCACCAGCCCTCAGTTATGTAGGGATTAAGGTACATTAAGAGAGGGAGTTATTGGTAACGTCCCACATAAAGTGCTATGATGACCATAAAGCCATTTAATGACCGACCATTTGTGTGCAGACTGACTGTAGATCTTCTGGCGGTCGAGTGGTTGGCTGGTGGTCGAGTGTCTTCAGGTCCATCGAGTGGAATCCTTCCAGGTCGACTAAAAGGTGCTTTCTTCAAGAGATGTCCTTGGGGAGGGTATCTTGGACAGGTCCATGACCCTACCCTAGGTACATGACTTCATCAGTAGCCCCCGAATGGGTTGAGGTTTGAGTGGGGAAGGAGTTGAGAACTCTTCCGACCCACTTTTTGTATGGTGAGTACGTCTTGTCTTGGATCAATAAGCTTGGGTGACGGCTTCAACTTCTTTTTCAGTTGCCTTGATCCATTCTTTGTATCTGTCGAGTGTGTTTTTTGTACTTGGTGAACTCCGAGTGACAGGACGGAGGAAATCTTTTGTCTGACGATTTGCTCTGTGGCGCGCGGATTTAGCGGGATTTGAATTTCGGGAAGCGAGCGGAGCGGAGGTGGCCGCAGTGATTGGACGGGATAAGGCAGGGATGCCTCGATCTCCGCGCCACCTTTTTCGCCACGTATTGCGCTGGGCGATCGCTATGCGGATTTGACAGATTGCGGGCCTACTACCACCACTCGGAAGCAACCTCATATAAGGTCCTGGACGGGAGGTTTTTTTAACAGTGCGTTCCCATTTTCTTCTCCTTTCCCCAGATTTATCCGCCACGCTTACCTCCACCTCCGAGCTGCTGCTCCGCGCGCGTTCCGCCGGCGACAATGGTGAAAGAAAAGACGACGGCTTTGGAACGGGCGAAGAAGACGCAGCAAGCGAAGGGAGGGCGACCAATGGGCGGATCTCGTCATGGGCCGGTTTGCCGCAAGGCTGGATCCAGGCAAGCTGGATTCGCTCGACCATCCGCCGTAAAGATCTTGACGACTGGCAAATGAAGGACTGATCCCTCATGGATCAGCGAGGCTTTCGGGGATGGAGTGGCAGCCGCAGCCTCAGGAGGGTGAGTGCGTCCTCTTAGCCACTCACGTTGACCGCGGGTTTTCTTTGCCGCCCCATCCTTTCTTTCGAGGATTTCTGAACTTCTTTGGGGCACAAATCCACCACTTCACACCCAACTCCATCGTGTACCTCGCTGCTTTCGTGTCCTTGTGTGAGAATTTTTTGGGTTGTCGGCCGCATTGGGGCCTCTTCAAACACATTTTCACCTGTCGCTCCCAGACGGTGAAAAAGGTCAATCCGAGTGACGAAAGAACCCAAGTGATTCAGATGTGTGGGGGTCTTGGGGTTCAAATGAGAGGTAAGAGTGCTTTTCCAGCCATGGTCCTTCCTGAGTCGGTCCGAGGGTGGCAGTCGACCTGGTTCTCTCGCCAAGACCAGCCGACACTGTGGCAGTTGATCAGATTCTCCTCCTTTCTCCATGGATCAAGTGAGCAAGCCGTCCTCTCTCAAGGTGGTCCCGGAGGAGAAGGCTCAGGTCAAGGTTTTGGTCGAGCGTGTAGTCCAGCTCATCCGTGAAGGGGTGACTGGTATGGATCTTCTGGAGGTTTTTCTTCGACGGCGCATCCAGCCACTTCAATATCAAGACCATCCTATGTGGATGTATTCTGGCACTGATGACACCACTCGGGTCCACCCGGAGGAGGTCGAGGATGCCACACTGGAGAGATGGATGACCGCCATCACCGGGAACAAAGATAACTCCCGAGGAGCCAGGAGGATCCCTCCACTCGACCAATCGTACGAGCCAGACAAGGTTCAATCCCGTATTTTTTGACTCTGACTCTGCTTAGTCCATCTTGTTTGCTTAAATTGGTCGACTGACTTTCGTCTTGTTTGTTGTCTTCCAGGCCACTACTGAGATGTACTCGATGACCAACGGGGCTCAAGAACAAGTCGAAGAAGAAGAAGGAAGCGGAGGTGAAAGTCAGGAGGAATGGCAATCTGATGGTGAGGAGGACGAGGGAGACGACAGCTCTGGCGAAGAGGAGGAGGAAGAAGAGGAAGAAGTCGACCCTCCTCGTTCGGAAAGGCGATCCAAGCTCACACATGATCCCACGATCGAGCGGGGCAAGGCTATCGCGCCTGTTGGGCAGTCGACGAAGTGCCCTCGGACGACCTCTCCGACGCCGACTAAAAAAGTGTCGAAGCAACCCCAAGCGACGCCATCAAAGCTGACGAAGGCTCTGCCCAAGATGAGGATGGTCATTCCCACCATTTCTGGGTAATGGCGGAACTTGTGTTTTCTTGTTTGGCATGGACATATTTTCGGTTGACTCGTTGATTGATCAACTGATTTCTGAAATCCGCAGTGCTGCCACCTCCGAGACCTCAATCAGGAAAGAGGACCAAGAAATGGAAGATGCTGCTACCTCTAACCTTGGTATGATCTATGTAGTTCCGCTTTTGGTCGATTGGATTTCTGTTTTTATCTTTGAATCTTTCCTGTAGTTCTCCACATGTCATTGATCTCCCTGATGACGACGATGAGGCACCGCTGAGGAAGAGGAAGAACAAAAAGGCGCCTGCTGGCAAGACTGTTCAGGTTGTATCAGTGCCTGAGACGCTGGTTCATGAGGGTGGCAACATCACTCGGACTTCCGTGTCTTTTCTTTGTGCCAGCATCGACGAGTGTCCGGCCTTCGTCGTCGACTGCTGATCCGCCTTCCCGTTTCGCCACACACCACGTCCCGGAGGACCAAGTGAGTGCTGCTAAGGAGGCTATACGCCAGGCGGGGATCATGATGGAGCAAGTGAAGGTGGTCCGGGAAGCCAGCCAGGCGGCCTATGATGCTAGCTCGGCTCTTCAGAGCAACGTCCAGGTCAGTTGGTGGCTGCTTGTTCTGTTAGGATATGCTACCTGAAAACTCTTCTTTCCGAAGATCTTTGCATCTGTACACCCACTGGGTGTGTCGATTGAATTCTTGAACTGGTGGGGGCACGCTGAGTGCACGCACTGAGTGTAGTCCCCGAGACTATGGTGGACTGCTGGCAGTCGACTATAGTCTTTACACTTTGAATTTCTTTGCTAACTTCTTCACTCGGTCTGGTCGGACCATGTCGAATGGAATCTTGGAACCGGTGGGGGCACGCTGACTGCACCCACTGGGTGTAGTTCCTGAGACTATGGTCGACTGCTGGTAGTCGACTATAGTCTAAAGAACTCTTTTTTTTTGTCTCTTTCGGTCGACTGATCGAACCGAGTCGGAAAGACCAGTGGGGGCACGCTAAGTGCACCCACTGGGTGTAGTCCCTGAGACTACTGTCGGATATTTTGATTCAGCTGTAGTCTTAGAAACGCAATGATTTTTCTTAGTCACTCGGAAGTAACCTATCTTTGATGTATGTCGATTGATTCTTCGCAGAAATCATGTGAGCTTGTGGCTCGCTATACTGAATTGGAAAACAAACAGATCCAACTCAACCTTGACTTGAAGCTTGCTCAGGAGAACTTGCGTAAGCAGAGACGAAGCAAAAGGTATGGCTGGTGAGAACTTGACGACTGTCTTTGTCTTTCTGTCCCTTCCTAATTCTGATCTCACTATCATTTTGCAGACAAAATGGAGGAGGCTCTGAAGAAGAAGGATCATGACCTTGCCGAGGCGCAGAAAACGGCTTTGAGCAAAACCAAGCTCGCGGAAGAGAAGCTGTCTTCAGTCGGAAAACTTGAAGAAGAGAACGCCAATCTGAAAGCTGCTCTCGACGCGGCCAACAAGGAGGTTAGCCGACTGAAGAACGACAAGATAGCTCTGAGCGACAAGGCTAGTGAACTGGCGGGGAAAAGGAACGATCTGGAGGCTTATCTGGGAGGGCTCGCCAAGAAGTTATTCCTCATGCTTGAAGGTAATTCCTTTTATCCGAGTGACTTGTTATCACTGAGTCATCACAGAACCATTAGCTTGAACTTGAGTTGTGTTTGCAGAATTCTGTCAGAACTTTGAAGAAGAGACTAGTCGAGTGGAGACAAGCCTGGACCCCATTAACTCCCTCGTGAAGGATGAAGCCGCCATGAACGTCCTCCGACTGGAGTTTCGTGTTGCTGCCATAGTGGACTATCTCGCTCGATTGAATTCCGCGGTGTCGCTCATTGACTCGACACTCTGGCCAGACGAGACGCTTCAAAATGACCTCGAGTCTTTAATGACTCGAGTTAATGACGTTCCAAGTCGAGTGCAGGAATGGAAAAAGTCTTCTGCCAGGTGTGGCGCTTATGTTGCTCTGTCCCTGGTCCGCGTTCACTGCAAGGAGGCGCGAGAGGAAAAGCTGGCGTCCATCAAAGTTGCCAACACCAAGAAGTACGACTTCCAATCTTTCATGGAGACTTTCATTGCTGCTGCCACTCGGATCACTGACGGGATCGACCTGGACCAGTTCGTCGCGCCTTCCAGTCCTCCACCTGAGGAGTAAAAAACTTCTATGCTTCGTCTTAAATTTGCCTCTGAATGCCGAGTGATCTTGTAATCGATAAACTTTAACAGGCTTGATGTCTGGGTACTTCTGCATCCGTAGGATGTTATCCAAACTTTAGTTATCATCGAATATGCTTTCATTTTGCCTTCGAGCGAACCTTGTTCTTTACTCGGAATATACTTCAGTGCTTGAAATGCAGCTCTGAGGTGGATCCAATCGACCTACACTTCATTGTTCTTGCAGGTAGGGATGGAGTTCAGATTGTACTTATGGCGCAGCTCCGCAGGAGAAGGTAACAGTCGACCTGCACCTCGTCGTCCTTGCAGATCGGGATGGAGCGCACGTTGTACTTGTGGCGTAGCTCCGAAGGAGAAGGTAACAGTCGACCTGCACCTCGTCGTCCTTGCAGATTGGAATGGGTTTCGTACTTAGGCGAGTACTGGACTGCAGCTAAGCCTCCGAGTGGGAGGGTTGCTCTCCACTCGGTAGGATTTTCAGATACTTAGGCGAGTACTGGACTGCAGCTAAGCCCTCGAGTGGGAGGTTTTCTCTCCACTCGGTAGGATTTTTCAATCTTAGGCGAGTACTAGACTGCAGCTAAGCCCCCGAGTGGGTTGTTTGCTCTCCACTCGGTAGGATTTTTCAACACTTAGGCGAGTACTGGACTGCAGCTAAGCCCCCGAGTGGGAGGTTTGCTCTTCACTCGGTAGGATTTTTCAACACTTAGGCGAGTACTGGACTACAGCTAAGCCCCCGAGTGGGAGGTTTGCTCTTCACTCAGTAGGATTTTTCAAACTTAGGCAAGTACTGGACTGCAGCTAAGCCTCCGAGGAGGGTTTTTTTGTGTCGTAGCTCTGAAGGGGAAGGTAACAGTCGACCTGTACCTTGTTGTCCTTGCAAAGCGCACATTGTATTAAATACTTAGGCGAGTACTTGGACTGCAGCTAAGCCCCCGAGTGGGAGGCTGGCTCCTCACTCGGTAGGATTTTCAACACTTAGGCGAGTACTTGGACTGCAGCTAAGCCCCCGAGTGGGAGGCTGGCTCACCACTCGATGAGGATTTTAAACACTTAGGCGAGTACTTGGACTGCAGCTAAGCCCCCGAGTGGGAGGCTGGCTCACCACTCGGTAGGATTTTAAACACTTAGGCGAGTACTTGGACTGCAGCTAAGCCCCTGAGTGGGAGTCTGGTTCACCACTCGATAGGATTTTCAGATACTTAGGAGAAACGGATTCGCAGCTAAGCCCCCGAGTGGGAGGCTGGCTCTCCACTCGGCTGGGATTTTTTTACAAACTTAGGCGAAATGGGTTCGCGGCTAAGCCACCCACTGGGGGAATTTCTCATGTAAACGAAAAATAATAACAATCACTGGGAAAATTATAACATTCTTGTCTTTGATAAACAAACTACAGAGGTACTTTTATTACATCTCACCCGAGTGAGTACTTAAGTGTAAAAGGGGCGGAGCAGCTCCGCATTCCAAGCTCGAGGCTAATCAATCTAGCGATCGACGTTGTAAAGATGGTATGCTCCATTGTGGAGAACTCTGGTGACGATGAAGGGACCTTCCCAAGTGGGAGCGAGCTTGTGTGGTTTCTGTGGATCCACTCGGAGGACCAAGTCTCCTTCTTGAAAGGTTCGACTCTTCACATTTCTAGCATGGAATCGACGCAAGTCCTGCTGATAGATGGTCGAGTGGATCAGGGCCATCTCTCTCTCCTCTTCAAGGAGGTCGACTACATCTTGCCGGGCTTGCTCAGCTTCATCTTCAGAGTAGAGTTCGACTCGGAGTGCATTGTGAAGCAGGTCACTCGGCAGAACTGCTTCAGCTCCATAGACCAGAAAGAATGGAGTTCTCCCAGTCGACCGAATAGGAGTGGTCCTCAATCCCCAAAGAACCGACGGAAGTTCGTCGACCCACGCCTCCCGCTGCATGCTTGAGATCACGCATCACCGAGGTTTCGATCCTTTGAGAATTAGGCCATTTGCTCGCTCTGCTTGTCCATTCGACCGGGGTGAGCAATCAAGCATAGTCGACTCACGTGCCTCGGGAGGCGCAAAAGGCTTTGAACTTGTCGAATCGAAGTTTGACCCATTGTTAGTGATGATGTTATGCGGAACTCCATATCTGAATATCAACTCTCCGATGAAACCGATAGCGATTACTGCGCATCAAGGTTCTTGATAGGTTTAGCTTCGATCCACTTCGTAAACTTGTCGACTACCACAAGCAAATGAGTGAAACCGCTTCTGCCAGTTCTCAGTGGTCCAATCATATCCAACCCCCAAACAACGAAAGGCCAGACGAGTGGAATGGTCTTCAATGCCGAGGCGGGTTTGTGCGACATATTGGAGTAGAACTGACATCCTTCACACTTGTCGACTATTTCCTTTGCCATTTCATTTGCTTTTGGCCAGTAAAATCCCGCTCGGTATGCTTTAGCCACAATGGACCGAGAGGACGCATGGAGACCACAGGTCCCCGAGTGGATATCATCAAGAATTATCGACCTTCTTCCGGCGTTATGCATTTACGGCCGACTCGATCGTGCTTTCTCTGAATAACTGTCCCTTGATCACAGTAAAGGCCTTGGATCGGCGGACGATCTGTCGAGCCTCTTCTTCGTTCTCCGGGAGCTCTTTCCTTAAGATATACGCGATGTACGACACCGTCCAGTCGGGAGTGATGACCACGACTTCCATGACCAGGTCGACCACAACTGGGACTTCAACTTCAGTCGGATCAGTGGCACTTTTTGGCTAAGGAGCTTCTTCGGTGAAAGGATCCTCTTGAACTGACGGTGTGTGGATGTGCTCCAAAAACACATCACTGGGAATGGCTTCCCTCTTGGACCCTATTTTTTCCAAATCGTCAGCAGCTTGATTTTTCAGTCGGGGCACATGATGAAGCTCTAACCCCTCGAACTTCTTCTCTAGCTTCCTCACTGCATTGCAATAACCAGTCATGGCTGGACTTCTGACGTCCCACTCCTTCATCACTTGATTGACCACTAAATCTGAGTCATCAGAGACCAGGAGGCGATTTGACGCTGAGTGAAATGGCCATACGCAACCCATACAACAGTGCTTCGTATTCTGCTTCATTGTTGGAAGAATTAAAGTGAATCTGGAGCACATATATGAGCTTATCTCCTTCGGTGGAAACCAACACTACCCTAGTACCGGAACCATTCAGCATCTTGGAACCGTCAAAGAACATGGTCCAGTGCTCCGAGTGAACTTGAGTCGGTAATTGCTATTCGATCCACTCGGCGATGAAATCTGCTACTGCTTGGGACTTGATGGCTCTCTTTGCCTCAAACTTGATATCAAGGGGAAGGAGTTCAATCGCCCATTTCGCCACTCGACCAATTGCATCTCTGTTGTGCAGAATCTCTGATAATGGGGTGTCTCTGACGACTGTAATGGAATGATCAAAGAAGTAATGATCAACCTTCTTCATGGTCATATAAATCCCATAAACAAGCTTCTGATAATGAGGGTATCTTTGTTTTGATGGGGTCAATACTTCAGAAAGATAGTATACTGGGCGCTGAACTTTGAAGGCTTTTCCTTCTTCTTCCCGCTCGACCGTAAGTACTGTACTGACAACTTGTCCTGTGGCTGCAATATAAAGCAACAACGGCTCCTTGCTGATTGGGGCAGCAAGCATCGGCTGGGTGGAGAGCAGAGCTTTGAGCTCTGCAAACGCTGCATCAGCTTCAGGAGTCCACTCGAACTTGTCTGACTTCTTCATCACCGGTAAAGAGGCAATGCCTTTTCACCGAGGCGAGAGATGAATCGACTTAAAGCGGCCAAGCATCCAAGAAGCTTCGGACATCGCACACGCACGTATGCGTTTCATTCGGAGTATAGTGCCAACTTTTTTCGGTTTGCGTCGATTCCTCGTTCGGAAACGAAAGCCGGTAACTTTCCGCCAGGACTAATGTGCACCTTGATGGATTAAGCTTGATATCATACCTCCGAGATTGGCAAATGTTTCAGCAAGGTCGACCAACAGGCTCGGAACCTTTCCGTGACTTGACCACTATATCATCCATGTATGCTTCCACATTCCGACTGATTTGAGTGAGCAAACACTTGAATCATCCTCATGAACGTGGCTCCAGCATTCTTGAGGCCGAATGGCATGGTGACATAATGTAAACACCGTAATGGAGTGATGAAAGCTGTTTTGATCTCGTCGGGTCCATACAGACGGATCTGATGGTACCCGGAATAGGCGTCTAAGAAAGACAACCGCTCACATCCCGCAGTTGAGTCGACTATTTGGTCGATGAGGGGAAGAGGAAAATGATCTTTCGGGCAGGCCCGATTGATATGTTTGAAGTCGATGCACATGCAAAGTGAATTGTCCTTCTTAGGGACCATGACAACATTGGCGAGCCACTCGGAGTGATAAATCTCTCGGATAAACTCTGCTGCTAAGAGCCGAGCCACTTCCTCGCCAATGGCCTTTCTCTTCTGGACGGCGGACCGTCGAAGATGTTCTTTGATAGGTTTAACTTTTGAGTCGACTCGTAGGCGATGCTCAGCCAGTCCTCTGGGAACACCAGGCATGTCAGCAGGCTTCCATGCGAAGATGTCCCAGTTCTCACGGAGGAACTGGATGAGCGCTTCTTCCTATTTGGAGTCGAGTGTTGTTGAGACGTGAGTCGGAGTAGCATTGGGATCAGTCGGGTGAATATGAATCAGTTTCGTCTCATCGGACGACTGAAATGCTGATTCCGTAGCGGGCTTCTTGGCTCGCAACAAATCACTCGGATCTGCAGTCTTCTATTATTCTTGCAGCTCTACCACTGCCATCTGAGCATCAGCGATCTTAGAGCCTTTTTGAAAACACTCTTCTGCTTTCTTCCTATTGCCAGTGACAGTGATCACACCTTTGGGACCTGGCATCTTCAGTTTGAGGTACACATAACATGGTCGAGCCATGAAACGTGCATATGCCGTCCTCCCCAGGATAGCGTGATAAGCGCTCTGGAAATCCACGACCTCAAAGGTCAACTTTTCCGTACGAAAATGTTTTGAATCACCGAAAACCACATCAGGAGCAATTTGGCCGAGTGACTCAGCCTTCTTTCCAGGAATGAATCCATGGAAGCTCATGTTGCTGGTGCTGAGTCTGGACATCGGAATGCCCATCCCTTTCAACGTCTCTGCATACAATATGTTCAGGCCATCGCCACCATCCATCAACACTTTGGTCACCGAGTGCCTTCGATGACCGGGTCGACCATCAACGCTTGCCTCCTGTGGTGGCAATGTGTGTAGGATGATCGGACTGGTCGAATGTAATGGCGATCCGGGACCATTTCAGATAATTGGGTGTCATTTGGTGCGATATATTCACCTCTCGGTTGATAACTTTCAATCGACTTTTTGCTTTCAACGCCGCAAAAATCATCGAGTGGAATTGACACGGGGTATCCACCGTCACTATCTTCCTTGTCCTCAACTTTGTCTCGACTCCTTCTCCTTGTCCTTGGGCTGCTTCCTCGAACCGCTGAATCAAGAGCCGACATCGCCGAGTGGTATGCTTCGGGTAAATGAGTTTACCCTCTTCATCTTTCTTTGTGTGAATGTGACATGGCAAGTCCAACACATCATTTCCATCTTGGTCTTTCACTTTCTTGGGGTTCCAAGGCCCCTTGGGTTTCCCCTTGAACTTTCCTGGAGTCACGGCCAAGGCTTCTCCAGGAGCAGCTGGCTCGGCTTTCCGCTTCTGTTTCCGACTGGAGTTTCTTCCGCCGGCTTCATTAATGGCTGACTTGTATTTACCACTCTGGAGCCGATCTTCTTCTTCACCATTGGCATACTTGGTGGCAATCTCCATCATTCGACTTAGGGTCATATCTCCGGTCCGACCGAATTTCAAACTCAACTCTCTGTTCTTGATGCCTTCCTTGAAGGCACAGACTGCCTGATGATCAGACACATTCTCTACCGTGTGATGCAATGTAATCCATCTCTGGATGTAATCCCTCAGAGTTTCATTCGACTTCTGCACACACGACTGCAACTCATCAATCCTGCTGGCGCTTGCAAGTTCCTTCAAATGTCTGACAAACACTCGGGCAAGATCTTCCCAAGTGTAAATACTTTGGGTGCTAATCGATTCAACCATGCTCGCCGAGCCCTCCAACATAAGAGGCAGGTGTTTCATGGCCACTTCATCGTTGCCGCCGCCAATCTGAACAGCCACTCGGTAGTCCTCAAGCCGTATCCGGCTTGGACTCACCGTGAACTTATCGACTCCGATCGCCAACCTTGAAGTTGGGAGGAATCACCGCGGCTCGATGGCTCTGCTAAAACACTCTGGTCCTGAGACGTGTACTCTGCTGCTGGCGGGTGCATTTCTGTCATGGCCTTCTCGGTGAGCTCTGTTCCTGTCGACCAAGCCTTGAACGATGATGGATCTCGCATCAAAGCCTGGTTCCCTGGGGTCGACTGGAATCCTTCGCCCAAGACTTTGTCAAGGCGTCTGTCATCTTCTTTGTCGAGGCGCATACGACCCACCCCTTGGGGAGGAGTGGGCACTCGACGTCGATCATCACGATCGAATCGGTCCTCATACTGATCACGCCGGCCTCCATGTCCCTCACGCCTCGGGGGCGATCTTGGGCTATGTGCCGACTGGACTGTATTCGCAGCGACGGATCTGCTGTGAATCCTGTTCCGCGACTACGATATAGCTGAATTTTGATCTCCTGCTGCCCGGAGCAAATCTCTAATCTGGAGGAAACCTCTACTAGCCTCCGACTGGGAAGGCTGAATGGACTCTGCTATACGGGCTGCAGCTTCTAGATTCTGAATGGGAGTTCGGTATACCTGAGTCGGTTGTGGAAAGAGTTGACGGCGACTGGACGACGGGACCCGTTGTTGTGCTCGTTCGTCGAGCACTCGCTGGAGATTTTCCAGTCGAGTGCGCCCAAGTTGGCTGTTGGCGCGCATCTTCCAAGGCACGGGCCTCGGGGGTTTCTCCAATGATAGGAGTGTGAAGCGCATCCATGTTCCGGCGGCGAAGCTCCTCCCTCTGCAGCAAAGTGAGGGGCTCGGGTTGGTACTCTTCGTGAGCCTGCGCTGGCTCGCCTCCGCCAACGCCTCCGTCGGCGCAGGGGAAACCAGGAGGACTGCGTGGTCCGTCGACCATTAGAACCTCCGCCGCTGGATCACTGCTATCGCACTCGAATGCAGTCTCTGCGGAGCCAGTCGACAGATCGAACATGCCGTAGAGAGATTCGTCGGGCTCGATTGCCGCGACTTAAGGGGTGGTCAACTGGCGGGCCACCGCGTGCCTCACCCACCGCTGAAGCCTCGACCGACCAGAGCGCTTGCGCCGGCGAGAGACTGGGAGGGAGGACGGCACAAGAGCCGATCGATATTGGGTCGACGGCTGCCGCAGGAGGACGCCGCGGACGCACGCGCGAAAGTGCATTGCCCCGCGGACGGGAAGTGCGTAGACGTCGAGTGGAGCCTCCTTCAACCAAGCGGAGTCGTCGGCGATGAACGTGAGCGCACCGAGACGGATCTCGCGGCCCTCAACCCAAACTCCACCTGAAACCATGATGAATGGGATCGGAAAAACTGCAACTTCTCCAACAAGTCGCTAAGACACCTGCCCCACGGTGGCGCCAAATCGTCGTGGTTCTAAGCCCCGACAAAGAGAATGGGGGTAGGTATGGTGAGGCAAGATCCTAGCTATGGAGTAGTTGTATACGCAAGATGTTTACTGAGTTCAGGCCCTTCTCGAGGAAGTAACAGCCCCACGCCTCGAGCCCGGAGGCAATGATCGTATTATATGCGTATGAGTTACAGTGGGTGCGAACCCTTTACACCGAGGAGGGGTGGCTTATATAGAGTTCGCTGCACCCTCCAAAATTTCGGTTATGTAGGGATTAAGGTACATTAAGAGAGGGAGCATCGTAACGTCCCACATAAAGTGCTATGATGACCATAAAGCCATTTAATGACCGGCCGTTTACGTGCAGACTGACTGTAGATCTTCTGGCGGTCGAGTGGTTGGCTGGTGGTCGAGTGTCTTCAGGTCCGTCGAGTGGAATCCTTCCAGGTCGACTGAAAGGTGCTTTCTTCAAGAGATGTCCTTGGGGAGGGTATCTTGGACAGGTCCATGACCCTACCCTAGGTACATGACTTCATCACCGACTGCCCGTAGGAATCCCCTTTCCAACTCATTGGCCGAAGTCGAGTCTAGGCATTGCAAACTTTTACTAACATGGCTGTGTGTCTTACGGGCACACGTTGCCATTGGGTGGTAGTAGGATCTTTTATTCCTCGACCTATACTCTGGGACTCTGACATCTCTTCTATTTGGGTTAAATGATTTTATCAACAACAAAGGGTATCCTAAAGGTCACACGATTTTATCAACAACAGGTTAATAAGCTCGAGGAGGAGAATCGTATCCTAAAGGGCATCATCGCCAAGAATATTTCACAAACAACAAAGAAGGAGACATAATCACATGGGTATGGGCACTCCCCTTGGCAACTGCCAAGCTTGGGGGAGGTGCCCCGGTATCGTATCACGATCACATCTCCTATCTTTACCGTTTTTCTTAGTTCGATCCTATTAGTAGTATCTTGTTCTAGTAGAATAAAGTTTATGGCATGATCTAGTTTTTGAGTTTTGCTTTATGATCTCTCTATGTAATCGAGTCCGTGAGCTATATAATAAAGATTAGTGTTGAGTCAAGGGCTTGATTATTTTGTCATGATCTTGAGTGAATAAAAGAAAAGAGAAAAAGAATAAAAAGAAACAAAGAGTTCATAGTGATCTTATTGAGAGTAATTACTTCACATAGAAAGGGTATGATGTTTGAAAGTTGTTGGGAGTTGGCAAACATAGTTTTGGTCATCGTTGCAATTAATAGGAAGTAATAAGGAAAGAGAGGTTTCACATATAGATATACTATTATTGACATCTTTTATGATTGTGAGCACTCATTAAAATATGACGTGCTAAAGAGTTGATGTTGGACAAGGAAGACAATGTAATGGGTTATGTTCTCTTATATCTGAGATAAAGTATATTGTCATGGATCTCCCAACATGTTGAGCTTGCCTTTCCCCCTCGTGCTAGCCAAATTCTCAGCACCAAGTAGAGATACTACTTGTGCTTCCAAAAACCCTTAAACCAGTTTTGCCATGAGAGTCCACCATATCTACCCATGGATTGAGTAAGATCCTTCAAGTAAGTTGTCATCGGTGCAAAGCAATAAAATTGCTCTCTAAATATGTATGATTGATTGGTGTGGGAGAAATAAGCTTTATACGATCTTGTGATGTGGAAGAAATAAAAGCGACGGACTGCATAATAAAGGTTCATATCACAAGTGGCAATATAAAGTGACGTTCTTCTGCATTAAGATTTTGTGCATCCAACCATAAAAGCGCATGGAAACCTCTGCTTCCCTCTGCGAAGGGCCTATCTTTTATTATTATCTTCTACCTTATGCAAGAGTCATGGTGATATTCACCTTTTATTTTTACATTTTATCCTTTGGCAAGCACAGTGTGTTGGAAAGATCCTAATTGATATATCTAATTGGATGTAGGGGGCATGAGTTATTATTGTTGACATTACCCTTGAGGTAAAAGGTTGGGAGGCGAAACTATAAGCCCCTATCTTTCTCTGTGTCCAATTAAAACTCCATAAACACAAGTATCCCGTGAGTGTTAGCAGTTATGAAAGACTAAATGATAGTTGAGTATGTGGACTTGCTATTAAGCTCTGACATAGACTCTTTCTGATGTTATGATAAATTGCAATTGCTTCAATGACTGAGATTATAGTTTGTTGGTTTCAATAAAGCTTATGATTCAGATTCTGCAAAGGTGAATGGATTATTACTTGAACATAAGAAATCATATGACAATATCTATATATGTTGCTGTCATGAGAATAATCATGATGCCTTCATGTCCGTATTTTATTTTTTATCAACGCCTCTACCTCTAAACAAGGAGAAATATTTATCGTTATCGGCTTTCGCTTGAGGACAAGCGAGGTCTAAGCTTGGGGGAGTTGATATGTCCATTTTGCATCATGCTTTTGTATCGATATTTATTGCATTATGGGCTGTTATTACACATTATGTTACAATACTTATGCCTATTCTCTCTTATTTTACAAGGTTTACATAAGGAGGGAGAATGCCGTAGCTGGAATTCGGAAATTTGGAAAAGGAGCAAATATTAGAGACCTATTCTGCACAACTCCAAAAGTCCTGAAACTCCACGAAAGTCATTTTGGGAAATAATAAAATATCCAATGGAAGAAGTTCACTGAGGGGCCCCACCGCCACGAGGGTGGGGGCGCGCTTCTACCTCGTGGGCCCCCGTGGCCCTCCGATGCCCATCTTCCGCTATATGAGGTCTTTTCACGAGGAAAAATCATAAGCAACCTTTCGACTAAACTCGCCGCCACGAGGCGGAACCTCATGGAACCAATCTAGGGCTCGGCAGAGCCGTTCGCCGGGGACACTTCCTCCGGGAGGGGGAAATCATCGTCAACGTCATCACCAACGCTCCTCTCATCGGGAGAGGGCAATCTCCATCAACATCTTCACCAGCACCATCTCCTCTCAAAACCCTAGTTCATCTCTTGTATCCAATTCTTGTCTCCAAGTCCGGGATTGGTACTAGTAGGTTGCTAGTAGTGTTGATTAATCCTTGTAGTTGATGCTAGTTGGTTTATTTGGTGGAAGATCATATGTTCAGATCCTATATGCATATTAATACCCCTCTGATTATGAATATGAATATGCTTTGTGAGTAGTTACGTTTGTTCCTGAGGACATGGGAGAAGTCTTGCTATTAGTAGTCATGTGAATTTGGTATTCGTTCGATATTTTGATGAGATGTAAGTTGTCTATCCTCTAGTGGTGTTATGTGAACGTCGACTACATAACACTTCACCATTATTTGGGCCTAGAGGAAGACATTGGGAAGTAATAAGTAGATGATGGGTTGCTAGAGTGAGAGAAGCTTAAACTCTAGTTTATGCGTTGCTTCGTAAGGGGCTGATTTGGATCCATATGTTTCATGCTATGGTTAGGTTTACCTTAATACTTTTGTTGTTGTTGCTGATGCTTGCAATAGAGGTTAATCATAAGTGGGATGTTTGTTCAAGTAAGAATAGCACCCAAGCACCGGTCCACCCACATATCAAATTATCAACGCACCGAACGCGAACCATATGAACATGATGAAAACTAGCTTGACGATATTCCCATGTGTCCTCGGGAGCGCTTTTCCTATTATAAGAGTTTGTCCAGGCTTGTCCTTTGCTACAAAAAGGATTGGGCCACCTTCCTGCACTTTATTTACTTTTGTTACTTGTTGCTCGTTACAAATTATCCTATCACAAAACTATCTGTTACCACTTATTTCAGTACTTGCAGAGAATACCTTGCTGAAAACCGCTTATCATTTCCTTCTGCTCCTCATTGGGTTCGACACTCTTACTTATCGAAAGGACTACGATAGATCCCCTATACTTGTGGGTCATCATAGTTCATCACAGAAATCGGTTCCTGTGACACCTACACCAATTAGTGAGGAAGCTAATGATGTTGATCATGAAACTTCAGATCAAGTTACTACCGAACCTCGTAGGTCAATTAGAGTAAGATCGGCACCAGAGTGGTACGGTAATCCTATTATGGAGGTCATGTTACTTGACCAAGGCAAACCTATGAACTATGAAGAAGCGATGGTGAGCCCAGATTCCGCAAAATGGCTTGAGGCCATGAAATCTGAGATGGGATCCATGTATGAGAACAAAGTGTGGACTTTGGTTGACTTGCCCGATGATCGGCAAGCCATAGAGAATAAATGGATCTTTAAGAAGAAGACTGACGCTGACGGTAATGTTACTGTATGCAAAGCTCGACTTGTTGCGAAAGGTTTTCGACAAGTTCAAGAGGTTGACTACGATGAGACTTTCTCACCCGTAGCGATGCTTAAGTCTGTCCGAATCATGTTAGCAATTGCCACATTTTATGATTATGAAATTTGGCAAATGGATGTAAAAACTGCATTCCTGAATGGATTTCTGGAAGAAGAGTTGTATATGATGCAACCAGAAGGTTTTTTCGATCCAAAGGGAACTAACAAAGTGTGCAAGCTCCAGCGATCCATTTATGGACTGATGCAAGCCTCTCGGAGTTGGAATAAACATTTTGATAGTGTGATCAAAGCATATGGTTTCATACAGACTTCTGGAGAAGCCTGTATTTACAAGAAAGTGAGTGGGAGCTCTGTAGCATTTCTAATATTATATGTGGATGACATATTGCTGATTGGAAATGATATAGAATTTCTGGATAGCATAAAAGGATACTTGAATAAGAGTTTTTCAATGAAAGACCTCGGCGAAGCTGCAGACATATTGGGCATCAAGATCTATAGAGATAGATCAAGACGCTTAATTGGACTTTCACAAAGCACATACCTTGACAAAGTTTTGAAAAAGTTCAAAATGGATCAAGAAAAGAAAGGGTTCTTGCCTGTGTTACAAGGTGTGAAGTTGAGTCAGACTCAATGCCCGACCACTAAAAAAGATAGAGAGAAAATGAAAAGTGTTCCCTATGCTTCAGCCATAGGCTCTATCATGTATGCAATGCCGTGTACCAGACCTGATGTGTGCCTTGCTATTAGCTTAGCAGGGAGGTACCAAATTAATCCAGGAGTGGATCACTGGACAGCGGTCAAGAACATCCTGAAATACCTGAAAAGGACTAAGGATATGTTTCCCATTTATGGAGGTGACAAAGAGCTCATCGTAAATGGTTACGTCGATGCAAGCTTTGACACTGATCCGGACGATTCTAAATCGCAAACCAGATACGTGTTTATATTGAACGGTGGAGCTATCACTTGGGCAGTTCTAAACAAAGCATCGTGGCGGGATCTACGTGTGAAGCAAAGTACATAGCTGCTTCGGAAGCAGCAAATGAAGGAGTCTGGATGAAGGAGTTCATATCCGATCTAGGTGTCATACCTAGTGCATCGGGTCCAATGAAAATCTTTTGTGACAATACTGGTGCAATTTCCTTGGCAAATGAATACAAATTTCACAAGAGAACCAAGCACATCAAGAGACGCTTCAACTCCATCCGGGATCAAGTCCAGGTGGGAGACATAGAGATTAGCAAGATACATACGGATCTGAATGTTGGAGACCCATTGACTAAGCCTCTTCCACGAGCAAAACATGATCAACACCAAGACTCCATGGGTGATAGAATCATTACTGTGTAATCTAGATTATTGACTCTGGTGCAAGTGGGAGACTGAAGGAAATATGCCCTAGAGGCAATAATAAAGTTATTATTTATTTCCTCATATCATGATAAATGTTTATTATTCATGCTAGAATTGTATTAACCGGAAACACAATACATGTGTGAATACATAGACAAACATAGTGTCACTAGTATGCCTCTACTTAACTAGCTCGTTAATCAAAGATGGTTGAGTTTCCTAGCCATAGACATGAGTTGTCATTTGATTAACGGGATCACATCATTAGGAGAATGATGTGATTGACTTGACCCATTCCGTTAGCTTAGCACTTGATCGTTTAGTTTACTGCTATTGCTTTCTCCATGACTTATACATGTTCCTATGACTATGAGATTATGCAACTCCCGAATACCGGAGGAACACTTTGTGTGCTACCAAACGTCACAATGTAACTGGGTAATTATAAAGGTGTTCTACAGGTGTCTCCGATGGTACTTGTTGAGTTGGCATAGATCGAGATTAGGATTTGTCACTCCGATTGTCGGAGAGGTATCTCTGGGCCCTCTCAGTAATGCACATCACTCTAAGCCTTGCAAGCAATGTGACTAATTAGTTAGTTGCGGGATGATGCATTATAGAACAAGTAAAGAGACTTGCTAGTAACGAGATTGAGTTAGGTATTGAGATACCGACGATCGAATCTCGGCCAAGTAACATACCGATGACAAAGGGAACAACTTATGTTGTTATGCGGTTTGACCGATAAAGATCTTCATAGAATATGTAGGAACCAATATGAGCATCCAGGTTCCGCTATTGGTTATTGACCAGGGACATGTCTCGGTCATGTCTGCATAGTTCTCGAACCCGTAGGGTCCGCACGCTTAAAGTTCTATGACGATCGGTATTATGAGTTTTTGTGCTTTGATGTAACGAAGGTAGTTCGGAGTCCCAGATATGATCACAGACATGACGAGGAGTCTCGAAATGGTCGAGACGTAAAGATCGATATATTGGACGACTATGTTGGGACACCGGAAGTGTTTCAGGAGGTTTCAGACATATACCGGAGTACCGGGGGGTTACCGGAACCCCCCCCCCCCGGGAGTGTAATGGGCCTATTGGGCCTTAGTGGAGAAGAGGAGGGGCGGCCAGGGCAGGCCGCGCGCCCCCTCCCCCTCTAGTCCGAATTGGACAAGGAGGGGGGCGGCGCCCCCCTTTCCTTCCTCCTCTCTCCTTCCCTTCCCCCTTCTCCTACTCCTACTAGGAAAGAAGGAGTCCTACTCCCGGTGGGAGTAGGACTCCCCCCTTGGCGCGCCCTCCTCCTTGGCCGGCCGCCTCCCCCCTAGCTCCTTGATATACGGGGGCAGGGGGGCACCTCAAGACACAACAATTCATCATTGATCTCTTAGCCGTGTGCGGTGCCCCCCTCCACCATAATCCACCTCGGTCATATCGTAGCGGTGCTTAGGCGAAGCCCTGCGTCGGTAACTTCATCAACACCGTCACCACGCCGTCGTGCTGACGGAATTCTCCCGCGAAGCTCTACTAGATCGTGAGTTCGTGGGACGTCACCGAGCTGAACGTGTGCAGTCTATGGAGGTACCATAAATTCGGTGCTGGGATCGGTCGATCGTGAAGACGCACCACTACATCAACCGCGTTGTCATAACGCTTCCGCTTACGGTCTACGAGGGTATGTAGACGTCACTCTCCCCTCTCGTTGCTATGCATCACCATGATCTTGCATGTGCGTATGATTTTTTTTTTGAAATTACTACGTTCCCCAACACGAGGATCACCGAGGGGTCGAGGGTCAAGGGTTGAGGATCGCCAAGGGGTCGAGGGTCACTATGCTGTGCTAGGAGGGCACCCAAACCCTAGAAAAAAGCGTTGTCGATCTCCTACCCCCTCCCGCCCCTACCCGACAAATCTCGAGGCCACCCAAACCACTAGAAGAAAACTCCGGTAACTTCGACATGAGGGGGACGTCGATCAACCCCCTCTCGCCTGACCAACTCTCGAGGACATCCAAACCCTAGAAAAAAACGTTGTCGATCTCCTACCCCCTCCCGCCCCTACCCGACAAACTCTCGAGATTTATAAGAGATTTATCAAGAATGCCCCCATTATGGATGTGCATAATTAAGTTGATCCATATTTTTCCTGATCACATCTACGCTTCTTTATGTGCACGTTCTCTTGTGTCAAAGTATTAAAGAAATACATGGCTTAATCATTAGCCGGAAGTAACAGGCGCATGATGGTATGAAGCTCTCCAAAGTTATTTTGGAACTGAGTCCTGATAGGTACTTCGCTTTTTGGTACGAAGTTCAGCAAAGGCCATCCAAATAGCGATATTCGAAAGGCTCTTGCTGAACTTCGTACCAAAAAGCTAATTATCCTATCCGGGACTTCGTTCCAATTTTTTTTGGAGAGCTTCGTACCATTATGCTCCTGTTACTTCTGGCTAATAATGAAGCCATGGTTTTCTTGAATCCTTTGACACTAGAAAACATGACATATAGAAGGGTAGATGAGATCAGGAAAAATAAGGACCATTTTCTGCACGTCCAGAATGGCGCCATTTTGTTAAATCCCTTGTTTGACATTCATGAGAGAGGCGGTCCGGACGTTGGACATTCATGATAGAGGTGGTCCGGTACGGTCGCCGGACATGTCATGTGATAGGTAGTATTTTTTTGTTCATATAAAACTCTGATAACTCTTCAACAGGAGGGGGGACGTCGATCAACCCCCTGTCGCCCGACCAAACCTAGAAGCGTCGAGGCCACCCCTGAAGGAAATATGCCCTAGAGGCAATAATAAAGTTGTTATTTATATTTTCTTATATCATGATAAATGTTTATTATTCATGCTAGAATTTTATTAACCGGAAACTTAGTACATGTGTGAATACATAGACAAACAGAGTGTCCCTAGTATGCCTCTAATAGACTAGCTTGTTAATCAAAGATGGATAAGTTTCCTGACCATAGGCATGTGTTGTCATTTGATGAACGGGATCACATCATTAGAGAATGGTGTGATGGACAAGACCCATTCGTTAGCTTAGCATTAATGATCGTTTAGTTTTATTGCTATTGCTTTCATCATGACTTATACATGTTCCTCTGACTATGAGATTATGCAACTCCTGAATACCGGAGGAACACCTTGTGTGCTATCAAACGTCACAACATAAATGGGTGATTATAAAGATGCTCTATAGGTGTCTCCGATGGTGTTTGTTGAGTTGGCATAGATCGAGATTAGGATTTGCCACTCCGTGTTTCGGAGAGGTATCTCTAGGCCCACTCGGTAATGCTCATCACTATAAGCCTTGCAAGCAATGTGACTAATGAGTTAGTTGCGGAATGATGCATTACAGAACGAGTAAAGAGACTTGCCAGTACGGAGATTGAACTAGGTATGGTGATACCGACGATCGAATCTCGGGCAAGTAACATACCGATGACCAAGGGAACAACATATGTTGTTATGCGGTTTGACCGATAAAGATCTTCATAGAATATGTAGGAGCCAATATGAGCATCCAGGTTCCGCTCTTGGTTATTGACCGGAGATGTGTCTCGGTCATGTCTACATAGTTCTCGAACCCGTAGGGTCCGCACGCTTAATGTTCGATGACGATTTGTATTATGAGTTATGTGATTTGATGTACCGAAGTTTGTTCGGAGTCCCGGATGAGATCACAGACATGACGATGAGTCTCAAAATGGTCGATAGATAAAGATTCATATATTGGAAGGTTGCATTTGGACATCGAAATGGTTCTGCGTGGTTCGGGCATTTTTTCGGAGTACTAGGAGGTTATCGAAACCCCCCGGGAGAAGTATTGGGCCCATTGGGCCTTATTGGAGGAGAGGAGAGAGACCACGCGAGATGGGCGCGCCCCCCTTGCCCAAACCGAATTGGACTAGGGGAGGGGGACGGCCCCCCTCTTTCCTTCCCCCTCTCCCCCTCTCTCTCCCTTCCCTTTCCCTCCGGTGGAAGAAAGGAAAGGGGGAGGGGGGCGAATCCTACTTGGACTAGGAGTCCAAGTAGGACTCCCCCTTTGGCGCACCCTACCTGGTCGGGCTCCTCTCTCCCTCCCTCCTTTATATACGTGGCAGGGGCACTAAGGGAGTCCTGGACTAAGGGGTTCTCGGGCGTCCGGCCTGTTATACATGGGCCGGACTGGTGGGCTGCGAAGACATGAAGACCGAAGACTCTAACCGTGTCCAGATTGGACTCTCCTTGGCGTGGAAGGCAAGTTAGGCGACCAAATATGAAGATTCCTTCTTATGTAACCGACTCTATGTAACCCTAGATCCCTCCGGTGTCTATATAAACCGGAGGGCGTAGTCCGGAAAGGTATACTCATTACCATAGTCATACAGGCTAGGCCTCTAGGGTTTAGCCATTACGATCTCGTGGTAGATCAACTCTTGTAACACTCATATTCATAAAGATCAATCAAGCAGGAAGTAGGGTATTACCTCCATAGAGAGGGCCCGAACCTGGGTAAACATCGTGTCCCCCGTCTCCTGCAACCATCGACCTTAGACTTCATCGGAGGTGCGCCGTGACGCGGCCCGATATAGAGGCGCCGCACACCCTCTCTGCTTCACAGATGAAGTACTGGATCACGAATTCCCCGAGGGGTTCAAGCCCGTCAATATCGAATCATACAACGGAACAACCGATCCCGCAGTATGGATCGAAGATTTTATTCTCCACATACATATGGCCCGAGGAGATGACCTCCACGCCATCAAATACTTCCCACTAAAATTAAAAGGGCCAGCTAGACACTGGCTAAATAGCCTGCCTGAAAATTCCATCGGCAGTCGGGAGGACTTGGAAGAAGCTCTTCTTGACAACTTCCAAGGCACTTATGTCCGGCCACCAGACGCCGATGACTTAAGTCTTATAGTTCAACAACCTAAAGAATCAGCCAGAAAATTCTGGACTAGGTTCCTAACCAAAAAGAACCAGATCGTTGACTGTCCGGATGTCAAGCCTCGGCGGCCTTCAAACACAAAGCATCCATGATTTAATGGCTCGCCTGCCACCTCGGCCAAGAAAAGCTGAAATCCATGGCAGCCCTCACGGCACTCATGTCCCGCTTTTGCGCGGGTGAGGATAGTTGGCTGGCTCATAGTACAAACACATCCAACGAGGCAGGCCCCTCCGAGGCCAAAAACAGCACCCGCAAGCTCCGGCGCAATAAACACAAACGCTGAAGTAATGGCGATAACACCGATGACACGGCAGTTCACGCCGGATTCAGCGGCTCCAAGTCCGGCCAGCAGAAGAAGCC
Source organism: Aegilops bicornis (assembly GCA_021605145.1). Lineage (NCBI taxonomy): Eukaryota > Viridiplantae > Streptophyta > Magnoliopsida > Poales > Poaceae > Aegilops > Aegilops bicornis. The sequence goes on along the minus strand of CM038673.1, from coordinate 610,553,840 downwards.
CTACAAAAGGAACAATGAGGGACCATCCAGCTAGGACTGCATACTCGACCGTCCATGCCAAATACATGGCACCCCAGACAAACAAGCCAATCATACCAACAGGGATTGTTGGGTTTTTAAACAGGCTGGCAAGTTAAATGCCGAGACAAGGAAAAGGGATCACAAAGCAAGGACGAGGACGAAGAGCCCTGGCAGCCGAACACTGGGGGGCATAAGAAGTTTTCCCCTCAAGTCAAAACGGTGAACATGATATACGCTACACACATCCCCAAAAGGGAGCGCAAGCGAGCATTCAGGGACGTCTATGCGGTAGAGCCAGTCGCCCCGAAATTCAATCCGTGGTCGTCATTCCCGATCACCTTCGATCGTCAAGATCATCCAACTAGTATCCGCCATGGCGGTTCGGCCGCACTGGTCCTCGACCCAATCATCGACGGATTTGACCTAACACGAGTCCTAATGGACAGTGGTAGCAACCTCAACCTGCTCTATCAGAATACAGTGCGTAAAATGGGCATTAATCCCTCACGAATCAATCCCCGAAATTCAATCCGTGGTCGTCATTCCCGATCACCTTCGATCGTCAAGATCATCCAACTAGTATCCGCCATGGCGGTTCGGCCGCACTGGTCCTCGACCCAATCATCGACGGATTTCACCTAACACGAGTCCTAATGGACAGTGGTAGCAACCTCAACCTGCTCTATCACAATACAGTGCGTAAAATGGGTATTAATCCCTCACGAATCAAGCCCACAAAGACTACCTTTAAAGGAGTCATACCAGGCGTAGAGGCCCGTTGCACGCGCTCAATCACGCTGGAAGTGGTCTTCGGTTCCCCGGACAACTTCCGAAGCGAAGAGTTAATCTTCAATACCGTCCCCTTCCGCAGCGGCTACCACGCACTTTTTGGACGAACTACATTTGCTAGATTCAACGCAGTGCCGCACTATGCTTATCTCAAGCTCAAGATGCCCGGTCCACGCGGCGTCATAATAGTCAACGGAAACACTGACGCTCCCTCCGAACAGAGGAGCACACAGCCACCCTAGTAGTAGAGGTACAGAGCGGCCTTCTCAAGCAGAACCGAAATCCAGCTGCCGAGCCCCTGGACATCACTAAGACAGTCCAAACCACACTACAACAGGACGGTTTGGCTCGTCAAGAGACCGACTAGCAATTCGGCCTCCGTCCCGGTCCTGATGAGGTAGTCGCATCTGCACCTCGCGTACATAATTACGCACTCAAAATTCCATGGGCATGACGGAGGCACAACTAGTTTGTGATCCACAGTTCGGCTACACCGATCCCGGACTCACTAGTATCTTTGCTATTTCCTTTTTTTTTCATTTTTCTTCTCTTTATTCTTTTTCAGGTATATTTTATACAGGCCTCCTCCGATGGCCTGATTACCGGTCCTGTCAAAGGACAAGTACACCAGATTGGCGTAGAGCAAGGGCACACAGGGGAAGCCCTAGAGGGCAATTCAACGACTACTCTACCTATTTTTCAGTACCCAAATGCAGCTCTCCTCTGGTTTTGGCATGTTAAATAGCCAGTTGCTTAAAGCATTACTTGTATAAACGCACTTTGATGCATTAACCCAACTACAATGGAAACAGTTTACGGCCCACGTCAAGGGGCCCCAAATATTACCTCTGCTCTTCTTGTATTTCCCGTAGCTATTAATCACTTATATCCTCGCACCCGTACACTCTGGTATGTTTCATATTCGCCAGGGGCTTCCTATCGCCCCATAATATGGCAATAAAGTCCGAACACTTCTTATAGATAAGTTCGGCACCCCGAATTTAGCATTATATGCATTGGCTCCGAATCATGTCTTTGGTCAATAGTTGGATTGCCCGGCTCCTGTGCTTGCTACCCTACGTTCCGCTATATCAGCTAGGGTAGTAAAGGGAGAACTAACGCGATTGTGCCCTGGCCTAGAACAGATGAGCACCTCAATAGAGAAAGCCGAAAACTGACTGTCATGATGCGGCGAGAGCCGGTCAGCTGTCCGGTGGTCACAAATCGTTGGAGATTTTTTCCGCATTTCGCGAAGGATCGATACTTCCCGATCAAACACTGACAGCACCCTGATTTGTATACCAGGGATGCACCTATGTTTTATTATAAAACTCCTATGGCTAAGTGAGGGCGTTTAAGCCGCATAGTCTGATTGCCTGGTTCGTTGCGCTAAACAACTCCTTCAAGGACCATATAATTGGATCAAGATTGTTTAGATTCCATCCCGAACACCTCCGTACTACCTACGTGAGGGCAGAAGCCGACGACTGGCCAACCCTCAGATTTAATATAACACGGCCGCACAGGAGGAAACAATCAAAACATAACAAACATTATATTACAAACCGGATTTGTTCTCATCATACAAGGCAAAAAAAACCGAATGTCTTCATTCAAAAATAAGGTCCTGCCCGCACTGCGCGGCTGCAAGACGAGATCCCTCCAGGACATCCGCAAAATATCGCTCGGGTGTGCGGTGCTCCTTGCCCTCCGGCGGCCCACTGGCCACCTCGACGGCGTCCATCTTCACCCACCACATCTTGCAACAAGCGAAGGCCATGCAGGCACCCTCGATGCAAACTGATCGCTTGACGATATCTAGCCGCGGACACGCCTCCATCACCCGCTTCACGAGGCCAAAATAATTGATGGGTATCGCCTCGGCTGGCCACAACCGGATTATTAAGTCCTTCATGGCCAGTTCGGCCACCTTGTGCAGCTCGACCAACTGTTTCAGTTGATCGGTAAAGGGCACCGGATGTTCTGGCACAGCGTATTGCATCCAGAACAACTTCTCCGTGGAGCTCCCTTCTTTGGCTCGAAAGAAGTCCGCCGCATCAGACATGCTGCGTGGTAGATCCGCAAAAGCCCCTAGGCAACTCCGAATCCGGGTTAGTAAAAGGTACTTCCGCTCCGCATACTTGCTTTGCATGTTAAATACCTTACCCGCTGCGATCTTCTTGGCCTCCTGGATCTCCTGGAGAGCACCCCGGGCCTCATTCTGTGCGGCCTCCATGCTCTGGCGAGCTTTGGTAAGTTTGGTCTTTCGGACGGACGCTTCGCGCTCCAAAGCCTCACACTTTTTCACCGCGTCCTGGAGCTCCTGCTAGATCTCGTCGACCCGGGCCTTGAGCTTCTTACGGGCGGCTTGTTGCTGGACAGCCTTCCCCTCGGCTTCGGTCAGGGCATTTTTCAGGGCCTCGACCTTGGTCGCTGCCCCTACACACATTATGACACTCCGGTCAATACCCACCACGTATTCTTTCCGAATACACAGCAAGTCGTCACTCACCTTGCTTCTTCTGGAGCTTCATCTTCACCTCGCCGAGCTTGTTCTCGACCCGCTCCAACCTCTGCTTTAGTTCAGAGACTTCGGCAGCATGCGAGGTCACGGCCAACAACGATGCCTGCTCATTCATATATATCAAGTTAGTCTCCTACAAAGGTTGATCCCATGTACGGCATTTCTTTCCAAACACCAGACAGTGTCTCAGGGGCTACTGTCAGCACGGGGTGTTCTCTTCCTACGTGACTTACCTCAAATCACATCAGCAGTTATTTGCAGGCCTGCTCGATCTGCTCTTGGCGGATTGAATTTTCTCGATCACCGTACCCATAAGGACACGGTGCTCGTCCACAATGGAGGCGCCTCGTAGTGCCTCCATCAGGTCATCCGGTGCCCCTGGCTGGACATGGGCCATCGGTGAAATTGGCACACCCCCTCCTTCGAAGGAAGGCGCGCGCCAGATTCTGGGGCCGTATTGGTCCCCGGGATCGTATTCGGCTGAGGGCCGAATTGAATACGTCCCTCTTTGCCATCCTTCATCCTTGATCTGCTCCCCCTTATGTCCGGCAGCGGAGGTCTCGCCTTGCGGCGCCTCCTGGACAACGTCCTGGGCCCCTCCCCAACTCGGAGCGGTCCTCTGGGACAACACTTCGGTGTCGTCCTTCGCCTCAGGGGAGTAAGCGGGTGGCGGCGACATGCTGGCCATTTCTGCCGGATCCAATGAACCCCCTGAAGAGGATCCCTGGATGCTGCCGCGGGCAGGACTGCAATGGCACAATTAACCACGTTAAAACGATAAAAATGAGAGGCCGGGTACACTTATGTACGGGAGTCATAGTACTTACGATGCGGCCCGGGGCTTAGTGCGGAACCGTCGCTCCGGACTACTATCAACGTCCCACGCGGTGTCGATCGCAGGGGCGCCCTTTCCCTTCTTGGGCGTTCCCGCCTCCTGATTCGTGGAGGCCCCCCTCTTCTTCTCCTTAGGGGGAGGTTTCTTCTCCTCCTCCTCTCCCTCTTCCTCGTCGTCATCCTCAGGGATGGAGGAATGGGCTTCCTCATCTTCGGACGTCGCGTCCGAAGTGCCCTTGCGACAGGGGCCACTTTTGGCCCCCTTGGCCTTCATTTCTGGCGCCTTATATGGCGCTGGCACCAGCATCTTCGCCAGACGCGAGATGACTGGTTCTTCAGGCAGCGGAGCCAGACACTGGATCGTCTTTTCGCTCTCCATCCAGTCCTGAAAAAGCAATGATAAAACTCAGACATCATCCTTGAAACAATTAAGTTGGGAATACGTAAAAAATAACATACCTCGTTGGCGAGGTGTTTACAATCGTGACCACGGTCTGAATCCGTGGCCGGCGGTTTCTCGTTGCCCTTAAAGAGCAACTTCCATGCACCTTCGTGAGTAGTTTCGAAGAGCCTCTCCAGGGTTTGGTGCTTCTTCGGATTAAACTCCCACAGAGGGCGACTTCTGCGCTGGCACGGGAGGATCCGGCGAACTAGCATCACCTGGATTACATCGACAAGCTTGACGTTCTTGGCTATCATACTCTGAACGCGCGTCTGCAGCGCTATCAGCTCATCGGGCGAACACCAGTCCAGACTCTTCTCGACCCAGGAGGTGAGTCGCATGGGAGCACCGGAGCGGAATTCGGCAGCTGCGGCCCAGGTGGTGCCGCGGGGTTCTGTGATGTAGAACCACTATTTCTGCCACTCCTTTACCGTCTCCACGAAAGTGCCCTTCGGCCAGGAGACGTTTGACAACTTACTCACCAAGTCACCATGGCTCCCTCGCACTCCATGTGCTGGCCACCCACCACCTTCGACTTCACATTGAAGAATTTGAGCCATAGCCCGAAGTGGGGTTGGATGCGGAGGAAGGCCTCACACACGACGATAAACGCCGAGATGTTGAGGAAGGAGTTCGGGGACAGATCGTGGAAATCTATCCCGTAATAATACATCAGCCCACGAACAAAGGGGTGGAGCGGGAACCCTAGTCTGTGGAAGAAATGAGGGAGGAACACAACCCTCTCGTTGGGCTCCGGCGTGGGGACGACATGTCCCTCGGCCGGCAGACGATGGACGATTTGCTTCGCCAGGTATCCGGCCGCCCGAAGCTCAATATGAAGGAAATATGCCCTAGAGGCAATAATAAAGTTATTATTTATTTCCTTATATCATGATAAATGTTTATTATTCATGCTAGAATTGTATTAACCGGAAACATAATACATGTGTGAATACATAGACAAACAGTGTCACTAGTATGCCTCTACTTGACTAGCTCGTTAATCGAAGATGGTTATGTTTCCTAACCATAGACATGAGTTGTCATTTGATTAACGGGATCACATCATTAGAAGAATGATCTGATTGACATGACCCATTCCGTTAGCCTAGCACTTGATCGTTTAGTATGTTGCTATTGCTTTCTTCATGACTTATACATGTTCCTATAACTATGAGATTATGCAACTCCCGTTTACCAGAGGAACACTTTGGTACTACCAAACGTCACAACGTAACTGGGTGATTATAAAGGAGTACTACAGGTGTCTCCAAAGGTACTTGTTGGGTTGGCGTATTTCGAGATTAGGTTTTGTCACTCCGATTGTCGGAGAGGTATCTCTGGGCCTTCTCGGTAATACACATCACATAAGCCTTGCAAGCATTGCAACTAATGAGTTAGTTGTGAGATGATGTATTACGGAACGAGTAAAGAGACTTGCCGGTAACGAGATTGAACTAGGTATTGGATACCGACGATCGAATCTCGGGCAAGTAACATACCGATGACAAAAGGAACAACGTATGTTGTTATGCGGTTCTGACCGATAAAGATCTTCAGAGAATATGTAGGAACCAATATGGGCATCCAGGTCCCGCTATTGGTTATTGACCGAGAATAGTTCTAGGTCATGTCTAAATAGTTCTCGAACCGTAGGGTCCGCAAGCTTAAGGTTTCAATGACTGTTATTATGAGTTTATGGATTTTGATGTACCGAAGGAGTTCGGAGTCACGGATGATATCGGGGACAGGACGAGGAGTCTCGAAATGGTCGAGACGTAAAGATCGATATATTGACGACTATATTCGGAGTTCGGAAAGGTTCCGAGTGATTCGGGTATTTTTCGAGTACCGGGTAGTTACGGGAGAAGTAATGGGCCTTGATGGGCTTTAGTGGGAAGAGGAAAAAGGCTGCTGCGCCCCCTCCCTCTAGTCCGAATTGGACTAGGGAAAGGGGCCGCCACCTTCCTACTCCTCCACTTCCTTCTCCCTTCCTCCCCTACATGGAAGGATTCCTAGTTGGACTAGGAAAGGGGAATCCTACTCCCGGTGGGAGTAGGACTCCCCTTGGCGCGCCAAACATAGGGCCGCCTCCTCCCTCCCTTGCTCCTTTATATACGGGGCAGGGGGCACCCCATAGACACACAAGTTGATCCTTGAGATCGTTCCTTAGCCGTGTGCGGTGCCCCCTCCACCATATTCCACCTCGGTCATATTGTAGCGGTGCTTAGGCGAAGCCTGCGACGGTGAAACATCAAGATCGTCACCACGCTGCGTCTTGACGGAACTCCCTCCCGGAGCTTTGCTGGATCGAAGCCCGTGGAGCGCCATCGAGCTGAACGTGTGCCAAGAACTGGAGGCGCCGAGTAACGGCGCTGTGATCGGTTGGATCGTGAGGAGAACGTACGACTACTTCCTCTACGTCATCATCGACTCGGAGGTGCCGGAGTAACGGCGTTGGGATCGGCAGGATCGCGAGGAGAAAGTACGACTACTTCCTCTACGTTGTGATCGCTTCCGCCACGGTTCACGAGGGTACGTAGACAACACTCTCCCCTCTCGTTGCTATGCCATCACCATGGTCCCGTGTGCGTGGGAAAATTTTGAAATTACTACGTTTCCCAACGGTGGCATCGAGCCAGGTTTTATGCGTTGATGTCATGTGCACGAGTAGAACACAAGTGAGTTGTGGACGATACAAGTCATACCGCCTACCAGCATGTCATACTTTGGTTCAGCGGTATTGTTGGACGAGACGATCCGGACCAACCTTACGCCAGCATTTCCACGCGAGACCAGTTCCCTCGACGTGCTTTGCACATAGATGGCTTGCGGAAGACTGTCTCTCCAACTTTAGTTGAACTGAGTGGCTACGCCCGGTCCTTGAGAAGGTTAAACGGAGTCTATTTGACAAACTATCGTTGTGGTTTTGATGCGTAGGTAAGATGAGTTCTTGCTTAAGCCCGTAGCAGCCACGTAAAACTTGCAACAACAAAGTAGAGGACGTCTAACTTGTTTTTGCAGGGCATGTTGTGATGTGATATGGTCAAGACATGATGCTAAATTTTATTGTATGAGATGATCATGTTTTGTAACCGAGTTATCGGCAACTGGCGGGAGCCATATGGTTGTCGCTTTATTGTATGCAATGCAATCGCGATGTAATGCTTTACTTTATTACTAAGCGGTAGTGATAGTCGTGGAAGCATAAGATTGGCGAGATGACAACGATGCTACGATGGAGATCAAGGTGTCGGCCGGTGACGATGGTGATCATGACGGTGCTTCAAGATGGAGATCACAAGCACGAGATGATGATGGCCATATCATATCACTTATATTGATTGCATGTGATGTTTATCCTTTATGCATCTTATTTTGCTTGATTGACGGTAGCATTATAAGATGATCTCTCACTAATTATCAAGAAGTGTTCTCCTGAGTATGCACCGTTGCGAAAGTTCTTCGTCTTTGAGACACCACGTGATGATCGGGTGTGATAGGCTCTACGTTCAAATACAACGGGTGCAAAACAGTTGCACACGCGGAATACTCAGGTTATACTTGACGAGCTATGCATATAAGATATGACCTCGGAACACGGAGACCGAAAGGTCGGGCGTGAATCATATAGTAGATATGATCAACATAGTGATGTTCACCATTGAAACTACTCCATCTCACGTGATGATCGGACATGGTTTAGTTGATTTGGATCACGTGATCACTTAGAGGATTAGAGAGATGTCTATCTAAGTGGGAGTTCTTAAGTAATATGATTAATTGAACTTTAATTTATCATGAACTTAGTCCTGGTAGTATTAGCATATCTATGTTATAGATCAATAGCTCGCGTTATTGCTTCCCTGTTTATTTTGATATGTTCCTAGAGAAAATTGTGTTGAAAAAATGTTAATAGCAATGATGCGGATTGGATCCGTGATCTGAGGTTTATCCTCATTGCTGCCTGTAAGAATTACGTCCTTGATGCACCGCTAGGTGACGGACCTATTGCAGGGAGCAGATGCGAGGCGTTATGAACGCTTTTGCTAGCTCAATATGATGACTACTTGATAGTTTAGTGCACCATGCTTAACGGCTTAGAATCGGGATTTCAAAGGCGTTTTGAACGTCATGGACCATATGAGATGTTCCAGGAGTTGAAGTTAATATTTCCAGCAAATACCCGAGTTGAGAGATATGAAGTCTCCAACAAAGTTCTAAAGCTAAAAATGGAGGAGAATCGCTCAACTAGTGAGCATGTGCTCAGATTATGCGGGTACTTCAATCGCTTGAATCAAGTGGGAGTTAATCTTCCAGATAAGACATTGATTGACAGAATTCTCTAGTCACCATCACTAAGTTACTAGAACTTCGTGATGAACTATAGTATGCAAGGGATGACGAACGATTCCCGAGCTCTTCGTGATGTTGAAATCGACGAAGGTAGAAATCAAGAAAAGAGCATCAAGTGTTGATGATTGACAAGACCACTAGTCTCAAGGAAAAGGGCAAAGGGAAGAAGGGGAACTTCAAGAAGAACGGCAAGCAAGTTGCTGCTCGAGTGAAGAAGCCCAAGTCTGGACCTAAGCCAGAGACTAAGTTCTTTATATGTAATGGTACTGGAAACTAGAAGAGTAACTACAAAAAGTATATGGCGGATAAGAAGGATTGCAAAGTGAACAAAGGTATATTTGATATACAGATTATTGATGTGTATTTTACTAGTGTTCGTAGCAACCCCTCGGTATTTGATACGGGTTCAGTTGCTAAGAGTAGTAACTTGAAGCAGGAGTTGCAGAATGAACAGAAACTAGTTGAAGGGGAAGTGACGATGAGTGTTGGAAGTAGTTCCAAGATTGATATGATCATCATCGCACACTCCCTATACTTTCGGGATTAGTGTGGAACCTAAATAAGTATTATTTGGTGTTGAGCATAAATATGATTTGATCATGTTTATTGCAATACGGTTATTCATTTAAGTAAGAGAATAAATTGTTGTTACATTTACATGGATAAAACCTTATATGGTTACACACCCAATGAAAAGCGGTTCATTGGATCTCAATCATAGTAATACACATATTCATAATATTGAAACCAAAAGATGCAAAGTTAATAATGATAGTGCAAATTATTTGTGGTAATCGCCGTTTAGGTCATATTGGTGTAAAGCGCATGAAGAAACTCCATCTTGATGGATTTTTGGAATCACTTGATTATGAATCATTTGATGCTTGCGAACCGTGCCTTTTGGGCAAGATGACTAAAACTCCGTTCTCCGGAACAATGGAACAAGCTACTGACTTATTGGAAATAATACATACCGATGTATGCGATCCAATGAGTGTTGATGCTCGTGGCAAGTATCGTTATTTGCTGACCTTCACAAGATGATTTGAGCAGATATGGGTATATCTACTTGATGAAACACAAGTCTGAAACATTTGAAAAGTTCAAAGAATTTCAGAGTGAAGTGAAGAATCATCGTAACAAGAAAATAAAAGTTTCTACGATATGATCGCAGAGGAAAAATATTTGAGTTACGAGTTTGGCCTTGATTAAAACAATGTGAAATAATTTCACTACTCACGCCACCGAACACCACGGCATAATGGTGTGTCCGAACGTCGTAACCACACTTTATTGGATATGGTGCGATCTATGATGTATCTTACCGATTTACCACTATCGTTTTGGGGTTATGCATTAGAGACAGCTGCATTCACGTTTAATAGGGCACCATCTAAATCCGTTGAGATGACACCGTATGAACTATGGTTTAACGATGAAACCTAAGCTGTCATTTCTTAAAAGTTTGGAGTTGTGATGCTTATGTGAAAAAGTTTTCACCTGATAAGCTCAAACCCAAATCGGAGAAGTGCGTCTTCATAGAATACCCAAAGGTAACTATTGGGTACACCTTCTATCACAGATCCGAAGGCAAGTTTTTCGTTGCTAAGGTGGATCCTTTCTAGAGAAGAAGTTTCTCTCGAAAGAAGTGAGTGGGAGGAAAGTAGAAACTTGATGAGTGTTGGAAATATGCCCTAGAGGCAATAATAAAAGCATTATTATTATATTTCCTTATTCATGATAATTGTCTTTATTCGTGCTATAATTGTGTTAACCGGAAATCGTAATACATGTGTGAATAACAGACAACAACATGTCCCTAGTGAGCCTCTAGTTGACTAGCTCGTTGATCGACAGAGATAGTCATGGTTTCACGACTATGGACATTGGATGTCATCGATAACGGGATCACATCATTAGGAGAATGATGTGATGGACAAGACCCAATCTTAACATAGCATAAGATCGCATGATTCGTTTGCTAGAGTTTTCCAATGTCAAGTGTCCTTTCCTTAGACCATGAGATCGTGTAACTCCGGATACCGTAGGAGTGCTTTGGGTATGCCAAAGCGTCACAACGTGAATCGGGTGACTATAAAGGTATGCTACAGGTATCTACGAAAGTGTCTGTTGGGTTGACATGGATCGAGGCTGGATTTGTCACTCCGGCTGACGGAGAGGTATCACGGGCCCTCTCGGTAATGCATCATCACAATGAGCTCAATGTGATCGAAGTGTTTGATCACGGGATCATGCATTACGGTAACGAGAAAAGTGACTTGCGGTGCTTGAGATTGAACGAGGTATTGGTATACCGACGATCGAATCTCGGGCAAGTAAAATACCGATTGACAAAGGGAATCGTATAATGGGATTAATTGAATCCTTGACATCGTGGTTCATCCGATGAGATCATCGTGGAGCATGTGGAGCCAACATGGGTATCCAGATCCGCTGTTGGTTATTGCCCGAGAGCCGTCTCGGTCATGTTCGCATGTCTCCCGAACCCGTAGAGGGTCTACACACTTAAGGTCTGTGAACGCTAGGGTTATAGGAATATGTATGTGCAGTAACCCGAATGTTGTTCGAGTCCCGGATGAGATCCCGGACGTCACGAGGAGCTCCGGAATGGTCCGGAGGTAAAGAATTATATATAGGAAGTGCTGTTTCGCCATCGGGACAAGTTTGGTGATATCGGTATTGTCTGGGACCACCGGAGGGGTCCTGGGTCCACCAAGTGGGGCCACCAGCCCCAGGGGCCACATGGGCCCTAGGTGGTGCGCCTAGGCCCACATGGGCCAAGGGAACCAGCCCCAAAGGGCCCATGCGCCTAGGGTTTAAGGAGGAAGAGTCCATGAGGGGAAGGCACCTCCGAGGTGCCTTGGGGAGGTGGACACCTCCCCTCTCTTGGCCGCACCCCTTCCTTGGAGGAGGGGGCAAGGCTGCGCCCTCCCCCCCTCCTTGGCACCTATATAAAAGGGGGAGGGGAGGGGGGCAGCAGCACCTTTGCCCTGGCGCCTCCCTCTCCCTCTCCAACACATCCTCCTCCTCCGTAGTGCACGCGAAGCCTCGCCGAATCTTGCAAGTTCCACCATCACCACGCCGTCGTGCTGCTGCTGGAGCCATCTTCCTCAACCTCTCCTTCACCTTGCTGGATCAAGAAGAAGGAGGCGTTACGCTGACCGCACGTGTGTTGAACGCGGAGGTGCCGTCCGCTCGGCACTAGATCATCGGTGAATTGGATCGCGGCAAGTACGACTACCTCATCCACGTTCACTCCGACGCCTGCTATGCGATCTACAAAGTGGTATGTAGATGCTAACCAATCTGAATACTCGTTGCTAGATGAACTCATAGATGGATCTTGGTGAAACCGTAGGAAAAATTTTAATTTTCTGCAACGTTCCCCAACGGTGGCATCATGAGCTAGGTCTATGCGTAGTTCTTCTTCTTGTGAGTAGAACACAATTTGTTGTGGGCGTAGATGTTGTCAATTCTTCTTGCCGTTACTAGTCAATCTTGATTCAGCGGTATTGTGGGATGAAGCGGCCGGACCAACCTTACGTGCACGCTTACGTGAGACCGGTTCCACCGACTAACATGCACTAGTTGCATAAGGTGGCTAGCGGGTGTCTGTCTCTCCTACTTTAGTTGGATCGGATTCGATGAACAGGGTCCTTATGAAGGGTAAATAGAGATTGACAAATCACGTTGTGGTTTGAACGTAGGTAAGAAAACGTTCTTGCTAGAACCCTAATTCAGCCACGTAAAACTTGCAACAACAATTAGAGGACGTCTAACTTGTTTTTGCAGCAAGTGCTTTGTGATATGATATGGCCAGAAGTTGTGATGAATGATGAATGATCTATATGTGATGTATGAGATGTTCATGCTATTGTAATAGGGATCACGACTTGCATGTCGATGAGTATGACAACCGGCAGGAGCCATAGGAGTTGTCTTTATTTTTTGTATGACCTGCGTGTCATTGAAGAACGCCATGTAAACTACTTTACTTTATTGCTAAACACGTTAGTCATAGAAGTAGAAGTAGTCGTTGGCGTGACAACTTCATGAAGACACGATGATGGAGATCATGATGATGGAGATCATGGTGTCATGCCGGTGACAAGATGATCATGGAGCCCGAAGATGAAGATCAAAGGAGCTATATGATATTGGCCATATCATGTCACTACTTTATATAATTGCATGTGATGTTTATTATGTTTTATGCATCTTGTTTACTTAGAACGACGGTAGTAAATAAGATGATCCTCATAATAATTTCAAGAAGTGTTCCCCCTAAGCGTGCACCGTTGCTAAGGTTCGTCGTTCAAGCACCACGTGATGATCGGGTGTGATAGGTCCTTACGTTCGCATACAACGGGTGTAAGACAGATTTACACATAAAACACTTAGGTTGACTTGACGAGCCTAGCATGTACAGGACATGGCCTCGTAACACGTAAGACCGAAAGGTCGAGCATGAGTCGTATAGAAGATACGATCAACATGAAGATGTTCACCGATGTTGGCTAGTCCGTCTCACGTGATGATCGGACACGGCCTAGTTGACTCGGATCATGTAATACTTAGATGACTAGTAGAGGGATGTCTATCTAAGTGGGAGTTCATTAAATTTGATTAAATAAACTTTATTATCATGAACTTAGTCTAAATATTTACAATATGTCTTGTAGATCAAATGGCCAACGTAGTCCTCAATTTCAACGCGTTCCTAGAGAAAACCAAGCTGAAAAGACGATGGTAGCAACTATACGGACTGGGTCCGGAACACGAGGATTATCCTCATAGCTGCCAAGAAAGATTATGTCCTAAGAGCACCGCTGGGTAGCGCACCTATTCTCCCTGCAGAACAAGACGTTATGAACGCTTGGCGATCACGCTGCGATGATTACTCCCTCGTTCGATGCGGCATGCTTTACAGCTTAGAGCCGGGACTCCAAAAGCGTTTTGAGAGACATGGAGCATATGAGATGTTCAAGAGCTGAAAATGGTTTTCCAAGCTCATGCCCGGTCGAGAGATATGAAGTCTCCGACAAATTCTTTAGCTGTAAGATGGAGGAAAATGGCTCTGTCGGTGAACACATACTCAAAATATGCAGGTTGCACAACCGCTTGACTCAAGCTGGAAGTTAATCTCCCGGATGAAGCGGTCATTGACAGAATCCTCGATCGCTTCCACCTAGCTACAAGAGCTTTGTGATGAACTACAATATGCGGGGATGGTAAAGACCATTCTGAAGTATATGCTATGCTGAAATCAGCAGAGGTAGAAATCAAGAAGGAGCATCAAGTGTTGATGGTGAATAAAACCACTAAGTTCAAGAAGGGCAAGGGTAAAAGGAACTTCAAGAAGGACGGCAAGGAAGTTGCCGCGCCCCGGTAAGCAAGTTGCGGGAAGAAGCCAAAGAATGGACCCAAGCCCAAACCGAGTGCTTTTATTGCAAGGGAAGTGGTCCTTGGAAGCGGAACTGCCCCAAATACTTAGCGGACAAGAAGGCCGCAAAACCAAAGGTATATGTGATATACATGTAATTGATGTGTACCTTACCATTACTCGTAGTAGCTCTTGGGTATTTGATACCGGTGCAGTTGCTCATGTTTGTAACTCAAAGCGAGGCTGCGGAATAAACGGAGACTGGCGAGGGACGAGGTAACGATCTTGGCGTCGGGAATGGTTCCAAGGTCGATGTGATCGCCCGTCGGCACGCTGCCTCTGCATTTACCTCACGGATTAGTTTTAAACCTCAATAATTGTTATTTAGTGCCAAGTTTGAGCATGAACATTGTATCTGGATCTCGGTTAATTCGAGATGGCTACTCATTTAAATCCGAGAATAATGGTTGTTCTATTTATATGAGAGATATGTTTTATGGTCATGCTCCGATGGTTAATGGTTTATTCTTGATGAATCTAAATGACGTGATGATACACATATTCATAGTGTGAGTACCAAAAGAGTTAAAGTTGATAACAATAGTCCCACATATTTGTGGCACTTGCCGCCTTGGTCACATAGGTGTCAAACGCATGAAGAAGCTCCATGCAGATGGACTTTTAGAGTCTCTTGATTATGAATCATTTGACACGTGTGAACCATGCCTCATGGGTAAAATGACCAAGACTCCATTCTCAGGGACAATGGAGCGAGCAACCAACTTATTGGAAATCATACATACCGATGTGTGCGGTCCAATGAGTGTTGAGGCTCGCGGTGGCTATCGTTATGTTCTCACCCTCACCGATGACTTGAGTAGATATGGGTATGTTTACTTGATGAAACACAAGTCTGAGACCTTTGAAAAGTTCAAGGAATTTCAGAATGAGGTAGAGAATCAACGTGATAGAAAGATCAAGTTTCTACGATCGGATCGTGGAGGAGAATACTTGAGTCACGAATTTGGCACACACTTAAGAAAATGTGGAATAGTTTCACAACTCACGCGCTGGAACACCTCAGCGTAATGGTGTGTCCGAACGTCGTGTCGCACTCTATTAGATATGGTGCGATCTATGATGTCTCTTACCGATTTACCGCTATCTTATTGGGGCTATGCTTTAGAGACTGCCGCATTCACTTTAAATATGGCTCCGTCGAAATCCGTTGAGAAGACACCGTATGAATTATGGTTTGGGAAGAAACCTAAGCTATCGCTTTCTAAAAGTTTGGGGATGCGATGCTTATGTCAAGAAACTTCAACCTGAAAAGCTCGAACCCAAGTCGGAAAAATGCGTCTTCATAGGATACCCTAAGGAAACCGTAGGGTATACCTTCTACTTAAGATCCGAGGGCAAGATCTTTGTTGCCAAGAACGGATCCTTTCTGGAAAAAGAGTTTCTCTCGAAAGAAGTAAGTGGGAGGAAAGTAGAACTTGATGAAGTGTTATCTCTTGAACCGGAAAATGGCGAAACTCAAGAAAACGTTTCTCAGGAGCCTGCACCGACTAGAGAGGAAATTAATGATGATGATCAAGATGCTTCTGATCAAGCTCCTCTTGAAATTCGAAGGTCCACAAGGACACGTTCCGCACTGCAGTGGTACGGCAACCTGTCTTGGAAATCATGTTGTTAGACAACGGTGAACCTTGAACTATGAGGAAGCAATGGCGGGCCCGGATTCCGACAAATGGCTGGAAGCCATGAAATCCGAGATAGGATCCATGTATGAAAACGAAGTATGGACTTTGGTGACTTGCCCGTTGAACGGCGAGCCATAGATAATAAATGGATCTTTAAGAAGTAGACTGACGCGGATGGTAATGTGACCATCTATAAAGCTCGGCTTGTCGCTAAGGGTTATCGACAAGTTCAAGGGGTTGACTACGATGAGACTTTCTCACCGGTAGCGAAGCTGAAGTCCGTCAGAATCATGTTAGCAATTGCCGCATACTATGATTATGAGATATGGCAAATGGACGTCAAAACGGCATTCCTTAATGGTTTCCTTAAGGAAGAATTGTATATGATGCAGCCGGAAGGTTTTGTCGATCCTAAGAATCTTGACAAGGTGTGCAAGCTCCAACGCCGATTTATGGGCTGGTGCAAGCATCTCGGAGTTGGAACATTCGCTTTGATGAGATGATCAAAGCGTTTGGGTTTACAGACTTATGGAGAAGCCTGTGTTTACAAGAAAGTGAGTGGGAGCTCTGTAGCATTTCTCATATTATATGTAGGCGACATACTTTTGATGGGAAATGATATAGAACTCTGGGACAACATTAAGGCATATTTGAATAAAAGTTTTTCAATGAAGGACCTTGGAGAAGCTGCTTATATATTAGGCATCAAGATCTATAGAGATAGATCGAGACGCCTCATAGGTCTTTCACAAAGCACATACCTTGATAAGATATTGAAGAAGTTCAATATGGATCAATCTAAGAAGGGTTCTTACCTGTGTTACAAGGTGTGAAATTGAGCACAGCTCAATGTCCCACCACGGAGAAGATATAGAAGAGATGAGTGTCATCCCCTATGCCTCAGCCATAGGTTCTATTATGTATGCCATCTTGTGTACCAGACCTGATGTAAACCTTGCCGTAAGTTTGGTAGGAAGGTACCAAAGTAATCCCGGCAAGGAACACCGGACAGCGGTCAAGAATATCCTGAAGTACACGAAAAGGACTAAGGAAATGTTTCGTTTATGGAGGTGACGAAGAGCTCGTCGTAAAGGTTACGTCGACGCTTAGCTTCGACACAGATCTGGATGACTCTAAGTCACAAACCGGATACGTGTATATATTTTGAATGGTGGGGCGATGGCTGGTGCGATTTGCAAGCAAAGCGTCGTGGCGGGATCTACATGTGAAGCGGAGTACATGGCAGCCTCGGAGGCAGCACATGAAGCAATTTGGGTGAAGGAGTTCATCACCGACCTCGAGTCATACCCAATGCGTCGGGGCCAATCAAGCTCTTCTGTGACAACACCGGAGCTATTGCACTTGCAAAGGAGCCCAGGTTTCACAAGAAGACTAGGCACATCAAGCGTCGCTTCAACTCCATTCGTGAAAATGTTCAAGATGGAGACATAGAAATTTGTAAAGTGCACACGGATCTGAATGTCGCAGATCCGTTGACTAAACTCTCTCCCTAAGGCAAAACATGATCAGCACCGAGAACTCTATGGGTGTTCGATTCATCACAATGTAACTAGATTATTGACTCTAGTGCAAGTGGGAGACTGTTGGAAATATGCCCTAGAGGCAATAATAAAAGCATTATTATTATATTTCCTTATTCATGATAATTGTCTTTATTCGTGCTATAATTGTGTTAACGGAAATCGTAATACATGTGTGAATAATGAACAACAACATGTCCCTAGTGAGCCTCTAGTTGACTAGCTCGTTGATCGACAGATAGTCATGGTTTCCTGACTATGGACATTGGATGTCATCGATAACGGATCACATCATTAGGAGAATGATGTGATGGACAAGACCCAATCTTAACATAGCATAAGATCGCACAGTTCGTTTGCTAGAGTTTTCCAATGTCAAGTGTCCTTTCCTTAGACCATGAGATCGTGTAACTCCCGGATACCGTAGGAGTGCTTTGGGTATGCCAAACGTCACAACGTAATCGGGTGACTATAAAGGTATGCTACAGGTATCTCCGAAAGTGTACATTGGGTTGACATGGATCGAGGCGGGATTTGTCACTCCGCTTGACGGAGAGGTATCACCGGGCCCTCTCGGTAATGCATCATCACAATGAGCTCAATGTGATCGAAGTGTTTGATCACGGGATCATGCATTACGGTAGAACGAGAAAAGTGACTTGCCGTAACGAGATTGAGCGAGGTATTGGTATACCGACGATCGAATCTCGGGCAAGTAAAATACCGATTGACAAAGGGAATCGTATCACGGGATTAATTGAATCCTTGACATCGTGGTTCATCCGATGAGATCATCGTGGAGCATGTGGGAGCCAACATGGGTATCCAGATCCCGCTGTTGGTTATTGCCCGAGAGCCGCCTCGGTCATGTTCAGATGTCTCCGAACCCGTAGGGTCTACACACTTAAGGTCTGATAACGCTAGGGTTATAGGAATATGTATGTGCAGTAACCCGAATGTTGTTCGAGTCCGGATGAGATCCCGGACGTCACGAGGAGCTCGGAATGGTCCGGGAGGTAAAGAATTATATATAGGAAGTGCTGTTTGACCATCGGGACAAGTTTCGGTGATATCGGTATTGTCTGGGACCACCGGAGGGGTCCTGGGTCCACCAAGTGGGGCCACCAGCCCCTGTGGGGGCCACATGGGCCCTAGGTGGTGCGCCTAGGCCCACATGGGCCAAGGGGAACCAGCCCCAAGGGGCCCATGCCTAGGGTTTAAGGAGGGAAGAGTCCATGAGGGGAAGGCACCTCAGGGGTGCCTTGGGGAGGGTGGACACCTCCCCTCTCTTGGCCGCACCCTCCCTTGGAGGAGGGGCAAGGCTGCGCCCTCCCCCTCCTTGGCACCTATATAAAGGGGGAGGGAAGGGGCAGCAGCACCTTTGCCCTGGACGCCTCCCTCTCCCTCTCCAACACATCCTCCTCCTCCGTAGTGCACTGAAGCCCTGAGAGTATCTTGCAAGTTCCACCATCACCACGCCGTCGTCTGCTGCTGGAGCCATCTTCCTCAACCTCTCCTTCACCTTGCTGGATCAAGAAGAAGGAGACGTTACGCTGACCGCACGTGTGTTGAACGCGGAGGTGCCGTCCGTTCGGCACTAGATCATCGGTGAATTGGATCGCGGCAAGTACGACTACCTCATCCACGTTCACTCCGACGCCTTCCGCTATGCGATCTACAAAGTGGTATGTAGATGCTAACCAATCTGAATACTCGTTGCTAGATGAACTCATAGATGGATCTTGGTGAAACCGTAGGAAAAATTTTAATTTTCTGCAACGTTCCCCAACAATGAGGTAATTGTACCTACTCCCTTATTGGAAAGTAGTTCATCACAGAAATCAGTTCCAGTGATTCCTACACCAATTAGTGAGGAAGTTAATGATGATGATCATGAAACTTCAGATCAAGTTGCTACCAAACCTCGTAGGTCTTCCAGAGCAAAAACCGCACTGCAGTGGTATGGTAATCGTGTTCGGAAGTCATGTTACTAGACCATGATGAACCTACGGACTATGAGGAAGCGATGATGAGCCCAGATTCCGCGAAATGGCTTGAGGCCATGAAATCTGAGATAGGATCCATGTATGAGAACAAAGTATGGACTTTGATTGACTTGCTCTATGATCAGCAAGCCATATTAAAATAAATGGATCTTCAAGAGGAAGATGGACAACGATAGTAGTGTTAATATCTACAAAGATAGACTTGTCGAAAAAGGTTTTAGGCAAAGTTCAAGATGTTGAATACAATGAGATTTTCTCACTTGTATCGATGCTTAAAAGTCTGTCCGAATCATGTTAGCAATTGCCACATTTTATGAAATCTGGCAAACGGATGTCAAAACTACATTCTTTAATGGATTTATTAAAGAAGAGTTGTATATGATGCAACCAGAAGGTTTTGTCAATCCTAAAAGAGCTAACAAAATATGCAAGCTCCAAATGATCCATCTATGGACTGGTGCAAGCATCTCGGAGTTGGAATAAACGCTTTGATAGTGTGATCAAAGCATATGGCTATCTGAGACTTTTGGAGAAGCCTGTATTTACAAGAAAGTGAGTGGGAGCATTACAACATTTCGATAAGTATATGTGAATGACATATTGTTAATCGGAAATAATGTAGAATTATTCTGCAAAGCATAAAGGAGTATTTGAAAGGAGTTTTCAAAGAAGGACCTCGGTGAAGCTGCTTACATAGTGAGCATCAAGATCTATAGAGATAGATCAAGACGCTTGATAAGTTTTTCAATAAGTACATACCTTGTCAAGATTTTGAAGTAGTTCAAAATGGAACAGTCAAGGAAAAGTTCTTGCCTGTGTTGCAAAACGTATGAAATTGAGTAAGACTCAAATCCCGACCACGGCAGAAAATAGAAAAGAGAATGAAAATCATTCCCTATGCCTCGATCATAGGTTCTATGAAGTATGCTATGCTATGTACCAGACCTATTGTATACCTTGCTCTGAATTTGGCAAGGAGTACAATAGTGATCTAGGAGTAGATCATCGGACATTGGTCAAGAACATCCTTAGTGAGGACTAAGGAAATATTTCTCGATTATGGAGGTGATAAAAGAGCCCGTCGTAAAGAGTTACATCGATGCAAGCTTTTTACACAGATCCAGATGACTCTAAAACTCAATCTGGATACATATTGAAAGTGGGAGCAATTAGCTAGAGTAGCTCCGCAAGAGCATTGTAGACATAGAGTATTTGCAAAATACATACGGCTCTGAATGTGACAGACCCGTTGACTAAGCTTCTCTCACGAGCAAAACATGATCACACCTTAGTACTCTTTGGGTGTTAATCACATAACGATGTGAACTAGATTACTGACTCTAGTAAAACCTTTGGGCGTTGGTCACATGTCGATGTGAACTATGGGTGTTAACCACATATAGATGTGAACTATTGATGTTAAATCACATGGCGATGTGAACTAGATTATTGACTCTAGTGCAAGTGGGAGACTGAAGGAAATATGCCCTAGAGGCAATAATAAAGTTATTATTTATTTCCTTATATCATGATAAATGTTTATTATTCATGCTAGAATTGTATTAACCGGAAACATAATACATGTGTGAATACATAGACAAACAGAGTGTCACTAGTATGCCTCTACTTGACTAGCTCGTTAATCGAAGATGGTTATGTTTCCTAACCATAGACATGAGTTGTCATTTGATTAACGGGATCACATCATTAGAAGAATGATCTGATTGACATGACCCATTCCGTAAGCATAGCACTTGATCGCTTAGTATGTTGCTATTGCTTTCTTCATGACTTATACATGTTCCTGTAACTATGAGATTATGCAACTCCGTTTACGGAGGAACACTTTGGGTACTACCAAACGTCACAACGTAATCGGGTGATTATAAAGGAGTACTACAGGTGTCTCCAAAGGTACTTGTTGGGTTGGCGTATTCGAGATTAGGTTTTGTCACTCCGATTGTCGGAGAGGTATCTCTGGGCCTTCTCGGTAATACACATCACATAAGCCTTGCAAGCATTGCAACTAATGAGTTAGTTGTGAGATGATGTATTACGGAACGAGTAAAGAGACTTGTCGGTAACGAGATTGAACTAGGTATTGGATACCGACGATCGAATCTCGGGCAAGTAACATACCGATGACAAAAAGGAACAACGTATGTTGTTATGCGGTCTGACCGATAAAGATCTTCGTAGAATATGTAGGAACCAATATGGGCATCCAGGTCCCGCTATTGGTTATTGACCGAGAATAGTTCTAGGTCATGTCTACATAGTTCTCGAACCGTAGGGTCCGCACGCTTAAGGTTTCAATGACGGTTATTATGAGTTTATGTATTTTGATGTACCGAAGGAGTTCGGAGTCCCGGATGAGATCGGGGACATGACGAGGAGTCTCGAAATGGTCGAGACGTAAAGATCGATATATTGGACGACTATATTCGGAGTTCGGAAAGGTTCCGAGTGATTCGGGTATTTTTCGTAGTACCGGGTAGTTACGGGTGAAGTTTTGGGCCTTGTTGGGCTTTAGTGGGTTGAGGAATAAGGCTGCTGCGCCCCCTCCCTCTAGTCCGAATTGGACTAGGGAAAAGGGGCCGCCACCTTTCCTACTCCTCCACTTCCTTCTCCCTTCCTCCCCTACATGGAAGGATTCCTAGTTGGACTAGGAAAGGGGAATCCTACTCCCGGTGGGAGTAGGACTCCCCTTGGCGCCAAACATAGGGCCGACCTCCTCCCTCCCTTGCTCCTTTATATACGGGGCAGGGGCACCCCATAGACACACAAGTTGATCCTTGAGATCGTTCCTTAGCCGTGTGCGGTGCCC
The DNA here is from genome assembly GCA_021605145.1 of Aegilops bicornis. Lineage (NCBI taxonomy): Eukaryota > Viridiplantae > Streptophyta > Magnoliopsida > Poales > Poaceae > Aegilops > Aegilops bicornis. The sequence goes on along the minus strand of CM038673.1, from coordinate 610,531,393 downwards.
CCTCCACCATATTCCACCTCGGTCATATTGTAGCGGTGCTTAGGCGAAGCCTGCGACGGTGAAACATCAAGATCGTCACCACGCCGTCGTCTTGTGACGGAACTCCCTCCCCGAGCTTTGCTGGATCGAAGCCCGTGGAGCGCCATCGAGCTGAACGTGTGCCAAGAACTTCGAGGCGCCGGAGTAACGGCGCTTGTGATCGGTTGGATCGTGAGGAGAACGTCGACTACTTCCTCTACGTCATCATCGACTCGGAGGTGCCGGAGTAACGGCGTTGGGATCGGCAGGATCGCGAGGAGAAAGTACGACTACTTCCTCTACGTTGTGATCGCTTCCGCTTACGGTCTACGAGGGTACGTAGACAACACTCTCCCCTCTCGTTGATATGCCATCACCATGGTCCTGTGTGTGCGTAGGAAAATTTTGAAATTACTACGTTTCCCAACACAATAATGTCCTCTTCCTTGAAGGAGGAGACAATCCACTTGCCCTGACCTCCCGATCCGGACATGGTTGAGCTCTAGCTCGAGTGGAAAGGAGGTGAGAACTTGGGCACTGGAGCTCGAGATTGGAAGGGAGGAGATAGAGAGAAGGCGTGGGAGAAGAAGGGCGAGCACTTATCCCTTTATAAAGGCAGTAAATGTTGAGCGCCTCCCCACTCGCCTTAGAATTCGCCTATTCCCAAGGGCTGTATAAACGGCACGGTTGGGTTACCCATACCCGCATTGATGAGAATCCCGCAATAAAGGGACACAATCTCTGCTTTGACAAGACGTGCCAATGGCAACCGCGTCTTGAAACATGCAAGGGTGAACACAAAACGGTCCGAAGTTATGACCGGGCTGACATAATGTCATGATGTAAAAAGCTGTCAGCAGATGGGACTAGTGCAAGTATTATATTCTCTCTGCGGTTGTGTGTGGTACGTGTTACAGGTCCGAATACTATCGTCGCATCCGAAGACTATATTGGAGTTCGGAAAAAGGGGAACCCGCCTTGCAATGCCGGAGACAATCTGCGCGTCGGACTCCTCGTCATTGAAGCCAGGTTCAGGGGCTACTGAGGGAGTCCTGGACTAAGGGGTCCTCATGAGTCCGGCCTGTTATCCATGGGCCAGACTGGTGGGCTGCGAAGACATGAAGACCGAAGACTCTAACCGTGTCCGGATTGGACTCTCCTTGGCGTGGAAGGCAAGTTAGGCGACCCACTATGAAGATTCCTTCTTATGTAACCGATTCTATGTAACCCTAGATCCCTTCGGTGTCTATATAAACTGAAGGGCGTAGTTCGGAAAGGATATACTCATTACCATAGTCATACAGGCTAGGCCTCTAGGGTTTAGCCATTACGATCTCGTGGTAGATCAACTCTTGTAACACTCATATTCATCAAGATCAATCAAGCAGGAAGTAGGGTATTACCTCCATAGAGAGGGCCCGAACCTGGGTAAACATCGTGTCCCCCGTCTCCTGCAACCATCGACCTTAGACGCACAATTCAGGACCCCCTACCCGAGATCCGTCGGTTTTGACACCGACAGGCACCCCAATAGCACAACAAACAATCTCTTAGCCGTGTGCGGTGCCCCCCTCCACAGTTACAGACCTCGGTCATATCGTCGTAGTGCTTAGGCGAAGCCCTGCACCGATAAATTCATCATCACCGTCACCACGCCGTCGTGCTGACGAAACTCTCCCTCGGCCTCAACTGGATCAAGTGCTCGAGGGACGTCATCGATCTGAACGTGTGCTGAACGCGAAGGTGCCGTACGTTTGGTGTTTGGATCGGTTGGATCGCGAAGACGTTCGACTACATCAACTGCATTACTAAACGCTTCCACTTCCGGTCTACGAGGGTACGTGGACACACTCTCCTCGCTCGTTGCTATGCTTCTCCTAGATAGATCTTGCGTGATCGTAGGATTTTTTTTGAAATACTACATTCCCCAATAGTTGCATCCGAGCCAGGTCTATGCGTAGATGTTATATGCACGAGTAGAACACAATGAGTTGTGGGCGATAATAGTCATACTGCTTACCAACAATGTCTTACTTTGATTCGGTGGCATTGTTGGATGAAGCGGCCCAGACCGACATTACATGACCGCGTTCATGAGACTGGTTCTATCGACGTGCTTCGCACACAGGTGGCTAGTGGGTGTCTGTTTCTCCAACTTTAGTTGAATCGAGTTTGACTACGCCCGGTCCTTGTTGAAGGTTAAAATAGCACACTGGACGAAAAATCGTTGTGGTTTTGATGTGTAGGTAAGAACGATTCTTGCTAGAAGCCCGTAGCAGCCACGTAAAACTTGCAACAACAAAGTAGAGACATCTAACTTGTTTTTGCAGGGCTTGCTATGATGTGATATGGTCAAGACATGATGATATATAAATTGTTGCATGAGACGATCATGTTTTGTAATAGTTATCGGCAACTGGTAGGAGCCATATGGTTGTCGCTTTATTGTATGAAATGCAATCGCCATGTAATTGCTTTACTTTATCACTAAGCGGTAGCGATAGTCGTAGAAGCAATAGTTGGCAAGACGACAACGATGCTACGATGGAGATCAAGGTGTCAAGCCGGTGACGATGGTGATCATGACGGTGCTTTGGAGATGGAGATCAAAGGCACAAGATGATGATGGCCATATCATATCACTTATTTTGATTGCATGTGATGGTTATCCTTTATGCATCTTATTTTTCTTAGTACGGAGGTAGCATTATAAGATGATCTCTCACTAAATTTCAAGGTACAAGTGTTCTCCCTGAGTATGCACCGTTGCTACAGTTCGTCGTGCCGAGACACCACATGTTGATCGGGTGTGATAAGATCTATGTTCACATACAACGGGTGCAAGCCAGTTTTGATATGGCCTCGAAACACTGAGACCCAAAGGTCGAGCGTGAATCATATAGTAGATATGATCAACATAGTGATGTTCACCATTGAAAGCTACTCCATCTCACGTGATGATCGGACATGGTTTAGTTGATTTGGATCACGTGATCATTTAGATGACTAGAGGGATGTCTATCTAAGTGGGAGTTCTTAAGTAATATGATTAATACAACTTTAATTTATCATGAACTTAGTACCTGATAGTATTTTGCATGTCTATGTTGTAGATCAATGGCCCGTGCTACCGTTCCTTAGAATTTTAATGCGTTCCTAGAGAAAGCTAAGTTGAAAGATGATGGTAGATACACACGGACTGGGTCCGTAACTTGAGGATTATCCTCATTGCTGCACAGAAGAATTACGTCCTGGAAGCACCGCTAGGTGCAAGACCCGCTGCAGGAGCAAATCCATATGTTATGAACGTCTGGCAGAGCAAAGCTGATGACTACTCGATAGTTCAGTGTGCCATGCTTTACGACTTAGAACCAGTACTTCAACAATGTTTTGAATGTCATGGAGCATATGAGATGTTCCAGGAGTTGAAGTTAATATTTCAAGCAAATGCCCGGATTAAGAGATATGAAGTCTCCAATAAGTTCTACAGCTGCAAAATGGAGGAGAATAGTTCTGTCAGTGAACACATACTCAGAATGTCTGGGTACCACAACCACTTGACTCAACTGGGAGTTAATCTTCCTGTTGATAGTGTCATTGACAGAGTTCTTCAATCACTACGACCAAGCTACAAAAGGTTCGTGATGAACTATAATATGCAAGGGATGGATAAGACAATTCCCGAGCTCTTCGCGATGCTAAAGGCTGCGGAGGTAGAAATCAAGAAGGAGCATCAAGTGTTGATGGTTAACAAGACCACCAGTTTCAAGAAAAAGGGCAAAGGGAAGAAGCGGAACTTCAAGAAGAATGGCAAGCAAGTTTCTGCTCAAGTGAACAAGCCCATGTCTGGACCTAAGCCTGAGACCGAGTGCTTCTACAGCCCCAAGTACTTGGCGGATAAGAATGATGGTAAAGTGAAAGGTATATTTGATATACATGTTATTGATGTGTACCTTACTAATGCTCGTAGTAGCGCCTGGGTATTTGATACTGGTTCTGTTGCTCATATTTGCAACTCAAACAGGGCTATGATTGCGAAGATTGGCTAAGGACGAGGTGACGATGCATGTGGGAAATGGTTCCAAAGTCGATGTGATCGCCGTCGGCACGCTACCTCTACATCTACCTTCGGGATTAGTTTTAGACCTAAATAATTGTTATTTGGTGCCAGCATTAAGCATGAACATTATATCTAGATCTTATTTGATGCGAGACGGTATTCATTTAAATCAGAGAATAATGGTTCTTCTATTTATATGAGTAATATCTTTTATGGTCGTGCACCCTTTATGAGTGGTCTATTTTTGTTGAATCTCGATAGTAGTGATACACATATTCATAGTATTGAAGCCAAAAGATATAAGTTTAATAATGATAGTGCAACTTATTTGTGGCACTGCCGTTTAGGTCATATTGGTGTAAAGCACATGAAGAAACTCCATGCTGATGGGCTTTTGGAATCACTTGATTATGAATCACTTGATGCTTGCGAACCATGCCTCATGGGCAAGATGACTAAGACTCCGTTCTCCGGAACAATGGAGCGAGCAACAGACTTGTTGGAAATAATACATACAGATGTATGTGGTCCGAAGAGTGTTGAGGCTCGCGGCGGTTATCGTTATTTTGTAACCTTCACAGATGATTTGAGTAGATATGGGTATATCTACTTGATGAAACATAAGTCTGAAACATTTGAAAAGTTCAAAGAATTTCAGAGTGAAGTGGAAAATCATCATAATAAGAAAATAAAGTTTCTACGATCAGATCATGGAGGTGAATATTTGAGTTATGAGTTTGGTCTTCATTTGAAACCGTGCGGAATAGTTTCGCAGCTCACGCCACCTGGAACACCACAGCGGAATGGTGTGTCCAAACATCGTAACCGTACTTTATTAGATATGGTGCGATCCATGATATCTCTTACTGATTTACCGCTATCGTTTTGGGGTTATGCTTTAGAGACGGCTGCATTCACGTTAAATAGCGCACCATCTAAATCCATTGAGACGACACCATATGAACTGTGGTTTGGCAAGAAACCGAAGTTCTCATTTCTTAAATTTTGGGGCTGCGATGATTATGTGAAAAAGCTTCAACCTGATAAGCTCGAACCCAAATCGGAGAAATATGTCTTCATAGGATACCCAAAGGAGACTGTTGGGTACACCTTCTATCACAGATCCAAAGGCAAGGTATTCATTGCTAAGAATGGATCCTTTCTAGAGAAGGAGTTTCTCTCGAAAGAAGTGACTGGGGGGAAAGTAGAACTTGATGAGGTAATTGTACCTGCACCCTTATTGGAAAGTAGTTCATCATAGAAATCTGTTCCAGTGATTCCTACACCAATTAGTGAGGAAGCTAATGATGATGATTATGAAGCTTCTGATCAAGTTACTACCGAACCTCGTAGGTCAACCAGAGTAAGATACGCACTAGAGTGGTACGGTAATCCTGTTCTGGAGGTCATGTTACTTGACCATGACGAACCTATGAACTATGAGGAAGTGATGATGAGCCCATATTCTGTGAAATGACTTGAGGCCATGAAATCTGAGATGGGATCCATGTATGAGAACAAAGTGTGGACTTTGGTTGACTTGCCTGATGATCGACAAGCAATAGAGAATAAATGGATCTTCAAGAAGAAGACTGACTGTCATGGTTTTGTCACGGCAGATGTCCTAGTGAAAGGACTTAATCGTGGAGCCATCACAGCGGGTTAGCTTAAAGGGGTTAAAGTAGACAAAGGACGCAGAGAGTTTATACTGGTTCGGTCCCTTGCGGTGAAGGTAAAGGCCTAATCTAGTTGTTGTGGAATTGCTAGGGTTTTGATGACCAGGGAGCGAATCCGCTATGCCTGGCTCTCGAGTTGTTGTTTGTTTGTTTGTTGTCCCTAAACCGCCGCCGGGTCGTCCCCTTATATGTATGGGTTGACGCCCGTCGGTTTACAGGATCCCGAGGCCGGCTCATAAACGTGTCGGCCGGGTCTCTACTCTTCCTATCTTACAACAGAAGTTACATATCACTGTATGTTTATGTCTGTCGGCCTTAATCCGCCTTTGGGCCTTGGGCCTTCATAAAGCGCCACCGTCTTTGTCTTCATGGGCTTTAAATACAATAACTCATTATAGGGGTAATCCGGCCTCTCCTGGCCGGTTTATGCCCAGTAGAAACATCCCCAACATTAGGCCCCAGATTGTTTTGAGCTGGTTCATGTCAATCTTCAACACTTTGAGAAAAATCTTCCTTCATCACCTTCACATAAATCTTGTAAACCGCCATGACGTCATCTTCCAGGATCATGATAAACCGCCATGACGTCACCTGTTATAAAAAATTGTACATATCTCACCTTCATTAATGAGCCTCTGACAATCGAGGCGATAACGTTGTCACATATCCAATTTTTGGGCTCCTCGATTCTCGCGCCTGTCACTTATCCATTCACCTTATAAATAAAGGCCAAAGGTCATTTTCTCTTTTCCCCTTCGTGCCCCTTCACATTGTCCTCTTCCTCGCGCTGACCGAATGTTCGAGCTCTGCCGCCGCCGTCGACCTTCGCGTCTGCTTCAACACCGGCCGCTGCATCACCCTGATCGAACCAGAAAGCCGCGGCGCCTCTCTGCTGTTCCTGTAGCACTGGTAAGTCTTCTCTCCTTCCACCCTAGATCCACCATTAGGGTTTCGGTGTTCATCGGAGTTCATTGAAGCTCCAGCGATGTTCTTCCTTGTTCTTCTTAGTAGCATAAATGGCTAGTTTGGATCTGATATTCCTTGTGCGGCCGTAGCCATAGTCCTTTTTTCCTTATTATGGCATCCCCTTCGTATAGAAAAACTCATCTGAATCTGACAAACTGTTGAAGCACCTGTATTTTAGGTCTAAATATATTTCGGTTTTCTGATACGCCGCAGATCTGAATTTATCATACCAGTCTGTGAAATCTGTTTTTCCCTCACTTAGCTATTTTAGATTTGTACCTTTCATACCAATGTAGGCGGTTTAGCTTTTTAGAGAAATGATAATCCGGTAGGTACCATTATTCCCCTTTTAAACCGCCAATTCCTTTATCTTTGTAATTCCTGCAATATCAAACTCCGGTTTAACAATGTATATATGCCTCCGTTTCTGCTTCTGATCTTGCGCCGTTTTATACTTGTCCGTCATAAATCCTAAACCGGAAATAACCATGTTTCAGCTTTCCATTGAAATGGCCAAACAAGTTTACGAGTGTAACTGGGTTCCTTCCCAGGTTACTGAAGAACAACTAGACAGATGTGTCGCAACCGACGCTTTATCAAAGAAAGAAGTCATCCACTGGAGGGCCCCTGGTCCAGAAAATCCTCCTAAACCCAAGGACGGAGAAGTAGTCATGTTTGCTGACCATCTGGGTCGAGGTTTTAGCCCTCCCGGTTCAAAAAATTTCCGAGATGTGCTTGCCAGCTTCCAACTCCACCCTCAAGATATTGGACCAAACTCTGTGTCCAATATTTGCAATTTCTAGTATTTTGTGAGGTCTACCTTCAAGAGGAGCCCATAGTTGAACTGTTCAGAGATTTTTTGTACTTGAACCGGCGTACTGAGTTTACGGATGGGCCCAATACTAAACTTGGTGGAATGGCAATTCAAAAGCGGAAAGATGTCAACTTCCCTCACGCCAAGCTTCATAGCCACCCCAAGGACTGGAATCAAACTTGGTTTTATTGCCGAGACACATCTCCAACTGATGAGAATCCTCTGCCGGGTTACCGTCCTCACCAGCTTAGCAGCACTCATCCATTTCCTCAGAGGCTAACTGCCAAGGAAGGGTCCAACTATGCACCACAACTGTCAAAGCTCAGAGCCTTTATGGCAAACGGTTTAACAAGTGTTGACTTTGTTCGCTGCTGGATATCTTGGAGCGTTCTGCCTTTAAGCCGGCGCCCCGGTTTAATGTGTGAGTACACAGGGAGTTTAAAATATCCTTAACGACATATTGATATTCAGCTAACAGAGGCTGAAGTTACTGAGGCTGTTAAGAAAATACTGAATGAACCGGAGGCTGTCTGTAGCCAGACCGGATTAAGTCCTTTCTGCACCTCCAACAAACTGCCAGCTGTAAGAATCATATAACTTTTTTTTGTTTTCAGCTTAATCCTTTGAAACTCTCTAAAAAAATTGTCCATCTTTGCCAGGGTGATGATCCGTTCTGGAAGAAGAAGCCACAAGATAAACCGGCGAAGGCACCTCGCCCCAAAACAAAGGTTATTAAGAAACCTGCCAGGAAGAGGACCACTGAATCTTCCGAACCAAACGTTGACGTTGACTTGGCTAATCCGTACTCAGAGGTAGAACTTAACTCTCTTGGTTCATTTTTCATACACCTCATTGACAATGACTATTATCAGGACGACACTGAAGGCAGCCAAGGTGATGACGTAGAGGTAATTATCCTTTCCTTCGGTTCAGATCCTCTGCCAACCCTGAAAATCCGTCGAGCAAACCGGAAAGTAAAATTTTCTCACCCCCTTGCTCACTTGGATCCAAACTTTCTTTTGAAGACGCAGCAACACGAAGCTCGCAAGACAACCCAAGACAAATGACTGTAGTTACCTCAACCAGTTTACCAAACACTCCAGTCCGGAAACGCCGATCTGAGGTCTCTTACATTCCTGATACTTCTTGCCCCAAGGCGGGTTGTTTTCGACAACCTCTTAATCCATCTGATTGAAATTACCAGGGCACACCTCACTCATCCTCTGGCGAGTCAACAGCCACACAACTTCCGCCCCTCAAGACAATTCCTGGGTGAATTATGTTATTAATTTTATCCTTGATATCTTATATTCACGTGATGTATTGACCTTTGTGTTTGTTCTTCTCAGTGCCAAGCCTAGACCCAGCAAGAAGGCTTGGCTAAATAAACTGTCTAATGATAATATCACTATTGAACCGGAAAAAACTCCAGATCTGGTAGAAACAAATGCTGACGCTCTGCTTGATGATCCGCCACCACAAGATTATGACTTCATTGTTGAACAAGTAGAAGTTGCCCCATCATGCCAGTCCAATAAACCGACAAGCCCAGTCCGAGACACCGATAAACCGGCAAATCCAGCTAAGGCTTCTGATAAACCGCCCACTCCAGTGAAAGTTGCTGGTGACAAGGAAGATGACATCATGATTACTGGTTTTGGCCACACTGCTCCTGGCAATCCTGTCGCTTTATCCAAGCATAGTGCCAAGGATGAACTTTCTGCTATGGGCAAAGGCAAGTGGAACAAAAACTTTTCAAGCTACGCTCATCTCAACGCCCAAGACATTCACTCTGGCTTCTTGAACCATCTGTACACAATCCGCGATTATGAAGCCGGTTTAGTAAACTTGATGAAAGAGCGATATGAGGTAACTAGTGCTTAACTCTGCATAGCTGTTTCTCTCTTGTACCCAATTCCAAATATCAACTCCAGTAGCCCCCAAATGACGGTTTATGATATCAATCTAAACCGGGACTTTGCAATATCTCAACTTTGTATGCTTAGCCTCTAAGGGCCGGTTTAACTTAGGAAGATGAACCGGGACTTTTTAGAAAAAATACTCATAATGTTACTTTGAGCCATCATACAGTAGCCCCCAAGTGCCAAGAATAATACTTGTATTGTGCTTGGGACTAGTAGAAATTTCTGATAACAAGCAAATATGCATTAGCCCCCAAGTATCTTGAGGCCATCTCCGGGAGTCGCTGGCTTGGAGTTGCCTAGGTATTTTTAGAAATGCAACAAAGTTACAGAGAATAAAAAAAAGAAAACAGAAACAAAAAACTCTTACCTGGCGCCACCAGCCACTGCCCGGCCCAGCCCGGCCACCGCGCCCGGTGACTACTTGGCTTGGCAGGCAGTAGGCAACTGCTCGGCCGGCCACGACATGCGTGCCACACAGCTGCCCGCCGCCTCGCCGCTCCCCTCGTCCGATTTGCCGGCGTGGACGAGCTCTCTCGCTCTCCCGACCCGCAGACACCGCTCCTCCCCGGCTCCTCCTCTCGCCCTCCCCGACGTCGCCCGAGATGTCGTCGTCGCCACCGTTCGCCACAGCCGCGTCCAACTCCGTCCCCGCGCCCTCTCACCGTGTCCGAACGGTTCGCCGTCGTCGACTACGTCGATTAGCCAAGCAGCACGACGCCGGAGCCACTGCATCATCCCCGCCGCCGTCGTCTTCAACCTCGGGCCGCCCAGATCGCCGTCGCTGTTCCGACCGCACCGAGCCCTCCCCGAGCACGCTGACCACCTCTGCGGCTTCTCTATGAGCTGCTGAACCTCCCCGTGTTTTCCTTTTCGCCCCTAGCTTACCGTAGACGCCGCGCCTCTTGTGCCCGAGCAGCGCCCGCTTGACCTCGCCGGCGTTGTTCGGTGACCATTTGGTCACGGGCTTGTGTCCTTCACACTCCTCGCACCGCGTAGGGTGCAGAGGTGCTAGTGCCACACCGCCTAGGCCATCGCAACCACGCGCAAGACGAGCTGGCCCGAGCCGGCCTCCGCCAAACTTCGCCGCCGGCGATGTTCCGGCCACTCCAGCCAAGCCATCACCACTACCGGATGCGGGCGAGCACCAGCTACCCGTAGCTGCTCTCCGTAGCAAATGAAGCCCTGTGGGCTAAACCCGCAGCACGCCGCTGACTGGCCTCGGGCGGCTAAACACCGCAGAGCTTTGACCGTTGACGGCGGGTTTGACCTCACGACACGATTGACTAGGTGGGGCCCTCTGCTAATTAACCTAGTTTAGGTTTAATCAAAATTAGTTAGTCTAATTAGCTAATGACATGTGGGACCCACTGGTTAGGTTGACCTGGACGCCCCCCCGTTGACCCCTAACGTCACTCTGACGCACTGCTGACGCAATAATTAATTTCTGGATTTATTTGTACACAGGAAATCCCAGAAATTGTTGCAAACTTCAAAAAATCATAGAAATTAATCTGTAACTCCAAATGCAAAGTTTTATATATGATTTTTGATCAGAAAAATTCAACCTATCCATTGGTAATGGTTTCATGCATGATAGAACAAGTTAAACTTGCTGTTTAATCAGAATAAGATAATGCACCTTTATGGCTATGTTAAATGAGCTAACATTTGAATCTTTGATTCAAATGAGTTCATCCCTTTCTGTTTTAGCTTGCATTAGGACAACACACATTCATATTGCCATGTCATAGCATGCATCATATTGTTGCATATTGTCATGTGTTGTTTATGTTCGGTGTGTCTTTCGTGATAGGTTCTGCCTCCGAGGATAACCCTGAATATCCGTCTGAAGGGCAGTATCCTACTATCACTACATCAGGCAAGCAACCCATTGATCATTCCGATACAAACCCATGTTGTCGCTTATGCTCTTGTTTATTGCATTAAGACAACGCGATTCAAACTGTTGTGTGCTGCGGTAGTTGAACCCACTTCCTTTGCATGACTTGTCCACAGTAACTAGATGAAACCCACTAGTATGTGTAGGAGTTGATTGAGCCATGTTTGTGATTCCTACCTTGCTATGCTTGCTATGCTTAGAGTTGTGTCAGGTCTGGCTCATCGGGATGATGAACTGGAGTGAAAGGTTGTGTCGGGTTCGAGAGTGAAAGTGTTGAACATGATTTGGTAAAGGTATCGATGAGAGGCCATGTAGGAGTACATGGTGGGTTGTTTCATTGAAGCCGTCCCTAAGAACTGAGATCTGTGTGTGTGATTTAAGACTTAGCTACTACCACGCATTGGGATCCTTAATTGACCCTCTCGACTTATTAACCACTCTTGTCCTCGGTCCGGGAGTTGCAAGTAGTTTCGGTGTTTGTAGCATCTTTGGGGGCCTTGGCGCTGACCTTTGGGGTGGGCTGTGTTGCGGTAGGCACGTGGCACGGTGTACCGATTCGCCCGTTTGGTGTCTTGGGAACCCTGCACACATCGTTCGGGGCCGTTAGTGGAAACCTCGGCCGGACTCCTCTGGCTGGAACCGAATAGGCAATAAACCCGGACTAGGGACTCGTGTGTTTAGTCAGGTCTTGGCCGACACCCTCGCTGGCTTCCGCTTGAAGGTTGCCGAGTACATGTCGTGTAGCGGCGATAAGTGGTGAGAGCGTGTGTGAAGAAGTACACCCTTGCAGGGTATAAAACTATTCGAATAGCGTCGTCATGTAAAGGACTACTTGGTCACCTATACGGTTCATAGACAAGTAAATGGATACTACTAAAAGCCTCAAGATAAGTGTGAGTACCGCGGATGGCCCTCTCGTAGGTTGACGAGAGAGGATCCACGGTGGAGTATTGTGATGGTGATTAGTGGACTCGTGTGTGATAAATGCTTTTCAAGTGGTGTCACGTAGGATAGCTTAGCCAAGAGTCAAAGCTGGCTTGCTGCAATAACTCCACTACCTTCTTGAGAATGTGCATGTATAATAGGTTTCTGTTGTAAGACTCATTTGAGTACCTCCGTACTCATGTTTGCTTAATTAATGTTTTGGGGCGACAACACCGCCCCTCCGATGGGTTTTATGTAGACCTTGGCGTCGGCAGGTGAACTAGCCACCCGGTGGTGATCCAAGGCTTGTGAAGGGCCACTTTGTAGATAGAAGGGCTTCATCAAACTTTCTTTCTTTCTAGGGTGCGTACTCGAGACTAGTTTGCTTCGCATGTGCTTGTATGTTTGTATGACTTGAGTGTTGGGTCATGTGACCCCTATCTGTATGGATATGTTATGTATGGCTCCTCGGAGCCTCTTAAATAAAGTACTTTGAGTTGTAGAGTTTTTTTGTGATGCCATGTTGTATGTACTCATATCGGGCATATTGTGTGTATGATTGAAATGCTTGGTATGAGTGGGATCCGACAATCTAGTTGTTTATCCTTGACAGCCTCTCATATGGGGAAATGTAGTCTCGTGCTTCCTGAGCGATAGTAGTCCGCTACAGCCCGGTTCACCGGAGTCCTGCTAGCCCAGCACTACTGCTTTTGACACTTGACTGGCCCTTCGGGGAAATGTCACACGGTGATATTCGGAGTCCTGCCTAGCCTGCTACAGCCCGGGATACCGGAGTCCTGTTAGCCCAGTGCTACAGCCCGAATTCATACGTTGATGACCGACATGCTCGATGTGATTCATGTATGCCTGTCCCCATGGGTTAGCGCCGCTTTGGGTTCATGACTAGCCATGTCGGCCCGGGTTCTCCGTCATGTGGATGCTAGCGACACTATCATATACGTGAGCCAAAAGGCGCAAACGGTCTCGGGCCATGGTAAGGCGACACCCGTGGGAATACCATGCGTGAGGCCGCAAAGTGATATGAGGTGTTACCGGCTAGGTCAATGCGACTTGGAATCGGGGTCCTGACAACAATCTCCTTCGTGGATCTCATGCAAAATCTCACGGCCTTCTTCAGGAGACAAGCAACGCTGAAACGCCCCTGTTACACTGCAATGATGTAACTCGCCATTGACAATAGTCATGGACTTGGACCGCTGGATTATCTGCCTGGCCAAGGTTTCATCCTCCGGTAACTCGCTCCGGTTCATATACGCCAAATATGGGACCGTCCAGTCTGGGATGACATGAATAGCCGCCACCAACTGAGCCTCTGGATCAGGAACAGCCAAATCTTCCTTTGTTGGGAGCTTGACTGACGGATTATGTAGCACATCCAGAAAGACGTTGGGTGGAACCGGTTTATGTTGGGAACCCAAGCGACTTAAAGCGTCCACCGCTTCGTTCTTCCGCCGGTCTACATGATCAACCTGATAGCCTTTGAAGTGACCTGCAACAATATCCACCTCACGACGATACGCTGCCATGAGCGGATCCTTGGAATCCCAAGTGCCAAACACTTGTTGAGCCACCAGGTCCGAGTCAACGAAGCTTAACCCGACTCAAATTCATCTCCTTAGCCATTCGAAGACCATGGAGTAGAGCTTCGTACTCAGCTGCATTGTTAGTACAAGGGAACACTAAACGGAGAACGTAACAAAACTTATCACCTCGTGGGGAAGTTAATACGACTCCAGCCCCTGAGCCCTCCAATTTCCTGGACCCATCAAAATGAATAGTCCAATAAGTATGATCCGACTTCTCTTCTGGCACCTGTAATTCTGTCCAGTCATTGATGAAATCCACAAATGCCTGAGATTTGATCGCTGTCCGGGGCACATACTTTAACCCGTGAGGCCCAAGCTCAATAGCCCACTTGGCAATCCGCCGCCGCTTCCCTGTTCTGGATTATATCCCCCCAAAGGAGCAGAGCTGACCACAGTGACGGGATGACCCTGGAAATATTGCTTAAGCTTCCGGCTCGCCATAAAAACTCCATACACCAACTTCTGCCAATGCGGGTACCTTTGCTTGGACTCAATAAGTACCTCACTAATATAATAAACTGGCCGTTGAACCGGATACTCCTTTCCGGCCTCCTTGCGCTCCACCACAATAGCCACACTAACAGCCCGGGCGTTAGCAGCCACATATAACAACAATGGCTCTTTATCAACAGGAGCAGCAAGGACCGGGATTAGCCAGCTACCGCTTAAGTCCTCAAATGCTTCATTGGCGGCGTCACTCTAGACGAAGTCATCCGTCTTCTTCAGCATCTGATATAAAGGGATGGCCTTCTCACCAAGGCGACTGATAAACCGGCTCAAGGCGGCAACCCGGCCTGCCAGGCGTTGAACATCATTGATACACTTCGGTTTAGCCAAAGAAGTTATATCCTTGATTTTCTCCAGATTAGCTTCAATGCCCCTGTTAGACACCAGAAAGCCCAAGAGCATGCCTGCCGGTACACGAAAGACACACTTGGCCGGATTAAGCATCATTTTATAAACCCGTAGGTTATCAAAGGTCTCCTTCAAGTCATCAATCAATGTCTCCTCCTTTCTAGATTTCACCACAATATCATCCACATAAGCATGAACATTGCGACCGATCTGATTATGAAGACAATTCTGCACACAACGCTGATAAATCACCTGGGCACTCTTGAGCCCAAAAGGCATAGATACATAGTAGAAGGCTCCAAAGGCAGTTATGAAAGCTGTCTTCTCCTGGTCCTTAACTGCCATTTTGATCTGATGGTAACCGGAATAAGCATCCAGAAAACTCAAACGCTCGCAACCAACCGTAGCATCAATGATTTGATCAATACGAGGGAGGGCAAAAGGATCCATTGGACAAGCCTTGTTTAAATCTATGTAGTCCACACACATACGCCAAGTGTCGTTCTTCTTAAGTACCAGCACCGGATTAGCCAACCACTCAGGATGAAATCCTTCAATGATAAACCCAGCCGCCAAGAGCCTGGCTACCTCCTCACCAATAGCCTTGCTCTTTCTTCATTGAACCGGTGAAGAAACTGCTTGACCGGTTTAAACTTCCGATCAACATTAAGTGTGTGCTCAGCGAGTTCCCTCAGTACACTTGGCATGTCAGAAGGCTTCCACGCAAAGAGGTCCTGGTCTCACGGATGAACTCGCTGAGCGCGCTTTCCTATTTCGGATCCAAGTTAGCGCTGATGCTAAACTGCTTGGATGAATCGCCAGGAACAAAATCAACAAGCTTAGTCTCATCAACCGATTTAAACTTGAAGGCCGGATCATGCTCTATAGTGGGCTTTTTCAAAGAAGTCATATCCGCTGGATCAACATTGTCCTTGTAGAACTTCAACTCCTCTGTTGCACAAACCGACTCAGCATATGCCGCATCACCTTTTTCACATTCCAAAGCGATCTTGCGGCTCCCATGCATTGTGATAGTCCCTTTATGGCCCGACATCTTGAGCTGCAGATAGACATAACAGGGCCTTGTCATGAACTTAGCATAAGCGGCCCTCCAAACAGGGCATGATACAGGCTCTTGATTTTCACCACTTCAAAAGTCAATGTCTTTGATCTTGAATCATGCTCATCACCAAAAGCAACCTCCAGAGCTATCTTACCCACCAGATACGCCCATTTACCAGGCACCACACCATGGAAAACGGTGTTGGACGATTTAAGATTTTTATCTGTTAACCCCATGCGACGGAAGGTTTCATAATAAAGGATATTGATACTACTCCCTCCATCCATGAGTACCTTGGTGAACTTACAACCTCTAACCTGAGGTGCCACCACCAATGCCAGATGACCCGGATTATCAACCCGAGGTGGATGATCCTCTCGACTCCACACAATGGGTTGTTCAGACCAGCGTAAGTAACGGGGCACCGCCGGTTCAACGGAGTTCACTGCCCTTTTATGAAGCTTCTGATCGCGCTTACACAGGCTAGTGGTGAAGACATGGTGCGCCCATCGCTCAACCGCCTCGGGGTTGCTCTGGTAACCCGACCGCTGCTTCATTGTTGATTCCCCTGGTGATTATAACCACCTTGGTTGCCTTGATTGCCTTGATTGCCATGTCCGCTTTGATTACCGTGAAATCCTGAACCGGAACTGTTTCCACCATAACCCGGCCCATGAGATCCAGGGCCTGAACCACCGGCCGGTCCATGATCATTCCGGAAAAAATCTAAGATTTTTGAACTCCCGCATAATATAACAATCCTTCCAGAGGTGCGTGGCCGGCTTGTCCCACGATCCGTGCTTTGGGCAGGGCTGGTTCAACAGGTAAGACAGGCGCTCCGGATTGGGACTTGGTTGTCCTTCACGTGGGGGCGGTTTACCCTTATGATGCTAACCATTACCCTGCGCATTGGTATTAGCCACAAAATCTAAAATGTTATCCGCCTTACGCTTACCGCTGTTTCCATGACCCGCCGGGTTATGCTGCTGCCCTTTGGTGCTGTCGCCCTTCTTTTCCTTTCCTGTCTTGTCATCATCAGATTCAGGGTCCTTGGTACTATCAGAGTCGGCGTACTTCACCAAGGCTGCCATAAGCGTCCCCATGTCATTGCAGTGGCGTTTGAGCCGTCCCAACTTCAACTTCAGAGGCGTAAACCAGCAATTGCCTCCCAACATTAAAATTGTTGTATCAGCGTTGATGTGGTCTGATGAATGCAAAATTTCCGAAACCCGGCGCACCCAATGGGATGTTGATTCTCCTTCCTCCTGGACACAGGCAGCCAAGTCCACAATTGACATGGGCTGCTTGCATGTGTCTTTGATATTCTGAATAAACCGGGCCCTTAACTCGGCCCATGACCCAATAGAGTTAGCTGGTAAGTTTTTCAACCAAGTGCGTGTTGTTCCTTCCAACATCATGGTGAAGTATTTAGCACACGCCGCATCATCCACATCCAGCATCTCCATCGCCATCTCATAACTTTCAACCCATGACTCGGGGGATAAATCAGCAGTGTAGTTCGGCACTTTACGTGGGCCTTTGAAATCCTTGATGAGTAAATGCGTTATTGCTGGGGCCGAGACACGGCACCCCCAACGAACTGGAGGTAACCCCTGGTTCCACCAAAGTTGTTGGACGAACCGGAGTAAGTTGGCGAGCTTCGTGTTGTGCCGCTAACTCGGCCTCTCGACGTGCCCTAGCACGATCCACCACATCCTGGGCATCACCATCGCCACCTGCCGGGTTATGGCCACGAGGCGGATTACGATTCTGCACACTGCTGGACACGGCTGGTTCATCCATATGCCTGTTGTAACTCCGGATTGGGCGGGGAGTAGAATGAATCCTTTCGCGGCTGTATGAATAAGCCTGCTGTTGAGTCAAGGCTGTCTGAAGGACCTCTCTAGCCCGTCGCGTCTCCACCGCTACAGGGGACTCACCGTCGACTAGGAGGGCCGCCAATCGTGAAGCGGCTGCGACTATGTTATCCAAAGGGTTGGAGTAATGACCCGGGGGCGTCGACACGTGTTGGGACGGGATATTCTGAGGAGGGGATCCATTGTGCGCGGCTGAACAGGCGTCCCCGTTCCAGGCGCTTCGACCCGGTTTACCACTGGCTGGTTGCTGGTTCCTGCTCCTGGCGTGTTGAAGAGATTCCTGGCATCATAAACTGGAGGCAGGTGAGATCGGTACCTCCTCCTCATTACGTCATTCGATGCGTTCTGATCCAACATAAGCCGATAAGACTGTGCATCTAACTCGGCCTGCCTTGCCGTCATCCTGGCGTTTTCAGCGGCCAGGTCCACCTTGGCTTGTGCTATCTGATCCTTCACCTTCGCCACTTCTGCATTGTGCTGGTCCTGATTCGCCGGGCTGACTTCAGCCGCTAGTAGTGCTGCCAAGGTGTCGAATAAATCAAACAAAACCTGAACCTGCGGTGGCGCAGGGCCTCCTGCCCCAGCTGCTGTCGCCGCTGCTTAACCAGAGAGCATCGCCGCGGCGGTCAAAGATTGCAGTGCTGACTGTGTACTGGCCATGAAGATCGCAACTCGGCTTGGCGGATCAAAGCGGTCCGGAATACTATCGCCATCGGAACAACCCTCAAATCGGCCATCCTACAACTGATACAATGACTCGGTCTCTCCAGTGGATGACTCGTCACCGGAGTAAACGACGGTTTCACAGCCAGATCCCGATCTATCCTCAGATTCCACTCCGTGGATGACTCCCACGAAGGCACGCTTCATGGCCGGCTTAACCCGGGCGGATCTTGCACGCTGAGTCGTTTCGACGATGTCGGTGCAGATGTCCGGCTTAGGGCCCGGTTTGCCAATCTTGCCAATGAACACGTGAATGCCGCTGAAGGGGGCCCGGTACCAGTACTCAATTGAGTCGGCCTCGGGGCCCCAGCATGCGTCGTCGATGTAGAGCTTGCCGCGACGAATCTTGGTCATCCGGCCCACAGTGTATCCCTTGAGCCCTTCGAAGCTGCCCTCTAAGAACTCGAAACCATCGTACGATAGCCCCACGGTGGGTGCCAACTGTCGTGGTTTTGTCACGGCAGATGTCCTAGTGAAAGGACTTAGTCATGGAGCCATCACAACGGGTTAGCTTAAAGGGGCTAAAGCGAACCAAGGATGCAAAGAGTTTATACTGGTTCGGCCCCTTGCGGTGAAGGTAAAGGCCTAATCCAGTTGTTGTGGAATTGCTAGGGTTTCGATGACCAGGGAGCGAATCCGCTATGCCTGGTTCTCGAGTTGTTGTTTGTTTGTTTGTTGTCCCTAAACCGCCGCCGGGTCGTCCCCTTATATACATGGTTTGATGCCCGTCGGTTTACAGGATCCCGAGGCCGGCTCATAAACGTGTCCGGCCCGGTCTCTACTCTTCCTATCTTACAACACAAGTTACATATCACTGTCGGTTTATGTCTATAGGCCTTAATCCACCTTTGGGCCCTGGGCCTTCATAAAGTGCCACCGTCTTTGTCTTCATGCACTTTAAATATAATAACTCATTATAGGGGTAATCTGGCCTCTCCTGGCCGGTTTATACCCAGTAGTAACATCCCCAACGCTGACGCTGACGGTAATGTTACTGTCTACAAAGCTTGACTTCTTAGTATTCAACACACTCAAAAGAAAGTCTTACAAATCTAGAATACCAAGCATATTATTATTTTTAAGCAAATTACCATGCTATTTAAGACTCTCAAAATAATCTAAGTGAAGCATGAGAGATCAAAGGTTTCTATTAAAGAAATCCACCACCGTGCTCTAAAAGATATAAGTGAAGCACTAGAGCAAAACTATAAAGCTCAAAAGATATAAGTGAAGCACATAGAGTATTCTAACAAATTCCAATTCATGTATGGCTCTCTCAAAAGGTGTGTACAGCAAGGATGATTGTGGTAAACTAACAAGCAAAGACGCAAATAATACAAGACGCTCCAAGCAAAACACATATCATGTAGTGAATAAAATATAGCTCCAAGTAAATTTACCGATGGAAGTGGATGAAGAGGGGATGCCTTCCGGGGCATCCCCAAGCTTTGACTTTTTGGTGTCCTTGGATAATCTTGGGGGTGCCATGGGCATCGCCAAGCTTAGGCTCTTGCCACTCCTTGTTCCATAATCCATCAAAAGATTTCACCCAAAACTTGAAAACTTCACAACACAAAACTCAACAGAAATCTTGTAAGCTCCATTAGCGAAAGAAAACAAAAGACCACTTCAAGGTACTGTACTGAACTCATTCTTTATTTTTTTGGTGTTAAACCTACTTTATTCCAACTTCCCTATGGATTATAAACTACTTTACTAGCCATAGATTCATCAAAATAAGCAAACAACACACGAAAAACAGAATCTGTCAAAAACAGAACAGTCTGTAGTAATCTGTAACTAACGCAAACTTCTGGAACTCCAAAAATTAAGCCAAAATAGGAAGACGTAGCCAAATTTTTTATTGATCAGCAGCAATTGTAATCACTATTTTATCACGTTCTGGTGATTTTTAACAATTTATTTCGTGAACAGAAAGTTTCTGGAAATTACAGCAAGATCAAATAACTATTATCCAAGAAGATCCTATAGGTTTAACTTGGCACAAACACTAATTAACACATAAAATCACATCTAAACAGAAGGTAGATGGATTATTTATTCCTAAACATAAACAAAAACAAAAAAATAAAAAATAAAATTGGGTTGCCTCCCAACAAGCGCTATCGTTTAACGCCCCTAGCTAGGCATAAAAGCAAGGATAGATCTAGGTATTGCCATCTTTAGTGGGCAATCCATAGGTGGCTCTCATAGTAGATTCATATCGTAATTTTATCTTCTTCCTAGGTAAGTGTTCCATGCTTTTCTTTAATGGGGATTGGAATCTAATATTCCCTTCCTTCATATCAATAATTGCACCAATTGTTCTAAGGAAAGGTCTACCAAAAATAATAGGACATGAAGGATTGCAATCTATATCAAGAACCATAAAGTCTACGGGCACATAATTACTATTTGCAAAAATAAGAACATCATTAATTCTTCCCATAGGTTTCTTAATAGTGGAATCCGCAAGGTGCAAGTTTAGAGAGCAATCATCAAAATCACGAAAATCTAGCAAATCACACAAAGTTTTGGGAATAGTGGAAACGCTAGCACCCAAATCACATAAAGCATAAAATTCATGATCCTTAATCTTAATTTTAATAGTTGTTTCCCACTCATCATAAAGTTTTCTAGGAATGGAGACTTCCAACTCAAGTTTTTCCTCATAAGATTGCATCAAGGCATCAACGATATGTTTGGTAAACGCTTTATTTTGACTATAAGAATGAGGAGAATTTAGCATGGATTGTAACAAGGAAATACAATCAATTAAAGAGCAACTTTCATAATTAAATTCCTTGAAATCCAAAATAGTGGGTTTAGCAACTTCTAAGGTTTTACTTTCAATCCCACTTTTATCAATTTTAGCATCATAATCTAAAAGCTCCGAATTTTTAGAACGCCTTCTAGGTAAAGGTGTATCATATTAAATCTCATCATTATCAAGATTCATATTACAAAATAAGGATTTGATAGGGGACGCATCAATAACTTTTAGATCTTCATCTTGATTTTCATGGGAATCGGAAGAACACGCTTTAATAAAGGCATCTTCCATAGCACGCATCCTAGCGGTTCTTTCCTTGCACTCATCAATGGAAATTCTCATGGCTTTGAGAGACTCATTGATATCATGATTAGGAGTAATATATTTAAGCTTTAAAGAATCAACATCAAGAGAAATTCTATCAACGTTCCTAGCCAATTCCTCAACCTTAAGCAATTTCAGCATTAAAATTCTTTTGAGAATTCATAAACTCTTTAACACTAGTCTCAAATTCAGAGGGCATCTTATTAAAATTTCCATAAGAATTGTTGTAGGAATTTCCATAATTATTAGAGGAATTACTAGGATAAGGCCTAGGATTGAAGTTTCCTCTATACACATTGTTACCAAAATTGTTCCTACCAACAAAATTCACATCCATAGATTCATTATTATTCTCAATCAAAGTGGACAAAGGCATATCATTAGGATCAGAAGAAATAATCTTATTAGCAAATAATTTCATAAATTCATCCATCTTTCCACTCAAAACATTAATTTCCTCTATTGCATGCACTTTTTTATTAGTAGATCTTTCAGTATGCCATTGAGAATAATTAACCATAATATTATCTAGGAGTTTAGTAGCATCTCCTAAAGTGATTTCCATAAAAGTGCCTCCTGCTGCCGAGTCTAAAAGGTTTCTAGAAGCAAAATTCAATCCGGCATAAAAATTCTATATAATCATCCACAAATTTAAACCATGAGTAGGGCAATTACGTATCATTAATTTCATCCTTTCCCAAGCTTGTGCAACATGTTCATGATCAAGTTGCTTAAAATTCATAATTTCGTTTCTAAGGGAGATGATTTTAGTGGGAGGAAAATACTTAGAGATAAAAGCATCTTTGCACTTGTTCCAAGAATCAATACTATTTTTAGGCAAAGACGAAAACCAAGCTTTAGCACGATCTCTAAGCGAAAAAGGAAATAGCTTCAGTTTAACAACATCATTGTCAACATCTTTCTTCTTTTTCATATCATATAAATCCACAAAGCTATTTACATGAGTAGCGGCATCTTCACTAGGAAGGCCAACGACTTGATCTTTCATAACGAGATTCAATAAAGCAACATTGATTTCACAAGATTCAGTATTGGCAAGAGGAGCAATCGGAGTGCTAAGGAAATCATTATTGTTGGTATTGGTAAAGTCACACAATTTGGTATTATCTTGAGCCATAGTGACAAGCAAGCAATCCAACACACGAGCAAACAAGCGAACGAGAAAAACGAAAACGGAAAAGAGAGGGCGAATAAAACGGCAAGGGTGAAGTGGGGGAGAGGAAAACAAGAGGCAAATGGCAAATAATGTAAAGCGAATAGGGGTTGTCAATCCGTTCACGGTCACTTACGAGAG
Source organism: Aegilops bicornis (assembly GCA_021605145.1). NCBI lineage: Eukaryota > Viridiplantae > Streptophyta > Magnoliopsida > Poales > Poaceae > Aegilops > Aegilops bicornis. The sequence goes on along the minus strand of CM038673.1, from coordinate 610,508,573 downwards.
TGAGATCTGATAGAGATGATAGATAATATTTTTGGTATTTTTTTGGTATAAAGATGCAAAGTAAAATAAAAGGCAAAGTAAAAAAGGAAAGAAATATTAAAGCGTAGGAAGATTAATATGATGAGAATAGACCCGGGGCCCATAGATTTCACTAGTGGCTTCTCTGAAGAGCATAAGTATTTTACAAAGGTGAGCAATTCTTGTTGAGCAATTGATGTAATTGAGCATAGTTATGAGAATATCTAGGTATGATCATGTATATAGGCATCACGTCCAAAACAAGTAGACCGACTCTGCCTGCATCTACTACTATTACTCCACTCATCGACCGCTATCCAAAGCATGCATCTAGAGTATTAAGTTAATGAAAACAGAGTAACGCCTTAAGCAAGATGACATGATGTAGAGGAATAAATTCATGCAATATGATAAATACCCCATCTTGTTATCCTCGATGGCAACAATACAATACGTGCCTTGCTGCCACTCATCCTTTGGGAAAGGACACCGCAAGATTGAACCCAAAGCTAAGCACTTCTCCCATTGCAAGAACTACCAATCTAGTTGGCCTAACCAAACAGATAATTCGAAGAGACTTGCAAAAATAACCAATCATACATAAAAGAATTCAGAGAAGATTTAAATATTGCTCATAGATAATCTTGATCATAAACCCACAATTCATCGGTCTCAACAAACACACCGCAAAAAGAAGATTACATAGAATACCACGAGAGAGGGGGAGAACATTGTATTGAGATCCAAAAAGAGAGAAGAAGCCATCTAGCTACTAACTATGGACCCGAAGGTCCGAAGTAAACTACTCACACTTCATCGGAGAGGCTATGATGATGATGTAGAAGCCCTCCATGGTGGATTCCCCTTCCGTGAGCTCGAACAGGCCCCAATATGGGATCTTGTGGATACAGAAAGTTGCGGCGGTGGAATTAGGTTTTTGGCTCCGTATCTGATCTGTTGGGGGTACGTAGGTATATATAGGATGAAGGAGTACGTCGGTGGAGCTTCGGGGGCCCACGAGGCAGGGGGTGCGCCCTAGGGGGGCGCCATCCACCCTCGTGGCCGCCTCCCTCCTTTCTTGACCAAGGGTCCAAGTATCCTGGATCTTATCTGATGAGAAAATAACATTCCCGAAGATTTCATTCCGTTTGGACTCCGTTTGATATTCCGTTTCTTCGAAACACTAAAATAGGCAAAAAAACAGCAATTCTGGGCTGGGCCTCCGGTTAATAGGTTAGTCCCAAAAGTAATATAAAAGTGGAAAATAAAGCCCAATATAGTCCAAAACAATAGATAATATAGCATGGAGCAATCAAAAATTATAGATACGTTGGAGACGTATCAGTGGCTGGCGGGTGTCAGTTTCTCCAACTTTAGTTGAATCGAGTGTGACTACGCCCAGTCCTTGTTGAAGGATAAAACAACAAACTTGATGAAAAATCATTGTGGTTTTGATGCGTAGGTAAGAACAGTTCTTACTAAGCCCGTAGCAGACACGTAAAATTTGCAACAACAAGTAGAGGACGTCTAACTTGTTTTTGCAGGGTATGTTGTGATGTGATATGGTCAAGACGTGATGATATATAAATTGTTGTATGAGATGATCATGTTTTGTAACAATTATCGGCAACTGGCAGGAGCCTTATGGTTGTCACTTTATTGTATGAAACGCAATCTCCATGTAATTGCTTTACTTTATCACTAAGCGGTAGCGATAGTCGTGATAGCAATAGTTGGCGAGACGACAACGATGCTTCGATGGAGATCAAGGTGTCAAGCCGGTGACGATGGTGATCATGACGGTTCTTTGGAGATGGAGATCAAAGGCACAAGATGATGATGGCCATATCATATCACTTATATTGATTGCATGTGATGTTTATCCTTTATGCATCTTATTTTGCTTAGTTCGTGGTAGCATTATAAGATGATCTCTCACTAAATTTCAAGGTATAAGTGTTCTCCCTGAGTATGCACCATTGCGACAGTTCATCGTGCCGAGACACCACGTGATGATCGGGTGTGATAAGCTCTACGTTCACATACAACTGGTGCAAGCCAGTTTTGCACACGCAGAATACTCAGGTTAAACTTGACGAGCCTAGCATATGAAGATATGGCCTCGAAACACTGAGACCAAAAGGTCGAGCGTGAATCATATAGTAGATATGATCAACATAGTGATGTTCACCATTGAAAACTACTCCATCTCACGTAATGATTGGACATGGTTTAGTTGATATGAATCAGGTGATCACTTAGATGACTAGAGGGATGTCTATCTAAGTGGGAGTTCTTTAGTAATATGATTAATTGAACTTTAATTTATCATGAACTTAGTCCTGATAGTATTTGCATAACTATGTTGTAGATCAATAGCTCGCGATGTAGCACCCCGTTTATTTTTGATATGTTCCTAGAGAAAAACTATGTTGAAAGATGATAGTAGCAATGATGCGGACTAGGTCCATGATCTGAGGATTATCCTCATTGCTGCATAAAAGAATTATGTCCTTGATGCACCGCTAGGTGACGGACCTATTGCAGGATCAGATACAGACGTTATGAACGTTTGGCAAGCTCGGTGTGGTAACTACTTGATAGTTTAGTGCGCCATGCTTTATGGCTTAGAACCGGGACTTCAAAAACGTTTTGAATGCCACGGAGCATATAAGATGTTCCAAGAGATGAAATTGGTATTTCAGACTCATGCCCGAGTCGAGAGGTATGGGACCTCTGACAAGTACTTTGCATAGAAGATGGAGGAGAATAGCTCAACCACTGAGCATGTGCTTAGAATGTATGAGTACTACAATTGCTTGAATCGAGTGGGAGTTAATCTTCCAGATAAGATAGTGATTGACAGAGTTCTCTAGTCACTATCACCAAGTTACTAGAACTTCGTGATGAACTATAATATGTTAGGAATGACGAAAAAGATTCCTGAGCTCTTCGCAATGCTGAAATCAGCGAAGGTAGAAATCAAGAAAAGCATCAAGTGTTGATGGTTGACAAGACCACTAGTTTCAAGTAAAAGGGCAACGGAAAGAATGGGAACTTCAAGAAGAATGGCAAGCAAGTTGCCACTCCCATGAAGAAGCCCAAAGCTAGACCCAAGCCTGAACTGAGTGCTTCTACTGCAAAGGAAATGGTCACTCCAAGTGGAACTGCCCTAGATACTTGGTAGATAAGAAGGATGGCAAAGTGAACAAAGGTATATTTGATATACATGTTATTGATGTGTACTTTACTAGTGTTTATAGCAACCCCTCAGTATTTGATGCTGGTTCAGTTGCTACGAGTAGTAACTCAAAACGGGAGTTGCAAAATAAAAAGAGACTAGTTAAGGGCGAGGTGATGGTGTGAGTTGGAAGTGATTCCAAGGTTGATAAGATCACCATCGCACACTCCCTTTATCTTCGGAATTAGTGTTGAACCTAAAATAAAAGTTATTTGGTGTTTACGTTGAGCATGAATATGATTGGATCATGTTTATAGCAATACGGTTATTCATTTAAGTCAAAGAATAATTGTTGTTCTATTTACATGAATAAAACCTTATATGGTCATACACTCGATATAAATGGTTTATAGAATCTCGATCGTAATGATACACATATTCATAATATTGAAGCCAAAAGATGCAAAGTTAATAATGATAGTGCAACTTATATGTGGCACAACCGTTTAGGTCATATTGGTGTAAAGAGCATGAAGAAAATCCATGCTGATGGATTTTTGGAATCACTTGATGCTTACGAACCATGCCTCATGGGCAAGATGACTAAGACTCCGTTCTTCGGAACAATGGAGCGAGCAACTGACTTATTGGAAATAATACATACTGATGTATGCGGTCCGATGAGTGTTGAGGCTCGCGGCAGGTATCGTTGTTTTTTGACCTTCATAGATGATTTGAGCAGATATGGGTATATGTACTTGATGAAACATAAGTCTGAAACATTTGAAAAGTTCAAAGAATTTCAGAGTGAAGTGGAAAATCATCGTAACAAGAAAATAAAGTTTCTACGTTCTGATCGCAGAGAGGAGTATTTGAGTTACGAGTTTGGTCTTCATGGAATATTCAAGATCAGATGAGGACCAAAAGACGACGGTCCTCGGCAAGATCCTTGCCGAAGAGAGCCACAAGACCCCCGGCAAGATCCTTGCCAGGGACAACAGCGCGCCACGGCAAGACCCTTGCCGGGCCACCCAGCAAGGACCTCACCGAGGATGCCAGCAGGGCCGCTGCCAGGCCCGCACCAGCCAAGTCTCCGTTGCCGTCCGCATGCAGCTGCCAGCTCAACCAGCTGGGCTGGCACCTGTGTGGAAACATGCAGCTTCCAGGCCAGATTGGCCAGCGCCTGCGTGGCGGCATGCAGATCTTCGTGAAGACCCTACCACCGCGCCACCTCGGTGGCCGCTGTCTACATGGCGCCAAGACGCATCGCTGGCTGTGGCGTGTCAAAGCGAGGAGGAGCGGCGACGGACGGGACGGGCCTCGCTCCCGTCCCCGATAAAGCTAGGGGACACCTCAGCGGTGCATTAAATGCATCTTGTCCTGTAATATTTGAAACAATGTAGAATAGTTTCACAACTCACGCCACCTGGAACACCATAGCGTAATGGTGTGTCCGAACGTCATAACTGTATTTTATTAGATATGGTGCGGTTTATGATGTCTCTTACCGATTTATCATTATCGTTTTGGGGTTATGCATTAGAGACAACTGCATTCACGTTAAATAGGGCACCATCTAAATCCGTTGAGACAACACCATATGAACTATGGTTTCGCAAGAAACTCAAGTTGTCGTTTCTTAAAGTTTGGGGCTGCGATGCTTATGTGAAAAAGCTTTAACCTTATAAGCTCGAACCCAAATTGGAGAAATGTGTCTTCATAGGATACCCAAAGGAAACTATTGGGTACACCTTCTATCATAGATCCGAAGGCAAGATATTCGTTGCTAAAGAATGGATCCTTTCTAAGAAAATGAGTTTCTCTCGAAAGAAGTGAGTGGGAGGAAAGTAGAACCTGATAATTGTACCTGCTCCCGAATTGGAAAGTAGTTCTTTACAGAAATCGGTTCCTGTGATTCCTACACCAATTAGTGAGGAAGCTAATGATGATGATCATGAATCTTCAGATCAAGTTACTACCGAACGTCGTAGGTCAAACAGAATATGTTCCGCACCAGAGTGGTATGGTAATCCTATTCTGGGAATCATGTTACTAGACCATGACGAACCTACGAACTATGAGGAAGCGATGATGAGCCCAGATTCTGCAAAATGGTTTGAGGCCATGAAATCTGAGATGGGATCCATGTATGAGAACAAAGTATGGACTTTGCTTGACTTGCCCGATGATCCGTGAGCAATTGAGAATAAATGGATCTTCAAGAGGAAGACGAACGCTAATAGTAGTGTTACTATCTACAAAGCTCGAATTGTCGCAGAAGGTTTTCGACAAGTTCAAGGTGTTGACTACGATGAGATTTTCTCACTCATATCGATGCTTAGAATCTGTCCGAATCATGTTAGCAATTGCCGCATTTTATGAAATTTGGCAAATGGATGTCAAAAACTGTATTCCTTAATGGATATCTCAAAGAAGAGTTGTATATGATGCAACTAGAAGGTTTTGTCGATCCTAACGGTGCTAACAAAGTGTGCAAGCTCCAGCGATCCATTTATGGACTGGTGCAAGCCTCTCGGAGTTGGAATATATGCTTTGATAGTGTGATCAAAGCATATGGTTTTATACAGATTTGTGGTGAAGCCTGTATTTACAAGAAAGTGAGTGGGAGCACTACAACCTTTCTGATAAGTATATGTGAATGACATATTGTTGATCATAAATGATGTAGAATTTTCTGGAAAGCATAAAGGAGTGTTTGAAAGGAGTTTTTCAAAGAAGGACCTCAGTGAAGCTGCTTACATATTGAGCATCAAGATCTATAGAGATAGATCAAGACGCTTGATAAGATTTTTTCAATGAATACATACCTTGACAACATTTTGAAGTAGTTCAAAATGGAACAGTCAAAGAAGGAGTTCTTGCCTGTGTTGCAAGGTGTGAAGTTGAGTAGGACTCAAAACCCAACCACGGCAGAAAAAGAAAGAGAATGAAAGTCGTTCCCTATGCCTCAGTCATAGGTTCTATAAAGTATGCTATGTTGTGTACCAGACCTATTGTGTACCTCGCCATAAGTTTGGCAAGAGGGTAAAATAGTGATCCAGGAGTGGACCACTGGACAACGGTCAAAATCATCCTCAGTGGAATAAGGATATGTTTCTCGGTTATGGAGGTGATAAAGAGTTCGTCGTAAAGAGGTACGTCGATGCAAGCTTTGACACCGATCTGGATGACTCTGAGTCTCGATCTACATACATATTGAAAGTGGGAGCAATTAGCTAGAGTAGCTTCGTGCAGAGCAATGTAAACATAGAAATTTGCAAAATACATACGGCTCTGAATGTGGCAGATCCATTGACTAAATTTATCTCACAAGCAAAACATGATCACACCTTAGTGCTCTTGGGTGTTAATCACATAGCGATGTGAACTAGATTATTGACTCTAGTAAACACTTTGAGTGTTGGTCACATGGCGATGTAAACTATGGGTGTTAATCACATGGTGATGTGAACTATTGGTGTTAAATCACATGGCGATGTGAACTAGATTATTGACTCTAGTGCAAGTGGGAGACTAAAGGAAATATGCCCTAGAGGCAATAATAAAGTTATTATTTTATTTCCTTATATCATGATAAATGTTTATTACTCATGCTAGAATTGTATTAACCGAAAACTTGATACATGTGTGAATACATAGACAAAATAGAGTGTCACTAGTATGCCTCTACTTGACTAGCTCATTAATCAAAGATGGTTAAGTTTCCTAGCCATAGACATGAGTTGTCATTTGATGAACGGGATCACATCATTAGAGAATGATGTGATTGATAAGACCCATCTGTTAGCTTAGTACGATGATCGTTTATTTTGTTGCTATTGTTTTCTTCATGACTTATACATGTTCCTATGACTATGAGATTATGCAACTCCCGAATACCAGAAGAACACTTAGTTTTCTATCAAATGTCACAACGTAACTGTGTGACTATAAATATGCTCTACAGGTGTCTCCGATGGTGTTTGTTGAGTTGGCATTGATCGAGATTAGGATTTGTCACTCCGATTGTCGGAGAGGTATCTCTGGGCCCTCTTGGTAATGCACATCACTTTTAGCCTTGCAAGCAATGTGACTAATGAGTTAGTTACGGGATGATGCATTACGGAACGAGAAAAGAGACTTGCCGGTAACGAGATTGAACTAGGTATTGAGATACCGACAATCGAATCTCGGGCAAGTAACATACCGATGACAAAGGGAACAACGTATATTGTTATGTGGTTTGACCGATAAAGATCTTCGTAGAATATGTGGGAGCCAATATGAGCATCCAGGTTCTGCTATTGGTTATTGACCGTAGATGAGTCTCGGTCATGTCTACATAGTTCTCGAACCTGTAGGGTCCGCACGCTTAACGTTTGATGACGATCGGTATTATGATTTTATGTGTTTTGATGTACCGAAGGTATTTCGGAGTCCCAGATGTGATCACAGACATGACGAGTAGTCTTGAAATGGTCGAGACATAAAGAATGATATATTGGACGATATTATCCGGACATCGGATGAGTTCCAGGGATCACCGGATAAATATCGGAGTGCTGGAAGGGTTATCAGAACCACCGGAGAAGTAATGGGCCTTATTGGGCCTAGGGGGAGAGAGAGAGGGGCTGCCAAGGGCTATCCGCGCGCCTCCCCATGGGCCTAGTCCGAATTGGACTAGGGGGAGGGGCGGCGCCCCCTCCTTCCTCCTCTTTCCCCCTCCTTCCTTCTTCTCCTAGTAGGACTAGGAAAGGGGGGAGCCCTACTCCTACTAGGAGGAGGATGCCCCCCCCCCAAATATATCCACCTCTCATGTTTGTTTATTAATTGCCATGTTGTAATATTTGCAAAAACTATGGATCAACAAAGATACTTGGAAAGAACAGTTGTTGGGGGATATAATCTTCGGAGGAGGTGATGTCTTGTCATTTCTCAACGACACCGATGGTCAGGAAGGAGAGGATGACGGCTCCGGTGATCGAACAATGGAGGAGGAAGGACATGATCATGATGACTCCGGTGACCGAATGGCGGAGGAATAAGGAGACCATGATGACGGCTCCGGTGACCGAACGGATGAGGGAGCTGTTGCAAAGTCCGGCGAGGTATATATATTAATTAAGCCTGTGCTGACTAATTGATGCATTAATTGTTTTGGTATATGTATATTAACTCTTCTTTCTTCTTTTATAACCCTCCGGATCGAGCCAAACTTCGGTAACGAGACGAGGCCCGAAGAAAAGGTTGCGCCAGGATGAAAGGTTCACGATCACAACACTCGGGGACGATGGCCAACCGATTGAACCCAAGCGGACCAAGGACGCATTTTCTGCTCAGTGCGGAGCAATTGTTAGGGATATCATCCCGATCGGCATCCAGTTATGGAATAAGCCTAAGGAAGACGACCCTCAAGTTTCTTATGTCACCGATAGACAGAAAGATGATCTTTGGACCTCGTTGAAGGCAAATTTTGCCCTACCACCAGAGGAGGATTCGAATAAGCCAGTTATAGAGCCACTGGTCAAGGCGTGTGCTCTTAAGAAGATGGCAGATCTATTCAAGAGGTGGAAGAATGAGTTTAAATCAAAGTTTGTCGACAAAGAGAAGACTCCAGAATTCACCGGCCGATTTGAGAAGATAAGAGATCACTGGCCCGCATTTGTGGCCTACAAGACATCGGACAAGAGTAAGAAAATGTCAGAGAAAAACAAGATAAATGCTGCAAAGAAGCTGTATCACCATCGCACGAGGTCAGGCGGCTACCTCAAAGCCCGGCCGTTGTGGGACAAAGCTGAGAATGACCTGATTGCTAAAGGGGTCGAACTAGAGACATTGAACTGGCCATACCGTTCAAGGACTTGGTTCTTCGGGGTTAGGGGAACTTTGGACCCTGAAACAGGGAAGTGTCGTTGGACGGACGAGCAACTTGCAATACCCATCAAGAAGCTTTAGAAGTATATGGCCACAATGCAGCAAGGAACGTTCATTCCCGACAGAGAGAAGGACGAGCTGACTGAGGCCCTCGGGAATCCTCAGCACCCTGGACGAACACGAGGCATGCCAGGCTCTGTTGCGTGGAAGGTTGGGTTTCCCGACGCAAGCGGTTACAAAACCCAGGAGAGGAAGAGGAAACATGAGCTGAGCGAAATGCAGAAGCTCAATGAAAGAGTACTAAAGCTGGAGGAACAAGTTGAGAGACAGCGAGCTGCCGCCGGCCAACCATCTCAGTGGCACGAAGCTACCCCGCCATCTCAGCGGAGAAGCAGCATGGCTTCCCCGGAGCTCGTTCAGCCTGACTTCAGGGCTCCTAGCTACCCTGTGGATACTATCACAGAGGCTCAACATTGCGAGCTTATGATGAAATGCCAGAACCTCACTTTGAAGGCAGTTGTCGGCTCTGTTGCACCTCCTCAACCCGATGGAACTTTTCACTGCCGTCCGATTCCACATGGCTATGCTGTTGTGATGGTGGATGAAGTAATGGAGGGATTTGAGGAGCTCGAGCTTGACCACTGAAAGGATCGATATAGTTGACTAGAGGGGGGGTGAATAGGAAACTAACAATTTTTAGCTTTTCTTTAGCAAATTAAACTTTGCATCAAAGTAGGTTGTCTAGATATGCAACTATGTGAACAACCTATATGATGCAACAACAACAAGCACACAAGCAAGCAAGGGATATAACACAAGTAAGCTTGCAAAAGTAAAGGTGCGAGATAACCAAGAACGGAGCCGGTGGAGACGAGGGTGTGTTACCGAAGTTCCTTCCTTTTGAGGGGAAGTACGTCTCCATTAGAGCGGTGTGGAGGCACAATGATCCCCAAGAAGCCACTAGGGCCACTGTATTCTCCTCACGTCCTCACACAATGCAAGATGCCGTGATTCCACTATTGGTGCCCTTGAAGGCGGCTATCGAACCTTTACAAACAAGGTTGGGGCAATCTCCACAACTTAATTGGAGGCTCCCAACGACACCACGAAGCTTCACCACAATGGACTATGGCTCCGAGATGACCTCAACCGTCTAGGGTGCTCGAACACCCAAGAGTAACAAGATCCGCTAGGGATTAGTGGGGGAAATCAAATTTCTCTTGGTGGAAGTGTAGATTGGGGCCTTCTCAACCAATCCCGAGCAAATCAACAAGTTTGATTGGCTAGGGAGAGAGATCGGGTGAAAATGGAGCTTGGAGCAACAATGGAGCTGGGGGGATGGAAGAGGTGAGTCTTCTTGGAGAAGAAGACCCCCTTATATAGTGGGGGGACAATTCCAACCGTTACCCACCACTCAGCCCGTGACCCGCGGTACTACCGCACCACAGGAGCGATACTACCGCACGGGCCTGCGGTACTACCGCGGCGGACCGCGGTACTACCGTGGGCTTGGTAAAGCCTGGACCTGAACAGAAGAGCACAGTCAAGGCATGGTACTACCACGACCCTGTGTGGTACTACCGCAGGGCAGCCACAGTTCAGGTGCGGTAGGCACAGATGTAAAAAATTACATCCGTGACTACCTCCGCTGAGATTTATCGATGCAAAAATCCGACACGGTACTACCGCGAACCAGGGTTGCGGTACTACCGTGAAGGGTGCAGATGTAAAAAATTACATCCGCCCCTACCACCGCTCCTGGCCAGGCGACACGGTACTACCGCGCCGCAGCACGGTACTACCGCATAGGGCGTGGATGTAAAAAATTACATCCGCCCCTACTACCACTTGAGCAGCGGCGCCAGGCCAGAACTCACGGTACTACCGCTTAGGAGGAGCGGTACTACCGTGGGAGTCCACAAGATACTACCGTGCGGAGCCGGTACTACTGCTCCTGCGGTAGTACCGCTTCGAGGAACGATACTACCACCAGCCTGAGAAGAGCAACTCGGAGTCCTTCATTTCGCAGAGACAAGGTGAGACGGGGGAGAACTCCAAAGACCCAAAGGAAAGGCGGTGCAAAAGGGACATGTACGTGAGATTCCACCCAAACCTCTCCAAAGTGGACCCCCTCTTAATAGTAGAGCTTTCCTACGAGTCAACTCCACCGAAAAGAACCGTAGAGAACCGCCGTCTTCAATAATCTTCGAGGGGCATCAAATCGACTCGTGTTTAGTCATGATATATCTGAAAGCTCAGTACACACGATTAGTCCGCAAAAGCATTGTCATCAATCACCAAAACTACTAAGGGACAAGAATGCCCTTAAAATCTCCCCCTTTTTGGTGGATTGATGACAATACGGGATTACACAAAGGGAAAGAATATAGCACAAGCAAACCCCACATCTCTAGAATATAGATGAGCTCCCCCTAGATTCGTGCTAGAGAGTGAAGTGCTTTGGACTGCATGGCACGGATACTAGGATCACCACTCCCCCTATATTTTAGAGACAAAGCATATCTTGCAAAGATAAGGCTAACACTAAACAAGCTAGTAAATATGAGCATTTATAACATAGATAGCACGATATAGCATAAGCTCAAAAAGGAAATAAGGTACGATAGAGTGCATATTTCTTACACCATATGATGAACTTAGTCTCACGAGCACAAACAAACCAAAGCAAACAGGTTCAACAGACGGAAAGCAAAGCAAACGGCGAAGCACACAACAGACGACACGCAAATCCTACATTCTCTCCCCCTTTGGCATCGAGACACCAAAAAGGCAGAGAGGGCACCTACAACAAAGGTGGTAGCTCGGTGAAAATGACTCCTCGTCGCCAGACTCCGCAGCAGGAATGTACTCCTCCTCAGAATTGGTCCACTTGTAGCCCTGCTTAGCCATCCAGGCAGCCTCGGGGGTGATGTGCCTCTCAGAGCCGCTGGCCACGTCCTCGCCGCACGCCCTCAAAATCCTGTTATCGCGACGGCGACCCTCCTTCTGAGCAACATGGGCCTTGTACTGACTCTGGACCTGCATGCAGAAAAGCCTCTTCATCTTGATCTTCAGCTTCCTCGCCCAAGAGGGCTCAGTAGAGGGAGTAGTGAAAGCAGAACGGTCCTCAACAGCTTCTTCCTCCTCAATCTCCTCCTCATCCACAGCCATCCTGGTAGCCTCAGCAGAAGTGGTGGTGTTAGCCCATTGGGGCTTGATGCAAAGCCTGATGGGCACATGACGAATCAAACCTGGAGCTTCAAACTCATCATTGGGAAAGTGCTTCTCCCAAGTCTTGGAGATCAGGTGAAATAGGTAAGGCCCATAGATGGGGACTTTACGGTTGAACACGGCGAACTGAAGCTCACACCACATGATATGTGAGACATCACGTGGCTGAGTCTGAGCCTGACGGGCCTCCTCACAAAGGAGCATCATGTCAATGAGGTAAGCATGCACCTGGCCCATGTCACCAATGCATGGGAAGAGGGTGTTCCGGAAGAGCCGATGCATGATGTCAAGGAAGGGGTTAAGCACCGACACCTTCTTCTTGCTGGGAAGAGTCTTCTGAACAAGGAATGGCATGAGCTTGTTCTTGTTAGCAGACTCAGAGTTGGCATGAGGGCGAACTCCAACTGGTGTGTCGAGCCCTTCATCTGGAACGATAAGCAACTCCATGAACTCCTTCCATGTAGCAGACATCCGGCGACCATTGATCATCCAAGTCATGGTCCTTGCTTCATCGGCCTTGAAGTAGACCGAAGCAAAGAACTGTGCTATGATCTCTGGATCAAAATCCTTGTGGAAGGAGAGCAAGTGCTCAATGCCGAACTGCTCCACTAGATCCAAGGCCTCTCCAAAGTACCCACGGTGCTTGTCCTGCCTCATATGATGCATGTCAATATAGTGAACTTTCACATAGAGGTTCTGCTTGGCCTTGATCACATCCAGATAGATCAAATTCTGCTGCTTGGTCTAGAAGAGATCATCGCCGCGCAAGTTAGCCCGGGGATTCACAGAGGGATTGAGCTTCCTTCGAATGACAAACTCGGCCTGGGGCATCTCATCCATGCCCATGACGGGCTCCTTCTGCTTGTTGGCGGTGTGCTTGGTCCTGCGTTGGGAAGCAGGTGACCCCTCTGGAGCTTCATCTGGGTTGCGCAGCCGCTTTGACCCTGTGTCACGGCTGGGATTCGAGCGACGAGCAAGAGAACTGGAGCCACCACCTAGACACAAAACACTAGAACACACACGGGAAACAAGACAGATCAATGCAAAAGACCAAGGCCAAAGCTGAGGGAAACAAATAAGCACGAGATCTGGACGGAAAAAGAACGTTGGATGAATCTACGGTAGTACCGGGCTGATGTACGGATGTAAAAAATTACATCCGCTCCACCCGCAGTAGTACCGTGCCGGGGTGGCACGGTAGTATCGCGCCTGGGGCGGAAGTAAATTTTTACTTCCGGGCGCCAAGCGGTAGTACCGCACCAAGGTACGGTAGTGCCGCATGGCGCCAGATACAGGCGAGGCCGCGGTAGTACCGCTCCAGGAGGAGCGGTAGTACCGCGCGGATCGAAAACCGCGATAGAGAGTTGCGGATCTGGATCTAGAACCTCCGCATGACTACATCGGTACTACCGTTGATCAACCGGAACTATTTTGACTATCCAAAGAGCATGCTTACTACACTACCACGCTCCTACGAATCCCTCTTGCACAGATTTAGCCAAAAATCTCAAGAATACCACATGCATCTCCCCAAACCTAAAAGCACATGGAAGGACGAAGAGGAGAGGAACTTGGGGAAAAACCTTGGTCCATGGCAAGAGGGCGAGGTGGGGAACGATCCCACTGGTTGGAATCCGAGGAGAGCAGCCGGAGACGGAGATCTGGCGAAGGCCTCCGGCGCTGTTCTTGGGCAGGAGAGAGAGAGACAGGGTGAGGAATAGAGATGAATGGCTATGGGGGAGATAGAACTCCCCCTGTCCCGCTCTTAAACCCCACACCTTTCGCATGGGCGCGGGAAGTACCGCCAGGCGAAGTACTGCATGTGGGCGGTAATCTTGCTCTTCAGCAGCGATAAAAATTCTTGCGCGATGGGAGCGGTAGTACCGTGCCGCTGGGAGGCAACTGAGCAAGCGCAAAGCTACCAACTCCTGCGGTAGTACCGTGGCTTACCACGGTAGTACCATAACCCAAGAAAGTGCAAGTTTCACACAAGAGAAAGAGAGCAAAAGCCAAACAACCTTCGGAAACACCGAACAACAAAGAGGCGAATACAAACGACGACACAAACTCGCACAGGGAAGAGGAAAGCACAAGACAACAAAGACCAGTCACGAGACACAACCTCTCCAAGGAGAGGGCGGTGGCCGGAGCCACCTATGTTTGAGTCAATTGGTATGGCACCCCGAAGAATTATCCTTGGGCCCATGACCAAAACTCGTCTTTGAAGCACAAGTACCATCAAAGATGGCTAATGTGAAAGAGTTGATCAATTTATGCATAATGGGGGGAGAGAGAGTTCATTGAGAGAACAACACTCCCCCTATGTCCATGCCTACACCTAAACTAGGCAACAAGTTGAGTGTGGTGGGAGGTGCAAGGGTCAAGTCACATTGCTCGAATCAATGATATTTAGCTCATGCCTTAACTCATGAAATCTTGCTTCATCCAAGGGCTTCGTGAAAATATCTGCAAGGTTATCATGAGTGTTGACATACTTGAGCTCGATCTCCCCTCGCCTAATATGATCCCGGATGAAGTGATACCGAATCTCCATATGCTTCGTCTTGAAGTGTTGCACCGGGTTGAGAGAAATCTTGATGGCACTTTCATTGTCACACCAAAGAGGCACTTTGTCACAAATGACACTGTAATCCTTTAAAGTTTGCCTCATCCATAGGAATTGTGCACAACAACTACCGGCCGCCACATATTCCGCTTCGGTGGACGAGAGAGACACACAACTTTGCTTCTTGGAAGACCAACCTACCAAAGAGCAACCCAGAAATTGGCACCCTCCAGAAGTGGACTTCCTATCCACTTTGTATCCCGCCCAATCAGAATCCGAAAATCCTTCAAGCTTGAAGTTTGCTCCTCTTGGGTACCATAAGCCAAAGTTTGGGGTATGAGCCAAATATCGAAAGATTCGCTTGACCGCCACATAGTGGCTTTCCTTCGGTGCGGCTTGAAACCGTGCACATATTCCCACACTCAACATGATATCCGGTCTAGATGCACAAAGGTAAAGCAAGGAGCCAATCATGGAGCGATATACCTTTTGATCCACCGCTTTACCATTGGGATCAATGTCAAGTTGGCACTTGGCAGGCATTAGAGTAGAAGCCAGCTTGACATCACTTAGCTTGAATCTTTTGAGCATGTCTTGAGTGTATTTGGCTTGGTTGATGAAGGTACCTTCTCTTCTTTGCTTGATATTGAAACCAAGGAAGAACTTCAACTCTCCCATCGAAGACATCTTGAACTTAGAGGTCATGAGAGCGGCAAATTCCTCATTGAAAACTTTGTTAGGGGAACCAAAGATAATATCATCAACATATAGTTGGCATACAAACAACTCCCTTTGACCTTCTTAGTAAAAGAGTGGGATCGATTTGCCCAACCTCAAATACACGATCTTGTAACAACTTCGGTAAGGTGGTCGCATTACGCACGTGGGGCTTGCTTAAGGCCATAGAGTGCCTTATCGAGTTGATACACATGATCCGGGAAGTAGGGATCCTCGAACCCGGGGGGTTGCTTGACATAAACCAACTCATTAATAGGACCATTAAGAAAAGCACTCTTCACATCCATTTGTTGTAACATAAAGTTGTGATGGGAAGCATAAGCAATCAACAAACGAATGGATTCAAGGCGAGCAATGGGAGCAAAGGTTTCACCGTAGTCGATACCCTCGACTTGGGAGTAGCCTTGTGCTACCAATCTTGCCTTGTTGTGAATGATGTTCCCATGAGCATCTTTCTTGTTCTTGAATATCCACTTGGTTCCAATGACGTTGTGGTTCCCCGACGGCCTTGGCACCAATCTCCACACCTTGTTGTACTCGAAGTTGTTGAGTTCTTCATGCATGGCATTGAGCGAATCCGGATCTTGGCGCCTCATAGACCTTTTGGGGTTCAACACAAGAGACAAACGCGTGATGTTCACAATAGTTTGCTAATTGTCTACGAGTGCTTACCCCCTTTCTTAGGCTTCCAACCACATTCTCCATGAGATGACCTTTGGTGGCGAGCTTGGAAGCAATA
The DNA here is from genome assembly GCA_021605145.1 of Aegilops bicornis. Lineage (NCBI taxonomy): Eukaryota > Viridiplantae > Streptophyta > Magnoliopsida > Poales > Poaceae > Aegilops > Aegilops bicornis. The sequence goes on along the minus strand of CM038673.1, from coordinate 610,492,226 downwards.
TTCGCGGCACGATGCTCTAATTCCTCCTCGGATGTGGAAGGAGGAGGGTTAACTTGATTATCTTGAGCGCTGTCTTGAGCTTGTTCTTGATCTTGAACTTGCTCGAGGGGGAGAACTTGACCTTGGGCATTATTTGGTGGTTCACCACCATCTTGAGGTTGATCTTGCCCTTGGTCTTGTTCACGAGGTTGAGGGCCTTCACTTTGTTCTTCGGAAGCGTGTGGGTCTTGGGGAGGTGATGGCTCCACTTGAGTGGAGCATTTTCCTTCTCCTTCGGCCACAAGGGGTTCCTCAATGGGTAGAATATGACCAATACCCATTCTTCTTATGGCTTGGGGAGGAATTTCATCACCTACATCACAAGTACCATTTTGCTCCACTTGGGAGCCGTTATTTTCGTCAAACTCCATGTTACACGTCTCCTTAATGAGTCTGGTGGACTTGTTGAGGACACAGTAAGCATGGGAGTTTGTAGCATAACCAAAAAATATGCCCTCATAAGCTCTAGCCTCAAATTTAGACAAGCGAACACCTTTCTTGAGAATGAAACACTTATACCCGAACACCCGGAAGTACTTGAGGTTGGGCTTGTTACCGGTAAGTATTTCATAAGGAGTCTTGTTCAAGCCTTTGCGGAGATAGAGCCGATTGGATGCATGTCATCTTTGTGTTGATGGCTTCAGCCCAAAAGTTGTATGGAGACTTGAACTCTGCCATCATGGTCCTTGCCGCATCCATCAACGTCCGGTTCTTCCTCTCCGCGACACCATTTTGTTGAGGGGTATATGGCGCAGCAAATTGATGCTTGATCCCCTCATCACTAAGAAACTCATCCAAGGTGTAGTTCTTGAACTCGGTGCCGTTGTCACTTCTTATTGTCAAGATCTTTGCATCATGTTGATGTTGAGCTTCATTTGCAAAGTCGATGACGGTTTCTTGAGTCTCACTCTTCCTCTTGAAGAAGTATACCCAAGTGTATCTTGAATAATCATCCACAATCACCAAGCAATACTTTCTACCTCCAAGTCTATAAAAGGATGGAGGCCCAAAGAGATCTATGTGAAGGAGCTCCAAGGGTCTCTTCGAGTAGATGATGGTCGTGGGAGGGTGAGCCTTCTCATGAAGGTTTCCTTCAATACAAGCACTGCAAGCACGATCTTTGGCAAAACTAACATTTGTTAGTCCACGGACATAGTCCCCCTTGAGAAGACTTTGCAAAGATCTCATATTGACGTGGGCTAAACGGCGATGCCAAAGCCATCCCACATCAACTTTAGCCATTAGGCATGTCGCGGTCTTAGTGGGTTGCTCCGAAAAGTTAATCACATAAAGACCGTTCTCTATATGCCCAACAAAGGCTACTTTAAGAGTCTTGCTCCACAAGAGGGCCACGGTATCAATATCAAAGAAAGTGGCAAAGCCCATGAGTGCAAACTGACGAACGGAAAGAAGATTGAATGCAAGGGACTCAACAAGCATGACTTTCTCGATCGTTATATCATGAGAAATGACAACCTTGCCAAGACCCAATACCTTAGAAGATGAGGCATCACCCCACTCGACATTGGTGGGCATAGAAGGAATCTTGTGCACGCCCACCACCAAGTCCTTGCTTCCGGTCATATGATTCGTTGCTCCACTATCGAGCAACCATGATCCCCCACCGGAAGCATACACCTACACGAGATCAATGCTTGGTTTTAGGTACCCATTTTGTAATGGGTCCTTTGATGTTAGTAACAAGGGTCCTAGGAACCCAAATAGACCATTCAATGTACTCATAAGGAGAACCAACAAATTTAGCATAAACATGCCCATCACTAGCATGACACAACACATAAGAAGGGTTAAAGTCGCCGGCTTTGTTGGAGGAGGTGGTTTTGCCCTTTTTGACATCAACACCCTTCACATTTTTCTTCTTCTCCTTAGGAGCACCCTCTCCCTCTTTCACAAAAGTTTGCTTGAGAGGAGGAGGTCGGTTGGTCTTGTCGTTCTTCTTCTTGTTCTTCGACTTGGGTGCGAACCCAATTCCCTCCTTGGCCACAACTTCCTTTTGATTGCTCAAAAGGTCGTTGAGGTTCTTCTCACCTTGAATGCATGTCACAAGGCCTTTCTCAAGTTGATCCTTCAACTTGGCATTCTCCTCCACAAGATGCACATGCTCACAACACGGGTTAGTGGCATATGCATTATCAATTAATACCATATGAGGAAAGGTGGCCTTTTCCTTGGTTAGCTTAACTTGGAGTTGAGCATGAGACTCCTTGAGGTTAGCATGAGCACCCTTCAAGACCTTGTGGGCCTTGTCAAGTAAATCAAACTCCTCCTTGAGTCTAGCATGATCAACCCCAAGTTTAGCCTTCTCGGAAGTTAGCACACGAGACACAACAAGTGCATGATCAAGATCTTTCTTTAACTTAGCATGGTCATCGTTGTGTGACTCCTCAAGAGACAAACGATGCCCACGCTCTTTCTCAAGAGCATTAGAGAGATCCGATATCTCATCGGCATAGTCACGACTATGACCTTCCATCTTAGAGATGGTTTCTTCATGAGCCTTGATCATGTCATTGGCTTCACCAAGTTGTTCCAAGAGAGCAACAAAGTGCTTCTTGGATTTGCCCTTGAGCTTACTCATAAAGGACTCAAATTCATTCACATCCTCATTAGACCCCTCATGTTCATCAATGCAACCCGTCAAAGAGGGATTAGTAATGATGGTGGTTTTGATGTTGGGGGTTTGTAACGCCCGGATAATCATGCTACAGTAATCTCACGTTGATGGTGCCACGTCACCTCTGTCACTGTAGTTAATCTCGGGTTAATTCAAAACCGTTTCGAAATTCAAATGCAAGTTAAAGATAACAATATAAGTTTTCAAAAATTAAAACTAAAATGTTCGGTGGTTGCCAAATATTACAAAGTTAATAGTGGTGCAGTAAACACATTTTTATAAAAGGCCTAATAATTTAGAATGATTTAAAACAGAAAAGTAAATAAATAAAAGAAAAGAAAACAAAACAAAAGGAAGGGAGGCCCCCACCCGATGGGCCAAGGCCCATTGCCACCACCCGGCCAGGCAGCCCACCCCGCACCCATAAGCCACCCCCACTCCCCCTCGGTCCAACCCACGCCCCCACCGACACTTCCCCCCACTCCCCAAAATATCTCTCCCCCTCTCCCCCGATTGGATCGGGATCGAGGGAGGAGACCGCCTCGCCGGCGCCCGGAGCTTCGCCGCCACCTCGCCGGACTGCATCCACTCTGTCGCGCGTCCCCATCGGCCTCCCTGACCTCCACCGAGCACCCTACCCCGAACCCTACTCCCCCCCCCCCGTGAGCTCCCTCTTCGCCCCCCTCTCCCCTAGGTCGCCCGGTCACCGCCCTCCCGCCTTGGTCGGCGCTCCGGCGCCACCCGTTGCGCGCGACCACCGCGACTCCCGCCCACCAGCACGAGGCCGCGGCGCCCCCATCGACGGATCGACGCCGCTCCTCCGTTCGGCCAACGCCGCGACCACCGCGTCGTCCCGCCCTCGCGTCCCCGACTCCTCTCCGGCCGGCCTCCCAAGCCGCCCCCTCCCCTGTCTCTGCCTTCACCGCGCCCAGTGCCGCCCCTCACACTGCATCGCCATGAGCCTTGCGCCAGCGCCGCCGTCTTCAGCGCGCCCGACTCCGCCTCTCTGCTGCCTCGGCCGCCTCCGGCGCCCCGTTCGCCCCTGCCCGCTTGCAGTTCCAGCGATGGCTGCCGCCCTTGCCCGCGTCTAGCCGCTTCCATGGCGACATCCCCTCGCCCGCTGCCTGTTCGGCCGGTAGCGAGAAAACAAAATGTTCGGTGGTTGCCAAATATTACAAAGGTAATAGTGGTGCAGTAAACACATTTTTATAAAAGGCCTAATAATTTAGAATGATTTAAAATAGAAAAGAAAATAAATAAAAGAAAACAAAACAAAACAAAAGGAAGAGAAACCCCCACCCGATGGGCCAGCCGGCCCAGCTGGCCACCAGGCCGGCCCACCCCCGCACCCCCCATAAGCCATCCCCCACTCCCCCTCGGTCCAACCCACGTCCCCCCCCCCCCACCGACACTTCCCCCCGCTCCCCAAAATATCTCTCCACCTCTCCCCCGATTGGATCGGGATCGAGGGAGGAGACCGCCTCGCCGGCGCCCGGAGCTTCGCCGCCACTTCGCCGGACTGCATCCACTCCGTCGCGCGTCCCCATCGGCCTCCCCGACCTCCACCGAGCACCCTGCCATGAACCCTTCCGTTTTCGCCCCTGCCCCGCTTGCGGTTCCCGCAGTGGCTGCCGCCACTGCCCGCCCGTGCTAGCCGCTTCACGGCCACATCCCTCCGCCCATTGCCTGTTCGGCCCGGCATGTGACCTCTAGCCGCACCCGGCTCCCCCATTGCCCGGGCATGCTACGGCCTCGAGCACGGGCGCCACACCCGCCGCCCGCACCCACACCGATTAGCTGACCCATGATGGCCTCTGTACATGACCACAGGGCCCACGCCCCATTACGTTTTATTAAAAAAAGGAATTAAAAATAAAAATAATAAATAAAAATAAAAATGATTTAATAAAATTAATTATTAAATAATTAATTATCTAATGAATTAATTAAGTTAATTAATACGGTTTAATTAATTTAATTAACTAGTTAGGTTAATTAAATAGTAATTAAATTAACTAATCTGTAATTAACCTAAACAGAGAATGACAGGTGGGTCCCACTGGACCCACACGTCAGGTTGACCAGGTCAATGGTCAACGTTGACTGCTGACATCACTCTGATGTCATGCTGACATCATCATTTACTATTCTGGATAATGTTGGATTTAAGTAATTAATTAAATCCCAGAAATTAATGAAATATTTAGAAAATCATATCTTTTAATCCGTAACTCGGATTAAAATATTTTCAACATGAAAGTTGCTCAGAACGACGAGACGATTCCGGATACGCAACCCGTTCGTCCACCACACCCCCCTAACCTATCGAGCTCGCAACTTTCCCCCTCCGGCTCCTCTGCCCGAAAACGCGAAACACCGGGAATACTTTCCCGGATGTTTCCCCCCTTCACCGGTATCACCACATACCGCGTTAGGGCACGCCTAACATCACGCTTTGCTTTGTCATGCATCGTCATGCATCTGTTTGCTTAAATATTCATTGATTCTTCCCCCTCTTCTTCCGCTAGACACCGAGACCGACGCTGCTGTTGCCCAGTTCGACTACGGAGTTGACGACCCCTCTCTCTTGCCAGAGCAACCAGGCAAGCCCTCCCCCCCCCCTTGATCACCAGATATCGCCTACTCTCCTCTATCGCTTGCATTAGAGTAGTGTAGCATGTTACCGCTTTCCGTTATTCCTATCCCGATGCATAGCCTTTGTTTTGCTACTTACATTGATACCTTACCGCAATCTTACATGCTTAGTATAGGATGCTAGTATTTCCATCTGTGGCCCTACATTCTTGTCCGTCTGCTATGCTATACTATCGGGCCGTGATCACTCGGGAGGTGATCGCGGGTATATACTATATACTTTATACATGATACATGTGGTGATTAAAGTCGGGTCGGCTCGAGGGGTACCCGCTAGTGATTCACGGATTGGGGGCTGAAAGGACCTTTGTCCCGACGGCCCTCTGGATGGATCTTTGTGGCGGAGCGACAGGGCAGGTTGAGACCGCCTAGGAGAGAGGTGGGCCTGGCCTGCTCGGGCGTTCGCGGATACTTAACACGCTTAACGAAGTTCTTGGTATTTGATCTGAGTGCGGCCATTTGGTCATACGCACTAACCATCTACGTGGGAGTAGTTATGGGTATCCGGCGTCGTGGTATCACCGAAGCCTTCGTGGACGTCGGCCGATCGAGCGGCTACCGGATTGGACCGCGTAACGTGACTTCCTTTGTAATGGATGTTGCTAGGTTCTGCTTCCGGCCGCGTTATAGCGTGCGAGGTGTGCTAAGGCGATGGGCCCGGACCCACTGGCGCTTAGGTTTAGACCGGCGTCTTGACCGCTCTGTTGGCCTAGGTCGGGCTGCGGCGTGTTGATCTTCCGCGCGGGCATGACCCAGAAAGTGTGTCCGGCCAAATGGGATCAAGCGTGTTGGGTTATGTGGTGCACCCTGCAGTGAAGTTAATCTATTGAATAGCCGTGATCTTCGATATGAGACGACTTGGAGTTGTACCTTGACCTTATGACAACTAGAACCGGATACTTAATAAAACACACCCTTCCAAGTGCGAGATACAACCCGGTGATCGCTCTCTAACAGGCGGACGAGGAGGATCGCGGGTAGGATTATGCTATCTGATGCTACTTGGAGGACTTGATCTACTCTCTTCTACATCTTTGCAAGGCGGAGGCTGCCGAGCGTAGTCTTGACGTGATTAGATATCCCCTCTTATTACGGCATTCTGCAGTTCAGCCCACTGATATGTCCCATTACACATATATCCATGCATATGTAGTGTAGCTCCTTGCTTGCGAGTACTTTGGATGAGTACTCACGGTTGCCTTGTTCCCCCCCTTTCCCCCCTATCTCTACTCGATTGCTGCAACCAGACGTTGGAGCCCAGGAGCCAGACGCCACCGTCAATGTCGACTACTACACTGGAGGCGCCTACTACTACGTGCAGCCCGCGGATGACGACCAGGAGTAGTTAGGAGGATCGAGGCGGAGGCCTCGCCTCTTCGATCATATCCAGTTTTGCTAGCCATCTTATGGCAATTTGTTTTAACTTATGTCTCGTACTCGAGATATTGTTGCTTCCACGACTTCGTCTATGATCGAGCACTTGTATTCGAGCCCTCGAGGCCCTGGCTTGTATTATGATGCTTGTATGACTTATTTTATTTTTAGAGTTGTGTTGTGATATCTTCCCGTGAGTCCCTGATCTTGATCGTACACGTTTGCGTGTATGATTAGTGTACGATTGAATCGGGGGCGTCACAGGGTTACCTTGTTAGAGGCTTTGGCCATGAGGCACTTGGCGGTGATGTTCTCATTGGGTGAATCGAAGAGAGACATCCGGGGAGTTGTGGCAATGGCAACAGATGCCATAGCCATTGCTTCACTATCTTCATCATCATCATCATCCTCACGGTATTCTTCTTGAACCACCAACCCTCGAGTAGGAGTCTTTTTGGTGAAGTTGTTCTTGTTGGGGAAGGACTTGGCTTTGTCTTTTCGGATGAGCTTGCCACCATTGTCTTCCCGCTTCTCGTAAGGACAATCCATAGCGAAATGGCTCACATTGCCATAGTTGTAACAAGTTCTTACTCGTTGCTTGCCCTTGAAGCCACTTGAGTTGGTCTTGTTGAAATTGGGCCTTGAGTTCTTCTTGCTCCAAAATTGCCTTGAAGCAAGAGCCATGTGCTCATGATAATCATATTTTGTATCTTCGGGGTTGCTCTCCTCATCTTCCTCATCTTCCTCTTCTTCCACAGTAACCTTGGCCTTCAAGGCAAGGCTGGGCTTCTTTGCCCTTTGAGAGCGGAGCACCGCGTTGTCGGCGGTCTTGTCCAAGATGCTCATTGCAACGAACTCATCCAACACTTCACTTGAGGTCATGGAGTGGAAGTGCGGTCTTTGACGAATGACGGAGGACATGGCCTTGTTGTAGGGCATCATGGCCTTGAGGAACTTGCGCTTGATCCAATTGTCATCTGTGTCCTTGCTCCCATGATCTCAGAGTGAGACCGCGAGTTTGGTTACTCTCCGAAAGAGCTCACGAGGTTCTTCATCTTCTTTCATTGCAAACTCATCGACTTCATCTTGCACCACTTCATAGTTGGAGGTTGAATGCTTGCACTTCCCCGATAGAGAGACACAACGCATTGCCATGCGTCTTTGGCCATGGCATGGGGTCAGAGATGAGGGAGATCTTCGGGAAGGATAGCATCTTGGATGATGAGAGCATTCTCATTGAATTGATTATCCACTGCTTCTCTAGGGGTGAAGTTGCTTCAGTCATGTGGATAGAAAGCTTCTTCAATGATTCTCCATAGATTAGTATTCACATGATTTAAATGATGCTTGAAGCGATACACCCAAGAATCAAAATCCTCATTTTTCACAATCTTAGGAGGAGGGCCGGCATGATTTAAATGAGTAGAGGGAATCGGTCTTCCATAAGTTATAGTTCCACATGGGCAAAGATGCCGGTGCCATTTCTACCACTAGTATAAGGACCCTTCTCACTATTAGCTTCCCCCTTGTCGGAGTTAGCATCCGTCACCTTGTTCGTGGGATCACCCACTTGCAACGGCGAGGTAGATAGTTTAAGTCCTTCTAAGAATTTATTAAACATGCTTTCAACCTTGGTTGTCATGGAGGTTTTCAATGTGTCCAAGGCCACATTGAATTCCTCACGGGACACCGAGGTTTCCCCATCACCGTGAGCGAGATCGGATTCACACGGAGTGCTCCTCCTCCCCACCGTCTCACGGTGTCAACCATACTCTTGAGACGACAAAGTCCTTAATAAAGAGACGAGGCTCTAATACCAATTGAAAGGATCGTACTGATTGACTAGAGGGGGTGAATAGGCAACTAACAATTTTAGCTTTTCTTTACCAAATTAAACTTTGCATCAAAGTAGGTTGTCTAGATATGCAACTAGGTGAACAACCTATATGATGCAACAACAACAAGCACACAAGCAAGCAAGGGATATGACACAAGTAAGCTTGCAAAAGTAAAGGTCTTGAGATAACCAAGAGTGGAACCTTGGAGACGAGGATGTGTTACCGAAGTTCCTTCCTTTTGAGGGGAAGTACGTCTCCGTTAGAGCGGTGTGGAGGCACAATGCTCCCCAAGAAGCCACTAGGGCCACCGTATTCTCCTCACGCCCTCACACAATGCGAGATGACGTGATTCCACTATTGGTGCCCTTGAAGGCGGCGACCAAACCTTTACAATCAAGGTTGGGGCAATCTCCACAACTTAATTGGAGGCTCCCAACGACACCACGAAGCTTCACCACAATGGACTATGGCTCCGAGGTGACCTCAACCATCTAGGGTGCTCGAACACCCAAGAGTAACAAGATTCGCTAAGGATTAGTGGGGGGAATCAAATTTTTCTTGGTGGAAGTGTAGATCGGGGCCTTCTCAACCAATCCCGAGCAAATCAACAAGTTTGATTAGCTAGGGAGAGAGATCGGGCGAAAATGGAGCTTGGAGCAACAATGGAGCTTGGGGATGGAAGAGGTGAGTCTTCTTGGAGAAGAAGACCCCTTATATAGTGGGGGACAATTCCAACCGTTACCCACCACTGGCGACCAGCATACTACCGCCTACAGGTGAGCAGTACTACAAGACGGGCCTGTGGTACTACATGGCGGATCAGGTACTACTGCGTGGTGGCAGAGCTGGACCTGAACAGAAGAGCACAGACAAGGCACGGTAGAACGCGGTAGCGGTACTACCACGACCTGTGGCGGTACTACCGCTAGGCAGCCACGATCGAGCGGTGATGAGGCACAGATGTAAAAAATTACATCCGTGACTACCTCCGCTGAGATTTTATCGATGCAAAAATCCGACACGGTACTACAGCGAACCAAGGGTGCGGTACTACCGTGAAGGGTGCGGATGTAAAAAATTACATCCGCCCCTACCTCCGCTCATGCTGCTACACCTGGCCAGGCGACACGGTACTACCACAACCGCAGCACGGTACTACCGCGTAGGGCGCGGATGTAAAAAATTACATCCACCCCTACTACCGCTTGAGTTGCGACGCAGGCCAGAACTCACGGTACTACCGCTTAGGAGGAGTGGTACTACTGCGTTTGAGTCGATTACTACTGGTTGCTCTGCGGTAGTACCGCCAGAGGAGCAAGATACTACCGCCACTGAGAAGAGCAACTCGAGTCCTTCATTTCGCAGAGACAAGGTGAGACGGGGAGAACTCCAAAGAGCCAAAGGAAAGGCGGTGCAAAAGGGACGTGTACGTGAGATTCCACCCAAACCTTTCTAAAGCGGACCCCCTCTTAATAGTACGGCTTTCCTACGACTCAACTCCACCGAAAAGAACCGTAGAGAACCGCCATCTTCAATAATCTTCGAGGGGCATCAAATCGTCTCGTGTTTAGTCATGATATATCTAAAAAGCTCAGTATACACGATTAGTCCGCAAAAGCATTGTCTTCAATCACCAAAACTACTAAGGGACAAGAATGCCCTTACAACCACCCTACAGGTGAAGGGGATAATCAGTTGGGTCATGCTCTGAGGACTCCATGTCTATGGTGGAAGGAGTACATCAAGCTTACAAACTGGACGCCTCCTCCTCCTCCTCCTCCGGCGAGTCAGGGCACTCCGCCCCCTCCTCCTCCTCCTCCGGCGAGTGATCAGGGCACTCCTCCTTCTCCGGCTCCTCCGGCGTGCGAGGCCACTCCGCCTCCTCCTTCACCTCCTCTGGCATGTCCGAGCAGTCCTCCTCCTCCTCCGCCTCGTCAGCAACGACGGAAGACAGCCGCTGCCGCTCCGTCTCCTCCGGCGCGTTGGAGCACTCCGCCTCCTTCTCCGCCTCGTAAGCAACAAGAGAGATGCCACCTCTCCGGCGGCTAGCAGTCAACCAGAGGCGGGAGGCAATTCAGATACGGTCCATCTCTCAAGCCTCTAGAAAAGTTACCATACAAGAGGACCGAGAAGGAAAACATGGACATCTCTGATGCCCAAGTGAGGGAATTTTTTGCAAAGAAACCTCCACCTCCGAAGGAGACGATAGATCCAGTGAAAGCGAAGCGCACTACCGATGCTCTGAAGCGACCACCACCGCCTCCGCTGGATTCCAACTATTTCTGCACTCTTAAAAGGACATATCAAGATGCGGCGGTCGGGAACTACTTCTAGTGATAAAAGGTTAGCAGAACGAAGAAGTGGGAAAAAATTCCCCAGCTTGGCGAACAGGCGAACCAATCGTGCCCCCGACTCAAGGTGTCTAGCGATATCGTCGCTAATCTGCCGGGGATGGTGCCCGGTACCAATCCTGGTGATTACCTGGGCGATGATGTAGAGTTTGTAACAATGGAGATGGACGAATTCAGATACCTGTACGGGAAGCCTCTCGTCAAATATGGAAGTCCTCCTCTAACAACGATGATGCGAAGATTCCATCAATGGTACATGAAAATCTGAAGCGAGTCTAGGAAGGATGTTTTGACGATGAGAATTAAAGAGGAGCACGACCTCGTTGGAACTGGTCTGTTCTCTGTTGAATTTGACGATTTATTCCAGTTATACAATCAAAAGGCCCTCGACAAAACACTCGTGAGTTGCTACTGTCTGTAAGTACTACTTCTATAATTAAGTCTCTATATATAGCGCAGCTCTTTCATTTCATGTGTATATATAATTATCCTCGCTATATTATGCAGATTGAAGACCGTCAAATGCAGAAAATCACAAATCTATGACATTGGGTTCATTAACCCAAATATCATACATGAATGGATGGTTAAAAAGAATGTCATAGAAACCGAGGACAACTTGCTACAATCGTTGCTAAAAAATCAAAACAAAGATAAAATACTCTTTCCTTACAACTTCAAATGAGTGTTACTGTCTTGTGCATATTCGGTTTCGCTTATTACTCGAGGTTATAGTAATGTAATTGATGATTTATGCATGCATGCATGCATGCACAGCTTCCACTTTATTCTCCTAGAGATTAAGCTTGAGCGGGGACTAGTAACCGTCTTAGACTTGAGACAAAAATATCCCGAGGACTATGCGGACATGACTCAAATGCTCCAGAAGTAAGTTCAATCGATCATTATCGCACCATATCGACAACTTTGTTTATTTCCTGATATCAAGTAATTATTTTCTTTGTCTGGCAAGGTTTGGAAAGAGTTCACCGTAATTACTCCGGGGCTGCCGGGCGAGCTGCGATTTACACACCCAAAAGTAAGTACTACTACCTAGTTGCGCACATCTCCCATTGATTCTAGTTAGTTTCATCAATACCATTTAGCATGCTTGCTTATCAGTTTGATTGACCTCTATTTCTTGTAAAGTGCTTGTGGCAGGAAGGCGGGAATGATTTTTGTGGATACTACGTTTGCGAGTTCATCCGCCACTCGACCTGTGAGCGGGGCTATTCTGAAAAACAATATGAAGTGCGTAAGCAAAAATGTTCACAATTTTATTTTATTACCATCATTTGTGTTGAGTTTTATTCATATACATGTATTGACCCTCTTCTTCAATTTAGATCTGGCAGATGCGGGATGAACTCCTACCACAATATCGCATACGAGCAATTCAAGAGGAATTGGTGAGATTCTTTCTTGACCACGTCATCAATAAAGCCGGAGAATACCATGTGGAAATTGATATAGACATGAGATGTTAGGGATTGTAAGAGATCTTATATTGTATATATGTAGCTAGTAGCGTCGGATAGATATACGGAAACTTGTTGTTCGACAAATATCTCGAAGAAAGAGAGGTGCACTCCTCTCTGTATATGTTCATGACGATCTTGTGTAATTAATGGTTCCTTCATTTGATTACTAGCTAGCGTGTCGAGTTCTCTCTATACGTATAGTAGCTAGCGTCGACCAAGCACGGAGATAAGAGAGGTCACTTCTCTCTATTAGCTAGCTAACACAATATATGAAACCCCTAAATTAACCCTCCAAAACCCCCTAACCTCCCCCCTTTAAAAAAACCCTGCTCCTGCCATATGCTGACGCGTGGATGCCTTTTGGTCCCGGTTGGTGTTACCAACCGGGACTAAAGGTGCTCCTGACTGGGCGCGCGCAGCGGAGGTTTTGGGCTTTAGTCCCGATTCCAGAACTGGGGCTAATGGGCCTCTGGAACCGGTACAAATGGCCCATTTTCTACTAGTGTAGCAACACTCAAGCATCACTGTCATCGGATCCAATATCCAAGGCTTTAATCTAGGTTTTCACCATGAAGATTCAATCAGAGCATACCAAAGCAATGCCTTCAGCAAGGTAACGATGCAAAGAAAAAACATCACCATTCGCAGGTATAACCAACTGGTTCAGACCTAGGCTTTCACCCTGGAGTTCGAGACCCGATGCATATGGCACCATCAAAGCCACCCATGTGTTGTCGCCACCCTTTTCTGCGATCCTAGCAACTAAATGCGATGAGCGACTACCGCCGCTACACAACCATCCCTTCGCGTCAAGCCTTCATCCATAGTTTGTATCTCACCACCGAAGTTCACCATCAGATCTGGAGAGATGAACCCTCCTGAAGACCTTTCGGTGACCACCGTCATCGTGGAGCCGTAGGAGGTTGCTGCAGCTCAGTGTGGAACCATCACCATCGGATCTCGATCACCGCCACAAAGCTAACCAAATCTTAATCAGAGCGCCCACGCCGGGTCGACCATGGATGATGCCGAAGTTGTGGCCTCTTGACAACAGATATGACTGCCATGCCATCCATATGACCGCGAACAGTCACCTTCACCTAGAAGCCCAAGGGCTACTGCCTAGGTTCCAAGACTTCATCATCTGCGTAGGAGACAGCCGGAGGACCGGCAATATGGGCCGACGACCGCGGAGGTACCAAGGTCAATGCATGGGCGGCCGTGGTGCATGCTTGTGCTCACTATGCGTCAGCCTGGCACTTGTGCCAGCACCGACCAGATCCCGGCCATAGGCCGCCACGACCCGCATCAACACCTGGTGAAACTGCCTCGCGCAGCTTGCCATGTGAGGGGGGGGGGGGGGAAGGCCCACCACCGCCAACTCCATGCGGGCTTTGTCATAATTTGGCCGACAAGCTACCAAAAACTTGTCAAAATCTGATATCACTAGTTAAGGGGCACCCCTTGCAAAGTTTACCCTCACCTTCTCAAGCACTGACAAGTCGCACATTGCATGTGTGCCACTTGTCGCAATTGGATGTTCTCTAATATTTTTGTAGATTCTTTTATTCAAAATATTTTATCTCTTGATCGTGCATTCAAATCCCGAATCGTCCTTTTAAAACTAGATCTCATGTTAATAGGTTTCGATGAACTTTATTTTCATGAAAAACCAGAAATAAAAAAATAGAAAAACAAATAACAAAAATAATCTGATAAAAAAAGAATGACAAAAAAAAAGGATGGAAAAAAAATTAGAGCCTAGAAGCAAAGTTGCCGTTTTCATTTTCCCCCTTTTTGGGAAACAAATATTTTTTTACCTTTTTGAGAAACATAGATTGCTTCTCGTGGAAGCAAATATGTGCTTCTTATGAAAGCACATTTTTTTTTGCACGCTTGTACTTCTCACGGAAGCAAATCTGTCTTTGCACGAGAAGAAAATTTATGCTTCTCGTGAAAGCATATATTTTTTCCTTTTCAAGAAGTACAGTTGTGCTTCGCAAATGGTTTTTTTACCCCAAAACATAGGGAAAACCAGGCAAAAACCCAAAAAAGATTTTTTCTTTCTAAAACCCGAAAACACGAATGGGAAAATAATAATAAAAAAAAATCCAAAGGGAACGCAGCGGCGGGTGTGGGCACCACTTGGCTTGCTCACATTCCAAGAAAGTGACCCTTGCGGAAGCCCTCCAAGGGTAACCATTGATTAGTTGCTCCCCTGAAAATCGCTCGAGAAGAATTATCTGTAGCCTTGATGGGCCAGCTCACCCCCGAGCTTCCTGTGAGCGATCATAGCAGTATGTATCGTGACAATCCCTATTCCCCGCATAGGTTGATGGACGACCAAACACACACCCTCCCACAACTTCACGCACCATATTGGACCGGCCCAATTCGACTGTTTTTCTGTATTTACCACCGGTTTTGGGAAGGTTATAGAATCTTCACAGACCATTTTTTTTGTTTTCTTTTCATTTTTGTTTCATCTTTTCCATTTTCATTTAATGTACATTTTTTTAATTTTATAACATTTTGTTAACAAATTGTCAACATTTTTGAATTAGTGAATGTTTTTTTTGGAATTCAAGAACATTTTGTAAATTTATGATTTTTTTTGAAATACCGGAACAAATATCATATTCATGAACTTTTTATGAAATCCAGGAAGATTTTTTGATATTTGGGAACATCTTTTGAGAACTAGCATAGTTTTCCAAATTTGTGACAGTTTTTGAAATCTGAGACCTTTTGCAAGCCTGTGGACATTTTTTTATATTGCAAACACTTTTTAAACTTTGAGAACATTTTTGAAATTCAGAGCATTTTTCAAATTCGTAAATGTGTTCTCAATCTCGTTTGATTTTTAAATTTGGGATTCGTGAAGGAAGAAAGAGGACCTTTGGCTAGGGTTTCTCATGCTTCCCGCCGGTGCCGTCGCCGGTCTATCCGGTCTCTCGTTTTCTCATGCTTTTTTGAGTTCTTTTAGGGTTTGTGTCCTGCTCAAAGGGACGAGTGGACAACAACATGGTCTCTCATTTTTTTCATGCTTTTTTGAGTTTTGTTAGGGTTTGTGTCCTGCTTAAAGATACGAGGCGGCAACGACTCTCTGAAGATAAATAAGGTTCTCCCGGCGGCCCCCGCCTAGTCCGCATCCTGGTGGTGTTTCTAGCATCGCTGGAGGGCGTGTGAAGGTTTTTCTCCGTCAGATCTCGCGGGATTCAGTCGGCGTTTGTCTTTGGTGGATCCTGTCTTCGTTTGTCATTGTTCGTGTCTCTATAGGCAGCCTTTCAATCTACGCTTCTCTTCATCGGTGGTGGTTGCTACTCTGGTGCGCTGGTCCTAGGGGCCTTAGCACGACGACTTCTTGACTGTATAATACAACACGGGTTTTCCGGCTTCGATGAGGGAGGGACGATGATGATGGCGCGCCTTTGGCTCGCTTCAGTTCTTGTACTCATCACTAGATGGTCTATGGACCTGAACATACTTTTTACTTCTCGTGTTCTTTGTACTACCTTGATAGTTAATTAATAGATCGAAGGTTTTTCTCGTGAAAAACCCTTCAAAGAAAGAACAGAGGACGTCCCGCCACGCACTTTGACTGGCCCAAAGCACGCACATGGGGAGTGGTGCTACGTGATTGCTCGCAACAGGCAGACTAAAAAAAAGTATTGCAGCAGGCGATACATATCACTATATCAGAGCATGGTTAATAATACAGCCAACAATCGGCTACAAGGAGTTGCCATGTCATTTATAGCCAACCTTATAGCCGGCATGTACAATACTACCTCCGTCCCGGTGTATAAGTCATTTGTGTGGTTCTACATTGACAATTTAACTATCTAAATATGTATTATATGTGACAAAAAGTATATATTTACAAACTACATTCATGTAGAAATCTAGTGATATACTTTTCATGACATGTAACACATATTTAATTTCTCAAATCGATGATCTAGAACTACGCAAATGACTTACAGAGGTAGTAATAAGTTTTATATGTGTACTACTTTATTAATAGTTAGCCCATCTTATAACCTCACAAAGCGTCTTGAGGCTCGTGCTAGAGCTGGCTACTAACCAAGAGCCCACTTCTCTTGTCTCTTCTCCAACTAAGTAAAAATATAATATTTTAGTCCTTACCACCTTATTGTACTTGCCCTCAGTCGGGCAGATAGGAGGTCCCTTGTCCCGATGCCCGCTCATTAATAATCACCGGCATGCTTTGGCTGATCATGCGGTCATGCCTGCCTCCTCCAAGCTCCATCCGTACATAGGAACGGCTCGCCTCGCCGGTCCCCGACGTAGACGCGGAGCGGCCTGGGCGGCGACAAGTTGCTGTCGTCTGGCCGGCGATCGCTCAAACTCCAACTTGGACGTACACAGTTGGGTGCAAGGTACTAGTACATGAGAGCACAGGTCGTGCGCATCAACCGCTTCTTTGATTCTCTGTGCATCGTCACTCTAATCGACGTATACCAATCGGCAAAGCAAATCCCATCCGTGCATGCATGCGGCGCGGTCCCGGTCCCGGCCGGGCGGGGGGCAAAGCGCAACCAACGCCCCCAACCCCCAGCGACGGGGAGAGGTCCTCTCCGCCTGTACCCCTCGTCCGCCCGGTGCCCTCCCTGTGCCGTCGCGCTTGCTTGCTTGCTTCAGTACCCTCATATCAGACGCCCTCTTAACTCCGTCCGTGCTTGCTTGGGGCCGCCTCGCCCGCCCTCGACGTCGACGGGGAGCGCCCGGAGCAACGACATCCCGCTGCCGCGTGTTACTGCACGCTGCAGGCCCTCCGCATATATAGGTGCACGCGTCCTCTATCTTCTCCTCCATTCCGCCTCCGTGTCGATAGCTACGTACGTAGGTAAGTGCGTGCTCGATCTCCATCGACGACCATCGCAATATATACGTCCGTCACAAACTCCTTAGACTCTGGTCCTTCGTACGTGAACGTAGCAGCAACATGCTCGACGTGGCCACCAGAGCAGCCGGCGGGCTGGCGCGCTCACTCGTTGTGGCCGCCTTCGGCGCAGGTACGTGCGGCCGCACATCATGTTACATTCTTCTCTGTCTTATTTTTGCGCCATAATTAAACGATCTTATGGCGATTGATTAACCGAGGTGCATTTGTGTGCAGCCGGTACGGTGATCGGCGGCATGCTCGGCCTCCTGTGGGGCTTCGTTAACGAGGACGGACTGCTGCAGGGCGTGGTGGTCGGGGCGGTCACCGGCGCCCTCGTTTCCGTGGAGCTCGCCGACTCCCTCCTCAGGATATGGACCTGCGGCGACTGCTCCATGGACGAGCGCATCAAACGCACGGTACGTTTCGCTGGTCGCCATGTTGGAGATTGGATCGCCATTGATCAACATGAACAATTAATTGATGGAGTTTCATTTTGCAGCGGCTGGTGCTCCGGAGCGTGGCGGCCGGCCGCCTGCTGCGCGGCTCGGTGTTCCCGACCATAAGCGGCGCGCTGGACAGCCAGATCGAGGCGCTGCAGCAGCACCACTCCTCCCGAGGCGACCTGTTCGAGCCGAGCTCCGGCCCAGTGACGGCCGCGCGGAGGGCCGCCGTCGAGAGCCTCCCTGCGACGGTGCTCACCAAGGAGACCGCGGGCGCGGGGCAGCACACCACCTGCCCCATCTGCCTCCATGTCAGCTTCTCATCCGAGCTAGTGATAGTATAGCGCCAATGTGCGTGCCATTGATTAGCTGACGAGCTGATGTTCTTGTCCTGCTCAGGAGTTCCAGGCCGGCGAGAGCGCCAGGAGGCTGCCGGCGTGCGGCCACGTGTTCCACCTGGCGTGCATCGACAGCTGGCTGCTGTGGAAGCCCCACTGCCCCATGTGCCGCCACGCCGTCTACTAGCCTATCCCCCCGCCGCCGCCGGGGAGCAAACAAACGGAGGAACGACGTACGGCGGCGTTGCTGCAGATGAAAGTGTAGTAGTAGCTAGTACATCGGTCTCACGAAGCAGAGGACTATGGAGTCCTCTCTCGTGACGAAAGATAAATTTTCCCACGAGAAATGTGTTTTTTTCTGTCGTTGTACAGAAAGAAAGATGCAGATGCTGAGCTGAGCCATACGTACCGCTCAATTTGTGGTGATGTCTCACTCCTGGAACAGGCAGGGCCGCAGCATTTCTGCAACGAACTCCCTGTCTGTCGCTGAGATGGCGAGAGGCGAACGAACGAACGGACGAGATCACATTGATTAACAACCTAACTAACTATACTTAAAAAAAAACCTAACTAACTAGCCGGGTTACATTAAAAAATGCTACACCTACGTAAAATGCCTACGTACTG
The DNA here is from genome assembly GCA_021605145.1 of Aegilops bicornis. NCBI lineage: Eukaryota > Viridiplantae > Streptophyta > Magnoliopsida > Poales > Poaceae > Aegilops > Aegilops bicornis. Next base: position 610,473,539 of record CM038673.1, on the reverse strand, counting down.
TTACGTAATTAGACTAACTGCTAATCCCTCCGCCCCCCTATTCCAACTGGGTGGGGTCCCTCTTCTAATTTCCTCCAACTGAAAAGGGAAACGCTTCACATCAGAGGTCTGATAGAAAACTTTCATCAGACGTGTCCTCTATCGTTGATTCATTTTAAATCCCACGGCCTGTGTTTAGTAGGTGATCTCCCATCCCATCAATTAAGGGCGCTAATTTATCCATCCCGTATTAATCTTGCATGCTTTGCTGCCCCGTCGCAACCACTTGACCACGACCTGGGGTGAGTAAATCTCGCCTGCCTGACCCATTTGCTCAAGCCCGTCTTGCACCTCAAGGGCGAGCTCATTCCCAATCTCCACGGGTTCGCTCACCGCGACGGCTACCTCCGCCACCAACTGCATTTCGCCAAAAAGAAAACTGCGGCGGCAACAACTGCCCCATCGCCGCAGTGCTTCGCTTGCCCCGTGCGCCCACCCTTCACCTACTCTGCATCTCAGCGCCTCATCCGATCGGACACTGAGGAGAACCCAGTTGTGGAGGGAAGAAGGCAACATGGAGGAGATCCAGGCGACGGAGAGGCTGCTGTTACAGGTCATCACGTGCGCTTATTTAACCTTATCGGCATGGACAACTACACGTCCACTCACGTTCTGAAGACCACAACTATACTAGGTTTCGTTTCCTCTAGTTTTTTCCTACAAAACTGAATGGGCAAGCAATTGCTTCTTTTATTTTGAAGTTCAGTGTTTTTTGCAGGGATTTTGATGTAGAATGTTGCACCTGCAAGTTTGTATTGTATGCAATCTGATATATGTAATCTTGTGTTTGCCAATAGGTGCATGTGATCACAGCAAACAAAAACACTAATTGCGATGAAATTGTCGTTCCAGTTCACAAAATTGTGCATCTACGTATTGGTGGAAAGCGATGGTATTTCGCAATGTCAAAGTTTTATGCTTCCACACTATGTACAAGTTATGTTCAGACTACATGAATATGTGCTTCCAGATTTCCATGCTTCCTATGCATCATCCTTGTGCTTCTTCATTGCATAGTGTTTGCGACATTTCCACTATGCTTCTGTTTTCTTATACCCTTGTTGTATTTTGATAGCTTGAAATTGACGCTTCAAATTTCCATGATTCCTAAGCATTGTACATGTATTTCTTCAGCCTAGATAGTCATCTTGTCAAAGTAGTTCTTACTAAAAATAGTATAGTCTTATTCATGCTTGGATTGTATGACAGCAGATTATGTTCATGTTAGCGAAAAAATTATATTCTCAGTTTATTCGTGATGCACAACTTCATGGATGCAATCATGCTACCAATCAAGTTTTTATGCTTCCATTCTGTCTTATATAAGTTGTGGTAAAATGAGATTATTGCTTCCTCCTTTCGTGTATTGCCTATGTTTCTATGGTAATGAATATTTGCTTCAACCATTGTAAGTTTGTGCTACTTCTATGGTGCACAAACATTTATCTCCAACCATTATCAGATACTAATATATGATTGAACAATTACTAGTGTGTGCTTCAACCATTGCCAATGTTGCTTCTTTTAGTAAGTTCTATTGTACCAACAATTCGCTTCTTTTAGTAATTTTTTGTATCAAACATTGTGTGTGCTTCTTGCTCACCGAATGCTTGTATAGTACAGGCATTTCGCCGCTCCTGATTCCAGTTGTGCCCCATTGTTGCCAACATAATATCAATGATTATGTAAATCATACAGCATGCTACGAGCTAAGACCAACTGGGCATTGAGCTGTCAGTTGTGCTATGAACGATCGAGAACTCGCGGCGTGCACAGATATTGCCATAGTCAGATTGTCCGGTGCCTATCGCTACATGGGCAGCCACAAAGATAAAATAATTTTGTAATAGTTTGTACTTCTTGATAAAAATAGTTGAATTTTTGTTCATCGAATACTTTGTTCTAATGCTTTTTCAGACTTGTGCTTCCATGTGAATTTTGCGAAGCAAATGTTTTGATTGCATCCAAGATCCTTTCCACAATTTTTTTTGGTTCCGAAGCTCTTGAATAATACAGCAATGCGTCCGTTGAACAATATGTTTGTGCGACACCACTAAGCATACACTTTCTTCGGGCAAAAGAAATGTTTCTGTGGCATAGAACCTATGTTGATTTCACATAAAATGCATCCCCCCAAAAAAAAATTGTACGAGATGTTATTTGAATTATACGCTTCCATCAGTCAAAGGGAATGCTTCCATCAGTCAAAAGGAATGCTTCCATCGCAAAGCCACGTTTCTGTAGCATAAAAATGCATCTAAAAATATCATTATTGTACTATATTTTAATTTAAGTTTTGAAACTACTCACAATTATTCAGAATATTTTAGGAAGCATTATTCAAGGAAGTTGTTACTAATAAGAAAGAAATCACGGAATCAGTCCATTGGGAGCATGCACCGGAGTATTAACTACCACCAGCGTATTGTTCTCGGATGTATTATTCACGTAAACAGTTGAGTATTAACTACCATCAGACCCGCACGATTGGTTTGGACGATTAGGATGATTTTAATCCTACGGCCATTTGCTGGTCTGATAGGAAGCATATATCTGTAGTCTGATCCCTAGTACTTCCCAACTGAAAAATGCCACCTAAGCCATTACGTTATTTTACGTTTGATTGCTACGTAAGTGTAGCATTGCTCGGTTACATTACATCCCGACCAGGGCGCTCGAAAATGACCACTCCAGTCTCCGACAACTACTCATCTCTTTCTTTCCGTGAACGGGATTGCCAAATCTCAGTCGATTAAGACTTAATTAAGCGTTGTCCGTGATTCATTGGATGCTCTTAACGTTGCCTTTTCCCAGGCTCTTAGAGCATCTACAGCCACATACCTCTAATTCGACCCCTCAAACATCCCCGAACGCGCGTGACCGGGCGTGTCCATTTTGAGGCCCTATTTGTCCATCCGCGCAACCACAATCCTCATTTTCTTACTCATATGTCCGGTTACTTGCACGTGATTGGAGAAAATGAAGAGAGAGAAAGAAAGAATGAATAAAGAAAGAGAAAATATGGTCCGGGATGGGATCGTGTCCTACGCGGCGGACTGAACGGGCGCGTCCAGACGCGTCCGCGAGCCCTCATATTCCCCCTATATTTGAGATGGATACGAGGGTTTGTGGACAGTCTGGACGTATAGGGACGATATGAGGGTTTCGGTTGGGTCATTTTTTCTCTCTCCTGAACGGGCGCGTCCAGGCGCGTCCGCGAGCCCTTATATTCCCTTTATATTTGAGGAGAGAATTTCTTATTTGACCCTTTCTTAAATTTTGCTTCCCTCTTTGGCCCTAAAAAATATCTTTTTCCCTTTTTGACACATAATTTTTATTTTGTTCCCTACATGACACTTCTATCAATTTTGGCACACATAACAGTGTTTAGTTTAACATGAAAAGACCATTCTACCCCTTGTATATTATGTGACCAAAATTATTTACAAGTCAAAAGCAGTCATGAAGTGATATGTTTTGTCTTTTGATGACTAATGACTAATGAAACCAAATCTACTATTTCTGTATCACGTAACAGATTTGAGCTCATCAGATTCTTGCAACAAAAAAAGATTTAAGCTCAGCAGACATCTCATGCGCATTCGTTTTACCACTTGATGGATAGTAATTCCGTTGCATTCGGTTTATCACTTGAGAAGCCGGCCGAAATGAGACAGGTTAAGAATGACCGTGTAGTTTAAACAAAAAAGAGAAGCCGTAACATGCACGGATCAGTATACGACCCTGCAGTTGTTGAGTTGGTGCGTATCTGTCCGGGGCCGACGAACAAATAGATATTGTTGGCGTTCTACGCAACAAGCGCGGGCATGGTGTTGCCAGAGGTGAGTGCCTGGTCGGCCACGACGCCCTTGGTCTACTCGCTAAATCACTCGATCACAAAGACGATCGGACGAGAGTTTTGCATCATGTACGAATGCGACTTTTCTGTAATCTTCTTCTTATTTTTTTGGTACAGAAAGAAAGTGATAGCCGGTAGTTTTCCTACCCAGGCACCACGACTTGAAGACTCGTGCCATGCTAAACCACCATGCAAATCACGCGGGCCCTGCGACGTGCTAACGTCACGCTATGGGCCCTTGCAGCTTTTTTTTTGGAATTATAGGCCCATGCTGCTGTACGTGTAAGTTTTGCTAAAAATACTGTATGTGCAAGTTGCCTAAAAAAAAGTACGTTCGAAGGTTGTACGCTCTCAGCCTGGCGCCGCAGAGGCCTGGCGTTCGAAGGGCGTGTTTGGTTGCCTGGATGAGTCTAGCCTGCACCACATGGGGATCCTGGCTGAGCGTGGCCTGCTTGAGTGGATGCAAGGATGGGGTGAGATGTATGTTTGGTTGACTGTGTGATATGGATGTATGAGAGATGCTATACACGGCAGATGTTGTTTGGTAGACTGAACATGGGCTTAATTATGCTAACTCTTCTCTTCCAATTCCAATATTTCAGATGGATCTGGACCATTCCATGGATAGAGGGAACAAGTAAAACAAAACTTGAACTGAAATCTGAACCAGAAACTCAAGTGTCGATTTTACTCATCAGGAGTTCCGCAAAGAAATCAAAATATTTGCACCTATCTGACACATTCCACTGAGATTACTAGATGGTCATGGAGGAGACCAACCAGGCGAAGAGCTCGAGGGCGATGAGATGGCTGTGGCGGAGATGGGCCTCCGGGAGGAGATGCTGCCGGCGGAGATTTGGCTGCTGCTGGATTTGGCGGCTCATGGCTCCCCTTTCCCCCACCCCGCTTCTTCCCCTCGATCGGTGGCGGGCGGCGGGCCGAGCTCCGGCGAGCTTCTCCGCAGTCGTGGGTGCGCGCGGCGATGTCGGAGTCCGGCGGCGTCGAGGTGGAGGTGTTCGAGGAACACATGCGTGGGTGCGCGCGGCAATAGAGGAGTCCGGCGGCGTCGAGGTGGAGATGGTCGAGGAGCGCCGGCGACGTCGTCCTGCTGCTAGCGATGGCGAGGCGGAAGGGTGGCGGCTGGATTGCGTCGTGGGGGACAAGACCTGCGTTTCCCTCGGCCTGCACGGAGGAAACGCTCAAAACCTGCGTTCCCCTCAGCTTGGCTTTTTTTTGAGACAGTCTCGCCAAGCTTTATTCATGTAACCATAATGTTTACAGGTACAAAAAGAAGATCGCCGGGCTGGCCAAACCATACATGGCGGCCGAACCCTAATGACAAAGCATGCTTAGCGAGATTGTGAGCCTCTGTATTCGAGGCTCTATGCTCGTGAACTATATTACAAGAAGTAAACGAGGTCGAATGGTCTCTGATTTCATGAATTATAGCTCCACACTCCGCTGCTGATCCTGTCTTTATACCTTGCACCACATTCTGGCAATCCGATGCCACATGTATTTTCTCCTCATAAAGATCGTTCGCCAAAGCCAAGGCTTCTCGTACTGCCAGAGCCTCAAGAATCTCAGGATCCGATATGTTCCGAAATGTTATGCATGATGCTCCCAGAAAAGTGCCTTCCGCGTCACGGCACAAAGCCGCAACAGAACCATAGCTTCCATTCCTTGTTACTGCCGCATCAGTGTTCAACTTAACATACTCCAACGGTGGAGCAATCCACACCTGTGCTCTGGCCGGTTGACTCCTTGTTTGAGCAGTAACTGGCTTCTTAAGGAACACCAGGTCCTCCAGAAAGGAGTTAACGAAAGAGAAAGTTGACAACAGACTTTGGAAAATTTCCTCGTGTGTAGCTTTCCTCCGATCTCTCCATATTGCCCACATGGTAATCACCATTTTTGTAAAATCATTTTGGGCCAAAGTTTCGTGCATTAGAAACAACCATTCCTTAGCTTCCAGCTCCAAATTTGCTTGCATATGCTCCACCATCTCATGAGGGTTTAGCGCCCATACACTACCCGCCATAGGGCAATTCACCAGCGCGTGTCTTCAACTGTCGACAGCTGAACAAATAGGACAGACCAACGTCGTCGACATATTACGGTGATTCAGCAAATCTGTAGTTGGTAAAGAGTTCCGACAGAAGCGCCATAAAAAGTTCTTGAGCTTCGATGGAACTTGAATCTGCCAAAGACTAGACCATCTCTTCGCCTCCACTGCTACGTCCGCTTGGCTTTCGGTATTCTCGAGCCAATTTTCCCTCTGCATTTTTGTTTTCACGAGCATCTTGTATACTGAGCTAACCGAGAATCTTCCACGGTGATCAGCACCCCAAGCCCAGAAATCAGCAATCCTACGAGTGCATAGTGGAATCTTTAGTATACTGCCGGCATCATAAGGAATAAATGTTGCCCGGATAAAATCTTCTTTCCAAGTGGCTGAAGTGACATCAATCAACTCAAAACAAGTTCGGTGGGTTAGCAACCAATGCATTCAAAGGTCGTTTCACTCCTCTCTGGGAGCCGATTATGCTCCCATATCCTGGTTTCTTCTCCAGCCCAACTCGTCGGATGATACCACGGGACAAGATGTCCCGCCCATCTAGAATCGCGCCATACACGAGATGGATGACCGCCGAGACCTGCTTCTAAAATGCTCGTGGCGGGATAATAAACTGCCTTCAAGATTTTTTGCACCGAGTGTCATTGGCTCTGAAGGCCGCCACGCTGCCTTGCCAAAAGAGACAGGTTGAACAGCTCCATGTCACGAAACCTAGGCCTCCTGTGTGTTTCGGTTTCGTACACACGTCCCAAGCGACCCAGCAATGCTTTCTCCTTCCTCTCTTACTACCCCACCAAAACTGTCTGATTAGAGATGTTATGCTTTCACAAACTCCTCTTGATAATCTGAAACAGGCCATCGAGTAGACCAGGATAGCTTGTGCAATTGCCTTAATCATAACCTCTTTGCCAGCATAAGATAACAACTTTTCCATCCACCCTTTAATCTTCTCCCAAACTCTATCTTTCAAGTATTTGAAAGTGCCATTTTTTGAGTGTCCCACATCAGTGGGCATACCCAGATACCTCTCGCTAAGTTGTTCGTTGTGGACGTTGAGTGTCCCCTTTACGCCATCCCGAACTGCTTGAGGGCATCCCTTGCTGAAAAAAATAGAAGATTTGTCGTTGTTCACCCTTTGACTAGACGCTTTGCAATAGATGTCCAACAAGTTTGACACTGCAACTGCTCCCTCATTACTTTCCCTGAATAGCAGCAGGCTATCATCAGCAAAGAGAAGGTGGTTGACAACCGGGGCTGTCGGCGCCACCTTAACTCCCACAACACTAGATGACTGAGAACTGAATTTCAAAAGGCACGAGAGGCCCTCCGCTGCGATCAAGAAAAGGTAAGGAGAAATTGGGTCTCCCTGTCAAATCCCTCTAGAAGGTTTAAACTGATCAAGTTTTTCACCATTGAACAACACCTCAAATGAAACTGCTTTCACCATTCCCATCACCACCTTTATCCAGTCTGGGGCAAATCCCAGTTTGCCCATTATTGCTTCCAAATATGTCCATTCCAGCCTATCATAAGCCTTCATCATGTCCAACTTTAGGGCACAATGGCTATTGACCTTTGACCTACTCCTTTTCATAAAATGTAAACATTCATAAGCAGATATGATATTATCAGTAATGAGTCTCCCTGGAACAAAGGCTGACTGCTCCTCTGATATGATATCTGGAAGGATTTGCTTGAGTCTATTTGAAACCACCTTCAAAGCAATTTTGTATAACACATTGCATAAACTTATTGGTCTGAATTGAGTCAGGAGATTCAGATTCATTACCTTTGGGATCAGAACCAAAAAAGTATCATTAACACATTCGGGACTCTCTTCCCCTCTTACTATTTTCAGCACTGCCTTCGTTACTTCTTCACCACAAACATCCCAATGCCGCTGGTAAAAGTGTGCTGGGAACCCGTCCGGACCTGGTGACTTTGTCGGGAACATTTGAAATAAGGCAGTTTTTACCTCCTCACCCGTGTATTTAGCACATAAGATATCATTCATATGATCTGTGACTTTCCTAGGCACACGATCTAGTACTCCCTCCATGTCTGTAACTCCCTCTGAAGTGTATAAGTCCTTATAGAAATTGGAGACCAGAATCTTTAATTCCGCCGGATCATCAACCACAACTCCTAGAGAGTTAGATAGTGCCTTTATCATATTTTTCCTCCTCCTCATACTGGCTCGGATATGGAAAATTTTTGTGTTTCTGTCCCCCTCGGCTAGCCAATTGATTCTCGATCATTGCCTCCATAGCATCTCCTCTCTATGGTAAAGCTCAACTAGTCTTTTATTTATCTGTATCTCCTCCTGACCCGGTCCCATCCCCTGTGGAGTATTTCTGAGTTTTTCTATCTCTTTCTTTAAGCCTTTAATCTCCTTGCGGACTGACCCAAAGGTGTCGACGTTCCAGTTTTGAAGTCTGGTCGCAAAAGAGGAGAGCTTCTGCTTTATGTCTTCCACCCTAGCACTGTTTGGGTTTGCAGCCCACTCTGCCACTATTGTTTCTTTCAGATTGTCATGAGTTTCCCAGGCCGTCTCATTTCGGAAAATAGTAGGAGTCATGATCCTGTTACTCTCCCCCTCTAGCTGCAACAATTGAAGGAAATATGCCCTAGAGGCAATAATAAAATTATTATTTATTTCCTTATATCATGATAAATGTTTATTATTCATGCTAGAATTGTATTAACCGGAAACATAATACATGTGTGAATACATAGACAAACAGAGTGTCACTAGTATGCCTCTACTAGACTAGCTTGTTAATCAAAGATGGTTATGTTTCCTAACCATAGACAAAGGAGTTGTCATTTGATTAACAAGGTCACATCATTGGTTGAATGATCTGATTGACATGACCCATTCCATTAGCTTAGCACCCGATCGTTTAGTATGTTGCTATTGCTTTTATCCATGACTTATGCATGTTCCTATAACTATGACAATATGCAACTCCCGTTTACCGGAGGAACACTTTGGGTACTACCAAACGTCACAACGTAATCGGGTGATTATAAAGGAGTACTACAGGTGTCTCCAAAGGTAGATGTTGGGTTGGCGATTTCGAGATTAGGATTTGTCACTCCGATTGTCGGAGAGGTATCTCTGGGCCCTCTCGGTAATACACATCACTAAGCCTTGCAAGCATTACAACTAATGAGTTAGCTGTGAGATGATGTATTACGGAACGAGTAAAGAGACTTGCCAAGAATCTTGAGATTGAACTAGGTATTGGATACCGACGATCGAATCTCGGGCAAGTAACATACCGATGACAAAGGGAACAACGTATGTTGTTATGCGGTCCGACCGATAAAGATCTTCGTAGAATATGTAGGAGCCAATATGGGCATCCAGGTCCCGCTATTGGTTATTGACCGAGACGTGTCTCGGTCATGTCTACATTGTTCTCGAACCGTAGGGTCCGCACACTTAAGGTTTCAAGGACGGTTATATTATGAGTTTTGTGTATTTTGATGTACCGAAGGAGTTCGAGTCCCGGATGTGATCACCGACATGACGAGGAGTCTCGAAATGATCGAGACATAAAGATTGATATATTGACGGCTATATTCGGACACGGAAAGGTTCGGAAGTTTCGGAGAAAACGGAGTGCCGGAGGGGTTACCGGAACCCCGGGAAGTAATGGGCCTTATTGGGCCAAAGGGGAGAGAGAGGGCTGCACCAGGAGGTGGCGCTTCCCCATGGGGAGTCCGAATTGGACAGGAGGGGGCGCGGCCCCTTTCCCTCTCCCTCTCCCTCTCTTTCCTTCCCCTTCCTCCTTCCTAGTTGGACTAGGAAGGGGAGTCCTACTCCCACTAGGAGGAGGACTCCCTCCCTTGGCGCAGCGCCTCCTAGGGCCGGGCCGGCCCTCCCTTGCTCCTTTATATACGGGGCAGGGGGGCACCCTAGAACACACAAGTTGATCCTTGAGATCGTTCCTTAGCCGTGTGCGGTGCCCCCTTCCACCATATTTCAGCTCGGTCATATCGTAGCGGTGCTTAGGCGAAGCCCTGCGTCAGTAGAACATCAAGATCGTCACCACGCCGTCGGCCGACGAACTCTCTCTCCGGAGCTTTGCTGGATCGGAGCTCGAGGAGCGCCACCGAGCTGTACGTGTGCCAAGAACCCTGAGGCGCCGGAGTAACGGGCGCTGGGATCGGTTGGATCGCGAGGAGAACGCACGACTACTTCCTCTATGTTGTGATCGCTTCGCTTCGGTCTCACGAGGGCACGTAGACAACACTCTCCCCTCGTTGCTATGCATCACCATGATCTTGCGTGTGCATAGGAAATTTTTGAAATTACTACGTTCCCCAAGCGGTGGCTTCCGAGCCTAGGTTTTATGGTTTGATGTTTTGCACGAGTAGAACACAAGTGAGTTGTGGGCGATACAAGTCATACCGCCTACCGGCATGTCATACTTTGGTTCAGCGGTATTGTGAGATGAAGCGGCCCGGACCGACATTACGCCAGACGCTTACGCGAGACTGGTTTCACCGTTCTGAGCACTCGTGCTTAAAGGTGGCTGGCGGGTGTCATCTCTCTCACTTTAGTTGAACTGAGTGTGGCTACGCCCGGTCCTTGAGAAGGTTAAACGGAGTCTATTTGACGAAGTATCGTTGTGGTCTTGATGCGTAGGTGAGAACGGTTCTTGCTCAGCCCGTAGCAGCCACGTAAAACTTGCAACAACAAAGTAGAGGACGTCTAACTTGTTTTTGCAGGGCATGTTGTGATGTGATATGGTCAAGACGTGATGCTATATTTTATTGTATGAGATGATCATGTTTTGTAACCGAAGTTATCGGCAATCGGGCTGGAGCCATATGGTTGTCGCTTATTGTATGAAATGCAAACGCCTGTAATTGCTTTACTTTATCACTAAGCGGTAGCGATAGTCGAGAAGCAATAGATGGCGAAACGACAACGATGCTACGATGGAGATCAAGGTGTCGCTACCGGTGACGATGGTGATCACGACGGTGCTTGGAGATGGAGATCACAAGCACAAGATGATGATGGCCATATCATATCACTTATATTGATTGCATGTGATGTTTATCCTTTATGCATCTTATTTTGCTTTGATTGACGGTAGCATTTTAAGATGATCTCTCACTAAAATTATCAAGTAGTGTTCTCCACGAGTATGCACCGTTGCCAAAGTTCGTCGTGCCGAGACACCACGTGATGATCGGGTGTGATAAGCTCTACGTCCATCTACAACGGGTGCAAGCCAGTTTTGCACGCTGAGAATACTCAGTTATACTTGACGAGCCTAGCATATGCAGATATGGCCTCGGAACACGGAGACCGAAAGGTCGGCGTGAATCATATAGTAGATATGATCAACATAAGATGTTCACCATTGAAAACTACTCCATGTCACGTGATGATCGGTTATGGTTTAGTTGATTTGGATCACGTGATCACTTAGATGACTAGAGAGATGTCTATCTAAGTGGGAGTTCTTAAGTAATATGATTAATTGAACTTTAATTTATCATGAACTTAGTCTGGTAGTATTTTGCAAATTATGTTGTAGATCAATAGCTCGCGTTGTTGCTTCCCTATGTTTTTATATGTGTTCCTAGAGAAAATTGTATTGAAAAATGTTAGTAGCAATGATGCGGATTGGATCCATGATCTGAGGTTTATCCTCATTGCTGCACATAAGAATTATGTCCTTAATGAACCGCTAGGAGACAGACCTATTGCAGGAACAAATGTAGGCGTTATGAGCGTTTGGCTAGCTCAATATGATGACTACTTGATAGTTTAGTGCACCATACTTAACGGCTTAGAATCGGGACTTCAAAGATGTTTTGAACGTCATGGACCATATGAGATGTTCCAGGAATTGAAGTTAATATTTCAAGCAAATACTCGAGTTGAGAGATATGAAGTCTCCAACAAGTTCTATAGCTAAAAGATGGAAGAGAATCGCTCAACTAGTGAGCATGTTCTCAGATTGTCCGGGTACTTCAATCGCTTGAATCAAGTGGGAGTTAATCTTCCAGATAAGATAGTGATTGACAGAATTCTCTAGTCACCAACACTAAGTTACTAGAACTTCGTGATGAACTATAGTATGCAAGGGATGACGAAAAGCGATTCCGAGCTCTTCGTGATGTTGAAATCGACGAAGGTAGAAATCAAGAAAGAGCATCAAGTGTTGATGATTGACAAGACCACTAGTCTCAAGGAAAAGGGCAAAGGGAAGAAGGGGAACTTCAAGAAGAACGGCAAGCAAGTTGCTGCTCGAGTGAAGAAGCCCAAGTCTGGACCTAAGCACGAGACTAAGTGCTTTTGCTGCAATGGAACTGGTCACTAGAAGCGGAACTACCCCAAGTATTTGGCGGATAAGAAGGATGGCAAAGTGAACAAAGGTATATTTGAGATACAGATTATTGATGTGTATTTTACTAGTGTTCGTGAGCAACCCCTCGGTATTTGATAATCGGTTCAGTTGCTAAGAGTAGTAACTTGAAACGGAGTTGCAGAATCAAAAATGTAAACTAGTTGAAGGGGAAGTGAAGATAAGTGTTGGAAGTAGTTCCAAGATTGATATGATCATCATCGCACACTCCTATACTTTCGGGATTAGTATGGAACCTAAATAAGTGTTATTTGGTGTTGAGCATAAGTATGATTTGATCATGTTTATTGCAATACGGTTATTCATTTAAGTAAGAGAATAAATTGTTGTTACTGTTTACATGAATAAAACCTTATATGGTTACACACCCAATGAAAATGATTCATTGGATCTCGATCATAGTGATACACATATTCATAATATTGAAACCAAAAGATGCAAAGTTAATAATGATAGTGCAACTTATTTGTGGCACTGCCGTTTAGGTCATATTGGTGTAAAGCGCATGAAGAAAACTCCATGTCGATGGACTTTTGGAATCACTTGATTATGAATCATTTGATGCTTGCGAACCGTGCCGTTTGGGCAAGATGACTAAAACTCCGTTCTCCTAACAATGGAACAAGCTCTTGACTTATTGGAAATAATACATACCGATGTATGCGATCCAATTAGTGTTGATGCTCGTGGCAAGTATCGTTATTTTCTGACTTTCACAAGATGATTTGAGCAGATATGGGTATATCTACTTGATGAAACATAAGTCTGAAATAGTTGAAAGGTTCAAAGAATTTCAGAGTGAAGTGGAAAAATCATCGTAACAAGAAAATAAAGTTTCTGCGATCTAATCGCAAAGACGAATAATTGAGTTACGAGTTTGGTCTTCAATTAAAATAATGTGGAATAGTTTCACAGCTCACGCCACCGAACACCACAATGTTATGGTGTGTCCGAACGTCAGAACCGCACTTTATTTGATATGGTGCGATCTATGATGTCTCTTATCGGTTTACCACTATCATTTTGGGGTTATGCATTAGAGACGGCTGCATTCACGTTTAATAGGGCACCATCTAAATCCGTTGAGGCGACACCATATGAACTATGGTTTCACAAAGAAACCTAAGTCGTCGTTTCTTAAAAGTTTGGAGTTGTGATGCTTATGTGAAAAAGTTTTCACCTGATAAGCTCAAACCCAAATCGGAGAAGTGCGTCTTCATAGAATACCCAAAGGTAACTATTGGGTACACCTTCTATCACAGATCCGAAGGCAAGTTTTTCGTTGCTAAGATGGATCCTTTCTAGAGAAGAAGTTTCTCTCGAAAGAAGTGAGTGGGAGGAAAGTAGAACTTGATGAGGTAATTATACCTTCTCCCTTATTGGAAAGTAGTTCATCACAGAAATCAGTTCGGTGATTCCTACACCAATTAGTGAGGAAGTTAATGATGATGATCATGAAACTTCAGATCAAGTTGCTACCAAACGTCGTAGGTCTTCCAGAGTAAGATCCACACCAGAGTGGTACGGTAATCATGTTCGGAAGTCATGTTACTAGACCATGATGAACCTTTAACTATGAGGAAGCGATGATGAGCCCAGATTCAGCGAAATGGCTTGAGGCCATAAAATCTGAGATATGATCCATGTATGAGAACAAAAGTATGGACTTTGATTGACTTGCTCGATGATCAGCAAGCCATGTTAAATAAATGGATCTTCAAGAGGAAGACGGACACCGATAGTAGTGTTACTATCTACAAAGCTCGACTTGTCACAAAAAGGTTTTCGACAAGTTCAAGGTGTTGACTACAATGAGATTTTCTCAAGTAGCGATGCTTAAGTCTGTCCGAATCATGTTAGCAATTGCCACATTTTATGAAATCTGGCAAATGGATGTCAAAACTACATTCTTTAATGGATTTATTAAAGAAGAGTTGTATATGATGCAACCAGAAGGTTTTGTCAATCCTAAAGGAGCTAACAAAATGTGCAAGCTCGATGATCCATCAATGGACTGGTGCAAGCATCTCGGAGTTGGAATATACGCTTTGATGTGTTGATCAAAGCATATGATTTTATCTGAGACTTTTGGAAAGGCCTGTATTTACAAGAAAGTGAGTGGGAGCACTACAGCCTTTACGATAAAGTATATGTGAATGACATATTGTTGATCGGAAATAATGTAGAATTATTACGCAAAGCATAAAGGAGTGTTTGAAAGGAGTTTTTTCAAAGAAAGACCTCGGTGAAGCTGCTTACATATTGAGCATCAAGATCTATAGAGATAGATCAAGACGCTTGATAAGTTTTTTCAATGAATACATACCTTGACAAGATTTTGAAGTAGTTCAAAATGGAACAGTCAAAGAAAGAGTTCTTACCTGTGTTACAAGGTGTGAGATTGAGTAAGACTCAAAACCCGACCAAGGCAGAAGATAGAAAGAGAATGAAAGTCATTCCCTATGCATCAGCCATAGGTTCTATAAAGTATGTCATATTTGTGTACGGATCTATTGCATACCCTACCACTAAGCTTGGCAAGGGAGTGCAATAGTGATCTAGGAGTAGATCAATGGAGAGCGGTCAAAATTATCCTTAGTAGAATAAGGATGTGTTTCTCGATTATGGAAGTGAAAAAGGTTCGTCGTAAAGGGTTTCGTCGATGCAAGTTTTAAACACTAATCTAGATGACTCTGAGTCTCAATCTGGATACATATTGAAAGTGGGAGCAATTAGCTAGAGTAGCTCCGTGCGGAGCATTGTAGACATAGAAATTTGCAAAATACATACGGATCTGAATGTGGCAGACCCGTTGACTAAACTTCTCTCACAAACAAAACATGATCACACCTTAGTACTCTTTGGGTGTTAATCACATAGCGATGTGAGCTAGATTACTGACTCTAGTAAACCCTTTGGGTGTTGGTCACATGTCGATGTGAACTATGGGTGTTAACCACATATAGATGTGAACTATTGATGTTAAATCACATGGCGATGTGAACTAGATTATTGACTCTAGTGCAAGTGGGAGACTGAAGGAAATATGCCCTAGAGGCAATAATAAAATTATTATTTATTTCCTTATATCATGATAAATGTTTATTATTCATGCTAGAATTGTATTAACTGAAACATAATACATGTGTGAATACATAGACAAACAGAGTGTCACTAGTATGCCTCTACTAGACTAGCTTGTTAATCAAAGATGGTTATGTTTCCTAACCATAGACAAAGGAGTTGTCATTTGATTAACAAGGTCACATCATTGGTTGAATGATCTGATTGACATGACCCATTCCATTAGCTTAGCACCCGATCGTTTAGTATGTTGCTATTGCTTTTATCCATGACTTATGCATGTTCCTATAACTATGACAATATGCAACTCTGCCATCGGAGGAACACTTTGGTACTACCAAAGCGTCACAACGTGAATCGGGTGATTATAAAGGAGTACTACAGGTGTCTCCAAAGGCAGATGTTGGGTTGGCGTATTTCGAGATTAGGATTTGTCACTCCGATTGTCGGAGAGGTATCTCTGGCCCTCTCGGTAATACACATCACTAAGCCTTGCAAGCATTACAACTAATGAGTTAGCTGTGAGATGATGTATTACGGAACGAGTAAAGAGACTTGCCAAGAACGAGATTGAACTAGGTATTGGATACCGACGATCGAATCTCGGGCAAGTAACATACCGATGACAAAGGGAACAACGTATGTTGTTATGCGGTCTGACCGATAAAGATCTTCGTAGAATATGTAGGAGCCAATATGGGCATCCAGGTCCCGCTTATTGGTTATTGACCGGAGACGTGTCTCGGTCATGTCTACATTGTTCTCGAACCGTAGGGTCCGCACGCTTAAGGTTTCGATGACGGTTATATTATGAGTTTTGTGTATTTTGATGTACCAAGGAGTTCGGAGTCCCGGATGTGATCACGGACATGACGAGGAGTCTCGAAATGATCGAGACATAAAGATTGATATATTGACGGCTATATTCGGACACGAAAAGGTTCCGGAAGTTTCGGAGAAAACCGGAGTGCCGAGGGGTTACCGGAACCCCGGGAAGTAATGGGCCTTATTGGGCCAAAGGGGAGAGAGAGGGCCGCACCAGGAGGTGGCGCGCCCCCATGGGGAGTCCGACTGGACAGGAGGGGGCGCGCCCCCTCTCTCCTCTCCCTCTCTTTCCTTCCCCTTCCTCCTTCCTAGTTGGACTAGGAAGGGGAGTCCTACTCCCACTAGGAGGAGGACTCCTCCCTTGGCGCGCCTCCTAGGGCCGGCCGGCCCTCCCCCTTGCTCCTTTATATACGGGGGCAGGGGGGCACCCTAGAACACACAAGTTGATCCTTGAGATCGTTCCTTAGCCGTGTGCGGTGCCCCCCTCCACCATATTTCACCTCGGTCATATCGTAGCGGTGCTTAGGCGAAGCCTGCGTCAAGAGAACATCAAGATCGTCCACCACGCCGTGGCCGTCTTGTGGAACTCTCTCTCCCCGAGCTTTGCTGGATCGGAGCTCGAGGAGCGCCACCGAGCTGTACGTGTGCCAAGAACTCGAGGCGCCGGAGTAACGGCGCTGGGATCGGTTGGATCGCGAGGAGAACGTCGACTACTTCCTCTACGTTGTGATCGCTTCCGCCGGTCACGAGTGCACGTAGACAACACTCTCCCCTCTCGTTGCTATGCATCACCATGATCTTGCGTGTGCATAGGAAATTTTTTGAAATTACTACGTTCCCCAACAACAATATAGGCCCATGATCTGATGTCGCAGCGGTCAAATGACTGAGCCAAGCCAATGGAAACTGGGCGCCCCACTCGGCCGACCCTAGAGCTCTATCAAGTCTGACTCTAGTGTATGTACCTCCTGTGACTTTCTTTTCAAAAGTCCAAAACCTGCCTTTGAAGCCAATATCCAGCAGGTTGCAGCTGTCCAACATGTCTCTAAAACCTTGCATCTGTGCATTACTCCGCTGCCCTACACCCTCATGCTCATCAGGCCGCAAGACCTCACTAAAGTCTCCCATACAGAGCCATGGGAGATCATATAAACCACATATTTCTTTGAGCTTGTCCCAGGTTTGGTAGCGAAGATGAGTCTGCGCCTCCCCATATACTACCGTTAGCCTCCACCCATTATCCACCTTGCAATCAACATGATACACAGAGTAGCCCAAAATCTCCACATTTATTGAATTATTCCAAAAAATTCCAATACCCCCACTCCTACCACTACTACTTATTGCATAGGCTTTATCATAGCCTAAGGAGCTAGCTAAACCTTCTACTCTTGCTTTCTCCAGTTGAGTTTCAACAATACAAAGCACCATAGGGGTAAATTTCTTCGCTAATTCATGAAGTTCGCGAACTGTCGAGGCTTTACCCGCACCCCGACAGTTCCAGCATATGATATTCATTGTGCCCGGCGGTACTCCTCGGGGGAGCCCGCCGATGATGCAACTGTGTTCTCTGTACCTGCTGCATTGGTGCCTTCTCCCAGCCCATTCAGTGAGTTCTTCAGCCTCTTGTTCACCTTCCTTGGTGACACGTAAACAGGAGGCATCGGAGGGACCCCCGGAGGGTTCGGGAGCGCCACCATAGCATTGTTTTCTCCTCCTTCCGTGGGACGCTGCTCGGCGGAGGGTGCCGTAGTTGCCAACAGAGTATTATCCTGTGATGATCTCTTGAAGTTTGTTTTTACTCCAGTATGGTCAGGCTGCTGCTTCGGGTCCGCACCCTCTTCCTCATTGTCCTGCTGAAATTCTATCGCAGCTCCTCCCCTCCATCCACCTCTTGATTGACCTGATGTACCTCCTTTGCCATACCCTCTCCCCCCTTTGAAAAAGCCTCTCCCAGCAGGCTGCGAGTACGTGACAGTCCTGCGCTTTGCGATCATCCAAGAGCCCCACTTCTTATCTTCTTCTTTCCATACCCCCCTGCCACATTCCTCATGACTGTGCCCCATGATTCCACACACCTTACAGAAAAACGGAATCTTCTCGTACTTCACCACAAGCATCCGGGTTCCTTCTCCTGCCACAGTCAAAGGGCAGAACCGAGTTAAGGGTTTTTCAGTAAGAACCCTAGCTCTAACCCTCACATAGTCCCCCTCGTAGAAGAGCGTTGGTCTCATCTGAATCTCCTTGACTTTCCCTATTCTTCGGGCAAGCTGATCCACCACCGACTCATGGCGGTAAACTTCTGGGATTTTATGGATTTGTGCCCAAACATACAATCCATCTAGCACCACCGAGTCTGGATCCGCCTTCCCATCATAATCCTCGATCACCACCGCCAATCCTCTGAACAGCCATGGCCCTCTATGGACTACCTTCTTCCAATCCCCTAGGCAGAAGAACTTGAAGATGAATAAGTTTTCTCCTGCCTCTCTGAATTCTGGAGTCTGAGCCAAGCCCCAGATGAAGTTCATATTATCTGAAAAAGCTGTCGGACTAAAGTTACGATTGGTATTAACCCTCGCAATTGCCATCCATCCCGCCTTCTAATTGAAAGACTTTGCCTCCTCTGCCCCGATCACGGCGTCGTCTAGTTCCTCATCCATCAGTTCCATGTTCTTGAGCATCTCCTCCAGATCTATCTCTTCTTTCGCCCCTAGCGCTGTGGCAGAGCTCGAAGCCGCCATTGTGAAGGAAAAACAGCGGCCCCTCCCAAAGAGAACCCTCTCTCTACTTCCCCCGGGGATCCCCCGATTCGGTATTCAACGTCCAAGCGGAGATCTCACGCCGGCGGCGGAGTCGCCAGCGGAGTCGCCTAAACCCTAAATCCAGAGGGCTGGGAGGCCTCCTTTTGCATTAACTGGGCCAGGCTGAGGAGGCCATACAGCCAACCAAACATGGGCAATTTTGCATCGCGGGTGCGAGCCTGGTGCAGCCCACCCAACCAAACATGCCCTATTTGCGCTCGGTGGACTCGGGCGAGAAGGTGCGGTGGGGATTTTTTTCGCCAGCGAGCTAAAGCAGGGGTAAAAACGACTTTTCATGTTGCACTTCACTGTGTTAGTCGCCAAAATTGACAGAAGTGTCATGGAAGGAAAAAAATAAAATTTGTGTGTCAAAAGGGAAGAAAATGTTTTTAGGGCAAAAAAGGGAAGCAAAATTTAAGAAAGGGCCAAATAAGGAATTCTCTCATATTTGAGATGGATACGAGGATTCACAGACAATCCGAACGTATACGGACGATATGAGGGTTTCGGTTGGGTTATTTTTTCCTCTCCTGTCTGGTCACTGACCAAGCGCGTCCGCGAGCATATAAGAGATGGTTTGAACCGTCCGGCTGTAGATGCTCTTATCGCCTTGGTGGTTCACGAACGGGCGAGGCCAGCCCAAGCACGTGATGGTAGGAGGGCTCGTAACAATATGATCATGTATATACTTGTATGCGCTTGTTAGTGTGATTTATACGTACTCTCTTGTTATTGTGATTATGTGTATGCTTGTCTGTCGAGGCAAAAATGTTTACCTATGAGTTAAGGCCTCCTTTGGTTCATAGGAATATTGTAGGAATTGCAAATGATAGGAACTTTGTAGGAAAATTTTCTTTGGAGCCTTTTGGTTTGTAGGAATGGATTCCTATTCCTATGTAGGATAGGAATCGATCCTTTACATTTCAAAGGAAAAAAGAACATTGGCCTTGTTGGAAATATGCCCTAGAGGCAATAATAAAAGCATTATTATTATATTTCCTTGTTCATGATAATTGTCTTTTATTCATGCTATAACTGTATTATCCGGAAATCGTAATACACGTGTGAATACATAGACCACAATACGTCCCTAGTGAGCCTCTAGTTGACTAGCTCGTTGGTCGACAGATAGTCATGGTTTCCTGACTATGGACATCAGATGTCATTGACAACAGGATCACGTCATTAGGAGAATGACGTGATGGAAAAGACCCAATCCTAAGCATATCACAAAGATCGTGTAGTTCGTTTTGCTAGAGCTTTTCCAATGTCAAGTATCTCTTCCTTAGACCGTGAGATCGTGTAACTCCCGGATATCGTAGGAATGCTTTGGGTGTACCAAACGTCACAACGTAACTGGGTGACTATAAAGGTGCATTACAGGTATCTCCGAAAGTGTCTGTTGGGTTGACACGGATCGAGACAGGGATTTGTCACTCCGTATGACGGAGAGGTATCACTGGGCCCACTCGGTAATGCATCATCATAATGAGCTCAAAGTGATCAAGTGTCTGGTCATGGGATCATGCATTACGGTACGAGTAAAGTGACTTGCCGGTAACGAGACTAAACGAGGTATTGGGATACCGACGATCGAGTCTCGGGCAAGTAACATACCGTCTGACAAAGGGAATAGCATACGGGGTTGCTTGAACCCTCGACATCGTGTTTCATCCGATGACAACATCGAGGAGCGTGTGGGAACCAACATGGGTATCCAGATCCCGCTGTTGGTTATTGACCGGAGAGCGTCTCGGTCATGTCTGCATGTCTCCCGAACCCGTAGGGTCTACACACTTAAGGATCGGTGACGCTAGGGTTAATAGGAAGACTTGTATGTGATTACTGAATGTTGTTCGGAGTCCCGGATGAGATCCGGACATCACGAGGAGTTCGAAATGGTCCGGAGGTAAAGATTTATATATGGGAAGTCGTCAAACGGACACCAAAAAGTTTCGGTCATATCGGTATTATGGAGGGTCCACGGAAAGGTTAGGAGGACCACCGGGAGGGGCCACCCTTTTGGGGGCCACTTGGGCTGCGTGGGAGGCAGCCAGCCCCTAGTGGGCTGGGCGCACCCTCCCCTTGGCCCATGCGCCTAGGGTTGAGGGGGGAACCCTAAAGGGGGCGCCCCCTTGCTTGGGGGGCAAGGCCCCCTCCCCGCCGCCCCCCTCTAGATGCATCTAGAGGGGCCGCCTCCTCCCTTCCCTATAAATAGAGGGGTGAGGGAGGGCTGCAAACACGATTGAAGGCGCAGCCTCCCTCCCCAACACCTCTCCTCCTCCGCATAAGCTTGGCGAAGCCCTGGGAGAACAACACTCCATCTGCATCACGCCGTCGTGCTGCCATTGGAGTTGTCTTCCTCAACCTCTCCTTCCTCCTTGCTGGATCAAGACGAAGGAGACGCCATCGTCCCGCACGTGTGTGTTGAATGCGGAGGTGCTGTCCGCTCAGCACTTGGTCATCGGTGATCGGAATCACGTTGAGAACGTCTTCATCATCACCACTCCCTCGAACGCTTCCGTACTCGATCTACAAGTGGTATGTAGATGCAAACTCTCTCTCTTGACTCGTTGCTTAGATGAACTCATAGATAGATCTTGGTGAAACCGTAGGAAAATTTTAATTTTCGCAACGTTCCCCAACGGTGGCATCATGAGCTAGGTTTATGCGTAGTTCTCTATTGCACGAGTAGAACACAATTTAGTTGTGGGCGTGGATCTTGTCAATTTACTTGCCGCTACTAGTCTTATCTTGCTTCCGCGGTATTGTGGGATGAAGCGGCCCGGACCAACCTTACACGTATGCTTACGTGAGACCGGTTCCACCGACTAACATGCACTAGTTGCATAAGGTGGCTGGCGGGTGTCTGTCTCTCCTACTTTAGTTGGAGCGGATTCGATGAAAAGGGTCCTTATGAAGGGTAAATAGAAGTTGACAAGATCACGTTGTGGTTATTCGTAGGTAAGAAAACGTTCTTGCTAGAACCCAATTGCAGCCACGTAAAAGATGCAACAACAATTAGAGGACGTCTAACTTGTTTTTGCAGCAATTGTCATGTGATGTGATATGGCGAAGTTGTGATGAATGATGAATGACACATTGTGATGTATGAGATCATGTTCTTGTAATAGGAATCACGACTTGCATGTCGATGAGTATGACAACCGGCAGGAGCCATAGGAGTTGTCTTTATTTTGTATGACCTGCGTGTCATTGAAGAACGCCATGTAACTTACTTTACTTTATTGCTAAACGTTAGCCATAGAAGTAGAAGTAGTCGTTGGCGTGACAACTTCATGGAGGCACAATGATGGAGATCATGATGATGGAGATCATGGTGTCATGCCGGTGACAAGATGATCATGGAGCCTCGAAGATGGAGATCAATGGAGCTTTATGATATTGGCCATATCATGTCACTACTATATAATTGCATGTGATGTTTATTATGTTTATACATCTTGTTTACTTAGAACAATGGTAGTAAATAAGATGATCCCTTACAACAATTTCAAGAAGTGTTTCCGTAATCGTGCACCGTTGCTAAAGTTCGTAAACTTCTAAGCACCACGTGATGATCGGGTGTGATGGATTCTTACGTTCACATACAACGGGTGTAAGACAGATTTACACACGCGAAAACACTTAGGGTTTACTTGACGAGCCTAGCATGTACAGACATGGCCTCGGAACACGGAGACCGAAAGGTCGAACACGAGTCGTATAGAAGATACGATCAACATGAGAATGTTCACCGATGATGACTAGTCCATCTCACGTGACGATCGGACACGGCCTAGTCGACTCGGATCGTGTAACACTTAGATGACTAGAGGGATGTCTAATCTGAGTGGGAGTTCATTGAAATAATTTGATTAGATGAACTTAATTATCATGAACTTAGTCTAAAACTTTTGCATAATATATCTTGTAGATCAAATGGCCAACGCTCATGTCAACTTGAACTTCAACGCGTTCCTAGAGAAACCAAGCTGAAAGATGACGGCAGCAACTATACGGACTGGGTCCGGAACACGAGGATCATCCTCATAGCTGCCAGGAAACAATATGTCCTAGAAGGACCGCTAGTTGACGCTCCGTCCTGCAGAACCAAGACATTATGAATGCTTGGCAAACTCGCTACTGATGATTACTCCTTCGTTCAGTGCGGCATGCTTCTGACTTAGAACCGGGCTCCAAAAGCGTTTTGAGCATCATGGAGCATATGAGATGTTCGAGGAGCTGAAACTTGTTTTCCAAGCTTCACGCCGGTCGAGAGATATGACATCTCCGACAAGTTCTATAGTTGTAAGATGGAGGAAAACAGTTCTGTCGGTGAGCACATCTTGAAGATGTGCAGGTTGCACAACCGTATGACCCAGGTGAACATTAACCTCCCCGATGAGGCGGTCATTGACAGAATCCTCGGTCGCTCCCACCAAGCTACAAGAGCTTTGTGATGAACTACAACATGCAGGGGATGGTAAAGACCATTCTGAAGTGTTCTCTATGCTGAAGTCAGCCGAGGTTGAAATCAAGAAAGAACATCAAGTGTTGATGGTCAATAAGACCACTAAGTTCAAGAAGGGCAAGGCAAGAAGAACTTCAAGAAGGACGGCAAGGAGGTTGCGCGCCCGGTAAGCAAGTTGCCGGAAGAAGTCAAAGAATGGACCCAAACCCGAGATCGAGTGCTTTTATTGCAAGGGAGGGGTCCTTTGGAAGCGGAACTGCCCAAAATACTTAGCGGACAAGAAGGCCGGCAACACCAAAGGTATATTTGATATACATGTAATTGATGTGTACTTTACCAGTACTCGTAGTAACTCATGTATTTGATACCGGTGCCGTTGCTCATATTTGTAACTCACAACAGGAGCTGCGGAATAAGCGAAGGCGGCAAAGGACGAGGTGACGATCTTGCGCGTCGGGAATGGTTCCAGTCGATGTGATCGCCCGTCGACGCTACCTCTTCATTTACCTACGGGATTAGTTATGAACCTTAATAATTGTTATTTGGTGCCAAGTTTGAGCATGAATATTGTATCCGGATCTCGTTTAATGCGAGATGGCTACTCATTTAAATCCGAGAATAATGGTTGTTCTATTTATATGAGAGATATGTTTTATGGTCATGCTCCGATGGTCAATGGTTTATTCTTAATGAATCTCGGCGTAGTATTACACATGTTTATAGCGTGAATACCAAAAGATGTAAAGTTGATAACGATAGTCCCACATATTTGTGGCTTTGCCGCCTTTGGTCACATTGGTGTCAAGCGCATGAAGAAGCTCCATGCTTGATGGACTTTTGGAGTCTCTAGATTATGAATCATTTGACACATGCGAACCATGCCTTATGGGCAAGATGATCAAGACTCGTTCTCGGAACAATGGAGCGAGCAACCAACTTATTGGAAATCATACATACTGATGTGTGCGGTCCAATGAGTGTTGAGGCTCGCGGAGGATATCGTTATGTTCTCACCCTCACTGATGACTTGAGTAGATATGGGTATGTCTACTTAATGAAACACAAGTCTGAGACCTTTGAAAAGTTCAAGGAATTTCAGAATGAGGTAGAGAATCAACGTGACCGAAAAATAAAATTCCTACGATCAGATCGTGGAGGAGAATATTTAAGTCACGAATTTGGCACACACTTAAGAAAATGTGGAATCGTTTCACAACTAACGCCACCGAACACCTCACGCATAATGGTGTGTCCGAACGTCAGAATCGCACTCTATAGGATAAGGTGCGGTCTATGATGTCTCTAACCGATTTATCGCTATCATTTTGGGGATACGCTCTAGAGACAGCTACATTCACTTTAAATAGGGCACCGTCTAAGACCGTTGAGACGACACCGTATGAATTATGGTTTGGGAAGAAACCTAAGCTGTCGTTTCTAAAAGTTTGGGGATGCGATGCTTATGTCAAGAAACTTCAACCTGAAAAGCTCGAACCCAAGTCGGAAAAATGCGTCTTCATAGGATACCCTAAAGAAACCATTGGGTATACCTTCTACTTAAGATCCAAGGGCAAGATCTTTGTTGCCAAGAACGGATCCTTTCTGGAAAAAGAGTTTCTCTCGAAAGAAGTAAGTGGGAGGAAAGTAAAACTTGATGAAGTACTACCTCTTGAACAGGAGAGTAGTGCAGCTCAGGAAAATGTTCCTGTGATGCCTACACCAACTGAAGAGGAAATTCATGATGATGATCAAGGTACTTCGGATCAAGTTGCTACTGAACTTCGTAGGTCCACTAGGACACGTTCCGCACCAGAGTGGTACGGCAACCCTGTCTTGGAAATCATGTTGTTAGACAACAATGAACCTTCGAACTATGAAGAAGCGATGGCGGGCCCAGATTCCAACAAATGGCTAGAAGCCATGAAGTCCGAGATAGAATCCATGTATGAAAACAAAGTGTGGACTTTGACTGACTTGCCCGACGATCGGCGAGCGATAGAAAACAAATGGATTTTAAGAAGAAGACGGACGCGGATGGTAATGTCACCATCTATAAAGCTCGACTTGTCGCTAAGGGTTATCGGCAAGTTCAAGGGATTGACTACGATGAGACTTTCTCTCCGTAGCGAAGCTTAAGTCCGTCCGAATCATGTTAGCAATTGCCGCATACTATGATTATGAGATATGGCAGATGGACGCCAAAACAGCGTTCCTTAACGGATATCTTAAGGAAGAGCTGTATATGATGCAGCCGGAAGGTTTTGTCGATCCTAAGAATGCTAACAAAGTATGCAAGCTCCAGCGATCCATTTATGGGCTGGTGCAAGCATCTCGGAGTTGGAACATTCGCTTTGATGAGATGATAAAAGCGTTTGGGTTTATGCAGACTTATGGAGAAGCCTGCGTTTACAAGAAAGTGAGTGGGAGCTCCGTAGCATTTCTCATATTATATGTAGATGACATACTTTTGATGGGAAATGATATAGAATTCTTGGACAGCATTAAGGCCTACTTGAATAAGTGTTTTTCAATGAAGGACCTTGGAGAAGCTGCTTATATATTAGGCATCAAGATCTATAGGGATAGATCGAGACGCCTCATAGGTCTTTCACAAAGCACATACCTTGATAAGATTTTGAAGAAGTTCAAAATGGATCAGTCCAAGAAGGGTTCTTGCCTGTGTTGCAAGGTGTGAGATTGAGCTCAGCTCAATGCCCGACCACGGCAAAAGATATAGAAGAGATGAGTGTCATCCCCTATGCATCAGCCATAGGTTCTATTATGTTTGCATGCTGTGTACCAGACCTGATGTAATCCTTGCCGTAAGTTTGGTAGGAAGGTACCAAAGTAATCTCGGCAAGGAACACTGGACAGCGGTCAGGAATAACCTGAAGTACCCGAAAATGACTAAGGACATGTTTCTCGTTTATGGAGGTGATGAAGAGCTCGTCGTAAAGGGTTACGTCGATGCTAGCTGTGACACAGATCTGGATGACTCTAAGTCACAAACCGGATACGTGTATATGTTGAATGGTGGAGCAAGAAGCTGGTGCAGCCGCAAGCGAGCGTCGTGGCGGGATCTACATGTGAAGCGGAGTACATGGCAGCCTCGGAGGCAGCGCATGAAGCAATTTGGGTGAAGGAGTTCATCACCGACCTAGGAGTCATACCCAATGCGTCGGGACCGATCAAACTCTTATGTGACAACACTGGAGCTATTGCCCTTGCCAAGGAGCCCAGGTTTCACAAGAAGACCAGGCACATCAAGCGTCGCTTCAACTCCATCCGTGAAAATGTTCAAGATGGAGACATAGAAATTTGTAAAGTGCACACGGATCTGAATGTCGCAGATCCGATGACTAAACCTCTCTCGAGGGCAAAACATGATCAACACCAGAACTCTATGGGTGTTCGATTCATCACAATGTAAACTAGATTATTGACTCTAGTGCAAGTGGGAGACTGTTGGAAATATGCCCTAGAGGCAATAATAAAAGCATTATTATTATATTTCCTTGTTCATGATAATTGTCTTTTATTCATGCTATAACTGTATTATCCGGATATCATAATACACGTGTGAATACATAGACCACAATACGTCCCTAGTGAGCCTCTAGTTGACTAGCTCGTTGGTCGACAGATAGTCATGGTTTCCTCGACTATGGACATCAGATGTCATTGACAACGGGATCACGTCATTAGGAGAATGACATGATGGACAAGACCCAATCCTAAGCATAGCACAAAGATCGTGTAGTTCGCTTTTGCTAGAGCTTTTCCAAAGGTCAAGTATCTCTTCCTTAGACCGTGAGATCGTGTAACTCCCGGATACCGTAGGGAATGCTTTGGGTGTACCAAACGTCACAACGTAATCGGGTGACTATAAAGGTGCATTACAGGTATCTCCGAAAGTGTCATTGGGTTGACACGGATCGAGACAGGGATTTGTCACTCCGTATGACGGAGAGGTATCACTTGGGCCCACTCGGTAATGCATCATCATAATGAGCTCAAAGTGATCAAGTGTCCGGTCACGGGATCATGCATTACGGTACGAGTAAAGTGACTTGCCGATAACGAGACTAAACGAGGTATTGGGATACCGACGATCGAAGTCTCGGGCAAGTAACATACCGTCGACAAAGGGAATAGCATACGGGGTTGCTTGAACCCTCGACATCGTGTTTCATCCGATGACAACATCGAGGAGCGTAGGGAACCAACATGGGTATCCAGATCCCGCTGTTGGTTATTGACCGGAGAGCGTCTCGGTCATGTGCGCATGTCTCCGAACCCGTAGGGTCTACACACTTAAGGATCGGTGACGCTTAGGGTTAATAGGAAGACTTGTATGTGATTACCGAATGTTGTTCGAGTCCGGATGAGATCCCGGACGTCACGAGGAGTTTCGGAATGGTCCGGAGGTAAAGATTTATATATGGGAAGTCGTCAAACGGACACCGGAAAAGTTTCGGGTCATATCGGTATTATGGAGGGTCCACCGGAAAGGTTCCGGAGGACCACCGGGAGGGGCCACCCCTTTTGGGGGGGCCACTTGGGCTGCGTGGGAGGCAGCCAGCCCCTAGTGGGCTGGGCGCACCCCCTCCCCTTGGCCCATGCGCCTAGGGTTGAGGGGGGAACCCTAAAGGGGGGCGCCCCCCCTTGCTTGGGGGGCAAGCCCCCCTCCCCTTGGCCGCCGCCCCCCCTCTAGATGCATCTAGAGGGGGCCGGCCCCCTCCTCCCTTCCCCTATAAATAGAGGGGTGAGGGGAGGGCTGCAAACACGATTGAAGGCGCAGCCCCTCCCCTCCCCAACACCTCTCCTCCTCCGCATAAGCTTGGCGAAGCCCTGCCGGAGAACAGTCACTCCATCTGCATCACGCCGTCGTGCTGCCATTGGAGTTGTCTTCCTCAACCTCTCCTTCCTCCTTGCTGGATCAAGACGGCGAGACGCGCCGTCCCTGCACGTGTGTTGAACGCGGAGGTGCTGTCCGTTCAGCACTTGGTCATCGGTGATCGGAATCACGTTGAGAACGTCTTCATCATCACCACTCCCTCGAACGCTTCCGTACTCGATCTACAAGTGGTATGTAGATGCAAACTCTCTCTCTTGACTCGTTGCTTAGATGAACTCATAGATAGATCTTGGTGAAACCGTAGGAAAATTTTAATTTTCTGCAACGTTCCCCAACAGGCCTAGACTCAATGGAAATACGTCTATCCTATACATCAAATGACATCTCTTTATCTATAAGATTTGAGATGCATGTCATCTCACTTCCTATGATTTTCCTATTCTTATACTATTTCTATCATATGAACCAAAGAAGGTCTAACTATGTATGAAATTCTACAATGCATATTCCTGCATGGATTTAGGCCTCCTTTAGTTCATAGGGTAGGTTTAGTATGGGAATAGTAAAAACATAGGAAGTGAGACGACATACATCTCAATTCCTATAGAGAAAGACATGTCATTTGATGCATATGATAGGAATTTTCTCATTAAGTCTAGGGTAATATTCTTTTTCCTTTGAAATGTGAAGGATTGAATCCTACCCCCTCCCTTTTGGTTTATAGGGCTTAAATCTGAAATCTCATCAACCAAGGTAGATATTGAGTGAAGGAATGTATCTCGTAGTTTACAAAATTACTTAAACTTTAATCTGCATTAATTATAGTGTATGCATGGATGACCACTAAATGAGTAGGAATCAGTGGCGAAGGCAGAATTGTCTTGTAGGTATGGCAGGTGTAGGCAGGCTAGTGTACAACAATACATTGTGTGAAGCTTTCTTCAACGTCAGCGTGTATATAGCATGAAGAGAGGAACAAATTAAGCTGTGGCGGAGGCCAAAGCTTGCCAGATTGCTGCCTCCGCCACTGGTAGGAATGGTTACATGTATTGGTTGGTTTATTTTAATCCTTACATGCATCAATTTAGTGAACCTTGAAGTGTGAACATGTGATGAAAAGAAGTAAACATAAGACTTGTAATATGGAAAAACCAAGAAAATGAAATGAACCCAATAAACCGAAAAAGAGGAAGTATCTTGCATAGAAATAAAAATCCATTCTTACAAATCAAAGAGCGTCAAAGAATTTTCTTCTATAAAGTTTCCATCCTTTACAATTCCTATAAACCAAAGGAAGCCTTAAAGGTTCGCTATGTTAGTTTTACTCCTCGAGGGGAGCACTTTGGTAATCAAGAACCGTATTTTGCTTTTGTGAATAATTCTCTCGGCGCTTGTAATCCTTCTCGTGTTGCCCCATTTTCACACGAGAAGACACTTCGTGCAAATTACCCACTTATTGGTTCACATGAGAGACTTTTGCGTGGGAGGAATTTTAACGACCAAACGCGGCAACAATATTCGGTCAAAGAAGTTAATAGCGGGGAGGCGAGCGGCCGAATCCAAATCCCATCTTCCGATGCCCATGCTTCGGTACTCTAGAATTTCAAATAAAGGCCTTCCGTATACCCGGGATGGAGTGCGTGTGCGTGAACTACATAAGCTCACAAAGATGGAGATATTGTACCGTGTGAGAGTTCTGAGAAGAGGTCATGCATGCATGCATGATTGGTTGGATTTGACCGATTCTCTTGGATCTCAACCCAAACCCAAAGTTACGCACAGGTTTTTCGCCGTGTCGCCATGGGGGGCGGCCGCCGCAAGAATTCCCGGAGGAAAGCGGCGCCGCCGACCGAGATTGACGCCATCCACGACGATCTTCTCGAGCGGGTGTTCCTGCGCCTCCCCTCGCATCTCCACCTCGTCCGCGCCGCGTGCGCCTGCAGGAGCTGGCGCCGCATAATCGCGGGCGACGACGGCCGCGTCCTCCGCAGGTTCGGCTCTCTCCACGGCGCGTCGTCCGCGGTCCGCCTGCGTTGCCGGCCACTAC
The DNA here is from genome assembly GCA_021605145.1 of Aegilops bicornis. Lineage (NCBI taxonomy): Eukaryota > Viridiplantae > Streptophyta > Magnoliopsida > Poales > Poaceae > Aegilops > Aegilops bicornis. The sequence continues at coordinate 610,443,077 of CM038673.1, read as the reverse complement.
CGCGTCGATGGGCGCTTCCAGCACCTGCGTCCGCCAGGCTGTAACCCCGTCTTCGTCCCCTCCTCCTCGCCGTGGGCGCGCCCCGTCGCCGCTCGGAAACTCGCGCTCGACTTCCTCCCACGGGGGCAATATGGCGATTGTTGCTGGGAGCTCGTCGACAGCCGGAGCGGCTTCCTCCTCCTCCTAGACGCAGCGTGGCAACGCCTCGTCATATGCGATCCCCTGACGCGGCGCTACAGGGTGCTCCCTGACTCAGCATGGTTCCACGGTGGGGACTTCCTGGGTGCCTTCCTCCTCGACGGCGACGCCGACGAGGCCGCGGGCACGCGCTTCAGCATGGCGAACTTCAGGGTGACGTGCGCGCTCTATTGCCGTGGGCATCGTATCGTCAGGGCCTGCGCCTTCTCGTCCGCTCCCGGGGGCCGCTGGACCTCCGGCGCCGGACGCAGCAGCACCGCACACTGCGCATTGGATACCGTCTACTTCGCAGGGAGCGACGACGGGTTCGCCTACTGGACGGCCGGATACAACATTGTTCTTGCTCTGGACAAGGACACCGCCGAGTTCATCTCTGCGGTCTTGCCCGACGACGGGGAGTACGCCGCGCTCCAGAACAAGCACCACGCCACGGAGTACGCCTACCATCAGCCGTGGCCACCTACCATCGAAGCTTGTTTGTCCTAGCTGCCGTGGCTTGGAGATATCCACGGCGGCGTCCCAGGTTCTCAATTCTGCCGTTTATTGTGATGTTCCTTGAGGATGGAGTACCAGGGTCCGTTTATTCTGCTGTAGGCATAACCAACTTGTCAATTTCAAATCTTTAGTTGTGTTTGTTCGTAATCGTTTACTGCTCGGCTCATTGGATTGTGTCAGTGCTATTTTGAACATTTTCCGGGTCTGAAGATTCCTTTTGTAAAAGTGAAATTATTTGTTTTGGATTGGAGAAGTTTGGGATTTTTTACTCGTGCTGAAGGAGGTTTACCAATGAAATATTTGGAGATTTCTATTCAAAACACTAAGCTTAGGAACAGAGTTTCGAGAAAAAGAGAGGATAAAGTAGAAAACAAGTTGGGTATTTGGCCTGCAGGTTGTAAATTAGTTTCATAGAGGTCTGGCTTAAGCAACAACGCATAATATATGATGACTTTCTTTGAGATTTCTAAAGAACCTTTTAATAAAATAGATTGAACAAGGCTATAACTCATAGATATCATCCTGTTAATTGGTTGCCAACTCATATGCCATGGTGGCCTATGGTCTATAGATTTGGAGGTCACTTGGTTGCTCAGTACCGATGGATGGGTATGCAAAATTAAAAATTAAGATGGTTTGTGCAAAGAATGATACCAGCCTTTCGGTCCTCTGTTGTTCAATCTGATTTCAACAATGGAACTAGGGGGGGGGGGGGGGGGTATTGTTAGAGACCTAATCAACCACAATAAAGGGATCATCGCTTGTTTCAACTGTATCGTTAGAGCAAATGACACATCAATGGTTATTTATAGCTAGAATGTTTGGGATTGCCTTTGAGGCAAAACAATTGCCAAGGGGATTAATAGCAGGGTGTCACCAATGTACTAGATTATGGGCAATTGATGTTTGGGATTGTGAGGGGAGCTTGAGCAAGTTCGATTGATAGGCTTTATTAGCGACACATGGGAGGAGGTAGGCAGTGACAAAGAGGAGATGTGAGAGTGTTACCTTGTCTGATCCCACGACGACAATGAATTTCTTTCTAGGGACATCATTAAGAAGTACTCTACCCCCTAACTAATATAAGAGTGTTTAGATCACTGTTTTAGTGATTTCAACGCTCTTATATTAGTTTACGGAGGGAGTAGAAAACATGTACTGGTGGAAATGATGGAGTTATGCCCATCAAAGCCTAGATGCTCCAAAATCCCTGTGATACGGTTGTGATCAATGTGTATGAGGCCTTTCCAAAATCAAATGTAAGCACGATAGTTTAGTGTTTTTTTTTTTGCTGCATACAAACGAGGCAATCTTGGATGGTCCTACCACTGATGAAAGCCCTTTTTTTGCGGGGTGAACCATACTGGTTTTTGTGGATGAGGTTAATGAACCCCTGCAATCTGCTGGCAAGGAGTTTAGTGACAAGTTTAAGGCTAGAATTTAGGAGGGAAATGAACATCTAATCATTGGTTGCCCTAAAAAAACATCTAATCACTGGTGATTTCTAGGGAGAACCTTAGGGATTTCGGCATTGTAGGTTGATTAAGACCTGATGGAAGTCGTCACAAACAACAAGTCCCATTTTATTCTGTTTCGGCACTTCTTTAGGAATAGGCAGTTGAAGCGATCATGCCCAGGATACGATCAATGGGGGATATTATGGACATTTTTTTTCAATAAAATCTCTGGTGAAAAGGCGCAGGTAAATCAGAGAGACTCTCATGGGCCATGGCGATTGAGGTTAAAATGCATGGTATGTTTCTTTAGGAACTTGCTATGCTTTATTGAGCAAACAAAATGTTCATCGAAATATAACGATGGAAGGTGTTCCAGATGACCGTTTCACGATCATACTTTACGGCCAGAAGATGCCTTCGAGATAATCCACACCACAAAAAAAAAAGTAGTCCGCACCATGTGATAGATTGACATATTGAAGAAGTAATTGTTGTATTGATTGGGCCTCAAGGGCTGTTTATATAGATTACAAAGCTTGGGCTCCAAGACTAGACTAATAGAGATAGATTACAATATGAATAGACTTTATACTCTAAGATCCCCCCGCAGTCTCAACGTCAGGTGAAACAATGTTGAGACTGGAGCGTATGTCGGTGAACGATGCAGTCGGGAGTCCTTTGGTAAAAATGTCAGCAAATTGGGCACTTGTAGGAACATGAAGAACGCGAACCTCGCCAAGAGCCACCTTTTCACGAACAAAGTGAATGTCAATCTCAATATGCTTTGTGCGACGATGTTCAACTGGATTGGAAGCCATGTATACTGCAGAGATGTTATCACAGTAAACAATGGTAGCACGTGGGAGCGGACGATGAAGTTCAACGAGAAGCTGCCGTAGCCACACCGCCTCGGCCACAACGTGAGCAACCGCCCTATACTCAGCCTCAGCAGAAGACCTGGAAACTGTTACCTGCCTTTTAGAACACCAAGAAACAAGATTATCACCCAAATAAACGCAAAATCCGGATGTAGATTGTCGAGTATCTGGACAACCTGCCCAGTCTGCATCAGAATAAACTGTTAAGCTTGTAGGTGAAGAAGAATTAATAAGGAGACCGTGATCAAGAGTGCCTTTTAAATAGCGGAGAATGCATCGGACATGAGCCAGATGAGGAGCACGAGGATCATGCATAAAGAGACAGGCTTGCTGAACTGAATAGGAGATTTCAGGGACGAGTAAGAGTGGCATATTGAAGAGCGCCGATGATGCTACGATATAAAGTAGGATCAGAAGAGGATCACCATCAGCCGACAGTTTAGCACCAACGTCGGCTGGAGTCTGAGAGGGTTGACAATCAGACATACGAGCGAGAAAGCAAGTCCAAAATGTATGACCGTTGAGAAAGAAAGAGGGAAGATTTTGTGCGAGAAACATGAATACCTAGAAAATGATGAAGAGGACCAAGATCAGTCATGGAAAACTCCCGATTGAGAGAAGAGATGGTATGTTGAAGAAAAGAATCAGAACTAGATGTGAGAATGATATCATCAACATAAAGCAAGAGGTAGGCAGTGTGAGTAGAAGACTGATAAACAAAGAGAGAAGAATCGGATTTGGAGGGAATAAAGCCTATGGTTTGAATAAAAATAGCAAAGCATTGAAACCATGCACGAGGAGCTTGTTTAAGGCCATAAAGAGATTTGTTGAGGAGACAAACAAAATTTGGAGATGAGGATTCTCAAAACCGGAGGGTTCTTGACAATAAACAGTTTCATTGAGAGTGCCATGAAGAAAAGCATTTTTAACATCAAGTTGATGAATAGGCCAAGAAGAGGAAACAACAAGACTAAGAACAACGTGAATAGTGCTTGGTTTAACAACAGGAGAAAAAGTCTCATCAAAGTCAATACCAGGCTCTTTGGGAGAAACCACGACACACCCAACGAGCTTTGTAACGAGCGAGAGTGCCATCGGAATGAAATTTATGACGAAAAACCCATTTGCCAGAAACAATGTTAACACCAGGAGGTTTGGGAACAAGAGTCCATGTATTATTTTGTTGAAGAGCTTCAAATTCATCGCGCATAGCAGAAAGCCAGAGAGGGTCAAGAAGAGCTCGCTTATAACTGGTTGGAATAGGAGAGATGGTTGGGGTGGCGGTAAGATTGAGACGTTTGGTGGGGAGAAGAAATCCTCGTTTTCCACGGGTGCACATGACATGATCATTGGTGAGCGGTGGTATAAGAACGACATTGGGTGGCGATGGGTTTTCGGTTGAAGAGGACGGTGAGGAAGAAGAATCGAGGTGGTGGGTGTCGAGGGGTTGCCGTGGTAGGATGTGGTGAGGGAAAGACGGCTGGGGTAGAGGATGCGATTCTTGGGAGAGGTGGGGGACGGGCAGGAGGGTGGCTAACGTTGGGCGATTCCGGTGAGAGGCGGAACAAGATTCCATGGCAGCGAGAGATGACGAAGGCGAACTAGGGAAGGGTTTTGGTGGTGGCGGATTGTGGTGGAATTGGTGTTGTGGTTGTAGTGACAGAAAAAGGAAAAGTATTTTCATCGAATGTGACATGACGAGAGAGAATGATACGACCGGAAGATGGTTCGAAACAACGATATCCTTTGTGATCATCAGAAAGACCAAGGTGAATGCAAGGTAGCGAGCGTGGTTCTAGTTTGTTGGAGGCGGTAGAGGCGATGTTGGGAAAGCATAGACAGCCAAAAACACGCAGAAAAGAATATTCAGGGTGGGAGAGAAAAAGAGATTGGAAAGGCGAATAAAGAGGGCAAGTTTTAGTTGGTCGAATATTAAGAAGGAGTGTGGCGGTGCGAAGGGCTTCAACCCAAAAAACGGGAAGGAAGAGAGGCTTGTAAAAGCAATGTGCGAAGAACATCATTAATAGAGCGAAGACATCGTTCAGCTTTACCATTTTGAGAAGATGTATAAGGGCATGAAAAGCGAAGAAGAATGCCTTGGGAGAGAAAGAAGGTGCGGTTTTGGGTGTTATCAAATTCACGACCGTTATCACATTGAATAAATCGAATTGGCAAGCCAAAGTGTGTGATTACATATTGTTGAAAGTTGAGAAAGATTGCAGGTACTTCAGATTTAGCGCGGAGAGGAAAGGTCCAAGTATAGTGAGAATAATCATCCAAGATCACAAGATAATATTTATAACCAGAAACACTAGAGGCGGGAGGTCCATAAATCACAGTGAAGTAACTCAAAAGGAAAAGTACTAATGGTAGTAGAGGTTCCAAAAGGTAATCTAACATGTTTGCCGCATTGACATGCATTACGAGAGAGAGGGATTATGGGGACTGCTAGAACTAGGGATACAAAATTCTTGGAGTAAAGGCGTCAAAGTGTTTTTGCTGGGATGACCGAGGCTGACGATGCCATAGATCAACGGATGCGAGCATGGAGCGAGGGGTGGATGTGGGCGCCATGAAGAGGATAAAGATCGCCCGTGCTATTGTAGCGGCGAGGACCGCCTCATTGCCGATTCTTCACAGACAAACCAAAAGGGTCAAAGGCCAGGATAACTTTGTTGTCAATGCAAAATTGTCTAATGAAATAAGATTTTTGATGATGGAAGGAACCACAAGAATATCGCGGAGAAGAAAATTGGCATGAGAGGAAGGGATGTAAGAGTGACGGTGCATGAAACAGGGATGGTGGAGCCATCGCCAATGGTGATAGTGGAAAAAGCGAAGGAAAACAAGCTGCCAATAAATTCATATTTGAAGACATATGCATTGATGCACCGAATCGAAAATCCAATCCGTACCTGCGTCGTTGAGGACAAAATTGTTCATGGCGTTGATGAAAGCGGCTTGGTCCCAAGCCGCTGTTGGGGAGGAGCAGAGGGCCAGGAGCTTGCATGTTGGCGTAGGGGATAGCGGATGGGTAGTATGCGATTGGGGCCTGCATGTTGCCGTAGAAGACCGGCATGGTGTTGGAGGCGACGGCGGTCTGGCGTCTGGTAGGCGGAGTGGGAGTGGCGGTGTAGACGCGTGCGCCGCGGCCTGGGTCCAAGGAGTCCCGGAGAGCCGGTGGCTGGACGAAGACCGGGCTCCACGTGCCTGCACGCAGGAGGGGCACCATTCGGGCGAGGGCGACCAAGGCATCGACCAAGCTTGGACGAGGCCAGTCCAAGGATCATGCTGAGGAGGCCATGACGACGGAGCTGGTGGCGCGGGAGCGGTGGATGACGGGTTTGGGGGGGAGGTGTTTGGGTAGTTGTAGAGGAAGAGGTAGGGGATGGGGCGCCGGCGGCGCGGAACTCGGCCATGGAGAAGAGGGGCCGAATCGGCCGGGGCGGCGGCGCGGGTGGCGAAGCCATACCAGGTGCGGAAAACCTAGGCTTCAGATACCATGATAGATTGAGATATTGGAGAAGTAATTATTGTATTGATTGGGGCCTCAAGAGCTGTTTATATAGATTACAAAGTTTGGGCTCCAAGACTAGACTAATAGAGATAGATTACAATACGAATAGACTTCATACTCTAAGACCATGGCCCATGAGAGTCTCTCTGTTTGTTTTATTTGATATAGGCAATAAATATCGTCCAAATGCCATCTTCAGAGACACCTTCAAAAAAGCTTTTTTTTATGGAAAATGGCAATAATTATGCACGAAATTGCATCTCTACTCCTAATGTCTCAGTTGGTAGGTCGCGTTCCGGGTTTTATTTTTGTCCCACCTCACCCGGTCTTTTTTGGTACTTTTTTGGTACTTCCTCCCACCTCCCGCTCAGCCGCGAAAAACCAAGGAAAAACCCACGATCGAGTCCCACACCCGCCCCCACGCGCCTAACCTCCCGTCGCACCCATCTATCACGAATGAAAACAAACCAGCAAAAATAAACCGGCGAAAATTAACCAGCGAAAAAAAATCACAAACCAACCACCAAGACGCATTTAATCGAGGTCTCTTGCCCTCGAGCGAAACAGTTGCCCAACTCTGTGCCCTCGTTCGCCGCCGCCCTTCGTCCCCTCACCACCACCGCTAGATCCCTTCGCCGCGCTCGTGCCGCCAGCCCCGACCTCCTCCCGGCTCCGGCGCCGCCCATCTGCTCCCCCGATCCCGGCTAAGCCCGGCCCCCACCTTCTCTCTCACTCTTGCGGCGATCCCCGTGGTGTCCCCGGACCGGAGGCCGTCGAGGATGTAGAGCGCCCACTAGTGCAGAACCGGGCAATAGCACCGGTTCGTAAGGCCCTTTAGTGCCGGTTCCATAACCGGCACTAAAGTGTGGACACTAAAGCCCCCCCTTTAGTACCGGTTCAGCACGAACCTGTGCTAAAGGGCAACCCCGTTGCACGAGCCAGCTCCGGGGGCCTGGAGCCCTTTAGTACAGGTTGGTAAGACAAACCGTTAATATAAGGTTTGGGGGGTTTTTAGTTTTATGATTTCTTTTTCATTTAATTTTGTGTTTTCATTTTAATTCTTTTTCGTTTGCTGGTATTTTACGATACTACACATTGTACACGTTATGCATATATATATATATATATATATATATATATATAATTTCTAGTAGAACCAATCATGCATATATATATATATCATCAATGTCTCACAAACCACCATATTAATTAATTCACACATACACACATGTATAGCTATATACAATTTCTCCTACATATGCATGTTGCTTTCGGAGCCAGTGGCATTAGCCTAATTGGTGCCTTGAGCACGATGACAATTGGAAGTGGTTTTCATGGGGCGGTAGCGGGTAATAGTATTCTCCCTTGGATTTATGACCTGGTCGAGCAAAAATCCCGCTATTTCCTCTTGAAGTGCTTCTACACGCTCCGTTTCTAGGAGCTTGTCCCTCACCTCTGTGAACTGTTAAGAAGGAGATCAATATGCATGTGTATTAGTTGTGTGACTAGATATCGATAATGGTGTAAAAATTGTGAATAGTGTTCTGACAAGAGTACCCATTCACATCTTTGAGATCTGCTCCTTTCGGACGCCATCATGCGAATGTTCTCGCAAACGCAGAATGCACACAGATCAGTCCCCCGCTACCGCTTGAGGCCTTTACGAGAATGGAATTTGATAAGATAATAATTAATCAAGCATGATAATTAAAGAGATGGCAGCTAGCTAGCTAGCTAGTACTCCTTAATTACTTACCTTGGGTCGAAACCATTTAAGCTTTTTTTCCATTCGCCTTCCGTGACGCTGATGAACCTTGCCCAAGCCCTGCCCGCCGACAAAGAAAATGAATAAAGGGTTATTAAATAGTTCATATCATGAAATGACGAACTAAATAGGCCGAGATATATAGTTAATAATGATTGAAATTACACGTCGACTATCCCAAACAAGATGTTATAGTCGATTATTTGCTTTCAAGAGTGAGTCCAGATTTCAACTGTTCAAGGCGTCAACTTTAGTGATACACAAGATCGATGAAATCTGCATGCACACACGCTTTGCATGTCTTAATTAAGTGGGCATATGTAAGCAAAAATATGTAGCTAGCTAGTAGGCAAAAACACAGAATTTGTAGTACAAGACAGTGTGACTCACTGGAAGTTGTAAGGAAGTAGTATATCTTCATTGTATTTGAGGCGCTTCAAGAACTCTAGCATGTTGTCCTCTACGGACTTTTGATGATGTGGATTTATTAGCCATGTGTATTCATTAACGGTGTTTGGGTCAATGAACCCAATGCCAAAGCGTCCATCTTTTCTCATTTCATACATCTTCATCCTGCATAATACCACAGAAAAGAATATAGTGAGGATAACTACAGGTAATGATTGATCAAAAGGATCACTACAGCTAGCTTGAGACTTAAATTACAGAAAGACATCACTTACAGACAATAGCAACTGACGATAGATTTGTCGAGTGCGTCTTGATTGTATAACTGAAACAGTTCAGAATACTCAGCATGTGAGCTTTCTCATGGAAGTAATGCTCCTCCTTGACATTCACCATGAGGGACAATCGACTGGAAATCTTGGTAATGTTCATGTACCATTGATGCAATTCGTACATTCTCGTTGGGAGGTTCTTGACCTTGTCTGGCTCGACCAAAGGTTGGCCCGGGACATATTTCTGTTTTATTTCATCCTCTGTAAGCACATGCATGGGCTCGATCTCGAGGAGTTGTCCAACAGTGATGTTGAGAACTTCAGCCTGCATTATATGGTCCTTGGTTATTACCACATTGCCCACCTCGGGAACGTAAACTGTTTGCCCACAATAATATTGGTAGCGTCTTTATCACGTGTTGTTGGCACAACAAGCGAGGGATCGATTGCGCGCCTTTGTTCTCCCGGTGGGAATGGTTTTCCGCATTTTTGACAGCTGCTTGTTGTTTGCTCGATCCCGAGCTCGCCTCCTTACGTAGGCGTGCTCGATTTAACTTCGATGTGGCGCTCATAGTCTGTGTCAACAGGCTTGGGAGCTGGTGGTTGAGCCACTCTGAATGAAGTGGTCAATCGTTTCCTCAGGCACTTTCTCCCTTGGCGGCGGTGGCGGTTTCGGTGCAAAATGGGCTTCCACCTGGGCCTTTGATATGGCTGCGTTTTCCTCCTCGGACCTGTCATAAGGCCTCTGCGGAAGAGGCGTGAGGCTTGGACCATATTTATATCGCTTGCCTCTGCCTGTACTTCTTGTACTACCTCGATTTCGTGCCACGCACCATAGCTGCGGGGTGTCTCTTCTGCGATTCTTGAGGCGGCGGAGATGGCTGGGCTGAGTTGGACGAGGAGGAGTGGCTGGCTGTGCCGGACTTGGAGGAGGAGTGGCTGAGGTTGTGCGGACTTGGAGGAGGTGGACGTGACGCTGTGGCGGACTTGGAGGAGGAGGAGTGGCACGACACTTTGCCGGACTTGGAGGAGGAGTGGCCTGAGGTTGTGCGGACTTGGAGGAGGAGTGGACGTCTGACTGTGGTGGACTTGGAGGAGGAGGAGTGGCTGACACTTTGCGGACTTGGAGGAGGAGTGGCCCGACAATTTGCGGACTTGGTGGACTTGCGGGAGCGGGAGTCTGCTGACTCGGTGGCGGACTTGACGAGGAGTCGGCCGACGCGGTGTTGGTGGCCTTGAAAGATGATGCAATCCTTTTTCCATAGGATGATACGATGTTTGGCCTCTCCGAAAGTGCTCGTCGTCACCTCCGGGAATGTCAAGCTGTAGCTCGAATATGGGTCCACCACCTCATCAACCAAGACACGAGCATAGCCCGCTGGAATCGGGTTGCAATGGAAGGTTGCCTTGGGGGGATTTGTAAAAGCAACGGCGTCCGCCACCTTCATGGATATGTTCTTCATTTTGACGTGTAGCTCGCAGTTAGTGTTATCCGTGATGTCATCCACGGGGTATCTATCTAGCATTGCATCGTCCGGGGCGGAACCCACGCTGCTTCTCGGCATGGATGGGTGGTGCTATCCAATGCTGGATCATCCGCTAGCTTCTGCAGCTGCTGAGACCCCCTTTGCTGGCTAAGTGAGTCGATCTGCTCCTGCTTGCCCGGAATTTGACCGCCAATTCCGCTTGACTTGCTTCTAGTCCTTGAAGGCGTTCATAGTCCCGCTTCCTCTGCTCCTCCTCCATCTTCCTCTTCTTCTCCTCCGCAATCTTCTTTCTCGCACGGGTTCTTTAGTCGTTGTTCGGTCTGAAAACCCCTCATACCACGGAATAGCGCCCTTGCCTCGTGTTCTTCCGGGTGTTCAGGATTTCCCGAGACGCAGCGTAAGCTCGTCGTTCTCTGTTGGGCTGGAACACCCCTGATCGTGCCTCTTCTATTGCAACAAGTATCGCATCGTCGGCTCCCTTCAGGCTTTCCCTCGTCAAACATTGCCTGTCTTGGGTCCAACTCCCCCATGCGCATAGAACCAAGTCCTGCACACTGGGGGCCAGCTCTTAGTAACCGGAGTGACACCTGCATCCTCCATCTCTTTCTCGGACTTATCCCACTTAGGCATTGCCACCGCATAGCCACGGCCCCGACTTATGGAACTTATCCTTTTTTCGGCATTCTTCTTGTTTATTCTCATTTGTTCCTTAGCTAATTCCGAATCCTTGAATTTCATGAAATCGTCCCAATGAGCACGTTGGTTCTCTAGTGTTCCCTCGAATCTGGAGTCTTCCTTCCTCCCTTGACGTACTTGTCCCATTCACGATTCTTGTGGTTCTTGAATGCAACCGCCATCTTCCTAAGAGCAGCGTCCTTGACTTTCTGCATATCTACTTCTGTGAAATGATCTGGTAGGGTGAAATGTTCCATGAGAGTATCCCAAAGCAGTTCTTTTTGTCTTTTGTCGACAAAGTAACATCACGGACGTGGAGCAGCGTCCTTTTTGTCTTTTGTCTTTTGTCTTTAGCTGGCTCTCTCCATTCTTGAAGGGAGATCGAGTTGGTCCTTCACAACAACTCCAAGACCGACGTCTGAACTTGTCCGCAATCTTCTTAGGCGCTAATGGTTCGCCATTAGGTCTGATTGCCTCGAGATTGTACTTTACGCCCTCCTTCAACTTTTTGTTCGGGCCTCGTTTCGTCCTTTTGCACGAAGATTTGCTCGATCCGGATGGCTGAAAGAACAAAGATCGATTCGTTAATATATCTTCAAGTCATTTAAAACATGTGATGATCACGGATGCCTGCTTATATAAATATATATACCTCGCGGTCTTTTTTGTTTCAAGATCAACATTTTCTTCGTCATCATCATAATCATTGTTCATGACTTCATCAATTCGGTCGTCGCGATCGAATATCATATCACCCTCTCCGGTGTTGTTTAGAAATTCGGAGCCGTCATAATCTTCTTCATTCTGAGCATCATCTGGCCCGTGAGGATGGCGTATCATATCGAACATGGCCTGTTCTCCCTCTCTGCCGGTATTGTCCGCCATAGCTTTTATTTAACTAATCCAAAATAAATATAAAACAATTTAATATTCAAATTACATCGTCTTGAATAATAGATATAATCTCGAATACATCGCCTCGAATAATAGATATAATCTCGAAAACATCGTCTCGAATAATAGATATAATCTCGAATACATCGTCTTGAATAATAGATATAATCTCGAATACATCATTGGCTAGGTAGCTAATAAAGATCGAATACTACAGAAGAATCTAGGACACTCGCGGTTCTGTGGCTGGCTGTGGACACCCAAAGAGAAGGAACCCTCACGGGATCATAGCTGAAGTGAGATCCTGAAGAAACTGCCGGTATTGAAGAACCTGCCCTCTAACGCAACCATGTAGCGATGGGCGTGCTCGTCCTCCTCCACGACAATGACGTACCACCTCCGGTGGGGCGGCTCCCTCCGCACCTAAATCGCCCATGAACGCCACCAAACGAGATCGGGGTCGGCAGCGGGACCCGGGGCGGGTTCCTCATCAAGCGGCCGCGCCCCTCCAGCAACACCTCCCGGTGCCAGCCCGTGAGCCCAGTCCGGACATGGGTCAGCCGGACGTCGTCACAGACGTGTCGACGGCGAGGATGCGGTCGGGCATCGTCGAGAACAAATACTAGCTATATGCCATAAAAAGTAACATTTTTTTAATGATTGGATTTTGATAACTAAAATTTCTAACATTTCTATATAACTAACATTTCTATAACATTTCTAACAATGCTATATATAACTAACATTTCTATAACATTTCTAATATTTTATAACTAAAAATAGAAAAAAATTATAATATTTCTATATATATAACTAACATTTGTATAACAATTCTAACATTTCTAACTATTCTAACATTTCTAACTATTCTAACAATTCTAACATTTCTAACTATTTCTGAAAAACAGAAAAATTTCTAACAATTTCTAAAAAACAGAAAAATTTCTAACTATTTGTATAACTAAAAAAAAATGTATGTGTGTGTGTGTGTGTGCGCGTACCGGTGAGGCGAGGGACGACGGGGGGCGGCGACGGCAGGCGCGGCGGCGACGGGCGACGGCGCGGCATGACGAGACAGGGGCAGGCGGCGGCGACGGGGACGGGACAGACGGGCCGGGCGGCGGCGACGACGGCTGACAGGCGGCGCCAGCAGGGGGGACGGGACGGGCAGGGGCAGGACGGGCGGTGACGACGGGGACGACGGCGGCAGCGGCGACGAGGGAAGCGGCGACGAAGCGGCGGCGAGGATGGAGACGTATGGGGGTGGCGGGCGGCAGTGCGAGAGGAGAAGAAGACAGATGAGAAACTGAAATTTTCGTAAGTGTTGTTTATATAGGAGGGCCTTTAGTACGGTTTATGCCACCAACCGGTACTAAAGGCCAGTTTTTGAACAAAGCGGCGGAAGCGACCCCTTTAGTACCGGGTGGTGGCACAAACCGGTACTAAAGGCCCCCCTTTAGTACCGGTTTGTGCCACGCCCGGTACTAAAGGGGGTCTTCGCGCAGGTGATGTGTGGCAAGTTTAGTCCCACCTCGCTAGCCGAGGCGACACTGGTTTATAAACCCCGTGCGGTCGCTCTCTCGAGCTCCTCTCCAAAGCAGACCTCTTGGGCCTACGTGTTCTTTGCTGCCACAGGCCCACTTTGGCCTTTGCGGGCCTGCATCCTGGCCCAACAACAGGTTGGGTTTCTAGTCGTATGCAAGCCGCTCTGTCCTAGTAGGCGGGCTTTATTTTTTATTTTTTTTGCTTTATTTAATTTTGTGTTGTTTTTTTTTGTGTATTTAGAGTTTCTTTGTGAATTTTTTTCTTTAGGTACAAAAAATTACAAACTTTCTATTAGTGCCCGTAGTTTTCAAATTTGAATAGTTTAAATTTTGAATTATTTGAAATTAGTGTGAATCACTAGTTTGTGAATAATTTAACTTTAAAAATCAGTAAAGGCATGAAAGAATTTGTTTGCACATAAAATTTCTTCGCGTTTCAAATGCCAAAACACATAACTACCCTAACTATTACAGAGATTCCCCTCCGGGTGTGAAACACAGAAGAAAGTGATGATAGTGAAGCCGATCACATCCCAGATCTTTGGGTGTGAAACTTTTTCTTCAGCGTGTGTCCCTTTGCGCCCGTAACCATGGAAAATCTTCATCATTTAACGGGATGCTCGGGTCAATATTCACTTTGTGAATGGAGCAATTTCATCAAACTTTTCATAATCTTGACTTGTCTGTCTTGTCATCCACCCCACGATGTTTCTCTTCCCAGAAAGAACTATGTGCCGCTTTGGCTCATCGTACGATGCATTCGCTTCCTTATCTTTTCTTTTTCTTGGCTTGGTAGACATGTCCTTCACATAGAAAACCTGTGCCACATCATTGGCTAGGGCGAATGGTTCGTCTGCATACGCAAGAGTGTTGAGATCCTTTGTTGTCATTCCGTATTGCGGGTCTTCCGTTACCCGCCTCGTGTCATATTGACCCATTTGCACGAAACAAAGGGACCTTTAAACCACGTCGATAGTCCAGTTCCCATATGACCTGTATATAAACATAATATGTTTCCTTTCATTTCTTGGTTTCTGCATCAAAGCGGACACCACTGTTTTGGTTGGTGCTCTTCTTATCTTGGGCGATCGTGTAAAATGTATTAACATTTATCTCGTACCCTTTGAAAGTCATTATATTCGAAGATGGTAACTGGGACAGCAAGTACAGATCATCTTCAATAGGGGTGTCATGCATGGTAATGCGTATACGCAACCAGCTGGCAAAACTCTGGTTTGTTCAAGTGTAATCCGGTCATCGACCGCTCCGGGTGTTTGGAGCGTAGCAAATTCTTGTGTTCATCCATATCTGGAGCCACCAAGGCGGAATTACGTAGAACTGTGTAGTGTGCTTCGGTGAGAGAATGTCCGTCCATACATATTATTTGTTCCCCTCCTAGCGTGCCTTTTCCATCCAGTCTGCCCTTATGCCGCGATTCAGAACACCAATCGGCTTAAGGTCAGGAATAAAGTCAATACAAAACTCAATGACCTCCTCATTTTGATGGCCCTTGGAGATGCTTCCTTACGGCCTAGCACGGTTATGAACATATTTCTTTAAGACTCCCATGAACCTCTCAAAGGGGAACATATTGTGTAGAAATACAGGAACCAAAATGTTAATCTCTTCGCATAGGTGAACTAGGACGTGCGTCATGATGTTGAAGAAGGATGGTGGGAACACCAACTCAAATCGACAAGACATTGCACCAAATCATTCCGTAACCTTGGTATGATTTCTGGATCGATTACCTTCGAGAGATTGCATTGAGAAATGCACATAGCTTCACAATGGCTAATCGAACGTTTTCGGTAGAAGCCCCCTCAATGCAACCGGAAGCGATTGCGTCATAATCACGTGGCAGTCATGAGACTTTAGGTTCGGAACTTTTTCTCTGCCATGTTTATTATTCCCTTTATATTCGACGAAGCAGACGGTACCTTAATATCGAAAGGGGCATTCAAAGAAGATTTCCTTCTCTTCTTTGGTAAGAGCGTAGCTTGCATGACCACGATGTATGCCGTCTTCTCCGTGCATACGTTGCTGGTCCTCCGTGCCTCGTGTGTATCTTTTGTCTTCCCATACACGCCCAAGAAGCCAAGCAGGGTCACGCAAAGATTCTTCGTCACGTGCATCACGTCGATTCGCGGAGCGGACCTCTAGGTCTTTCCAATATGGCAGGTCCCAAAATATAGATTTCTTCTTCCACATGGGTGCGCGTCCGTCGGCGTCCTTCGAACAGGTTGTCCGGGATAACTTTCCAAATATCACCTTCAAATCCTTGACCATATCATGTACATTAGCACCAAGACGGTGGCGAGGCTTCGTCCGATGATCCGCCTCACCTTTGAAATGCTTGCCTTTCTTTCTTACGGGATGCCTGCTTTCGGAAGAAATCGGCGATGTCCTGGTACACATTCTTCTTACAACTATTCAAATATATCTGTCGGTATCATCCAAACAGTGCGTGCATCCGCGGTATCCCTTGTTTGTCCGTCACGAAAGGTTCTTGAGCAGGCCAATCATTGATGGTCACGAACAGCAACGCCTTTTAGGTCAAATTCTTCCCCATGTGCTCATCCCACGACGTACACCTGTTCCATTCCACAGTTGTAAGAGTTCTTCAACTAATGGCCTTAGGTACACATCAATGTCGTTGCCGGGTTGCTTAGGGCCTTGGATGAGCACTGGCATCATAATGAACTTCCGCTTCATGCACAACCAAGGAGGAAGGTTATACAAACATAGAGTCACAGGCCAGGTGCTATGGTTGCTGCTCTGCTCCCCAAAAGGATTAATTCCATCTGCGCTTAGACCAAACCATACGCTCCTTGCGTCATCTGCAAACTCCTTCCCGTACTTTCTTTCGATTTTTCTCCACTGCGGCCCGTCAGCGGGTACTCTCAACTTTCCGTCTTTCTTACGGTCTTCTCTGTGCCATCGCATCGCCTTGGCATGCTCTTTGTTTTGGAACAACGTTTCAACCGTGGTATTATAGGAGAATACCACATCACCTTGGCAGGAATCTTCTTCCGGGCGCGCCCTCGACATCACTAGAGTCATCGCGGCTGATCTTATAGCGCAATGCACCACATACCGTGCAAGCGTTCAAATCCTCGTACTCACCGCGGTAGAGGATGCAATCATTAGGGCATGCATGTATCTTACGCACCTCTAACCCTAGAGGGCAGACAGCCTTCTTTGCTTCAGACGTACTCTCGGGCAATTCGTTGTCCTTTGGAAGCATATCCTTTATCATTACCAAAGAACTTTCCAAATCCCTTGTCGGATACACCATTCTCTCGCCTTCGATTGCAGCAATTCGGTGTGGTGCCCAGCTTTTTCTTGTCACCCACGCAATTCGGGTACAACAATTTTTGTGATCCTCTAACATGCGCTGCAACTTCTTCTTCTCCAAATCACTTGCGCAGTTTCTCTTTGCATCGGCAATGGCCCGACCTAGATCATCAACGGGCTCATCCGATGCCTCTTCTTCGATTTCTTCCCGCATTGCCGGCTCAGCTTCTTCCCGCATTACCGGCTCAGCTTCTTCCCCCATTGTTGTATCATCGTATTCAGGGAACCCATGGCGGGATAGCTGTCGCCGTCCTCTTCTTCTTCATTGTCTTCCATCATAACCCCTCTTTCTCTGTGCTTGGTCCAAACATTATAGTGGGGCATGAAACCGGACTCAAACATGTGGACGTGAATGGTTCTTGACGTAGAGTAATTGCGATCATTCCTACAGCCAGCACATGGACAAGGCATAAAACCATCCGCCCGCTTGTTTGCCTCAACCGCAAGCAGAAAAGTATGCACAGCCCCAACAAACTGGGGAGAGCATCGATCATCGTACATCCATTGCCGGCTCATCTTCATTACACAACACCGAATAGAGCAAATTAATACAAGTTCATACATAAAGTTCATACAACACTTAAATGCAACAAACAAATAACTCTCTAGCTAAAGCATTTAAATGCAACAACAAATGCGATCAAGATCGCAACTAAGGTAACAATTGATCCAACGGCATAATGATACCAAGCCTCACTATCGATGGCATATTTTCTAATCTTTCTAATCTTCAAGCGCATTTTCTCCATCTTGATCTTGTGATCATCGGCGACATCGGCAACATGCAACTCCAATTCCATCTTCTCCCCTCAATTCTTTTCAATTTTTCTTTCAAGTACTCGTTTTCTCTTTCAACTAAATTTAACCTCTCGACAATAGGGTCGGTTGGAATTTCCGGTTCACATACCCCTAGATAAAAATATCTATGTCAACTTGATGGGCATAATTTGTCATAAACACGAAATGCAACAAATAGTTTTAAAAGAGAATATACCACATCCGAATCATAACAAGGACGAGGGCCGACGGGGACGGATATCAAAACCATTTATGTATAACAAACAACGTACGGGTAAGATAATTATACGAGTAACTATATATCCAAATCACACAAACATCAATTTTTTATATAAAATTTCATGAACAAGAGGCTCACCACAAGGTAGTGCCGGTGACGGATGGTGAGGCGATCAACGGTGGTTACGACGGAGATTTAGAAGGCACTAAGTAAAACACACCTACATATGCAAACTAAGTGTTATTTTGACCTCAAATTGCATATAAATAAAATACTACCACATATAATTCCTCCCAAATTACTAAAACCCACAATTAATCACTATATAAACCAATGCAAGAGCTAATCTAGCAATGAGAGATGAAAGGAACAAGTTGCTAACCTTGGTGATCATTTGAATGGATGGGGGCCTGCAAATCTTTACAAATTTGGGGCAAATTTTGTGATGAACTCGAGAGGAAGAAGGGAAGAACAGAGGAGAGGGAGAGGGGAAAGGGGGAAGAACAGAGTGCGGGTGGACGAAAGGTGCTGGAAGGGCCCCACTCTGACAACATCCTGCCACCACTTTCATTAGTACCGGTTCGTGGCACGAACCGGTGCTAAAGGTTCGCCATGAACCGGTACTAAAGAGCTCCTCCCGCCTAGCCGTTGGAACCGGAACTAATGGACACATTAGTGCCGGTTCTGTTACAAACCGGGACTAATGTGTCTCACATTTGACCCTTTTTCTACTAGTGGCCGGGAGCGCGGCGCCGACGAGGAACCCCCCATGATGTGCGCGGCGAGGAGGAGGCGCTCGGCGCCGACGAGCAGATGCAGGCGCAGATCGAGCGGTATCTGCCGCCAAGACCGGCAAGTGCAGGTACCTTCCTGCCCGCCCGTTTCTTCCTCTCAACGCGAGACTGGAGGCCGATCTTGCCGGTGAGGAGACGGTGGCGGCGCCGATGAGCTGCCCCCCTTGGCGCCGTTGCCGCTGGGCACCAAGACAAAGGAGTGCTGGATGCCAACGCCTCGAGGCCTGCCTCAAGTACAGATCATCAGCGGCAAATATTCAATCAACATACGACCACTGAGGGGATCCATCGGTGGTATTCCTATTGCTCTTGCAGTCTCTACATTTCATCCTTCTTTGGATTTTGCGATCTTTTCAAATAAGAGATGGGCAACAATGCTTTTTCTCCATGCTAGCAGTATGAATGATGAAGGAGAAGAGCAAAGAACACAAATCTTCCCCACGGCTATTGATTTTATGCACATCGGCTGCATCATGTGATATGGTAAACCAACAGAGGTATGTGGATAATCCAAACTGCTTATTTTTCGTCCGACACCGCCCCACCTCCAGTGACCTGATTGCTAGCAAAATGTCACAACAGGTTTGTTTTGAAGTATCGGTTCAGAATATGGCGATTGAATAAAAAACACTATCTTATTTTTTATCTCACGGATCATACTTTAAAGTTAATAATTTTTATAATGCTCCATAATAGATTCGTGTTGGTTGTGTAATTCTTGAGTGAGTTACATGTTCTCTCCATCACCCCCTTTATTTTTTGCAAATCAATTGCCTTCTTCATGTGTTTCAGCTGCTAGGACTGAAGGTCGAAGTAATGTATGTTTAATCTCAGCAATTTAGTTATAAGTCTAATTAATTCATACCATCTCTGAAACATTCAGTTCTAATTGGTTGCATACTTGCCAAAGATCGTATGACACAGTAGCCATGGACGCCACATCAGCTTGGGAACATGGCCACAACAGATTGGTATCTTCTCTTCTGAAATTGGTTGCATACTTGCCAAAGGTCGCATGACTCAGCAGCCATGGACGCCACATCTGCACAGGAATGTGGCATAACAGATTGGTATCTTCTCTTCTGAAATCCAATAGCAGCCGTCCATTTGTTTGCTGATATGCCTGACTGAATTTGCAAAGAGTTATCAAGTCTGTATTTGCGAGAGTTTCTGATTGTCTGATTGACGTGACTATCAGGTATTTGTTGGATGGCAACTCTAAGTTGCATGTTCATTGGGAGAATCATGATGAATCTTTGATGAACACTGTCAAAGATGAAAAGGTGAATTCTTCGATTCCCCGGGCTGTCAGGGATTTTGTACTTCCGGCAGGTTTTCTAGGTGAATGTTGGCATCCCCGTGTGGTTTGGTTATGCATCGATGCATTGATTTTGCTCTTTGTCATGGAGTACTAACTGTGGAGGTTCAGGTTTACAATCTTAGAAATGCAGTGATTGATGTGTTTTCTAATCGTAATGCAGCAAACAAATTGTTTTGCAAGTTATGTACTTTAATTATCTGTATCTTACCATTCTTACCAAGTACTGTCAAATGTACAGCTTGATTTTGTATATGTATTTCCCTCAGTTTCTTGTAGGTTCCTGCATAAGAGGTCATTATTGCAGAGTTGGAGACTGACACTATGTTTATCAGGTAATCGTTTGAAACTATATACCACTTCAACCTATAACTCTTTGTTGTCCCTCTTTATATTCCAGAATTTGTTTCGCATGATTACCTGCAGTACATGCTATTGGAATTCCCAACAAACTTGACAGGATGGATTAGTCACACGTTGGTTACATCAAGTCTTCTAAAGGTATCCCGTAATCTATTAATCAAGATGTTTGCAGAACTAAATAATGTTGTAGTGACTGAACGATTACCTGATAAATTAAATTCAGTAAGTATATCATTTACAGTAGCATCTTATTCTTATGTGATGTAATATATGATCATATGGATTGCAGTATTTGATAGCTCCAAAATAACTTCAAGATTTTGCCACGTGCTCTCAAACAATCGTAGTCCGAACATTTGGTGGCCAGTTGCTGCTATCTCTACTCTGCTTCGTCCTTTCGTAATGGAAATAAGAAATCTTGATTGCTGCCGACGTGAAATTCTAACTGAATTTGTTATTCAGCGGGCAAATCCAACATCTTTTTGTATTGTATTTGCATGTTCCAGGATAATTTGGTGGCAAAAGAGCTACGTCGTTTCTCACTAGACCAACAGACAATAGTAGTGATACCTTTGCATTTATATAGTACCATATTTACTCATCTGTATACACTGTTCCTTTCATTCCTCACACCACAAGTATCTAACGGCCGGATAGGTCCAGTCCAGCCGAGACACATATATTCCAGTCCAACATAATTCAACAGTTTACAATGTAAGTGAAGTGGACTTAAATTATTACTCGATTATACCTGTGCTATCTTTTTTTTACATGCATTATGTTTACATAATTCAAGCAAAATATTTCAAGAGCCCGTGGCAACGCACGGGCATTATACTAGTATTATTTAACATATCACAATGAGTGTATCTTGTCCCCCTCAAAAAAAAAACAATAAGTGTATCTTGTCTCTATTTTTCTTCTTCTTGAGTGCACTTACATGTTTAGAATATAAACACATAGGAAAAGGCCAATTTTTTATTCACATCGCAGGCATGCACACCGCCACTTGTTTATCTTTTTGAAGAACCAGCAGTTTCAGAGAATACAAGCATTGGCAATGCATGAAAATACATGATTTTATTTATCCAGGCTCCCCTCCCCCTCAGGTCTCCTCCCTCCCCCCTCGCGTCGCCAGGGGCCCCCGATCCCATGCCGCCAGCTCCTCCCCGCTCCTCCATCCCCAGCCACCGCTGCCGCCAGCAAGGACCGCGGTGGCGGCGGGCCCTGCACCGCAGATCCAGGGCAGGTGGTCACCGCGGCAAATCCTGTGAGGCGTAGGCGGCGTCTCACGTGGGGAGGCCGGGGCGGCAGTCAGGGCGGCGCCCTGGACGGCGGCGATGGGAACCTACATGGCCGGCGGTGTGGCGGCCGCGAGCGCATGGGTGGCTCCGATGGTTGCGGATCTGGCGTCCTGCCCAGATCCGTCTCAGTATGGCCTTTGCCGGCTGGTGGGGCGAGGAGGACTGATGAGGGGCGGCTGGAGGCTCCCTGCCGGTGAGTCGACGGTGGCCCTCGTCTCCACGGCGAGTCTCCGTTCGGTTCCAGCCAGCTGCGAGGTTGGGGAGACGCGACTTCCGGTGAAAATCACGCCGACTTCGGTCATGGCGGACGATGGCGGCGTCTATGACATCGTTCCCTTCTCGAGGCATCGTTGTTGCAGGTTGTGGCACCACACTCGTGATGCTCCGGGGGAAACCCTAGATCTGGATCTACCGGATCGGACGATGATGGTATCTTTGATGCTGTTGTCCCTCGTGAGGGCATCGTTTTGGAGCAAGTGCTAGTTGGACGGGACAAGCGAAAGATCGGTGTCTCATCCATAGCATGGCCAACGGTGGATCCCGGTGGCATGGTGCTGCGGCGAATCGGTGACAGGCGCGTGTGGACGAATACGTGCAGGATGGTGGAGTTGTCTGGCGTTATGGTGGCGTCGATGGCAGGCCAGGCAAGGTCGATGGGTCAGTTTCTGCTCTGGAGATGGACTGCTGGGCTGGGGCATCCGGCTTTAGATGTTAGGGTTTGGTGCGATGTCCGTTTAGTGTTAGGCTCGGATATTCGGCACACCTTCATCAATGGGATAGAAGTAGAAACACGTGTTGCCTAGACCTTATTATCACCCTATCGGTTGTCTTTGTCCACTTGTATTTTTCAGTTTTTGTGCTCTGTTTTGCTCCGTTTGCGAGCTGTAAGAACTTTATGATGATACTTTCTGAATTTTTAATAAAAGGGCCACATGCATCATCATGATGCAGAAGCCGGGGGTATACCTCCATTTCCAAAAAAACGTGTTGCCTAGAGGCCGGGGTCTATCCTCCTTTAAAAAAAAGGCTTAAGAGATTATTATGTATGTACATATAGACAATGGCTGGATTATTACATCTTGGTACCAGTTACCATGAGTACCCCCCTAAAAAGAATGATCCCAAAACTATCTCTCTAAAAGGAATGAGCCCCAAACTATCAAAAAAGAAAAGAAAAATGGCAAAAAAAACTGAGAAAGTAGCTAAAGGTATGTATTTGTGTGCTGTGGAGAAGAGTGGTCTACCTAGGAATGACTGACTGTAATGTGTTGAGACATTATTTACACAGAAAAAAACGATGATGCAACTAAAAAATGTTTGATTTTTGTGTATATGCACTGTCTATATGCAAAAGGAATATGCAAAAGAGGGAAAAGAAAGAAAAAGGATCGATCAGATCTAATCAACCGTGAATTTATGCTGCATCTGAGTGTATAGTACGTGTTGGTGTTCATTGGTAGCCTTGGCGAATCTGCCCTTGACTCGCTTTCGCGTGTCCGCCCTTGCTTTTCGGGACGCGTACATGATCTGCTTGCAGAACCTGCAAAAATGTTTCAAATTCAAATTCGCATCAATTGCTTTTTTTTGGTCTGTATATAGAAGAGTTGTCAAATGATAACTTAATTCAGACTTACTTCCTGTTCTTCTTCTTCTCGTTGTACCTTTGCTTGGCCCTGTCCCTTTCCTCTCTCTTCTTACTAACGGTGCTTGGATCTTGCTGATG
This sequence comes from Aegilops bicornis, assembly GCA_021605145.1. Classification (NCBI taxonomy): domain Eukaryota; kingdom Viridiplantae; phylum Streptophyta; class Magnoliopsida; order Poales; family Poaceae; genus Aegilops; species Aegilops bicornis. The sequence goes on along the minus strand of CM038673.1, from coordinate 610,419,610 downwards.
ATGAGCAACTGCTGCTTGCTCATCCGCGGCCAGGATATGTGATGGCTGGATGGCATCATGACAGTCACTGCCATTCTCCGGTGGTGGTGGCGGCGATATTAGGGGCAAGGCAGGGCAGAGAGTAGGGAAGCCATCAAGGAGCAGCGATGGATGATGATCGTTGCCCATGGATTGCAGAAGAGTAGTCGATGTCATGGCCGGCTGGCACGATAATGTTGATGGGTTGTAAGATGATGAGATGTGGCAGATTGACGGTGGCAGCTGCTGCTGTTGCTGCCAAGAAATTAAACCAAGCAGTGTTATTTGTCATTGCCAAATAACTGGGATGCAAATTAATTTTGTTAATTAGCAGTGTGAGTGAGCGAATGAGTGGTATGTATGTATGTATGTACCTCAAAAGTGAGTGAAGGCCCAGCTAAGTGATGACCAACAAGTACTCCATTAGTATTCTCAAGCGCAGAACATTGTGGAGCACAGGTAGTTGAGCAGCCATTGTTCCAATCATCACAGACGAAGCTACTGCTGCTGGGGCCTCTTTGATCTCCTACTATTGTTGTTGTGCCACTCGCATCGCAGATCTGAGATCCATCCTCCATGAATGTAGTGAGAGCACCAGAAATTAACACAATGAGTACTCATGCGCCATCCTAGTTAAGAGGTAAGAGAGATATTCAATTGTAATTAGCCGCCGATTCATCGAGGCGGTGGAAGCCATCTTGGCACTTGTAGCTAGCATTGTTGGCTTTGTGTGCTAACAATGAAGGTTTTTAGACGATTCAATTACCTCTATACAATTCGCTCAACTAGAGAAAGACATCCTTTCTTTTGCCATATACTCCATTACTAAATGAAAGTTATTTTTCAGATTTTTAACTTGGAAGATCGGTACTTAGCCTCGATCCATATTTAGCAGTCCCCTGTTTTCCTTGAAAAAGCAAGAGTGCAATTGCACATTTTTCATACTCAAGTTAGTACATTTTGTTAAGAAAAAACCCTTCAGGTGTGCCTTTTGTTTCTTGAGGGTTCACTCGTTCTGTAGTATCTGTGTAATTTTTCTAACTCATTTTTGCTTTTTATGTGATGTATACAGTCAAACTAACTAACATGCGTTCAATAGTGATTAGAAGGTACTGTCAGTCAGTTAGTGGGATAAAGATCAAGCTTGGCACCACAAAAATTGAGAGAAGAACAGAACATTCATGGTAACCTTCATTAATCATTTCATATGATCCCACCATTACATGTTATCCTTCATTAATCATTCATATGATCCTTAGATCATCGATCCACCATTACATGTATCAAGAAATAAATCTTGCTTTTTTTACATCACAGATAGCACAGTCCCCATTTCCTTTTGTTACAATATACAATGTAGGTAGTAGTGCCAAACCTATATCATTCCTTTGATCATTAATCACTCACACTCTCTCACTCACTTTGTATTGTCATCAGTCTCTCTTCTATATATCATTCCCTTGATCGATACATAGCAGCACTAATCACTGAATTTAGTCGCTGGATCACACACAATGTATCACACAATCAAACTGTCCATGTAAGATTTGGCACACAAGAAACAAGACGATCAAGAAGAGTCTCCCACAATTGCACAGGCCGGCGCAAAAGAAGAAGTGAAATTTGGAAATAAACCCGGTAGATGTTGTACCTGAACATCCTGTAGGATTTGGGGGAGGTTGTCGGCGAGCCAGGCGTCGAAGTCCACCTGTGACGATGACGGCGCGTCGACGGAGAGGGTGCGGAGGACCTCGGCGGGCGCGGGGCAGCCGGTGTAAACCTCCACGAGGGAGGCGCCGCCGCGGCCGTCGGCGCAGCCGGTGCAGAGCGTGGCACGATGGGCGCCGGTTTGGCAGCGGAGCGCGGCGGGCGCGGCGCAGCAGGCGTCACAGAGCGGGGCGCGCGAGTGGAGGCCCGCGAGCTCGCTGGCGCCGTGCACGGCGCCGTCGCATTCGAGGCAGAGCCTGGCGCCGTCGGCCAAGCAGAAGATGACGGCGCGCTCGGTGACGCAGTTGCTGCATCTGCACGTCAACGACGACGGGAGCAGCTGCTGGTGGTCCGCCATTATGATGATGGCGCGTGCGCAGAGTGATGCCACTCCTCATTCATCTACCAGCGCATCCGCACTGCACGTGCCAAGGGCGGCGATGGCGGGTGGACGACGGACGGATGGGGCGGCTGCGCCGGCGAGGTGGGGGTCTAGGGGTGAAGAAATAGCAAATAGGCGGCGGGGGCTGGGGCAGGAGAGGCCGGGAGGGGTCTTGGCGGTTGGTTTGCGGTTGACGGGCGCGCCAAGTCCCCACGTAATGCGGGCCACGGCGGTTAGTTTGCGGGCCCCGGCTCGCGTGGGGGTCCTGGGCAGGCGGCGGATCTGGCGAGGCCCTCTGCTGGTTGGCGTCAGCGCGGTCTCGTGGCAGCGGCGTGAGGCCACGGCGGTGCTCCTCCCCTTAGACTCGAGCATGCGGCAAGGCGGCTGTCAACGGCGACCGTCGGCTGGGGCTAGCATGTAACGGGGCTTCGGAGGTGGTCATGGCCGGTACTGTGGAGGTTGCGTGCGGCTGGAGTTGCTGGTGCCTCTCTTGAAAAAAATATGATCACCCCGGACTAGCCCTTCAAGGCATATTTCTATGTGCACTCCTACACAATTAAATCTGGACGTCGCTTTCTGGCTCGGCTCGCGCTCGCCCGGGCTCGGCCCGAGTTTGATTCGGCCCGAGAAATAAAAAGGCCGAGCCGAGCTGCGTTATTGGGCTTGTTTCGGCCTCGGGCCGAGCCCGGCTCGGCTCGAGCTAGCCCGCGAGCTCGTACAATTCTACAGCCCAGAATGGCCCAGCCTCACAGTCACGCTTGACCTAGCTCCCCACCTCACCCCGAGTAGCACTCATCCCCATCCCCCCCCCCCCCCGGGTTAGGTTAGCTAGCCGCCGCAGCAATTCCTCGGCGTCCTTGCTGGCTCGCCACACCATACGCTGCCGATGACACACACGCTGCTTGTCCAGATCGCCCAAGGAGTCATGGAGAAGAAGAAATAGAGGTCAATGACCTCCATTCTTGGGAAGGAGCCAGCGATAGGAAAGAAGAAAAAGGGCAAGAGCTCCATGGGCGCCGGCATCGAGCCGTCCGTTCGCTCCAAGGCCAATCCAAGCATCGTCCTTGTCGACCCGCATGTGATGGCAAAGCAACAGGTGTAACACAATTCCTGCATGGCAATAGATATTTGTTCATCCATGCATGTATTAAAGTGCAGCAGGCGGCTGGATTATCATCGTGCAGTCGTCGTGGAGACAGTCGCCGTCCGCACAACAATTCAGTATTTTTGTAGAAGAAACTCTAAACACCACGGATCACTCAAGTCTCGAATCTGGATAAGCTAGCATGCTCCTTGCCGGCCTAGCCAACAGGGCGATATCATGTTCTCGTGTCTTCGTTGAGAGCTCGAGACCAGATCTGGCGGGGCGCTAGCTGTTGCTCCATAGAAATGTGTTCAGGGTGGGGCGTTGCACCTCTGACCGTGGCGGACTCTCCCTGTATGTCACCCAGTGTGTATTCTCTTGGCAGTCGTGGCAGATCTGTCTTGGTTGGCGGAGCTGTCCGGCTTATCGCTATGTCCTTTCTAATTAAGTCCATGTTTCATGGTGGTCGCAAGTGGCGAGGCAGTTAATTTCCCTTCAATAGGTGGCATATGTGAGAGGTTCAAAGATTGCTGTCGGAGTGGCTACCTCAGTTGGCTCTTCGATGGGCCTCGTGGTGGCGGTTGTGGCTACGTTTCTTCCTTATGTGTAGTGGCGGGTGACCCAGGCTTATCCTTTCTTTGTTGGAGGCAGTGACGGCGCCCAAATATGGTTATGGAGATCTCTACTTGGCGCGGCGAGCCTTCTTTTGGGTCGGCCATGCTGACCTACATACCTCGTCGTGGCATCGGTGAGCTACCGAGTGGAAGCTCTACGCTTTGGCGTCTCCCGCGGTGTTATTTTTCTCTTGAGGACGTTCGCACGGTCCTCTCCATGCCAGGGTTCCGAATGAAAACCCTTACCCATTCCTTCAGACTCGGTGGCGGCGATGCTATGCATCGTTACCCTCTTGAGGGCGCTATCATGGAGCTCAGATGCCTTAGGTCATATGGAGTGGCACTGGCTTCAGGCACTTATGTATGTTCGGCTGCTTAGTCATATTATTTTGTACACTTAAGCGTTGTTTTTGGGTAATATTTATTGTCTGTTTATTCCTTGATCTGCTTTGTAAAGGGACGATGGGGCGAAAACATATTTACAGTTTTGAGAATCTATAAAGTAGAAAAAGCGAAGATAAAGTAGAAAACAAGTTGGATACTTGGCAGGGTAAATATATTTCTTAGTTGGTAAATTAGTTTTATTAAGGTCCAGCTTAAGCAACATCCATAATATATGATGTCTTTGTTTGTGATTTCTAAAGAACCTTTTAATACTAAAATAGATCGAACAAGGCTAACACTCATAGATATCATCTTGCTAATTGGCTGCCAGCCCATATACCATGGTGGCCTGGGGTCTATAGATTTGGAGGTCACTTATTTATGCTTGCTCAGTACCAGATGGATGGGTATGGAAAATTGAAAATTAAGATGATTTGTGCAAAGAATGATAGTATCAGATCTGCGGGCCTATGTTGTTTCATCCTATTTTGGTGGGTGGGGGGGGGGGGGGGGAGGAGGACAAAGAACTGCACATTTATCTTGGCTTATTCAGACCAGGAGGGAGGCAAGGTATGTAAAGGGGAAACTACCCACCGCCAAACAAAAAGATTAATAAGATTAACCGTTTTTTCATAAAAGACGTTGATGGAAAGGAGGCATGACTTTTGAAAGTTGACTCTGAGAACAGTGGGTTGACCATAGTAGGATTCTGGAATGTCTTTGAGGCAAAATAATTGCCAGGGGGCAAGCTTTCAACATGAGCAGACTGTCATCAATGTATGTACCAGATCATGGGGAATTCAATGTTTGGGACTGTGAAAGGGAGCTTGAGCAAGTTCCATTGATAGGCTTTATTAGCGATGGGTTGGAGGTCAGTCAGTGACAAAGAGAGATGTGAGAGGGTTTTACCTTGTATGATCCCACGATGACAATGAAATTTCTTTCCAAGGACACTATTAAGAAGCGGAAAAGATGTATACCCATGGAAAGGATGAAGTTATGCCCACCAAAGCCCAGATGTTCCAAAACCCCGACGACAGTGTTGTGCTCAATGTGTCATGAGGCCTTTCCAAAATCAAGTTTAAGCACGATAGTTTCCTTTTTTTTTTGCTGGATACAAACGAGGGATGGTCCTGCCATCAGTCGGCAAGGAGTGTAGTAGCGAGCTTAAGGCTGGAATTCATGAGGGAAATGCAGATGTTATGATTGGTGACTTCTGGGGAGAGAACAATAGGGATTTCGTGATATGGCCAATTTTTTATAGGAAAAGATAAATCCGGATGTTCGGGTTTTACCCATGGCAAATCGAATGTTTCCGATGAAAATTTTAGTTGACGCGAGGATGACAAATTTAGCTGGCTCGCATGACAATTTTCTGAAAAAAAAGAAACTGCGGGCGGAATTGAAATGCTTACCAACTAAACTTGTCATCCTCGCGTCAACTAAAGTTGCCTTAAAAAATGTTCAATTTGCCATGGGCAAAATCCGAAAGTTCGGGACTTATCGCAGTCCCTTTTTATTTGGTATACGCCATAAATATCATCCAAATGTCATCTTCAGAAAACACCTTTAAAAATTCATATTATTTTGAGGAAAAAAAGGAATAATTATGCATGAATTTGCTTTTTTTAACAGATCACAAATGAGCGTATCTTGTCTCTATTTTTCTTCTTATTTAGTGTTCTTACATTTTTACAATATAAACATTGGGTTGTGGGGAAGGGGGGGGGGGGTGCAATTGTTTTGTTAACATCATAGGCACGCACACTGTCGCTTGTTTATATTTTTGAAGAACCAGTAGTATCAGAGAATACAAGCATTGGTAATGCATCAAAATCCATGAGTATGTCCCAAAACTATCTCTCTAAAACGAGTGAGCCCCAAACTATCAAAAAGGTTACCAATGCGGATACGTTTCAAATTCAAATTCAAATTCAAACTCGCATATACGTTTTGGTCTGTATATAAAAGAGTTGTCAAATGAAAAATTAATTCAGACTTCCTTTCTGTTCTTCTTCTCGTAGTACCTTTGCTTGACTCTGTCCTGTAATGTAATATGATCGGGCTGCTCAAGTGCACGCCTCGATTGATCTCATTGATTGGTATATATAGAGGGTTACAAAACTTGTATCGCAAGTTCATCAAGTCGGTTTTAACCTTATATGGTAACCAACTATACAGGATCAATTACAACACGTGGTCGATCCGGTTGGGGATACGTAGAATCATCTAACACGCCCCCGCAGTCTGAACGTGGAGACATGCCGTCGCCGATGTGAAGACTGGACCGAAACTCAAGAAACAATGGTGTCGGCAATCCTTTAGTAAATATGTCCGCAAACTGTGATGACGATGGAACATGTAGTACGCGCAGGGCTCCAATAGCAACTTTCTCGCGAACAAAATGTATATCCAGCTCAATGTGTTTAGTACGGCGATGTTGCACTGGGTTTGCGGACATGTATGCTGCAGATATGTTGTCACAGTAGACAACGGTGGCACTGTCAAACGGGCAATTTAGCTCAAGTAACAAATGACGCAGCCAACAAGTCTCGGCTACGGCTGTAGCAACTGCTCGATATTCAGCTTCAGCACTGCTGCGAGAAACTGTCGGCTATCGGCGAGAAGACCATGAGACTAGATTGTCTCCCAGAAATACACAGAACCCGGACGTAGAGCGGCGAGTGTCCGGGCATCCAGCCCAATCAGCATCCGAATAGGCAACAAGAGTGTGTGAAGAGGAGGAATGAAGAATGAGACCAAGATCAAGTGTTCCTTTAAGATAACGAAGAATACGTTTGATTAGAAGAAGATGTGGTTCTCGAGGATCATGCATGTGAAGACATACTTGATGGACGGCATATGAAATTTCTGGTCGGGTAAGAGTGATATACTGGAGTGCCCCAGCAAGACTACGATACTGAGAAGGATCAGAGACCGGTGCACCGGCAGAAGCAGAAAGTTTGGATTTGGTGTCTATAGGTGTTGGAGAAGGATTACAGTCAATCATGCCGGCACGACGGAGAACATCGATGATGTACTGACATTGAGATAAATGAATAGTGGAGGGACTGCGGGTGACGGAGATGCCAAGAAAATGATGAAGAGGACCAAGATCTTTCATGGAGAATTCACGGCTAAGTTGAACAATTATTTGATGAAGAGTGTGTTGAGAAGAAGCAGTAAGAATAATATCATCTACATAAAGGAGAAGATAGGCAGTGGCTGTGCCATGATGTAAGACAAAAAGAGATGCATCGGACTTAGATTCAATAAATCCAATGAAACGAGCATAGGTGAAAAAACGTTGGAACCATGCGCGGGGAGCCTGTCTGAGACCATAGAGAGATTTTTTAAGACGACAGACATGTGTAGGAAAGCGAGCATCGATAAATCCAGATGGTTGCTGACTATAGACTTCTTCATTGAGATTTCCATGCAAGAAAGCATTTTTCACATCTAGTTGATGAATTGGCCAAGATTTAGAAAGCGCAAGAGAAAGAACAACACGTATGGTGGCAGGTTTGACAACAGGGCTTAAGGTTTCGTCGTAGTCGATGCCGGGTTGTTGTGTAAATCCGCGCACTACCCAACGAGCCTTATGACGAGCAAGAGATCCATCGGAGTTATATTTGTGGCCAAATATCCATTTGCCACTAAGAATGTTAGCACCCAAAGGGGGAGGAACAAGAGTCCAAGTGCCATTTGTCATGAGAGCATCATATTCGTGTTGCATGGCTTGGCGCCATGAAGGATCACGAAGAGCAACAAGATAATTATGTGGAAGAGGGGAGCCAACCGTGACGGAAAGATTAAGACGATCGATGGGACCGGGTAGCTTACCGGTTGTGCGACGAGTGCGATGTATAGGAGGTGGTGGTGGCGGGGTAGGTATAGGAGAAGGGGTTGGTGAGTTGTTGGGAGTGTGTAATATGGAGGCGGTAGGAGAAATAGGAGAGGATGGTTCGGGTGGGGGCGCTGCCGTGGCAGGAATAGTGGAGGTGTTCTTTGCCACGGCAGATGGGTCGGCTGCTGCTGTAGGGAATGGAGGGGTTTTGGTTGTCGTGGTATGAATTGGGTCAATGATTAGAGGATCGAATATGTCATGGTGAGGTGGGTTGGGAGGGCTAGGTGTTGGAGCATATGGGAAGGTGTTCTCATCAAATGTAACGTGACGGGAGATGATGATTCGCTGGCTTTCAAGATCAAGACATCGGTAACCGCGATGCCGAGAAGGATAGCCGAGAAATAAGCAACGAGTGGCACGAGGAGCTAATTTATGTGGTGTGGTGGATGAGGTGTTGGGATAACAAAGGCATCCAAACACACGGAGATCATGATACCGAGGATGATGACCGTGGAGGAGAAAGAAGGGTGTAGCAAGGTTAGATGAATTGGTTGGTCTAATGTTAATCAGATAGGTGGCAGTGTGTAGGGCTTCAGCCCAAAAAGAAGAAGGAAGAGAGGCTTGAAATAGTAAGGTACGAACAACATCATTAGTTGTACGAATAGCTCGCTCGGCCTTGCCGTTTTGTTGAGATGTGTAGGGGCAAGAAAAACGGAATAGAATGCCATGGCTACCGCAGAAAACATCTAATTTAGTGTTGTCAAATTCTCTGCCATTATCACATTGGATGGATTGAATAGAGAGATTAAACTGTGTAGAGGCATAAGCATGAAAAGCGACAAATGTGTTATAAACATCAGATTTTTTTCGAAGAGGAAAGCTCGAAAAATATTGAGTGAAATCATCGACAATTATTAAGTAATAGCAATAGCCAGACGAGTTGGGTACAGTGGATGTCCAAAGATCACAATGTAGACGCTCAAACGGACGAATAGTATAGGACTGTGATGGAAAAAATGGTGACCTAACATGTTTTCCTAATTGACAAGCATGACATAAAGTAGAGCCGGCTTTATTGTAGGGGATGTGCTGAAGTTGATGAAGACGCGACATGGCGTGTGAGCCGGAGTGACCTAGGCGACGATGCCAAATATCCGAAGGAGATGTGGTGACATGGGCTTCATGGCTGGCTTGGCAGACTGGATAGATTGGACCGGAGCTATTGCATCGAAGAATCACGATCCCGGTGAGAAGATCCTTCACAGAGAAACCATAAGGGTCAAATTCGACGGAACAAGAGTTGTCAGTGGTGAATTGACGAACAGAGACAAGATTTTTGATAATTTGTGGAACGATGAGAATTTTGCGTAAATAAAGAGGAATAGATGTGCTTGTTAGAGAGTAGGAACCAATATGTGTAATGGGTAGAGTAGCACCGTTACCAACAAAGGATGTGATTGAGAAGCAGATGGTATTAGAGAGTCGAAGTTACCATGATCTGATGCCATGTGGGAGGATGCACCAGAGTCCATATACCACTCATGTGTGTCGGGAATCTGCATGTTGTTGAGAGCCGCTAGAAGCGCAGGGTCGACCACCGAGCTTGATGAAGGTGACTGCAGCATGTTGGAGTTGTTGTTGGCATGGCCGTACGCAGTGTAAGCTTGAGGAGCAGTGTTGGGGCGAGGACCAAGTAGACCTGGAGCAGGAGCCTGCCACGGACGTGACTACCAGGAAGAGGAGGGCTGCTGCCATGGAGCATGTGTGTGTTGTTGCTGAAGATATGCCCGCGTCGGAGCGCCCGTCCATGGGTTGAACTGTCACGGATTGTCGCGGCCGCGGCCACGTCCACAGCCACTGCCGCGGTTGAAGGTGGAGCCCGTTCCGCGCCCTCCAGAGCCGACGCCCCCGGAGATGATAGGGAGAGGAGCACGTTCGCCGCCAGCACTCGGGATGATGCTATTCCCGCTAGCCCAAAGGGCAGTGGATGCCGCGTTCTTGGCATCAGTTTTCTTCTGGCTCTCTTCAAGGATCAACGCCGAGCGGGTCTGCAGGAACGAGGGGAAGGGCACCTGGAATGGAAGAAACGAGCGGAGGTGGGCGAAACTGTCGTTGAGGCCACGCAGGAGGGTGAGGACGAGTGTTTCGTCGCTGATCGTCTGGCCAACATCCACGAGAGAATCAGCAAGGGACTTGAGATTTGTGCAGTAGTCACCGACGGTCATATCGCCTTGCGGGGTGTTCCTGAACTCCGCTTCCAGCTGGATTGCCCGGTGCTTTTTATTGTCGCGGAAGAGATTCTCGATGGCGTCCCAGATCGTGCGCACGGTGGATCCAGGGCGCATGACAATGCCAAAGAGGTCGATGGAGATAGAGCCATAGATCCAAGAGAGAACCGTGTAGTCGTCGCGGCCCCAATCCGAAGCCGGCGAAGTGTCGGAGGGAGTAGCGCAGGCATCGCCGATGACATGAGCTGTAAGGCCATAGCGGCCAAGGGCGATGAGGAACAACTCGCGCCAGTTGGTGTAGTTGGAGGCGGTCAGGTCGAGGGTGATGGGTACATGAAGTTTGATGGAGGTGGCATAGGTGGAAGGGCTGGGCGTGGAGGCCGGGGAGGTTGCGGGAGCTTTGCCCATCTCGGCGGCGCGACGATCAAGTTCTTCCTGGCGAGTCTGCAGGAGAGACTCGCGTTCCTTCAACTCGGCCTCGAGCTTCTTGAGATCGCCGGCTATCATGCTGCAGGTAGAAGGCTAGGTTGGGATTCGATTGGAGAGGCTTATGTGTATTAGGATTTCAAAAGGAGGGAGGATACGGCTGGTGTCTGATACCATGTAATGTAATATGATTGGGCTGCTCAAGTGCACGCCTCGATTGATCTCATTGATTGGTATATATACAGGGTTACAAAACTTGTATCGCAAGTTCATCAAGTCGGTTTTAACCTTATATGGTAACCAACTATACAGGATCAATTACAACACGTGGTCGATCCGGTTGGGGATACGTAGAATCATCTAACATGTCCCTTTCCTCTCTCTTCTTACTAACGGTGCTCGGATCTTGCTGATGATGATTCGCCGCTGCTTTCTCATCTGCGGCCAGCATCTGCCATGGCTGGTTGGCATCATGACAGCCAGGCCCGTTCTCCGGTGGTGGTGGCAGTGATATTAGGGGAAAGGCAGGGCAGAAAGTAGGGAAACCATCGAGGAGCAGCTATGGATGATAATCGTTGCCCATGGATTGCAGAAGAGTAGTCGATGTCATGACCGGCTGGCACGACGATGTGGATGGGTTATAAGATGAGTATGAATGTATGATGATGATAAGATGTGGAAGATCGATGGTGGCAGCTGCTGTTGCCGCCAAGCAATGTTACTGTCTTTGTCAAATAACTGGGATGCAAATTAATTGTGTTAATTAGCAGTGCGAGTGAGTGGTATGTAAGTATGTACGTACCTTAGAAGTAAGTGAAGGCCCAGCTGAGTGATGACCAACAAATACTCCATTAGTATTCTCAAGCCCAGACCATTGTGGAGCACAGGTAGTTGAGCAGGCATTGTTCCAACAATCACAGCTGAAGCTGCTGGTGCTGGTGCCTCTATGATCTCCTACTATTGTTGCTGTCCCATTCGCATCGCAGATTTGAGATCCATCCTCTATGAATGTACTGAGAGCACCACAAATCAACTGAATGAGTACTCCTGCTCCATCCTAGTTAAGAGGTAAGAGAGATATTCAATCGTAATTACCTGTCGATTTGGTCGAGGCAGTGAAACCTATCTTGGCACTTGTAAGCTAGCATTGTTGGCTTTGTGTGCCAGAAAAGAAGGAAGGTTTTTAGTTGATTTAGTTATATGTTACTAAATGAAAGTTATTTTCAGTTTTTTTACTTGGAAGTCGATAATTAGCCTCCGATCCATATTTGACTATGTAGCAGTTCCCTATTTTCATTGAAAAAGCAAGATTGCAATTGCACATTTTTCATACTCAAATAGTCAAATTACTACATTTTGTTAAGGAAAAATCCCTTCAGGTGTGCCTTTTGTTTCTTGAGGGTTCACTTGTTCTGTAGTATCTGTCTAATTTTTCTTTTTTCTTTTTGTGTGGTGTATACAGTCAAACTAACTAACATATGCGTTCAATAGTGATTAGAAGGTACTGTCAATCAGTTAATCAGTTAGTTGGATAAAGATTTTTTTTGAACGGTCACCGGGGGGGGGGGGGGGGAGAGCTTCCCCACCTGAATATATTGCCACTCAAAAAGGGGGAGTTTGAGAATTACAACAGAGGATTGTTACAACGTCAGCTTTTTAGGGAATAGGTGAGGATAAGAAGTGAAGCCATTTCTTAGCGAATAAATTGTCTTCCTTCTTTTTAAACCGAAAAACCCATAAAGAGAAGTCAGCAACAATGTTGCGTAGCATGGTCCTGAGGGAGTGGTCATCGTTCCTGAATACTAGAGCATTTCTGGAGTCCCAAATTTTCCAAGAGATAGACAGAGCTACCGACGACCATATGTTGGGGTTGAGGCCATGAAGCGTTGGGTGTTGGAGCAGATCATCAAGAGAGGTTGGAGCCTGCAGACCCAAGGAGGACCAGACTTGTGAAGCATAAGAACATGTGGAGATGAGGTGGAGCGCGTCTTCATAAGGGTCTTGACAGCAAGGGCAAGCAGCTGAATGGGCAATGTGCTTGCGAAACAAGTTGCTCTTCGTGTTCAGCCGATCACGGAGGAGAAGCCATGCGAAGATCTTGACCTTGATCGGGACTTTTGAAGCCCAAACAAGATCATGGTGCGGGTCGGTGTAGTCTTCAGCAACAATAGAGGAGTATGCATTCTTGGTTTAGAATGGCAGGCCATGGGTGAGAGACCGTTCGTCCGGTTGGTCCACCTGTTGGAAGTCCTGCAACAACAACAGCACACAATCCAGCTCATGAAAGCAAAGATTAGATGACGGTTCCGCAAGTTCGCCAATAAGCTGGTTTGCCAAACAGTAGCCACTAAAACCTTGTCATCAATGGAGTGCGAGAAGAGGTTTGGGAAAACTTTTTGTAGTGGTGACTGTAGAAGCCATTTATCTAGCCAGAAGAAAGTGGATAGGCCATTGTATGTGATGACAAAGGAGTGTTCAATAAGCAGTGGCAAGTTGCTATTGATAACCTTCCATAGAAAGGAAGGACGTGTAGTTTTTGTAGCTATGCCAAGAGGATGCTGGTGATTGTACCACTGGGTCCAAGGGACATTTGGGTGTTGCAGAATTTTGGAAGAGAATTTCATGAGCAAGCAGTGGTTTTGAATCTCAAGATTTTTAATTCCTAGACCACCAGTATGTTTAGGTTTGCAGAGCGTTTTTCCATGTGACAAGGCAGCTTGCCCCAGTGCATGTAGATTCGTTAGACCAGAAGAAAGCCCTCCGAATAGCGTCAAGTTTTGCTAAGATGGATTTTGATAGCCTGAAGACTGACATAAAATAAACTGTTAAGGAGTCTAGGACCGCAGTCAGAAGGGTGAGCCTGGCCCCCCGAGAGAGAAGGCGTGCCACCCATCCAAAGAGGAATTTTCGAAAGTTATCTATGATCGGGTCGAAGACAGTCAGCGGTAATTTTGTAGGGGATAGTGGAAGGCCTAGGTAGACTAGCGGAAAGGAGGATGGTGAGCATCCAATAGCTGCAACAATGTTGTTTTGTGTGGCTGAGTCAGTAGCAATTGTGAGAAGAGTTGTTTTGTGAAAGTTGATTACCAACCCCGTTGCAAGGGCGAAATCATGAAGGGTTTTTTGAGAAGCAAGGTGGCTGCCTCATTAGCAGCAGCGATTATGAGGGTATCATCCGTGTATTGCAGTGTCACCGGAGGTTCATTTGGTCGTAGAGGGTGGCAGAGAACGTTAGATTGGAAGGCTTTGGCGATTAGTCTTTGAAGTACATCCGCAATGATGATGAACAGGTACGGAGAGAAGGGGTCCCCTTGTCTAAGACCACATCTACATTGAATCCATGGCCCCGGAACTCCATTCAAAAGTATAGCCGTTTTTCTAGTGGATAGGATGTTTTGGACCCATGCGCAGAAGATGGAAGGCATTGGTGTTCATGGATAGAAAAGCTTGATGGAGTTCATCGTGGGAGAAGGGTAGTGTTAGATCACGGAGCTGAGGGAGGGGAGAGGGGTATAGCTGCTGAAGACTGAATTCCACGTTGCATGTTTAGTTGTTCCTATCAATTGGTTGAAAAAATCTTTGAAAATGTGAGCTTTTTGTTCCTGGAGGAAAACTTCAGAGTTGTTGTGAATGAGCATGGGTATTTTGTTTGATCTCGATCGCTGGGAGGCCGAGGCATGGAAGAATCGAGTGTTCTCGTCACCGTCAACTGCCATTCTGACCTTGCCCCTTTGTTTCCAGAAGGAGATTTTTTGTTTGATAGTGAGTTGAAGCAGAATGGAGAGCGAGAGCCGTAATTTTTGTTCGAGCGGGAGGAGTGGAGCGATTTCCTCGTTTAAATCCAGGGCCTGGATGGCCAGTTTGCAGTTCGTTTCTCGTTGGTGGATGGGCTTGAGCGTTTTGGCCCAAGACTTTAGGGCCGTTCGCGTAGATTTAATGCATAAAGCTAGGGAGGCAGCAGGGTCCATGGGGGCCCGGCGTGCGATGATGGGCTGCCAACATTCTCGAACAACATCTGCACATTTTGGAAATGAAGCCCAGAATCGTTCAAACCGAAAAAGGCGGGAAGATGGGACGGACGTGGATACTGTGACTAGAAGTGGAACGTGATCAGAAATAAACCTAGTGAGAGAGGTTAGATGTGAGTTTGGGAAGATAGTATCCCAGGCGAGGTTGATCAGAACCCTATCCAGTCGGATTAGAGTGGGAGACTGCCTTTTGTTTGACCAAGTGAATTCTCTGTCAAGGAGTGGTAGCTCAAGGAGAGCAAGTTGATCAATTGTATCGTTAAAAACGTCGGCCTCCGATCTTCGGAAATTGTTGTTGTTGCGTTCGTAGGGGAATCTGGTGATGTTGAAGTCTCCAATTAGGAGCCAGGGCGAATGCGGTGGTGGTTCAATTAGTTTTAGTTCGTCAAGGAATGCCATCTTTAGATCTCGTTGCGAAGGAGCATACACGTTTGTAACGAAGATGTTGTGTGGCGATGCAAGACATGATAGTGTTAAGGTTGTTGTGAAGCGGTTATGTTGACAATTGATGAGCGTGAAGCATCGAGAGTTGGTGGCCGAAAGAATGCCGCCCGCAGATCCCGTTGCGTCCAGGTGATTGTTAGAGTCGAGGAATCGTGGCAAGATCAATCGAAGCTTGATTGTGTCCCGTTTTTGTAACTTGGTTTCTTGAAGAAGGGCTATAGATGGGCGCAAGAGATTGATTTCAGAGAACACGTTAGCACATTTGTCATTATCACCTAATCCGCGTAAATTCCAGGAGACGATAGAGTAGGAGGCGTTTTTCATAGTTGAAACTTGGGGTGGCACCTTACATAGGGGTATTGTCCCGATTGACAACCATATCGGGGCAAGTTACAGTATGATAAACTGACAGAAGTAGGCGTGAGCACACTAACAGGTTGAGTCGTTCTAACATAGCAACTACTGAGCGGTGCTAAACACCGGATACATGGCCATGATTGGCCGCCACCCTCGTGGCCACAGAGTAGAGAGCAGATCATGGCGACCCCAGGTCACCAGAGCCCAAAGCAATGTCCGCAACCACCTCCGGCGAGGCGCCGCACGCAGCAGCAACAGCAGCAAGATCATCAGGCGAGGCGAGGCCGTGAGCAGAGCCGTCGACGAGCCCAGTCTCGTCGCAGAGACGAGCGTGGATCAGAGCGTCAGATAGATCCTTGGACGCAGCAGCCAGGTCCAGCTTCTTTGCCTTGGAGAGCATGGCCCTGGCAGTCATTGAGGAGTAGACAGGCGGCTCGATCTCAGCAAGCTCAAGGCCGCGGGCTTTGATGCGAGTCGGCCGCCATCTTTGCGCGTCTGCTGATACGCTTGGCATGGCACTCGTGGGTGGGCTCCGGTGAGAGGATGGCCGTGGGGGCTGGTGGGGGTGGTGGGGGAGACGGCGGAGCTGGGAGAGGCGGAGAAGGTGGTGGAGCTGGCAGGGCAAGCAGAGGGCGAGAACGGCCTGGTCGAATCCTCTCCATAGCCGGAGTGGGAGAGCGAGCAGGGGGGGCCCAAGGGGCATGAACCAGCATGGCGACAGGCATGCCATCGGCCATGACAGCCAGGATCGGAATGCCTTCGAGGGGCCGGTCCACGGGTGATGGAGGAGGGCCCGTGGGAGACTCCGGGGAACATGCAAATGGGGACATGGCCGTGGCAGTGTTTCTGATCTGAGAGATGGTGGAGGGTGAGAGGCGAGGGTTTGTTATGAGGGAGGAGAGGGAGCCATCGTCTCCATCCTCCGAGGAGAAGGGAGAAGCATCAGAGCCATGGCGGAAGAGCGCATGGCTCTCAAGCTTGACTATGACAACGTCGTTGTCAGGGAGGCGCACCATGAGGCATGGGGGAAGCACGAAATCACGGGCAACCATAACCAGAGCGCGGACGCTCGAGTAGTCACCCTAAAAGCAGTGTTGGTCGGCGGAGACGAAATCTCCAAGGTGAGAGAAGAAGTAATCGACTCCCTCCGGATGCCAGAGTTCGTCGGGGAAATCGAAAGCCTCGATCTCCGCCATGTGAATGAAGGTGGCCGTGGATCTGTTGTCGGTGTGCTCTGGCCGTTCGAAGAAGAGGGTGTTACCCTGGAAGTGGATTGGCCCATGGCCTGTGGCCGCGAGGCGCTCCTCCGCATTGGGGAAGGAGAGACGCCCGGCGCCACGTGCAGAGGAGGTGAGGCCGAACGTGGGGTTGTTTCGGTGGTGCGCAAGGGCTTGACGAATGAACCTAAATGGGTTGTGCATGGGGGTGGCGAGGTGTGAGTAGGCTAGGTTGTCAACTTGCCTAACGAGGTAGCTGGGAGGGACGAGGAGAGGGATGTGGGGAGACGTGGGAGAGAAGCCAGAAGGCTTGGGAGGTCATGGTGACTGGGATGGTGGCGGAGGCGGGGCGAAGGATGGCGCCGGGGGGGATGAGGGCGATGCACGCAGCCCGAAGATTAGCGGGAGGCGGAAGGGTGGCAGGTCATTGGTGAGAACACAGTGGGAGCCGAACCAGATCGGAGCGCCGTTGGAGTGCGCAGAGCCGGCAGAAGAGCCGAAAGCGGTGTGGGTGCCCGTCGTGTGAGCCATTGAGCTTGAGCTGCAAGGAGGCTGCACAAAAGCGGGGTTAATACGAGGAGAAGGAGGCATAGACGGGAAGAACGGGAGGAAGCGGACGGCCTTGCACCTGAAACTCCGGTGGCCGGAGCACCAGCAGCGAGAGCACCGCACAGGGTCGCGGCAGTCGGCGATAGTGTGATCACTAGCAAGGCACCGAAAGCATCTAGTCTTCCTCTTTCGGCTGTAATGGTGGTGTATGTGTTTGAGATTGCTATCTGAGGAGAGGGGGATATATAGGCCGGAGAGGCCGATGGATGCGAGCGGGTGGATGCAGAGACCCGAGGCTGGGAGCTCAACAAAACCTCCCGGTAGGAGCGCGGGTCCTGCATCGGCGTGGAGATCGAAGATCGCAGAGAGGACTGGGCGACAGCGGCAGGGGCGTGCGACTGGTTAGTGGCGATCTCGGGACGGAGCTGAGGGGACTGGGTGGGGCGTAGGCTGGCGGAGGTAGGGGAGGCAGGTGGTGGACTATACGCGATGATGGGCGCATGCGTGTGCATGCAAGCGTTGTTTTTGTCATGTTGGGTGGTGTTGCTGGGGGGTGATTGTGGGGCCCGTGAATCAGTGTCTGAAGGGTGTGTAGTTGGGTGTGAAGAGACGCCTAGGGGATCACGCGGGCTTTGCTGCCGACCGGAGGGCGGCTGGTTCGACTCGGGGGGGGGGGGGGTGGGTCGACGCGTCAGAGTGATGTGATGTGCGGCGTGGAGGCGGGTCGATGGTGGCCGGCTCGTTTAAAATACAGGGTTGGTCTAGGGAGGGTACGGTATAGCCACCTAGTTCGTCATTTTTTCTCTCTGGAGAAGGGATGCGGGGAGACCCGACGGGGGCGGCCGATCCAGGTGAGTGGCACACGTGTCCCAGGCCATCGATGGCATTGCGGTCAACATGGTCATCAGTAGTGGATTCCACGCAGGGAACAGTGCCGTGAATCTTGGCGTGCAGGGGAGATAGATCTTGTGGTAGTAGTATAGTTGACGGATGCGGTCCAAGGCAGGACGAGCGGTGGGTAGGCAGGATGGGCACGTACGGTCCAATTGAGTCCGGTTCAAACACTGCAGCGGTGATCGATCGCCTGCTTATGCGTAGCGTGGTCAAACGAGTCGAATAGTTGTAGTTCAAAATTCGAAAACTGGATGGGTGCGACACGGAGGACTTCATTTCTGACCTGGTCCGAGTAGACATGCACTAGGTGTTGGGGAACGCAGTAATTTCAAAAAATTTCCTACGCACACACAGGACCATGGTGATGGCATAGCAACGAGAGGGGAGAGTGTTGTCTCATTACCCTCGTGAGACCGTAGTGGCGGAAGCGATCACAACGTAGAGGAAGTAGTCGACGCGTTCTCCTCGCGATCCTGCCGATCCCAGCCAAGCATTACTCCGGCACCTCCGAGTCGATGATGACGTAGAGGAAGTAGTCACGTTCTCCTCACGATCCAGCCGATCCCAGCGCCCGTTACTCCGGCGCCTCCGAGTTCTTGGCACACGTTCAGCTCGATGGCGCCCACGGGCTCCGATCCAGCAGAGCTCGGAGAGAAGGAGTTCCGTCGGACTGACGGCGTGGTGACGATCTTGATGTTTCACCATCGCAGGCTTCGCCTAAGCACCGCTCTGATATGACTGAGGTGGAATATGGTGGAGGGGGCACCGCACACGGCTAAGGAACGATCTCAAGGATCAACTTGTGTGTTCTAGGGTGCCCCTCCCCGTATATAAAGGAGAGGAGGAGGAGGTGGCCGGCCCAAGGCGCGACCAAGGGAGGAAACCTACTCCAAGTAGGTTTCCCTCCTTTCCTTATCTTATTTGGAGGGGAAGGAAAGAGTACTAGTATTTAGGAAGTAGTACTAGTAGTAGAAATAGGAAGAGGGGAAGGAGAAAGGAAGGGGGGCCCCCTCCCCAATTCGGATTGGGCTTGGGGCGCGCCCCTCCCTTGCTCCTTCTCCTTCCTCCTACATGGGCCCAATAAGGCCCATATACCTCCCGGGGGTTCGGTAACCTCCGGGGCTCCAAACTTCTCCGGAACCTTTCCGGTGTCCAAATATATCCGTCCAATATATAAATCTTTATGTCTCGACCATTTCGAGACTCCTCGTCATGTCCGTGATCATATCCGGGACTCAACAACCTTCGGTACATCAAAATACACAAACTCATAATATAACAGTCATCGAAACCTTAAGCGTCCGGACCCTACGGTACGAGAACAATGTAGACATGACCGAGACACGTCTCCTGTCAAAAACCAATAGCGGCACCTGGATGCCCAAATTGGTTCCTACATTTTCTACGACGATCTTTATCGGTCAGACCGCATAACAACATACGTTGTTCCCTTTGTCATCGGTATATTACTTGCCCGAGATTCGATCGCCGGTATCCAATACCTAGTTCAATCTCGTTACCGGCAAGTCTCTTTACTCGTTCCGTAATGCATCATTCCGTAACTAACTCATTAGCTACATTGCTTGCAAGGCTTATAGTGATGTGCATTACCGAGAGGGCTCAGAGATACCTCTCCGACAATCGGAGTGACAAAACCTAATCTCGAAATACGCCAACCCAACATGTACCTTTGGAGACACCTGTAGTACTCCTTTATAATCACCCGATTACGTTGTGACGTTTGGTAGCACCAAAGTGTTCCTCCGTAAACGGAGTTGCATAATCTCATAGTTACAGGGAACATGTATAAGTCATGAAGAAAGCAATAGCAACATACTAAACGATCGGGTGCTAAGCTAATGGAATGGGTCATGTCAATCAGATCATTCAACCAATGATGTGACCTTGTTAATCAAATGACAACTCCTTTGTCTATGGTTAGGAAACATAACCATCTTTGATTAACAAGCTAGTCTAGTAGAGGCATACTAGTGACACTGCTTTGTCTATATATTCACACATGTATTATGTTTCCTGTTAATACAATTCTAGCATGAATAATAAACATTTATCATGATATAAGGAAATAAATAATAACTTTATTATTGCCTCTAGGGCATATTTCCTTCAGTCTCCCACTTGCACTAGAGTCAATAATCTAGATCACATCACCATGTGATTAACATCGATAGTTCACATCATCATGTGATTAACACCCATAGTTCACATCGCCATGTGACCAACACCCAAAGGGTTTACTAGATTCAGTAATCTAGTTCACATCGCTATGTGATTAACACCCAAAGAGTACTAAGGTGTGATCATGTTTTGCTTGTGAGAGAATCTTAGTCAACGGTCTTTCATATTCAGATCCGTTATGTATTTTGCAATTTTCTATGTCTACAATGCTCTGCACGGAGCTACTCTAGCTAATTGCTCCCACTTTCAATATGTATCTAGATCGAGACTTAGAGTCATCCAGATCGGTGTCAAAACTTGCATCGACGTACCCGTTACGTAGAACCATTTTTCACATACATAATCGATAAACATATCCTTATTCCACTAAGGATAATTTTGACCGCTGTCGATGATCTACTCCTAGATCACTATTGTACTCCTTGCGGACTCGAGTGTAGGGTATACAATAGATCTGGTACACAGCATGGCATACTTTATAGAACCTATGGCCAAGGCATAGGGAATGACTTTCATTCTCTTTCTATCTTCTGCCGTGGTCGGGTTTTGAGTCTTACTCAATTTCACACCTTGTTACATAGGCAAGAACTCTTTCTTTGACTGTTCCATTTTGAACTACTTCAAAATCTTGTCAAGGTATGTACTCATTGAAAAAACTTATCAAGCGTCTTGATTTATCTCTATAGATCTTGATGCTCAATATGTAAGCAACTTCACCGAGGTCTTTCTTTGAAAAACTCTTTTCAAACACTCCTTTATGCTTTGCAGAATAATTCTACATTATTTCCGATCTACAATATGTCATTCACATATACTTATCAGAAATGCTGTAGTTCTCCCACTCACTTACTAGTAATTACAGGCTTCACCGCAAGTCTGTATAAAACTATATGCTATGATCAACTTATCAAAGCATGTATTCCAACTCTGAGATGCTTGCACCAGTCCATAGATGGATCGCTGAAGCTTGCATATTTTGTTAGCTCCTTTAGGATTGATTTAAAACTTCTGGTTGCATCATATGCAACTCTTCTTTAATAAAAGAATGTAGTTTTGACATCCATTTGCCAGATTTCATAAAATGTGGCAATTGCTAACATGATTCGGACAGACTTAAGAATCTCTACAGTAGACAAAATCTCATTGTAGTCAACACCTTGAACTTGTCAAAAAACCTTTTTGTGACAAGTCGAGTTTTGTAGATAGTAACACTACTATCAGTGTCCGTCTTCCTCTTGAAGATCCATTTATTTAACATGGCTTGCTGATCATCGAGCAAGTCAATCAAAGTCCATACTTTGTTCTCATACATGGATCCTATCTCAGATTTCATGGCCTCAAGCCATTTCGCGGAATCTGGGCTCATCATCGCTTCCTCATAGTTCATAGGTTCATCATGGTCTAGTAACATGACTTCTAGAATAAGATTATCGTACCACTCACAGTGCGGATCTTACTCTGGAAGACCCACGAGGTTTGGTAGCAACTTGATCTGAAGTTTCATGATCATCATCATTAACTTCCTCACTAATTGGTGTAGGAATCATCGAACTGATTCTGTGATGAACTACTTTCAAATAAGGGAGAAGGTACAATTACCTCATCAAGTTCTACTTTCCTCCCACTCACTTCTTTCGAGAGAAACTTCTTCTCTAGAAAGGATCCATCTTAGCAACGAAAAACTTGCCTTCGGATCTGTGATAGAAGGTGTACCCAATAGTTACCTTTGGGTATTCTATGAAGACGCACTTCTCCGAGTTGGGTCCGAGCTCATCGGTGAAAACTTTTTCACATAAGCATCACAACTCCAAACTTTTAAGAAACAACAACTTTGGTTTCTTGCCAAACCACGATTCATACGGTGTCGTCTCATCGGATTTAGATGGTGCCCTTTTAACGTGAATGCAGCTGTCTCTAATGCATAGCCCCAAAACTATAACAGTAAATCGGTAAGAAACATCTTAGATCGCACCATATCTAGTAAAGTGCGACACGACGTTCGGACACACCATTGCGCTTGTGGTGTTCCGGGAGGCGTGAGTTGCGAAAACTATTCCGCATTGTTTCAAATGTAGACCAAACTTCGTAACTCAAATATTCGCCTCCACGATCAGATCGTAGAAACTTTATTTTCTTATTACGATGATTTTCAACTTCACTCTGAAATTCTTTGAACTTTTCAAATGTTTAAGACTTATGTTTCATCAAGTAGATATACCCATATCTGCTCAAATCATCTTGTGAAGGTCAGAAAATAACGATACTTGCCACGAGCATCAACACTCATTGAATCGCATACATCGGTATGTATTATTTCCAATAAGTCAGTAGCTTGTTCCATTGTTCCGAGAACGGAGTTTTAGTCATCTTGCCCAAAAGGCACGGTTCGCAAGCATCAAATGATTCATAATCAAGTGATTCCAAAAGTCCATCGACATGGAGTTTTCTTCAAGCGCTTTACACCAATATGACCTAAACGGCGAGTGCCACAAATAAGTTGCACTATCATTATTAACTTTGCATCTTTTGGTTTCAATATTTTGAATATGTTTATCTCTTTTTTAGAGATCATATGAATCATTTTCATTGGGTGTGTATCATTTTTAGGTTTTATTATTGTAAACAGAACAACAATTTATTATCTTACTTAAATGAATAACAGTATTTCAATAAACATGATCAAATCATATTTATGCTCAACACCAAATAACACTTATTTAGGTTCCACACTAATCCCGAAAGTATAGGGAGTGTGCGATGATGATCATATCAATCTTGGAACCACTTCCAACTCTCATCGTCACTTCACCCTTAACTAGTCTCTGCTCATTCTGCAACTCCTTTTCGAGTTACTAATCTTAGCAACCGAACTAGTACCAAATCTTGAGGGGTTGCTATGAACACTAGTAAAGTACACATCAATAACATGTATATCAAATATACTTATGTTCACTTTGCCATCCTTCTTATCCACCAATCACTTGGGGTAGTTCCGCTTCTAGTGACCAGTTCCATTGCAGCAAAAGCACTTAGTCTCGTGCTTAGGTCCAGACTTGGGCTTCTTCACTCGAGCGACAACTTGCTTGCCGTTCTTCTTGAAGTTCCCCTTCTTCCCTTTGCCCTTTTCCTTGAGACTAGTGGTCTTGTCAATCATCAACACTTGATGCTCTTTCTTGATTTCTACCTTCGTCGATTTCAACATCACGAAGAGCTCGGGAATCGTTTTCGTCATCCCTTGCATACTATAGTTCATCACGAAGTTCTAGTAACTTAGTGTTGGTGACTAGAGAATTACATCAATCACTATCTTATCCGGAAGATTAACTCCCACTTGATTTAAGCGATTGAAGTACCGGACAATGCGAGAACATGCTCACTAGTTGAGCGATTCTCTTCCATCTTTTAGCTATAGAACTTGTTGGAGATTTCATATCTCTCAACTCGGTATTTGCTTGAAATATTAACTTCAATTCCTGGAACATCTCATATGGTCCATGACGCTCAAAACGTCTTTGAAGTCCCGATTCTAAGCCGTTTAAGCATGGTGCACTAAACTATCAAGTAGTCATCATATTGAGCTAGCCAAACGCTCATAACGCCCGTGCATCCGCTCCTGCAATAGGTCTGTCACCTAGCGGTGCATTAAGGACATAATTCTTACATGCAGCAATGAGGATAAACCTCGGATCACGGATCCAATCCGTATCATTGCTACTAACATCTTTCAACACAATTTTCTAGGAACATATCAAAATAAACATTTGTAAGCAACAACGCGAGCTATTGATCTACAACATAATTTGCAAAATACTACCAGGACTAAGTTCATGATAAATTAAAGTTCAATTAATCATATTACTTAAGAACTCCCACTTAGATAGACATCTCTCTAGTCATCTAAGTGATCAGGTGATCCAAATCAACTAAACCATAACCGATCATCACGTGAGATGGAGTAGTTTTCAATGGTGAACATCACTATGTTGATCATATCTACTATATGATTCACGCTCGACCTTTCGGTCTCCGTGTTCCGAGGCCATATCTGCATATGCTAGGCTCGTCAAGTTTAACTCGAGTATTCGGCGTGTGCAAAACTGGCTTGCACCCGTTGTAGATGGACGAGAGCTTATCACACCCGATCATCACGTGGTGTCCGGGCACGACGAACTTTGGCAATGGTGCATACTCAGGAGAACACTTCTTGATAATTAGTGAGAGATCATCTTATAATGCTACCGTCAAGCCAAACAGAATAAGATGTATAATGATAAACATCATATGCAATCAAAATATGTGACATGATATGGCCATGATCATCTTGCCTTTGATCTCCATCTCCAAAGTACTGTCATGATCTTTATCGTTACCGGCACGACACCATGATCTTCATCATCTTGATCAATATCAATGTGTCGTCACTTGGTCGTCTCGCCAACTATTGCTTTTGCAACTATTGCTATCGCATAGCGATAAAGTAAAGCAATTATTTGGCACTTGCATCTTATGCAACAAAGAGACAACCATAGGGCTTACGCCATTGCCGATAACTTCAACAAAACATGATCATCTTATACAACAACTTATATCTCATCACGTCTTGACCATATCACATCACAACATGCCCTGCAAAAACAAGTTAGACGCCTCTACTTTGTTGTTGCAAATTTTACGTGGCTGCTACGGGCTTAGCAAGAACCGTTCTCACCTACGCATCAAAACCACAACGATAGTTTGTCAAATAGACTCCGTTTTAACCTTCGCAAGGACCGGGCGTAGTCACACTCGGTTCAACTAAAGTGAGAGAGACAGACACCCGCCAGCCACCTTTAAGCACGAGTGCTCGTAACGGTGAAACCAGTCTCGCGTAAGCGTCTGGCGTAATGTCGGTCCGGCCGCTTCATCTCACAATACCGCTGAACCAAAGTATGACATGCCGGTAGGCGGTATGACTTGTATCGCCCACAACTCACTTGTGTTCTACTCGTGCATATGACATCAACGCATAAAACCAGGCTCGGATGCCACCGTTGGGGAACGCAGTAATTTCAAAAATTTCCTACGCTTTACAGGACCATGGTGATGGCATAGCAACGAGAGGGGAGAGTGTTGTCTACGTACCCTCGTGAGACCGTGGCGGAAGCGATCACAACGTAGAGGAAGTAGTCGACGTTCTCCTCGCGATCCTGCCGATCCCAGCGCCGTTACTCCGGCACCTCCGAGTCGATGATGACGTAGAGGAAGTAGTCGACGTTCTCCTCACGATCCAGCCGATCCGGCGCCGTTACTCCGGCGCCTCGAGTTCTTGGCACACGCTCAGCTCGATGGCGCTCCACGGGCTCCGATCCAGCAGAGCTCCGGAGAGAAGGAGTTCCGTCGGCCTGACGGCGTGGTAGCGATCTTGATGTTTCACCGTCGCGAGGCTTCGCCTAAGCACCGCTCTGATATGACCGAGGTGGAATATGGTGGAGGGGGCACCGCTGCGCTAAGGAGCGATCTCAAGGATCAACTTGTGTGTTCTAGGGTGCCCCTCCCCGTATATAAAGGAGAGGAGGAGGAGGTGGCCGGCCCAAGGCGCGACCAAGGGAGGGGGAAACCTACTCCAAGTAGGTTTCCCTCTCTTGTCCTTATCTTATTTGGAGGGGGGAGGAAAGAGTACTAGGATTTAGGAAGGAGTCCTAGTAGTAGAAATAGGACGTGGGGGCAGGAGAAAGGAGAGGGGGGGCGGCACCCTCCCCAATTCGGATTGGGCTTGGGGGCGCCTCCCTTGCTCCTTCTCCCTTCCTCCTACATGGGCCCAATAAGGCCCATATACCTCCCGGGGGGTTCCGGTAACCTCCCGGGGCTCCAAACTTCTCCGGAACCTTTCCGGCGTCCAAATATATCCGTCCAATATATAAATCTTTATGTCTCGACCATTTCGAGACTCCTCGTCATGTCCGTGATCATATCCGGGACTCCGAACAACCTTCGGTACATCAAAATACACAAACTCATAATATAACCGTCATCGAAACCTTAAGCGTGCGGACCCTACGGTTCGAGAACAATGTAGACATGACCGAGACACATCTCCGGTCAATAACCAATAGCGGGACCTGGATGCCCATATTGGTTCCTACATATTCTCACGAAGATCTTTATCGGTCAGACCGCATAACAACATACGTTGTTCCCTTTGTCATCGGTATGTTACTTGCCCGAGATTCGATCGTCGGTATCCAATACCTAGTTCAATCTCGTTACGGCAAGTCTCTTTACTCGATTACGTAATGCATCATTCCGTAACTAACTCATTAGCTACATTGCTTGCAAGGCTTATAGTGATGTGCATTACCGAGAGGGCCCAGAGATACCTCTCCGACAATCGGAGTGACAAAACCTAATCTCGAAATACGCCAACCCAACATGTACCTTTGGAGACACCTGTAGTACTCCTTTATAATCACCCGATTACGTTGTGACGTTTGGTAGCACCAAAGTGTTCCTCCGTAAGCAGGAGTTGCATAATCTCATAGTTACAGGAACATGTATAAGTCATGAAGAAAGCAATAGCAACATACTAAACGATCGGGTGCTAAGCTAATGGAATGGGTCATGTCAATCAGATCATTCAACCAATGATGTGACCTTGTTAATCAAATGACAACTCCTTTGTCTATGGTTAGGAAACATAACCATCTTTGATTAACAAGCTAGTCTAGTAGAGGCATACTAGTGACACTCTGTTTGTCTATATATTCACACATGTATTATGTTTCCTGTTAATACAATTCTAGCATGAATAATAAACATTTATCATGATATAAGGAAATAAATAATAACTTTATTATTGCCTCTAGGGCATATTTCCTTCACTAGGAACAAATTAGGAGCTTGCGTGGTGGCGTGGAAGGCCCGTTGAAACGAGAATTGGTGGTCTAGAGCATTATTGATCAAGGTTTCATTAGCACATACTGTTTTTGAGTAGAACACAATCCATATAGGGGTATTTGGCTTGTGGGTTAAGCATGTGGTGGGCGTGGTGACAAGACAGTGGTACTTAGAGTAGATCAGCTTATTAAACGAAATGCCCGGTCGGAATGGTCGTACCTTTGCATGCGATCGCTGTGGAGAGAGTGGTGCGGAAGTCGCAGTAGGCCCAGCGGGTGGCCGACCGTTGGAGGCGTCTGGTCCCACCTGCATGGAGGACATGCACGGAGGGGAGCGTGGTTGGTCGTTGATGACGATGCAGGGGGCGCCGGCGATGAGCGAGGCGGCGACTGTGGCCGCCCAGCCAGCGATGCTGGCGAGCCGAGAGGCGCAACCGTAATGGTGGCAAACAGTCGAGGAGTCACAATTGGTGAGCATGCCGCCATGAGAGTTGCGACGGTGTTGGAGGAGACCGGCGCTGCGAAGGCAGCGTTGGAGAGACGGTGAACAGCGATGGACCTCGCGTGTCCCCCAAAGCGGAACGAGAGGAGGGTGGCGACGAGAGTTTCATCGACCATGAAGTCCGCTTTATGGACAAAGAAGATGATGGAGCTGGGTGAGACCGCGGCCGTAGGCGCGTCGAAAACCTTGGATGAGAACAGCTCAAGGATATTGAGCTCAAAGTCGATTCCGGGAAAGGGGACGAGGCGAAGCTGAGAGCGGAGAAACGCGTCAGCATGGCCGAAGCGGTCCCCGATGTCGAAAAGCTTTCTTCGATGAATGGGCTGTTGGTGTGTGGAGGTGTTTGGCGGTGGATAAGGAAGAAACTAAATGGACTGGGTTTTTCCAGTGAGAACGGGTTCGGCGATGAGCGCTTGAACGATGCGCTTGTGGGAGATAGAGATGCGAAAGAGCTGATCCTGAAGGCGAGTCACCTGGAAGGCTGGGGCGTTGCCGCCCAGGCAAGCTTGCATGAGGACAGCCACGAGAATCTCGTCGAGGTCGAGCGTGTCGTGGTGGACGTGAACCGAGAGGAAGCATGGAGCTTCATGGCGGCGCGGGTTGATGTGCATGGAGAGGCATCTCCACACCTGCGCCTGAAAATCCTCCCCCATCGCGTTGCCCACGCCGAGCGCAGCTCGCAGCGCCTTGTCGGAGGGGGAGTCATTCCAACGAAGAGGCTCGTGGAAGGATGTTGTCGCCGGAGCCAGGGAGGAGGGGGTGGGATTGGTTGAGGTGTTGCCGGAGGAGAGCGGGAGGAGAGGGAGGGGAGGGAGGAGAGTAGCCATGCGACCAACCCTGTTCCAGTTGTCTGAGCAGTTGGATAAAGATCAAGCTTGGCACCACAAAAATCGGGAGGAGAACTGAAATGAATGCTATCCTTCATTAATCATTCATATGATCCTTAGATCATCGATCCACCATTACATGCATCAGGAAAGAAATCTTCCTTTTTTACATCAAAGATAGCACACTCCCCACTCTCCTTGTTCACAATGTACCTACTCCTCACATCCCTTCATTAATCACTCACACACTCTCTCTATCTCTCACTCACTTTTATTGTCATCATTCTCTCTTTTCTATATCATTCCCATGATCGATACATAGCCGGAGCAGCAACACCCATTGAATTCAGCCACTGAATCACACACAATGTATCACCGTCCATGTAAGATTTGGCGCACAAGATCATCAAGAAGAGTCTCCGTCAATTGCATATACTGGCGCAAAAAGGAAGTGGAATTTAGAAATTAACCAAAGTAGATGTGGTACCTGAATCTCCTGTAGGTATTGCGGGAGGACGTCGGCGAGCCAGGCGTCGAAGTCATCCTGCGACGACGGCGCCTCGACGGAGAGGACGCGGAGGATCTCGGCGGGCGTGGGGCAGCCGGTGTACTCTTTCACGAGGGAGGCGCCGCCGTCCGGCAGGGCGAGGCGGTCGGCGCAGTCGGCGCAGAGCGTGGCCCGGTGGGCGCCGATTTGGCAGCGGAGCGCGGCGGGCGCGGCGTGGCAGGCGTCGCAGAGCGGAGCGCGGCGGGCGCGGCGTGGCAGGCGTCGCAGAGCGGGGCGCGCCGGTGGAGGCCTGCGAGCGCGCTGGCGCCGTGCAGGGCGCCGTCGCAGTGGAGGCAGAGCCTGGCGCCGTCGGCGAAGCAGAAGACGATGGCGCGCTCGGTGACGCAGTTGCTGCACGCCAACGGCGGGGGCAGCTGGTGGTGGTCCGCCATTATGATGGCGTGCGCAGAGTGATGGCACTCCTCATTCATGTACCAGCACATCCGCACTGCACGTGCCAAGGGCAGCGATGGCGGGTCGACGACGGATGGATGGGGCGGCTGCGCCGGCGAGGCGGGGGCCTAGGGGTGAAGAAATAGGTCGCGGGGGCTGGGGGACGACAGGCCGGGAGGTGTGAAGAAATAGGTCGCGGTTGGTTTGCGGTTAGACGGGCGCGCCGAGTCCCAAGGGAATGCGGGCCACGGCGAGCGTGCTGCTCGCGCGGTTGGTTTGCGCTTCGGGCCTTCGGCGGGCGGCGGATCTGGCGAGGCCCTCTGCTGGTTGGCGTCAGCGCGGTTTCGTGGCAGCGGCGTGAGGCCCTCTGCTACAGGGTGCCTTCCTCTTTGACGGCGCGTACGCGGACGCGCGCTTCAGCATGTCAAAGTTCAGGTTGACGTGACTCTGTCGCAGGCTCGCAGGGAGGATCGTCTCGTTATTTACTTTTTAAAGGGAGGCAAAGGATTTGACTCGTCGATTAATTAAGCAGAAGAGAATTGTGGAGTTAATCAACAGAAAATCAGGAGAAAACCAATACAACCAATCTCATGCGGACTACTCAGAGAGCATGCAACTCAGAAGCGCACGATCAGCCCTACAAACACACCCAACACGGAGCGACCATCGACCTCCAAACTACAACTCCCTCCGTTCCTAAATAATTGTCTTTCTAGAGATTTTAACAAGTAACTACATACGGAGCAAAATGAATGAATCTACACTCTAAAACATGTCTATATACATCCGTATGTTGTAGTCCATTTGAGATGGCTAGAAAGACAATTATTTGGAAACGGAGGAAGTACATCACAAATAAACCCTTAACAAGAGCACCTCTACCGAAGTCCACTAACACCGACAAATCCACAGAGACAAGCCCAAGCTAGGCCATATGGACCGTCCAATAGACCGATGATCAACCATCAAGCAGCTACATATGACTTCCCTATGACGCCACTCTTTTTAGTTTTGCCCCTGAGAGCCTTTTAATACCCGTTGATAGTAAATTAAATATAAAAGGCTCCTAATTATTATTAGAGCCTTCTATTATTAATTTAACATCTCCGAAAACATTTTTC
Organism: Aegilops bicornis; assembly: GCA_021605145.1. NCBI lineage: Eukaryota > Viridiplantae > Streptophyta > Magnoliopsida > Poales > Poaceae > Aegilops > Aegilops bicornis. The sequence continues at coordinate 610,388,970 of CM038673.1, read as the reverse complement.
ACATATATATTATTTATCTATAATATCCGGTGTTACCCGATAAACCCAGAAACCCTTCCCGTGACCCCGAAACGCTTCCAGTTCATTTCGAAACTATTTCGAATATTAGTGAAACTATTTCACAAATATTTCCTCACTATTCATGTCCTACTAAAACTCAACGCATCGTGATTTTCTTAAGCTTGTGACCCTATAGGTTCGGTAAAACATAGACATGAACAAATCCCCTTTCATTCAATGACCGATAGCGGAACTGTGGACATCCATATCGATCCCTATGAGTACAGAATGTCATTCGAGTGAGCCTTTGGTTATCATATGCTATTCCCTTTGCTTCGTGATATTATACAAAACCCGAGGTGAGATAAATCAGTATCCTCTTGAGAACACATGCCCGCTATATCGGTCCCCTCATTACCAGTTTTGTTCTTCTTCCTCGTTGACATGTTCTGCGACACAATCACTTATGTCTGGCCGAATGATGACGGATGCCGTCACACCGAGAGGGTTCTATGAATATCTCTCCATCATCAGAGGATTAAATCCCCCTCTCAAACTTTCCGGTGAACCTGTAACTTGTCGTTATGATCACCGTGTTATAGATGACGTTTGAGCAACCTCAAAGTGCATCGTACGGTAAGAAGAGACTACGATACTCTCATGGTCTAAGAAACTAAATCACACGTTAACTCCCCATGTCATAACATTTGACTTCTGACGATTATATCTCAAAGCATAACAAACAAGTTTGGGTCGATTCAATACGATCGTTCTTCCAATGTCATATTCCCAATGTTGTTTTAGGACTATCCTTACACTTAACCATATCCTAATATCCGGAAAAACATGATCATGAACAACACTTAAGCTAGTCTTAGAGGCGAGACTAGGAATCTTATTTTACCGTTTATCGTTCCACACATACATATGAGTTTACCATTGAATTAAATATTCCATGATCATAACAGTTATAGCATACAATATATACTCTTAATTATGAACATAGAAATATAACAATACAATACTATTGCCTCTAGGGCTTATTTTCAACGGGACGGGGACTAGGCGGTGAGAATCTTATTCCATCTTCAGGGAGCCGCCCCGTCTCGTCTTCCCGAGCAGAACAAAAACCCTAACAAAACTCAAAAGAACATAAAAAAATAGAGCCCTCCCACGGGCAAGGGCCAAGATCCACCGCGCCGTCGTGGCCCTAAGACCACTAGAGAGGAGGTGGACCAGCGGCGGCGCCGGCGGAAGGCAGAGGAACTCCAACCTTTTCTTAGACATCATCTTGTTAATTGGTTAATTGGCTGCCAACTCATATACCAGGGTGGCCTGGGGCTATAGATCTGAAGGTCACTAAATTATGCTTGCTTAATAAACGGGTATGGAAAATTGAAAATTAAGATGGCTTGTGGGAAAGCATGGTATCGGATAGATATTGTAAGAGAGAAAATGTAGCTAATGCTAAAACTAGACCTAATGAGTCACATTTTCCTTGCATATTGTTGTTTTACAAGTTTTCGTAGAGAAAAGATTGGAAATTGTCATAGTATAACTTTACATTTCAGAAAGTGAATTGCAATGTCACTTAAAACTGCAATGTCACTTCTGAAATGCAGTGAATTGCGAAAAACCATCATATTTGAAGTTCTCATCCGGAATTGCCACCATATTTCTTGCGCGCCTCCAAAATCTACCCTTTTTCTTACTAATATTCTCAATAAATACTAATGACCGAGTTGAACCGTTCTAATCCGAGTCCTAACATGTCGGGTCCACCTGTAAGCGCTGGCGTGGCACAAAACATCAACACCGTTTGTTTACTCTTAAGTTGGACGAGGGGTCCACCCGTCAGCATCCTTGTCTCTCCCAAATATTCTTCCTCTCTTTGGAGGCATTCCATCGAACAGGTGCAGCGCGGTCATGGGCAAGCGGGTCGCAGGGAAGCGGCTGCTGGGCTCGTGGCGAAGCTCGTCGGAGGGTGTACTGTCGGGCGAGGCCGGCCTCACTAGAGGAAGAAGAGAAAGGCATGGGTTGTACCGTCGGGCGAGGCCGCGCCTGGGAGGAGTCATGCGGAGACGTCGGTCGTGGCCTCCAGCACAAAGCAGGAGCAGCAGCAAGCCACGCCTGGGAAGTGTCATCTGGCATGCAGCGGGAGCAGCAGCAGGACACGCCTGGACGGAGCCGGCTGCCAAGCCGGACGGCGCTGCCATGACGCGCGTGACGTGTCAGATGGCCTCAGTGGTGGAGGCCACGGCTCACGCTTAGGTGGTGGTAGCTTGAGCTTGTGGCCGGAGGCCATGGCAGGAGGCCACAGTGTTCCTTGACGCCGGCGAGGCTACATTCAACCCCCAGCGACTCCAACCCCACAAACCACCTCACTCCATCCCTAGGCCACAACACAGCCCGCCGGCGAGAACCAACATGAGCTCCAAGAACCGCCGCCGTTGCGCACAAGTTGTTCAATGAAATGGCACAAAGATAAATATGGTGACAAACTTTGACGGGTGGGTCCCATGTCCAACTTATTGGTCAATGCCGTTTGTGTGGCTGTTTTGTGCCATGTCAGCACTTACAGGTGGCCCGACATGTCAGAAATCGGATTAAAACGGTTCAAATCAGTCATTAGTGTTTATTGAGAATATTAGTAAGAAAACCGGTAGATTTTTTGGACGTGCAAGAAATGTGGTGGCAATTCCGGATGGCAACTTCAAATATGGGGTTTTTTGGAATTCAATGCATTTCAGAAGTGACATTGTAGTTTCAATAGTTTTTGAGAAAGATTGGGGCAGTATTTGATTTAGGATAATACTTTTGGGTGAATGTGGTGATATGTGCCAGCAGCTCCAGGAATTTGTGTAGTCAGTTGATTTCGACAGAGGAGCCTGATAAGTGGCAGTGATTGTTCATCAAGTTTGATGTTTTTCATTTCTAGACAGTCATGTGTACTTTGACTTTAGATTGCTAAAATCATTCATGGACGATTAGTGGAGACATATCCAACTCGCAAAATCATCCACAATTCCACATACATGAGCGTTGTGTTTTGTTGTGCGCTGCAATATATAATGTGGACCATATTTTTCTTCATCGACTTTCTGAATGACAAACAATATCCGGTGCATATAGCACAGCACAGCACAGGCGAACAGAGCAGACTGATTAAACTAACCTGACAAATCTAATACGAGTAGTGCTGACGAGTGTACTCACTCACTAATCCCCCTTTGTCTAAGCTAATTATATGTACACATGAGAGCAGACGAAATAGGAACTAGCTAGCAAAATCCTCTGCTCGATCGCCTGCTACTGTTAGTTACCACCCCAAGCTTCGTTGAGGTCGAACAGCAGGTGGCCCTTCTCGTCCCGGTAATCCTCCTTGATCTTCTGCTCCTGCACAGCATCAGTCAAAACGATGTTTAGCTCCATGAAGCAACAACATTGCAAAACTCAACTGGTCCAAGATGCACGCAACGGCGATTTTTAAAAACAAAAAAAGCACTGCTTTTTCAAATATAGGATGACAGCAAACAAGACGGAATCGAGCCAGCTGCAGTTGCACCCTTACTGATACAGTATATATTTTTTTTGACAGGAAACAGTTACGTGGAGTTGTTGTATTTTTTGACAATACAGACAGTTACTAGTAGAGTTAATCTTGATTGGAGGTAAGTTTAAAAAACTGGACGAAAGGACCGGCAGCCATAGTGGGCCCGGCGGCACGATACCGCCAGCCGCGGCCCACGAGCCCTTGCCGGCCGGCAGGCATCCGATGAGTCTACAACAACCCCTACCGCAAGCAGAGCCAGGGAAAAGTATTTGTCTTGCAAAGCAAGTCAGAACGAAACAAAAAAAATTATATACCACTAGTGCTAGTACAAATTAACCAGAGATTTATTCTCTAGGACCGGGAAGAAAAAAGAAAAAAAAGGAAAAAAGGAGGAGCATGCCCATGGAGACCCAAACCCCAGCGAAAGATACATGTCGACGTGCAAATCCAAACGAAGAACAGCACGTCGCACGTGGGAAGTGGGAACACATCAACGATTTTAGGGAAAGAAAGGCACCAAAATCATTTTTTTCCGCTAGTTTCGTGAGCAAAAGTGAACGGCACACGCGAGATGGATAACCGACGGAGAAAATATTCATGCGAAAAGCAACCATCAAAGGATCGGAGAGATAGAGAGTCAAGAAGCCGGAGACGCCGCGAGGAACTGGAAAACGATGGCGGGATAAGAAAAGCTCACCTCCACTTTGGCCGCGGCCGCCGCAGCTTCGCCGGCAGCGAGGTCAGTCCGCGAGCGCTTCGTCGGCGAGCCATGCCCCTCGATGCCGCTTGACGGCCCTCCGCCTCCGCCCGACTCTTGTGTCGCTGTCGGCCGCGTGGCTTCGTCGCCGCTCGAGGACGCTCCTGATCCGGCGGCGTTGGCAAAGTCGAAGGGCGTCTCCGGGCTCGACTCCGCCCTGGCGGCACTCGCCTTCCCGCTCACGCGCGCCCGTCGCCGCGACCGCACCCGGTCGGCGCCGCTGGTGGAAGGGCCGGATCCGGCTGACAAGCCCGAGAAGTAGTGTGGCGGTACCTCCGGCCTCCGCGCGGTGAAAGACACGCGCTTTGCCTTCGGGGCAGACCACGCCCTCTCCTCCTCCTCCTCGCCGGAACACGCGCCGGATCCGCCGAGAACGGGGCGCCCCGGCCGCGCCAAGGGGCTCTTCAGCGACAGCGGCCACGCGGTTCCTTCCGCCCGCGCACGCAGCCGCGACCGCGGCCGCTTCGGCCATCCCTCCGGGATCGGCGGCAGCTCGGCCTCCTCCTCCTCCTCTGGCCGCTGGAGACCGTCGGACGGCCGGGCGATCCACTCCGGCCACCGCACGAGATTCCTGCTCCGGAGGCTGAGCAGAATCTTGGCGGCCGCGACGGCGAGGTCCTCCTCTCCGTACTCCGCCATGGGGAAAGGAAAGGCGCAAGAAACAAAGTCCCGCACGCCGCCGTTCCGCGGAAATAAAGAGGGCGGCCACGGGAGGGAGGTGGTGCCCTTTTTATAGGTGACGAATTGGGCGTGGAGAAGGAGACGGACTGCGGTGGCCGCGGCCTAGGCCCTACAGTACAAACCTGCACGCCTGGTTAAATCGTCCGTAGCTGTGGCTTTGAGGGTGTTTGGATACTCTTTAGTCATGTGACTAGGAGTAGTCGGTAGAAATTTTAGTCGAGCGTTGTTTGGAAGGCGACTACTACTTAGTCATTAAATGTCTCGATATTAAATGTCCTTGTGCAACACCAATTAGAGGAGAGAGAGAGGGACTTTAGTCAAAAAAGTCGGGGGTGTTTGGAGGTTTATTGACTAAAGGTGACTACTACTAGTCTCTAGTCAAGAAAAGTTGGGGTGGGGTGACTAGGGACTAAACTAGTTTTAGTCACCCACTAGTCAGGGGTGTTTGGAGGTTTACTGACTAAAGGTGACTACTACTAGTCTCTAGTCTCTAGTCTCTAGTGATCCAAACACCCTCTTTGTCCACCAGGGAGATTTTCCTTTGGAAAAAATATAAAAAAGTTTATTCTTTGAACAAATTAGGACTCGTTTCCCTCGGCGAAGAAATGTATAAGTCTGAGGAATATACTACCTCTATCCCATAATATAAAAACGTTTTTAACATTATACTAGTGTAAAAATATTTTCTATATTATGAAACGGAGGGAGTACAATTTTCTTTGTCTCATAATATAAGACATTTTAATTTCAGTTTGTCTAACTCACATCTAGATGTTTTTTAAGGATGTCACATCTAAGCTCCCATAAATATATAATGCAACAATAAGAAACAAAAAAATTACTAAAAAATAAAATATACAAACAAAGTGGACATCAGCTTAGATATGATATAACTATGTCATATCTTGATGTGTCCTAGATAGACCATTTTTATTTAGTGTTGATTATATGCACAACTTTCCAATCATTTGGCTTGCAGACACTAATTACTCCACCATTCCCACAATGTAAAAGCATTCTTTGTATTATTATAATGTTAACTTCTAGCAAGACGACTAGGGAAAACCTTCTTCCCTTCGATCTTCACTGGCGAGCCCGTGAATTCGCCTCCCCTCCGTCTGCCGCTCCGGCGGCCGGTGGCGGGGAGGGTATTTTGATGTCTCGGCTTAGATAGGTAGGGTTTTGGTTCTCGCAAGGGCAGCGCTCGGACGGATGGCGGCGCTTCTTCTTCAAGTCAGTCTTTCGGGCTCCGATCCTCCTCAAGTTTGTTCGTCGGAATGGATTAGGCGGAGCTTCGGCGTAGATTCCTACCAGCTCCTCGGAGCGGCGAGGTTATTAGGGTTTCTCGTCGTGCGCACACAACGGCAAGATTTGGTGTCAGGTTCTTCAGATCGATTCAAGGATTAAATTGCAACGACTGTGGCTCCCGAACGCTGATCCTTAGGTGAAAGGACATGCGGTGCCCCCATGTGTGGTTTTGGTAATTGATGACATTCTCTATGGACTAATGGTTGCATTGAGTTATATTTGAAGGATTTGTCCATAGGCATTTCTTGAAGTCCATGTGTTGGTTTCAAGGAGTTTATGTGTTGACCAAGGTGCTATTAAGGAATTATCCAAAGATTGGTCATGTGAGTGTTGAGCTTATTGCAAGCATGTCTTGAAGAAGAAGATTGTGTGATCATTCATGTTTACCTTCAAGACATCATCCAAACGAAGAGAGTTGGATAGATTCAAGGTTGATCAAGACTAAGTCAAGAGTGAATCAAGTTGATCAACTCACAAAGCGTAGAAGATGTACCGAGAGGGATCAAGTGATCCCATGGTATGGTAAGCATTATCCATTGCACTTTGTGTACTAACCCATGGTCTATGTGAGAGTCTATGTGGGGTTAGGTACGTGTCCATGGGCTTGCGCCAAGAGGAAGATATCATACAACCCATGGAAAGGATGACATCAAGTGGTGATCGTCATCAAGATTGCCGTGTGCAATTTCAAGTGGAGCAGCACGAAGAGATCAAGTGCTTGAAGCTTGCCATCCATTGTGGTGTCAATGGACTTGTGAAGATGTGTCAAGAGTGGCTCACCCATAGTGGAGTATGGGGAGCAATCATCTAGTCTCCATCGACCCAACGCAATCAAGAAAGGTGGTCCATCTTGAGGAGGACAAGATCGTCATCATCTAGCTCAAGTGGATCATGTGCAAGGCAAAGGTTTGCCCTTGATAGGTTTTCTATTTTACCAGTCTCATGGTGGTAGTTGGGAGACCGGGTTATAGGATCGATAGCCGTACTATCAAGGTGGGCTCTCAAGTGAGTAGCTTGATCGTATCGTTCGTCGAGAGCTCAAACCATTGCATCCTTGCATCATGTTTCTTGGTTCTTGTTTGGTTCTCTTTGTGAGTCTTAGAGCTTATGCTCATCTTTATGACAAGCTTGAGTTCATCGAAAACGGAGTTTGCATGCGTCTTCTATGATGTTTTCGATGTTGGAGGCTTTACCGGTCTTTTCCAAGGAAGGGTTCTCACCATTTTATTTTGGGCCTTTTCTCATTTGCTTATTATTGGTATTTCTCTCAAGATTGTGTTAGCCCTTGTCTCTAGCTTTCCAACAAACTTGGTTTCGTCGAATTCGGAGTCCGAATGCAGAAGTTATGGTAGTTTTGGTGTTACGAAAAGGTCAGCGGTACTACCGCATGGTAGGAGCGAAGTAATTTTTATTACCGCCCTTGGGAGCGGTACTACCGCTCTTGGGAGCGGTACTACCGCTTGGAGCAGTACTACGCGGCTACTTAGTGGCTACTTCCGCTCGGGACCAAAAACTCGTCACAAGTCCAGCGGTGGTAGGCACGGATGTAATTTTTTAGTACCGCTTCAAGCAGTAGTACCGCTACCCTTAGCAGTAGTACCGCTACCCCTAGCAGTAGTACCGTGATGTCGAGCGGTACTACCGCTCCGTGCGGGCTGTGAGCATAACGGTTGGATCTTTTCCCACCTATAAAAGGGGGTCTTCTTCCCCATTGAACCTTATCCTTTGAGCTCATATTCTTCCCCCATTGTTGACCTTCTTCGAGCTTGCTAACTCTCAATACCTCCATGGATTCTTGCTAGTTTTTGAGGGAAAAGAGAGAGGAGATCTAGATCCACATTTCCACCAATCACTTTCTCCTCTAAGTGAGGGGAACCCCTTGGATCTAGATCTTGGAGTTCTTTGTGTTCTTCTTTCGTTCTTCCTCTCATTTTCCTCCCAAGCATTAGTTGCTTTGGTGGGATTTGGGAGAGAAGGACTTGGGCACTCCGTGTTCCCTTGCCATTGCATTTGGTGCATCGGTTTGAGTTCTCCACGGTGATACGTGGAAGTGAAGTTTGAGAAGCTTATTACTCTTGGGTGTTTGGGCACCCTAGAGCTTGTTCCTCTTGGGTGCCTTGGCGCCCTAGGCGGTTGGTGGTGTTCGGAGCTCAATCATTGTGGTGTAAAGCTCCGGCAAGCGCCGGGGTCTCCAATTAGGTTGTGGAGATCGCCCAGAAATTTGATTGCACCGTGATCGCCCCAAGGGTTGCCAAAGTGTACGGGTTCGGTAACCGCCCCCAAGGGTTGCCATTTGTACGGGTTCGGTGACCGCCCTCAAGGGTCCCTTAGTGGAATCACGGCATCTTGCATTGTGCGAGGGCGTGAGAAGATTACGGTGGCCCTAGTGGCTTCTTGAGGAGCATTGTGCCTCCACACCGCTCCAAACGGAGATTAGCATCCACAAGGGTGTGAACTTCGGGATACATCGTCGTCTCCGCGTGCCTCGGTTATCTCTTACCCGAGCCCTTTACTTATGCACTTTACTTTGTGATAGCCATATTGTTCTTTGTCATATATCTTGCTATCACATAGTTGATTATCTTTCTTAGCATACGTTGTTGGTGTGCATAGGTGAGCCTAGTTGTTTTAGGTTTTGTGCTTGACAAATTAACCGCTAGGTTTTTTCCGCATGTGTTCAAGCCTAAACCGTAATTATTTTAAAGCGCCTATTCACCCCCCCTTTAGGCGACATCCACGATCTTTCAATTGGTATCAGAGCCTCGTCTCTCTTTGTTGGGCTTAACCGCCTAGAGAGTAAAGATGTCGACTAGGGGATTAGGATTCTCGACACTCTTAGTTTCGATGGCACAAATTTTGATGTTTGGGTAATTCGCATGCTTAATTTCTTTAGGGTCATGGACCCAAATTTGGAGCGAATTGTAGATATGGGTTTTTGTCCTCCAAAGGATCCCCAAAGATTATCTTTAGAGGAAGAGAAAAACTCTTATCTCAATGTTCAAGCTTCTAATGTGCTTTTCGATGCTTTGAGCAATGTAGTTATATTTCAACTCATGCCGTTCCGGGATGCTCATGAGTTGTGGACGGAGCTTCAAGATAAATATGGTGTGTCCAAGATTTGTAGGGATGATTGTTCTCCCTCCACCTCTGGCCGTATAGTCTTCTCAACTTCTTCTACTTCACCTACATGTGGTTTGCCACAAGGTAATGATATGGTGAGTAGTGTCGGTCATTGCAATGATGATAGTGTGCTTTTTATGGATGATTCTTCATCACTATATTATTGCAATGCTCCGCCTTTTGGGCCTTAGCACTTGAGCACTCAAAATGTTTCACTTGCTTGTGTTGATAGTCCTTGCATATCATGTAGAAATTGCTTGACTAAATCTCATGATGATATGCTTGCTATATCTTGTTGCCATGATAAAAATGCATGTATTTCCTCGAGTTGTTGTGCTAACAATGTAAATGAAACCCAACACTCCATGGAACAAGATGTGGTCTTGAATGGTTCTTCAAGGGATCCTATATCATCATCTACTGCATTTTGCCCTATGGCCAAGGCTTCAAAGGTATCTCCCACTTTGAATCCCAATATATCTTGTGATGATATTGATGATGGTAAGAGTGATGATGATGTTGATTATGATGAAGAGAGTGATGATGTTGCCTCCTTAAAAATTAAGGGGGAAATTATTTTTAAAGCTCTTCTTAAGAATAAAATTGCTCGTTCCAACTTCATGGAAATCATGTCTATTGCTATTGAGGTCAAGAAATATATTGATGAGTTGGAATCTCGTCTTGAGGAGCATGAGGTCACCATTGATAAAATGGAAGGTCATGAGCGTGATTACGCTAATGAGATTGCGGACCTCTCTCAAGCTCTTGAACTTGAACAAACCACCAATGAATCTCTTGAGGAGACTTTTGCTCTAGAATTATCTAGAGTGAGGGAATCTCGTGATAGAGCTCTTGAGGTGGCCAATGATTTTGAAACTAAAAATGAGGAGCTTGAAGTTGTGCATGCTAAACTCCTTGAGGACTTTGAGCACCTCGAAAATGGCTCAAGGGTCATTAAGAGTGAGCTCATCAAACTCACGGAGTCTCATGCTCAACTTAAATCTTCATATTCAAAAGAGCTTGCCAAGTTGTCTTCTCCTCTTGTTGCTAATGATGATGCTTGTGCTACTAACTCTATCTCTTGTGAAGCATCCATATTGAAGGAGAATGTTGAGCTAAGGGCTCAACTTGAGTTGTTATCTAGAAATTATGGGATGTTGGAAGAAAATCATGTAAGGCTCACAAGCTCTCATGATGATCTTCTAGTATCCCATAATGTGCTAAAGATAGCTCATGAGGCCATGCTTGCTAAGGTAACATCTAGTGAGCCTCATGTGGATACTAGCACTACTTCTAGTCAAAATGCTTTATTGATATGTGCTAGTCCTTTTAATTCATCTACTCACAATGTTGGTACATCTTGTGATGAATTGCTTTCCTTGCCTTGTTGCTCTAACAGTGAAGCTTATACTTCCTCTAGTACTTGTATTGAGACTAACCATGTAGAGGAAATCAAAGAGCTCAAGGCCCAAGTCACTTCTTTGAAGAAAGACTTGGAAAAGAGTCATGAAGGAAATCCACACTCAACAATATCTTGAGTGTGCAAAAATCCCCAATGACAAAGGTGGACTTGGATTCAACTCCAATAAGAAGAAGAAGTCCAAGATGAACAAAAGAAGGGCCAAGAACAAGTCAAGAAATCGGCCAAGATTGTTTGCTTCAAGTGCAAAGTAGAAGGGCATCATGTTAGATCTTGCCCATTGAAGAAGAAGGCCATTAGTGTCAAGCAACAAGGGAAGAGGGCACAAGTTCAATCTCATGCTCAACCTCAAGTTGAAGAAAGGCCACTTCCCAAGAAGACTCAAGTTAGTGCTTCTCTTGTTGAGAAATCAAGTGAGAAGAAAGTGAAGAGTAGACGTCGCTACTTATGTCGTGAGAAAGGCCACGTCGCTTCTTCATGCACTAGTGGTAACTTATCCAACCCAATTATTATTGATGATGTCTATTCTCTTGGGAAGGATAAGTTTGGCAATGTGTTTGCCAAGTTTGTTGGTACTCAAAGTGGTGTCAAGAAAAGAACCATTTGGGTGGCCAAGCCTATTGTGACTAACCTCTTAGGACCCAACTTGGTTGGGGACCAACTAGCTCAAACTTGATCAATAGGTGTTGTTGGAGGTCATTGGAGACTTGGCTACATTATGAAGATTTAAGGGTCCTCATCATTCATATTGTGTCAAGCCAAGTCATTCGGATTATCTTTCTATCATATATCCAATGTTCCTCCTTGCTGTAACTCGTGCTTAAATTGCTTACATTAAAAGTTACTTGTCCCTTAGCATGTTGTGGTTTTGTATCTTGCATGTGCTTGCATATGTTGTGCTTCCAAATTTCTTATCTTGAGAAATCAAGTATGTGCATGTTGGTTTGCACATCATGTACATGTGTGTTGTGTGTTGAGCCTTTTTGCATCTTGTTTATTTCTTAGTTGGCTCTTGTGAGAGATTAATGGAATATCCCATTATGGGGGAGTGATGTGCTTTGTGCACCTCACAATCCTATAAATGTGTGTACATGAGTAATACCATCTAGTATTGATATTTCAAGATTATCTAGTCTCTAGGTGGTATATCTCTCATGAGAAATTCAAATTCTAAATTTTCCATTAATTATCTCTTGTTGGATCCTTTTAATTGCCTCTTGTCTATCTTTAATTGGTATCACATTATGGGGGAGTAATATGCTATGTGTGTATTACTAGCCTAGAAAATGTGTACATTTGAGATATTGTCACCTAGAATTGATATTGTAAATTATCTTGTTCCTAGGTGGCATGATAGCTCTACAAGTTGCAATTTGCTTGTGTTTGGTGTGAAGATGATGTCGGATATCCTTGCTATCTACCACCGGGAATTATTTTCATTTACTTCTTGTCTTTTGACAATTGGTACTCACTTTTGTGGTAGAATTTATTGATCATCTTTACATTGGCTTTTGTTTTTTATTTTGCCTTTTCTCTTGCCAAGGTTTGTGTCAACTCCCGTTGTCTTCCCTACCACTTGTGGATCTTGTTTTTTTTCTCGTCCTTGTCTAGTGTTTTCTAGATATAGTGAAAGTGGTGATCCCACCTTGTGCATTTTGTATTCAAATGCAAATTCTCTATAATGCACTAGTCTTGGGGAAGCTATCATATTCTCTATAGAACACTCTTCTTGCGATCCTTATCAAGTGTGTGTTGGTGGAAGGCAAGCCGTTTTCGTTTTGGTAGTTTGTGCTATGATGAAACTTTGTAGAGAGCTTGGTTTGTTTGGAACCATCCTCTCTTTTGGGAGTTTGATATCTTTTATTTTGAGTGTATCAATGGATATCTCATTCCTTGATGTATCTTTCATGGATATCCTCCAAGTGATGTTTTATTCATTTGGTATCCTTTTCACTTGGCATTTCTTTGTCTTTTGGTTTTGGGTTTTGAAGTCTTGAGCATGCATGTTTTCTTCAAGTATTTTATTTGGCATGCTTTCTTTCTTTGACTCAATATATGGGAGAAACTCCACCTAGTCTCAATTTGGATGAGATGTGCATGATATTCATTTTCATATCTATATGCACATATTTATGTGGAGTTTGTCCTATGTATTGGTGTTTCTAACTATTTGGTCCCGATGATTTTGGGTACCGTTTAGTTTGTGTTGTTCTTATAGGAACATTTGGAGATGCATTGGATGCTCGGCTCACTCACAAGGAAGGTGTTGTCACCATGTGCATATTGGAGTCAAGCTAGGATGATCAATGAACTACTATCTACCTTCAATTGGTATCTACTACATCCTTCCAATGGTATCTCGGTAATAAGTATCATCATCTACTACATGCACACATTACTTGCATCAACCTTGTGTAGGTTGTATCATGGCATGTATTTCATTCTTTCTTGTGATACTTGTTTCCTTTCTCAAATCATCTCAACGATGATCTCATGTTGCTAGTTGTGATGTCTTTGATGTTCATGGGTAGGAATTCATTTATATACAATAAGACCATATCTAGCCAAGTGCTATGCTTTCAAGCAAATATCTTATTGGTATATTTATGACTTCCTTGTGGATATCTTGTTCCTTCATGTTGTAACTATTTCGGTGTACATCCTCTTTGTAGATATATATCATCATGATTTTGTCTGCCTAGAACCTTATACACTTGAGAGAAATTACATCTCTAGTTGATATCCTTTCTTTCACATCCACCTTGTCTTTCTTATGTTATTTCTTTGGTGGCTCCGTGAAAGCTTTTGCCTTGAGTGCGTGTCCTCTATCGTTGCATCTTGATGCACTCTTGTGTGGTGAAGATTATTTTCCTCTTGCTCATCTTTACGAGGCTTTTGCCATCTTAATTGGTACCCCTCGTCTTGATGAGCCTCTCATCGTCTATCTTCAGCACGGGTTGTCACAAGCATAGGTTCTCTATTTTCTTATTAGTAAGCTTGTGAACCCATTTGCTAGTTGCGTGTGAGAATGAAAGGCTTTGCACCGTGTATCTCATTCATTCGAGACTATGTTGATGCTTATGCTCATCCGTATATTAGTCTTCTCATGTGCTTTGCCATGACTCACACACATCATTTTGGTTGAGCCTATTCTTAAGTTGCCTCTTTTACAATGTTGCTCAACCATGTGCTTGTTGCAAGCGCTAGGCTTAGTTTCCTATATGCTCTCTTGCACTTGTTGTTAGTTTCTGTTGACTTTGTGGGAGCTATGATCTATTTTCTGCACTTTGTATCCAAATACAAAAATTCTTGATGTGCACAAATCATGGTGAGCTTCTCTAGTTTCTTTAGAACAATCCTCTGCTCATATCATAATATCTTTTCATGTGGCTCGTAGGATCTTTGGTCTAGTTGGTTTAGTTGATATCTTTTGATAGCTTGCTTCAATTGGTATCTTTTGATTGCTTGATTGCTTGTTTCTCTCTTTGTTATGTATTTGTGGCATATCATTCTTTTGCAATCTTGGTGCCTCAATATAGTTGGTCCTCCTCCAAGTATTACCTTTGGATATGTGTATGTCATTCCACTCTCTTGTTGATAAATACACAACTTTTGGAGGAACACCTTTTATATTGATCTTCTTAGCTTTTCGCCCATTTTGGCAATCGATGCCAATGGGGGAGAAGTTTCAGATAGTTTTGTGGAGAAGTCTTCAGAGTTTTCTCCTTGCTTTGGTTTTGTTCCTAAGCATTTGCATCTCATACACATGCATTATTGGTTGTTGCATTGCATGGTGATGCATAATTCCTTATATAAACTCTCTTGAAAGTGATTGTCATCAATTACCAAAATGGGGTGATTGAAAGGACATGCGGTGCCCCCATGTGTGGTCTTGGTAATTGATGACATTCTCTATGGACTAATGGTTGCATTGAGTTATATTTGAAGGATTTTTCCATAGGCATTTCTTGAAGTCCATGTGTTGGTTTCAAGGAGTTTATGTGTTGACCAAGGTGCTATTAAGGAATTATCCAAAGATTGGTCATGTGAGTGTTGAGCTTATTGCAAGCATGTCTTGAAGAAGAAGATTGTGTGATCATTCATGTTTACCTTCAAGACATCATCCAAATGAAGAGAGTTGGAAAGATTCAAGGTTGATCAAGACTAAGTCAAGAGTGAATCAAGTTGATCAACTCACAAAGCGTAGAAGATGTACCGAGAGGGATCAAGTGATCCCATGGTATGGTAAACATTATCCATTGGACTTTGTGTACTAACCCATGGTCTATGTGAGAGTCTATGTGGGGTTAGGTACGTGTCCATGGGCTTGCGTCAAGAGGAAGATATCATACAACCCATGGAAAGGATGACATCAAGTGGTGATCGTCATCAAGATTGCCGTGTGCAAGTTCAAGTGGAGCAGCACGAAGAGATCAAGTGCTTGAAGCTTGCCATCCATTGTGGTGTCAATGGACTTGTGAAGATGTGCCGAAGAGTGGCTCACCCATAGTGGAGTATGGGGGAGCAATCATCTAGTCTCCATCGACCCAACGCAATCAAGAAAGGTGGTCCATCTTGAGGAGGACAAGATCGTCATCATCTAGCTCAAGTGGATCATGTGCAAGGCAAAGGTTTGCCCTTGATAGGTTTTCTATTTTACCGGTCTCATGGTGGTAGTTGGGAGACCGGGTTATAGGATCGATAGTCGTACTATCAAGGGGGCTCTCAAGTGAGTAGCTTGATCGTATCGTTCGTCGAGAGCTCAAACCATTGCATCCTTGCATCATGTTTCTTGGTTCTTGTTTGGTTCTCTTTGTGAGTCTTAGAGCTTATGGTCATCTTTATGACAAGCTTGAGTTCATCGAAACGGAGTTTGCATGCGTCTTCTATGATGTTTTCGGTGTTGGAGGCTTTACCGGTCTTTTTCCGAGGAAGGGTTCTCACCATTTTATTTTGGGCCTTTTCTCATTTTCTTATTATTGGTATTTCTCTCAAGATTGTGTTAGCCCTTGTCTCTAGCTTTCCAACAAACTTGGTTTCGTCGAATTCGGAGTCCGAATGCAGAAGCTATGGTAGTTTTGGTGTTCTGAAAAGGCTGCAGCGGTACTACCGCATGGGTAGGAGCAGTAAGTAATTTTTACTATCGCTTTGGGAGCGGTACTACCGCTCTTGGGAGCGGTACTACCGCTTGGAGCAGTACTACCGGCTACTTCCGTGGCTACTTCCGCCGGGACCAAAAACTTCGCCACAAGTCCAGCGGTGGTAGGCACGGATGTAATTTTTTAGTACCGTCATAGAAGGTAGTACCACTACCCTTAGCAGTAGTACCGCTACCCCTAGTAGTAGTACCGTGATGTCGAGCGGTACTACCGCTCCGTGCGGGCTGTGAGCATAACGGTTGGATTTTTCCCCACCTATAAAAGGGGGTCTTCTTCCCCATTGAACCTTATCCTTTGAGGTCGTGTTCTTCCCTCATTGTTGACCTTCTTCGAGCTTGCTAACTCTCAATCCCTCCATGGATTCTTGCTAGTTTTTGAGGGAAAGAGAGAGGAGATCTAGATCCACATTTCCACCAATCACTTTCTCCTCTAAGTGAGGGGAACCCCTTGGATCTAGATCTTGGAGTTCTTTGTGTTCTTCTTTCGTTCTTCCTCTCATTTTCCTCCCAAGCATTAGTTGCTTTGGTGGGATTTGGGAGAGAAGGACTTGGGCACTCCGTGTTCCCTTGCCATTGCATTTGGTGCATCGGTTTGAGTTCTCCACGGTGATACGTGGAAGTGAAGTTTGAGAAGCTTATTACTCTTGGGTGTTTGGGCACCCTAGAGCTTGTTCCTCTTGGGTGCCTTGGCGCCCTAGACGGTTGGTGGTGTTCGGAGCTCAATCATTGTGGTGTAAAGCTCCGGGCAAGCATCGGGGTCTCCAATTAGGTTGTGGAGATCGCCCCGAGCAATTTGACGGGTACCGGTGACCGCCCCCAAGGGTTGCCAAAGTGTACGGGTTCGGTGACCGCCCCAAGGGTTGCCATTTGTACGGGTTCGGTGACCGCCCTCAAGGGTCCCTTAGTGGAATCACGGCATCTTGCATTGTGCGAGGGCGTGAGGAGATTACAGTGGCCCTAGTGGCTTCTTGGGAGCATTGTGCCTCCACACCGCTCCAAACGGAGATTAGCATCCGCAAGGGTGTGAACTTCGAGATACATCGTCGTCTGCGTGCCTCGGTTATCTCTTACCCGAGCCCTTTACTTATGCACTTTACTTTGTGATAGCCATATTGTTCTTTGTCATATATCTTGCTATCACATAGTTGATTATCTTGCTTAGCATAAGTTGTTGGTGTGCATAGGTGAGCCTAGTTGTTTTAGGTTTTGTGCTTGACAAATTAACCGCTAGGTTTTTTCCGCATGTGTTCAAGCCTAAACCATAATTATTTTAAAGTGCCTATTCACCCCCACTCTAGGCGACATCCACGATCTTTCATTAGGGGTATGTGCACGAAGACTTCCTGGCTATCATTGACAAGGTCAGGCCGACTCAAGTATGGGAGCGGCGCATCGACGGCTCGTTCTTTGCGGCGGCAATGGTCGCTCGGTTGTCCGTGGGTCTCAATGTAATTTTAATTATGTTGGGTGTGTTTTATACTTCTGGTCAATCTATATAATAGATCTGACATTTTTACAAAAAATAGTATTAAAATGATTTTACATTCTAGGATAGAGGGAGTGCTTGCCAAATTTACGGTTATTGCTGAGATATGCTACCACCTATATGGGGTAATAGACCGGTAACTATATAGTAAGCTCTAGTGAAAAAAAAATCTACATATAAGTTAATGGACTGTAAGCATCTCATTAGTGACTTCAAATGTTAGCAAATTGTATATTTGTCTATCGCTTGTCTGCCTTCCTTTTGTAGCAAGAATTGACGGGAAAATTCGGACAAGTGTACGGACAAAAGACTTAAACACGCTTACTTGTATTTCTCTCATTATTGCTTTCTCTGTGTGGCAGACATGTGCAACATCATCTGCATGTTTCTTCTTTTAAGTTCTTTCTATCAATAATAATAATGGGCACTTTAGGGTTTCGTTGTGTAGTGTGGGACTAAAAATCCATCAATGTCTGCACATGTGTGGAGTCTTTGGTGTTTCCTCCCCTATTTCTTGGCTAGGGCAAACTCTCCCCTTAAGACATCGTTATTGAGCCTGTAGATTCTCCTCTTCTCTGCCTGCCGCTCCAATAGCCGGTTGGTGGGAAGGGAATCCCAGTGCCTCCGTTCCAGTTACTAGTTTAGGTTAGGGGTTTTTAGCCCTCGCAAGTGTGGCGTTTGGGTAGATAGCGGCGCTTATTCTTTGAGTTTGTCTTTCGTGCTCCGATTCTCCTTGAGTTTGTTCATTTGGGCGTAGTAGATGGAGCTCCAGCGTAGATTCCTAGTGTTTCCTTAGGGCGGCGAGATCAGAGTTTCTCGTTGTGTGGCGAGATTTGATATCAGGTGGTTCGGATATTATATTCAAGGGTTCAACGCTGACGACTTCAGCTACATACCGCTGGTCCTCATGGGCACGTGCACGAAGACTTCCTGGCTGTCTTCACAAGGTGAAGCCGGCTCCGGTAGGGTAGTGGGGACAGTGGAGCGTCGGCAGCTCGTCCTAGTCGCGGTAGTTGTTCTTCGATGGTCTCAAAATTTAAAAATATTTTTCATTATGTTGGAGGTGCTTCGTACTTCCGGTGAACTTTTATAAATATGAGCCTTTTTCGCAAAAAGGTACAATTGTGCAGTATACAGCGGAAAAAATGTTTAGAAAAGACAACATAGATAAAGAATTCTCTTTGGATGATTTTGATAGTTATGGAAATAATGGAGAACCATCTTGGTCACAATAATTTTCCGACTGGCAAACTCTTTGATGATGCTTGGATTGATAGTTATAACACCAAAATTGTTTCATTGCATACTTTATATAAAATATATCTTTGTAATGTGTGTTTCATATTACTGATTTTAGCAAAAAAGAAGGACTTGGTCAGACTTAAACAAGTTTGACTTGGCCAAATCTACTCATGACCTTGTTGCGTATTCCGGTGGTGAGGCCTCCTTTGGTTCATAGGGTAGGAAAATTATAGGAATAGAAAAGTCATAGGAAATGAGATGACATGCATCTCAAATCCTATGAGTAGAAATAGGGAAGAAGATGTCCTTTCTTTCACATCATAGGATTTTTTCTATTAAGTCTAGGGACTCCTTTGGTTCGCATGAATTTCATAGGAATTCTAGAGGATAGGATTCTTATAGGATTGTTTCCTTAAGAGCCCTTTGGTTCATAGGAATGGATTCCTATTCCTACATAGGATTGGTTCGTATCCTTCACATTTCATAGGAAAATAAAAATGAGCCTAGACTCAATGAAAAAATTCCTTTGGTGTGAACCAAATGACATCTCGTTTCCTATTCCTACTCATAGGATCTGAGATACATGTCATCTCATTTCCTACAATTTTTTCATTCCTACGATAATCCTATCCTATGAACCAAAAGAGGCCTAGGCTAATGTTTATTTTCTTATCAAATATGGAGGATAGGAAGATTTCCTCCATAGGAATAGGATTCCATTCCTACAAACCAAAGAGCTGTATAGGAAATTTTCCTATAAAAATCCTACCCTACGAAATTCCTACAAAATTCCTACAAAAAAAAGGAGGCCTGATTTGTGCCCGATGTCCAATATTGCAAGCCTACCTCTCGAAACAATGAACATCATCGAAGAACTTCAAATTTCTTCACTGAATAAAAAAAAATGGTCAACCACCTTGAAGACGTCGGTGGCGGGCTGGGCGCGGCAGGCGGCGATGGTCGGGGCAGGCGACTGATGGCCTGCAAGTGCATGTGTTTAGTTGTAGCCTTTTCAAAGTAATAGTATCGGTCCCACATGGAGCACATGAATTAAATGTTGCCTCTTGTAGTGAGTTATGGATTTGTGTCTGCCAGTAATTGTAGACTACGGACAAAGTGGGGACTGAAGTAAATAGTGATTTTGATGTAGAGCGAACTGAAGGTAAATAACATAAAAGTAAACAGAAAATAGCAGAATAAGTGATAAGTGGAAATGACAGAGGAGTAAAGCGTTCTCAGGGAGTTCAAAATCCCCATTGGTATATTTCTAATGTAACCTATGCATATGCATTGTGGTCTGGAAGAGCCACTCTTGACGATTATGATGGGCAAAGCCGGGTACAGTACATGTTCTACTCTATGTAGACTTCATGACATGTACGCCACCACCGTAGTCTCCCCCTGTAGGTTATGACTAAGGTAATTAAGGGTTACCCCGTGGACGCGACCTCTCTAAGGGTTCTCCGTAAATCCCCTATCAATTATAAAGGCTAGAAGCAAAGGTTTTTTACTGTCACATCGAATTACCTTCACATCCTAACCTTTACAACGAAAGTGATATACTTCGTGGCTTTTCAGTGGTAATGTTGAGTGGGGTCCCTTCACAACATTCACGAGGTTTATTAAACTAAGCAATCAACAGAGGATCTCATGTCCAATATAACATTTCAGATCCTATACACTTCAAGGTTCTTCCATATCGCTGAGAACTAGGGGTGTACTCACACATGGAGACGACGAACATCATGAGGATGGTAATGGTAAACATGAATGGCTCACACACGTAACACATAAGACAATCCACTAGGGTTGATGAGGTTATGATTATATGGTGTAGGGAAACGCAGCAGAAAAAAAAATCTGACCTACGCACCAGCCCAGGATCACTATGGAGAATGCATACATGGTTTGATCATTTTCACATCGACTCAGAGCGCAATGAAGTAGAGTCGATGACGATCGGCGGTGCAGATCCCCGCAGCAGCTAGGATTTACAACCTCCCAACCACGAGGATGTATACCCTCATATGCCCCTCGGACAGCCCTTCGGGAGGTGGTTGGACAGTCCCCCGGACGGTATCACGGACAGCCCTTCGGGAGGACCTTCGAAACTTGGACGATCACTTGGACAGCCCTTCGGGAGGACCTTTGAAACTCGGACGGTCACACGGACAGCCCTTCGGGAGGCACTCTCTCAAACTAAGACCGAAACTACAATCTCTCTACAGAGTTGCACACATACGGTGTCATCTATCCGGCAGGTCTTCGCCGTCCAGAACTAAGTCCCACCGGAACCCAGACAGCCTTTCGGCTCTATGAAACTATTTCGTGGGGAGGGAGAGAGAAGCCAGATCATTGCAATGGCACTTGTATGTGAGAAAGAGTGAGAGTGGAGAGTGCCTCTCCACCTTTATTTATAGGAAAACCCAAGGGGTAGGGGGAAACATGAAATACCCAAAATGCCCACACTTTATGTCACACATAAAAGGGCATAAAGGGCATAAAGGGATGACAAGTGGAGTTCCATGGAGGAGCTGCACCCTCCAACGTCCCACCTTCATGGGGGGCCCCAAATGGGGTTCCTTGATCCCCAAGTCCTTCTAGAATCCTTTTGGGAAAGCCCCAAAAGGCGGCTTTCCATAAATATCCCAAAAAGCACTTTCACTATTCACGACGACATTTTTCAGCGTCCGTTCGAACTGAAAATATTTATGTGGGCTTAGAACATTTCCAGTACCCACTAAAATAATTTTCAACGTGTTCCGCAACAATTCTGGATTAGTGATTTTCATCTGCGAAAAACATCTGAAGTGGTTCCGGCAGCTCCGGAGCAATTCCAGCTTTTATCCCGGAAAATTCTAGAAAGTTTCCAGAATGACTCTGGCACCCTCCAAGAATTATCAGGCATGTGCCGAAACCAATTTGACTTAATAGTATATCCCGAAACAACTTTTCGGTTTCACCGAAACTCATCCGACGACCTCTCTCTGCGGAACTTTTCCGCTGTCCGAAACTTTTTCGGTGATTTTCTCTCAGACTCCCTATCTAGTATTCAACAGATAGATGACCCTTAAGTGATTGACCCTATAGGTTCGGTGAAGTATAGACATGACCCGGAACCCCTTCCGATCAGTGATCAACATCGGAGCCGTGGACACCCATATTGACCCCTATACCCACACGAATGAATATTCGAGTGAACCTCCAGTTGCAGTGATCTATTCCTGTTGCTTCGCGATATGTCACAAACACCTTAGGTGAGATTTATTGCATCCCCGTGGATGAACAATTTTTCCACCATGCAAGTTACCTCGTTACCGGTTTTGTTCTCCTTTCTCGTTTCCGTGTTCCGGCATCCCTGTGATCAAATCACGCTGTATCTGGACAGAAGATGATGGATACCGTAACACCGAGAGGGCCTGAGAATATATCTCCATCGTCGGAGGAGCAAATCTCAAGCTTGAGCTATCAAGTTACTTGACACACTTTTCCATGAACCCGTAAGCCGCCGTAATAGCCACCCATTTACGGATGACGTTTAACAAACCCCAAAGTTACGAAGCAAGCACGAAGGAACTCGATACTCTCATGGTCTAAGCAATTGTGCAAACATTAACTATCTCTGTGATATTAATCGTAAACTTGTGACGAAAAGAATCTCATAGCATA
This sequence comes from Aegilops bicornis, assembly GCA_021605145.1. Classification (NCBI taxonomy): domain Eukaryota; kingdom Viridiplantae; phylum Streptophyta; class Magnoliopsida; order Poales; family Poaceae; genus Aegilops; species Aegilops bicornis. The sequence goes on along the minus strand of CM038673.1, from coordinate 610,366,576 downwards.
ACATCAATTTGGGTCGATTCAACACAAGTGTTCTACCAACATCGTGCCCTCAAAATTGCCAGCATAGACATGCCCATGATCAGGAAAACAAGATCATCATGCAATACATGAGCCAGTCTTAGAGGCAAGACTAGGAATACATTTTACCGTTTAGTATACCACACGTGCACATGAGTTTCCCTTCGAGCCTCGTGGATATTGCAGACTCGAGAATCATTGCAGTTATAGCATGGAACATAAACATAATTATGAACGTGGAGATAAATAATATCTTTTATTATTGCCTCTAGGGCATATATCCTACAGACTCCCACTTGCACTAGAGTCAATAATCTAGTTAATGCTAATGCACTTTACACCTACGGCATACTGGTGTAAAAATGCTTCGCATGTGGTATAGCCTGATGTCCATCGGATCTGTCAACTTCAGCTCCGTGTGTATCTCTGCATATCCTCGCATTTCACGCTTTCACAAAATTCATATTTTGTGTGGACATGGCTTTGTATATATGTGAATCATTGGTCGAAACCTGATTCCTCAGACTGAGTTATGGAGCAACTATCTGCAATAGTGTCCCATTGACCAAAGCCATCTTGGAACCATACTAAGTTCATGAATGAACTATATGATTCAACATCTTTGTCTTTGTCGCTTCTAAAGCGGCAACATACTTCGCCTCTGTTATAGAATTCACCACAGTAACTTGTTTGGAACAATTTCCAACTAACTGCACCACCATATTGTGTGTTACACAAAACCCTCAATTTAAATCAAAAATCACATGGAGAAATGATGAAGATTGTATTGATGTAACCTTTTACAATGAACTCTTCATGATCTCCACTTGCGAGAAAACATGTCATCAGTGCTACTTTAGTACTCAATGATCCTTTTTCACTGTTGTCCCATGATTAGTACTTTTGATCACTTTGGTATCTATACTCGCAACATCTTGGGAGTATTGGACATATCTGGTTGTTTTACATACCATGGAATACATGATTAATCCAAACACAGGAGTGTGTGGAATCTCCATCATGTATTTTCTTCATCAGTGTTTTGGGACACCGAGTCTTGCAAAAACTCTTTCCATGTGACTTCGGCAAGAATCACTCCTTGTCGTTCTTAGTGCTAAACGGTTTTAGCATCTTGTCAATATGTATTTTTTCTCAACCCCATTAGGTAAATCTATCTCCATAGATCATTATGCCTAATATCAAGGCTATTTAGCCCAAGCACTTCATCAGAAAACTATTTTCAAATGAAGTCCTAATTCGTGTCAAGAAATTTATTTCCAATTAACAATGTGTCAAGCACACAAGGTTTTCAGAAATATTATTATGCTCCCACTTACTTTCTTTAAACCAGAAGCATCTTCATTACTCATTGATGAAGTCAAACCCCTTTGACCATTCCATCAAAAACGAAGATTCCAACTCCATTTTGCTCTCTTATGTCCATTGCAGGAACTCTGAAGTTTGCATACTTACTAGCAACCTCTGGACCGACAAAATACTTTGGATTGTATCTCATACAAGTCCTAGGTTGTATTTCCATTTCATGGAAATTCTTTTGTCATCCATGTTTCATATCTCACATTTTGAAATATGTATTAATTGCTAGTTAACCCGAACCGACTTTAAGCATTGCTACGGTGAGATAGCCTCATTGTAGTCAACTCCTTGAACTTGTTATTTCAACAAGTCGAGCTTAATGGATAAAACATTTTTATCCATATCAGTTTATAGTCCCATTAAAATCCGTTAGACTCGAAGTCTTTCGGAGGGTTTATCAAGATTTAAATCTTGAATCATTTATGGAAACTATCTCGGATTATATTGGCATTTAGCCAATTCCGGAGTCAGGGCCCATCAACGCTTCCTTGTGTATCATAGGTATATTATTGTCTATCAACAATATCTCGTTTGCACATCTGAGAGGTTTGCACGAGCTTTGCCTACGTTGTTCAGCTGCAAGTTTGACCGAAGTCCATACATCTGATAACCCACAAGTATAAGGGATCAATGTAGCCTCTTTCGATAAGTAAGAGTGTCGAACGCAACGAGGAGCTAAAGGTATAACAAACATTCCCTCAAGTTCTATCGACCACCGATACAACTCTACGCACGCTTTATCTAGAAAAAGTATGAAACTAGAAGTACTTTGTAGGTGTTTTTGGATAGGTTTGCAAGAATATAAAGAGCACGCAAATAAAAACTAGGGGCTGTTTAGATTAGGACACAATAAAGTTAGTATAGCGAGTGTGGAAAAGTGGTGGTAGGAGTTGTGAAATTGTCCCTAAGCAATTGACTACTTTACTAGACCGATAGCAAGTATTATGTGGGAGAGGCCGTTGCTAGCATGTCATCCCTGACATGGAATTCTATGCACTTATGATTGGAACTATTAGAAAGCGTCCGCAACTACTAACGTTCATTAAGGTAAAACCCAACCATAGAATCAATATATATTGGTCCCCCTTCAATCCCGTATGCATCAATTTCTATGCTAGGTTGAAGCTTCTGTCACTCTTGCCCTCCAATACATAGTCCTATCAACATACAACTAACCCTATGGTTAGATCCACGCGCGCCAAAGGACAGCAACATAACCACAAGCAAATTAAATCAATGATAGCAATTCATCAACCACCGATAGGACAACGAAAATCTACTCAGACATCATAGGATGGCAACACATCATTGGATAATAATATGAAGCATAAAGCACCATGTTCAAGTAGAGGGTACAGTGGGTTGAGGGAGAGTGGACCACTGTAGATAGAGGGGGGAAGGTGATGGAGATGTTGGTGAACATGGCGGAGGTGTTGGTGAAGATCGCGGTAATGATGATGGCCCCGGCGTTCGGCGCCACTGTAAGCGAGGGAGAGAGCACCCCTCCTTCTTCTTCTTCCTTGACCTTCTCCTTAGGTGGGAGAAGGGTTTCCCCTCTGGTCCATGGTCTCCATGGCGTGGGAGGGGCGAGGGCCCCTCCGAGATTGGATCTGTCTCTCTGTCTCTCTTTGTTTCTGCGCTCTCGTGTTCTGCCCTTTCACCGTTTCGTATATACATGGAGGTCTGTAACTCCGATTGGATTGAAACCTTCGCCCAGATTTTCTCCGAAAATTAGCTTTCTTGCAGCCAAAGAAGGGCAGTAACCGCCTTACGGGGGCCCACGAGGGGGGCAGGCACGCCCCCTGCCTCGTGGCCACCTCTGGCACCGTTTCGTGTTGATTCTTCTTCCCATATTCTCCAAATATTCCAAAAATATTCTCCGTCCGTTTTTATCCCATTTGGATTCCTTTTGATATTGGGATTCTACAAAACAAAAAACATGCAACGGACAGGAACTGGCACTGGGCACTGGTGTCGGTGTCAAGACCGGCGGATCTTGGGTAGGGGGTCCCGATCTGTGCGTCAAGGCTGATGGTAACAGGAAGCAAGGGGCACAATGTTTGCCCAGGTTCGGGCCCTCTCTATGGAGGTAATACCCTACTTCCTACTTGATTGATCTTGATGGATATGAGTATTACAAGAGTTGATCTACCACGAGATCGTAGAGGCTAAACCCTAGAAGCTAGCCTATGGTATGATTGTTGTATATCCCTATCGACTAGCCCAGCCTCGGTTTATATAATGCACCAGAGGCCTAGGATAACAAGAGTCCTAGCCGAATACGCCGGTGGGGGAGGAGTCCTTGTCTTGATCGCCAAGTCTTGTGGAATCTTCCTTGTATGCGGCAGCTGTCCGAACTGGCCCATGAGTATACGGCCAATGGGGTCCTCGACCCAATCTAATAGATCGGGAGATGACGTGGTGAGTACCCCCTAGTCCAGGACACCGTCAGTAGCCCCCTGAACTGGTCTTCAAGTTAGGGACGCTCCTCGATTCTTTCGGACTATTCTTCATCTTCGGTCGTCGGTCTTGAAAACTGGTTCAACAAATCTTCTCATCTTCGATCTTGAGGATCGCCGAAGTGCATCCGAAGAGTTTACACGTTGGGTATCCGAGGAGCCCTTTAAGTTTTCGGCCTTTATCAATGCCTTGTTATTTTTATGCCACGCCTCGGGTTTGAAGTTGTTCCCGGGAGGCAGTGTCCTCTTGCGTCCGAGCTTCCAACGCCGGACTGCATTCGAGGTATCCATTGCAGCCGAGCACCAATGTCGGACTGGTTCCGAGCTCCAACGCCGTACTGTGTCCAAGCTCCAACGCCGGACTATATCCGAGCTCCAACGCCGGATTATATCCGAGGTGTCATAGATCACCTTGGTTCAAAAACTTGAAAGAGTTTAGCTAAGCTTAATACGGTGGTGATGCCATCTATGGAGCCAACCACTGGCGCCCGAGCTTTATGCCGGATTGCTTCCGAGGTGGTGCACCACCTTGGCCATGGTACTGATTTTTATGAATTTAATTCCGAATTGTGCAATGTAATATCTGACAAGATGTATAGCCAGTATCCCTCAAGGTGCGTGTTGGCCTAATATCCGAGATGAACCTGAAGGAAAACATGAAACCGCTGATCCTAGTAGCCCCTGAGACTCAGGTCGATGCGCGAAATCGGCCTGCGGATCAACTCCTAGCTCGGCAGCATACGTAGGAGTAGAAACGCGGTATAATATATTAGGGAAAATAGTGATCGGTGAACAGGCCCTTTATAGAGGGTCTCGAGAAGTCGCGTAATATATTATCTTGACGCCGTATAGGTCCAAATGGTACCCATTGTTGTCGAAGACGCGTTTGCGCATAGTTCGGTCAAGCCGAACACTGAGCAATTTGGATTTTCTGCATTGAATAGGCAATGCAGTAGCCCCCGAGACACTGGTCGGGTGGCAACACCAGATCAGGGGATCGATTTACCCCTTTAATATTTATAAATAATGAGTGCAAAGCCCAGTAGCCCCCGAGCATTAATGTGGGCACGAGTGGCTGAATTAAGGATCGATATCCAGAGTAAAATCACAAAGTATGTGTAATGATTCAATGTATCCAAGTAATCTACATCATTAATGCTCGGATCCGCATTGTACAAAACTTTGTTGACCGACCATCGGCTTCAACCTCCTCAGCCAGTAGCCGAGGAGTGTTTGTCCTACCTTATAAAGCCTTTATGAGGGCAAAGATTTACGGCAAACAAGGCAATCCGGTCATACGGTTTTATAAACAAAGGTACACGGAGAGATATGTTATATTACTTTTTAACGTAAAAAACATCTTCCAAAGAAAATAGTCCCACTATCGGTTCCTTTCTTTGGGTTGTCATGCTTACCATGATCATGAAACCTCAGCTCCGATCAATGTGGGAGGAAAATATTGAGGATTTAGTTCGGGGAAAGTTCCCGAATTTTGTGGTATTAATGAACCAAAAATTTTACTTCCGTTGTTGCCGACCAATGTGATCCTTTAAGATTGCTAGCTTTCGGCTTCACCCAGTCTGAGGTACTTAACTCGGATGACCCGGTAGTAACAATCACAGAGGTGTTGCCTTTACCGCCTAGACGAACAATCGGGACCGTAAGGGTAAGCACAGGAGCCAGGCAACCCAGCTTGGCCAAAAATCCTAAGTCAAATTGATGCATATTTATTGCTTTATATAACAATAATTACGGAAGGCAACGCTTGTGTAATGAATACAAATGCTGATGATATATACTTATTTTTACCCCATTGCGACCGTTTATGAGTTGAAAGTGGCCCATCGTCGGCTTCTACCCCTTTGTAGATACTACGCAGGTGTTTACGCAATAACCGGACAACCCTTAGCCGACGCCTCGGTGCGGAGGCGGTTGTGTTAGCGGAACGAGGCAATCGGATATCTTGGCTTTATAACTTTCACTTAGTCATAGGAGCTTTAAACCGGGGAAGCTAGCTACGAGCCCCGGGTAGTGTTCGTGACGGTGAGGTCAAGCCGTAAACACTTCGGCCAATGTTATGAACGGCTCATCATTTAACACGGTCATCGGATTGCTGACCAGTTTGCGCTTACTGTGACAGTCAGTTTTCGGCTTTCTCCACTGAGGTGCTTAACCATGCGAGCTGGAAGCACAATCGCAGTGGTTCTCCTTTTGCACACCTAGCCGAACAAAGCGGAACATAAGGGGCAGGCAAAGGAGCCGAGCAACCCAACTATTGACCGAAGACACAATTCGAAACTGATGCATATATAGCAATATCCGAGAATTTTTGCCGAGTCCCTAAAGGTGTCCGGCGTTGCACTGCGAGACTAATGCTGGAAACACACAAATAGTTTGAAAGTGCCATAGGCTCAAAAAGCCAAAAAACTTATTCAAAAGTTTAATATCCGAACTAGATCAAGTGTTTGGTGCCAATCCGAAAATTGGACTGTAAAAAAAAGGTGCTTCTGTCGTGCTTTAACATGACACATCCTATCTCAAGATTCCAAGAGCTTTTCAGCCTATGGCCTCAACCTCCTTATCCCGAAGGCGGCGTGCTTCTCTGAGGCTAGTTTAGCAAACTGCACTCGAGCGGATTTAGAGAGAAGCAAGGCTATCCGGCTATTGACCACACACTTGCATCGAGAAAGGAGTGATAGAAAAAAGACTTTGCAATGACCAAGAAGAAAAACAACTCATACTAATTTAAGAGCCCCCAAGTGACTTGGGTAAAAGAATTTTATGTATAATGATTGTATGTACCAAAGTACTTATATCATATCTGTGTTCACCCGAACTTTATACGCGTCTTGACCGACCGTCGGCTTCTCCCTCTTCGGTCAAGGACCGATAAGTGTTATGTACTCCACCTGTCGAGAATATCGACGATGTTTCCGAAAACCAGGCAATCAGGCCATAAGGCTGTAACAGACAAAAGCGCTCGGGGAACTTATGCTATATTACCGACGAAGTGTAAGAAGCATCTTCAAAGAAAATAGTACCCCACCGATACCTTTCTTCGGTGCTCATTGTTACTATGAGACTTGTGCAATAGATTTTTGTACTCATGAGTTCTGTTGTGTGCCGACCATAATTGAAAACAGTAAGAGCGCTAGCTTTCGGCTTCACCCAGTCTGAGGTCCGGCTCGGATGAACCGATCGTGACAATCGCAGAGGTGCTCCCTTTACTCCCTAGCCGAACAATCGGGAACGTAGGGGTAAACACAGGAGCATGGCAACCCATCTTGCAAATCACTTAGGTCAATATGGTGCGTATTGTGGCGTAATACACGAACAAGGAACGAAGCCGTACAAGTATAATCATATGCAAGAGGAAAAGCTCCAGCAAGGGAGCCCCCAAGTAAACGGGGTATTAGAATTTGTGCGTCACAAACAAAGTTTGGACAAGGTAAATTTTTTACAAGCTATTTTTTTTCCAAAAAAAGTATAATGCTTGGCCGAACCGAACATAAATTAAAAATTTAAAACTTTGAGCATGAAGGCAGGTATTGATGACGCGGTCCGAGCTTGATGCGGGACAAGGTTCCATCCCCCAAGTCGGTCCCGAGGTGGCGGAGCAAAGAGCTCGACACTCCAAAGTGGTGACATAGCACGGTCAATGCAGGCCGGCAGAGTGATGCCGAAGTCCCCGGCATGGGGTAATGAAGTGTTGACGAAGCCCCCCGTCCAGTCGAGGTGACGCCAAAGGATATAGTCCGGCTGGATCATTTTCCTGTGCACAAAAAACAGTGCAGACCGGGGATAATAGTAATAATAAAAAAATGTTGCATAATAAATAATTTATGCAAAGTGAGTAATAAAATAAATATGGCCTGGTGCCGAAGTCAATGTCGATGCAGGGCGTCAGCGTGATGCGGTAAAGGCGTGGCAGAGCCTGAATTCACAGGTCGGTCCGAGTTCCGGATGCGGCGTCACGGACTATGTCTGAAACCGACCGAACAACCATGCAATCGTCGCACGCGCCACCATTTGATGGACCTGGTTTATTTATTGTAGCAATCCGAAAAAAGGTGATTCCCAAAATTAGGACTCGATCCGCACACCCATTGCCTGACGGGTGATAAAGCGACGTCATGGCAATGCTGGCAAAGGTTGGCTCGCCAAGGCAAAGCCCTCGGTCCAGCTAACGCGACGGGGCCGGTTGGCCAGTGACGCCGAAGTCTCGAGTATAGGTTGATGAAGAGATGGCGAAACCCCCGGTCCAGCCGAGATGTCAGAGCCTCGATGTCAGCCGATGAGTCGAAGTAGGTCAGAGTGATGGACACCGGCTTGAAGGAGCAATGGTGCAGCCCTGCCGATGCAGGTCGTGACGTGGTCAATGCCGACTTGATGAAGTGACCGTGCGGCGATGCCGGTGTGCCTGCTCCGTGTAATCCATGGGGCGGCGATGTTGTTGATGATTTATCCTTTCCGATGCCGAACTCTTGTTCGGCTTGTCGAGATGATGATCCGAAGAAGTTGAGCTCGCCTCAACAAAGTGACGACGTGTTTAGCGCAGGTCGGCGGCGTGGAGCAATATTGCCGGACTGGTTTGACACCAGCATGATATTGAAGACCATGTTCAAAAGATTTTAAAGTTAGTGGGATGCGTTCGGAAACAAAACACAATACCCCATACAAAACTTCCTTCAAAAAGGATGTCCGAAATCCCGTTCATAAAAAAGACGAACTCGGGTCGGATTCGTTTTCGTGCAGAAAATAGATCCGGAAAGTGATGCACTAATCGGAAGGTTCCCGGAGTTTGGACGGTCGGATCGAGCTGAAATTTTGAAGGGTGGTAGATATAAGAATTCCGCAGCCGATCAACGGTTGGATCTTCCAAAGGACATCCGAGCTAGAAGCTGGACACCACGCCCTAAACTCATCCAGATTCTTGTCCAGATTTAACAGGGCTCCAGTATATCGCAGATTGCCAGAGATTCCTCCATCGGAACTCGACGGAATTTTCCAGGGTTGTTGTAGACTCAATTCCGCACAATTCCACCATAGCAATCGTTAAAACGACACTTGAGGAGGCGGTGGGCGGCGGACACAAGTTCGCTGTCCAGAAAAACAGCACGGTCGCCCGAGGGCAATGTTGACCTTGAGCCCCCGGGCTCCCTGGATGATTCCTCCATGATCCTGATAGAGATCGGAGCTGATGTTGATGAAGGCCCTCATCCGAACATGACGATCGGAGGTAGGGCACGGTCTTTGGTCGAACCAAGGTGACCAGTCAAGCTGGTGACGAAGATGCCGAAGTCGCAGTTGATCTGTAGGCGATCCATCAACCTTTTGCCGAACACACAGTGGAACTCTCAATGAAAGCACCAATGTCAGTGTCAAGACCGGCGGATCTCGGGTAGGAGGTCCCGATCTGTGCGTCAAGGCTGATGGTAACAGGAAGCAAGGGACACAATGTTTACCCAGGTTCGGGCCCTCTCTATGGAGGTAATACCCTACTTCCTGCTTGATTGATCTTGATGAATATGAGTATTACAAGAGTTGATCTACCACGAGATCGTAGAGGCTAAACCCTAGAAGCTAGCCTATGGCATGATTGTTGTATATCCCTATCGACTAGCCCGACCTCGGTTTATATAATACACCATAGGCATAGGATAACAAGAGTCCTAGCCGAATACGCCGGTGGGGGAGGAGTCCTTCTCTTGATCGCCAAGTCTTGTGGAATCTTCCTTGTATGCGGCAGTTGTCCGAACTGGCCCATGAGTATACGACCAAGGAGGTCCTGAGCCCAATCTAATAGATAGGGAGATGACGTGGTGAGTACCCCCTAGCCTAGGACACCGTCAACTGGATCAATATGTTAGTCCCAAAAATAGTATAAAAAGTTGCCAAATGTATATGAAAGTTGTAGAATATTGACATGGAACAATCAAAAATTATAGATACGACGGAGACGTATTAGCATCCCCAAGCTTAATTCCTGCTCGTCCTCGAGTAGGTAAATGATAAAAAAGATAATCTTTTATGTGGAATGCTACCTAGCATAATCTTGATCATGTATCTAATCCTTGCATGAATATCAAGACACGAGTGATTCAAAGAAATAGTCTATCTTTTGACATAAAACAATAATACTTCAAGCATACTAACCAAGCAATTATGTCTTATCAAAATAACATAGCCAAAGAAAGCTAATCCCTACAAAATCATATAGTCTGGCTATGCTCCATCTTCACCACACAAAGCATTAAAATTATGCACAACCCCGATGACAAGCCGAGCAATTGGTTCATACTTTTTAACGCGCTTCAGCCTTTTCAACCCTCAGGCAATACATGAGCGCAAGCCATGAATATAGCACTATAGGTGGAATAGCATATGATGATGGAGGTTGTGTGGAGAAGACAAAAAAGAGAAAGTCTCACATCGACGCGGTTAATCAATGGGCTATGGAGATGCCCGTCAATTGATGTCAATGTGAGGAGTAGGGATTGCCATGCAACAGATGCACTAAGAGCTATAAGTGTATGAAAGCTCAAACTGGAAAGTAAGTGGGTGTGCATCCAACTTGCTTGCTCATGAAGACCTCGGGCATTTGAGGAAGCCCGCCATCGGAATATACAAGCCAAGTTCTATAATGAAAATTCCCACTAGTATATGAAAGTGATAACTCAAGAGACTCTCTATATGAAGAACATGGTGCTACTCTGAAGCACAAGTGTGGTAAAAGGGTAGTAACATTGCCCCTTCTCTCTTTTTCTCTCATTTTTTTGTTTATCTTATTTTATTTTATTTTTATTTTTTGGTGGGCTTCTTTGGCCTCTTTTTTTATTTGGGCTTCTTTGGCCTCTTTTATTTATTTTTAAAGTCCGGAGTCTCATCCCGACTTGTGGGGGAATCATAGTCTCCATCATCCTTTCCTCACTGGGGCAATGCTCTAATAATGATGATCGTCACACTTTTATTTACTTATAACTCAATATTACAACTCGATAGTAGAACAAAGATACGACTCTATATGAATGCCTCCAACGGTGTACCGGGATGTGCAATGCTCTAGCGTAGCAATGACGTCAAAAAACGGACAAGCCATGAAAACATCATTCTAGCTATCTTACGATCATGCAAAGCAATATGACAATGAATGATCAAGTCATGTATATGATGATGATGGAAATTGCATGGCAATATATCTTGGAATGGCTATGGAAATGCCATGATAGGTAGGTATGGTGGCTGTTTTGAGGAAGATATAATGAGGCTTATGTGTGATAGAGCGTATCGTATCACAGGGTTTGGATGCACCGGTGAATTTTGCACCAACTCTCAAGGTGAGAAAGGGCAATGCACGGTACCAAAGAGGCTAGCAATGATGGAAGGGTGAGAGTGCGTATAATCCATGGACTCACATTAGTCATAAAGAACTCATATACTTATTGCAAAATTTTATTAGCCCTCGAAGCAAAGTACTACTACGCATGCCCCTTGGGGGATAGATTGGTAGGAAAAGACCATCGCTCGTCCCTGACCGCCACTCATAAGGAAATCAATGAAAGAACACCTCATGCTCCGACTTTGTTACATAACGGTTCACCATACGTGCATGCTACGGGATTTGCAAACCTCAACACAAGTATTCCTCAATTTCACAATTACTCAACTAGCACGACTCTAATATCACCACCTTTATATTGCAAAACTATTGCAAGGAATCAAACATATCATATTCAGTGATCTACAAGTTTTATGTAGGATTTTATGACTAACCATGTGAATGACCAGTTCCTGTCATCTCTCTAAATAGATATAAGTGAAGAAACAGAGTTTAAATCTTTCTACAAAAGATATGCCCACGCTCTAAAAAATATAAGTGAAGCAAAATAGCATTCTACAAATGGCGGTTTTCTATGTGAAGAGAAATAGGCAATCCAAACTTCAAATGATATAAGTGAAGCACATGAAGCATTCTATAAAGCCATACTCAAAAGATTTAAGTGAAGTGAAATGAGCATTATATAAATCAACCAAGGACTATATCATACCAGCATGATGCAGAAAAGAAAAGAAATGCAAACTAAATGCAAAAGACGCTCCAAGATTGCACATATCGCATGAATGAAATGAATCCGAAAACATACCGATACTTGTTGAAGAAAGAGGGGATGCCTTCCGGGGCATCCCCAAGCTTAAACGCTTGAGTCTCCTTTAATATTTACTTGGGGTGCCTCGGGCATCCCCAAGCTTGAGCTCTTTCCTCTCTTCCTTCTTCTCACATCGAGACCTTTTCGATCATCGAACACTTCATCCACACAAAACTTCAACAGAAAACTCGGTAAGATCCGTTAGTATAATAAAGCAAATCACTACTCTAAGTACTGTTGCAAACCAATTAATATTTACCCAGGTTCGGGCCGCAAAGATGCGTAAAACCCTACGATCCTGCTTTGGTGGATGTATTTAGTGTTCTTGAGCTATTGAACTAGCTCTAGGTGCTGCTAGGTTCAAAAGAGCCGAATCCTTCTCCAGTGCGCCATGGGCCTCCTTTTATAGGCGAAAGGGGCTGCCACAGTGGCACACAGGGGGTGGAAAGTGCTACAGTGTTGTGAGCTTATCACTGGTGTTACAGAACAAATCGCATTTAATGCGAGGCTTAGGTGTCCCTTCGCTTTATCAGGGACGGGAGCGAGGCCCGTCCCATCCATCGCCGCTCCTCCTTTCTTCGACACGCGCCTTGGCCAGCGATGCATGCGGTGCCATGTAGGCAGGCAGGCAGTTGAGGTGGCACGGTGGTGGAGCCTCCACGAAGGGTTGCATGTTGCCACGCAGGTGCCTGCCCAGCTGGTTGGGTCGGCAGCTGCATGCGAACGGCGGCGGAGACTTGGCTAGTGCGGGCCTGGCAGTGGCCCTGCTGGTGCGCCTGGCGAGGGCCTTGCCGGGTGGCCCGGCAAGGGTCTTGCCGTGGCGCGCAGACGTCGCCGGCAAGGATCTTGCCGGGGGTCTTGTGGGTTTCTTCGGTGAGGATGGTTGCCTTCCTATCCTCATTTGGTCTTGACTATTCTCTCTCTTCACAAAGATTTGCATGCAACCATGGAGGTGCCTCCCGAGCCCTGTCCCAATGCGTTTGTCGAGCGTTGGTGAGCTCAAGGGTGGCTCGCTCGGCTGGTGTGGGCGAGCTGCCCCGGCAAGGGTCTTGCCGGGGCCGTTGAGGCTGCCCCGGCAAGGGTCCTTGCCGGGGAAACCTGCTTCACCCATCCGATCCTTGTGGCCTTGGTCCTTGTCGTTGCTTTATTTGTCTTGTGCCTTCGGCTTCTCTCCGGCTTCCCTTTCCTACCCTGTTATGCGTGGTCGTGGCGGGTGGCTCTGACTGCCCGTGCACAAGTAAAGGGGTCAAAAGGGGAGCCCCTACTTTTGTACACCGACAACTACGCATGCCTCTAGGGGGATAGATTGGTAGGAAAAGACCATCGCTCGTCCCCAACCGCCACTCATAAGGAAAGCAATGAAAGAACACCTCATGCTCCGACTTCGTTACATAACGGTTCACCATACGTGCATGCTACGGGACTTGCAAACCCCAACACAAGTATTCCTCAATTTCACTATTACTCAACTAGCACGACTCTAATATCACCACCTTTATATCACAAAACTATTGCAAGGAATCAAACATATCATATTCAGTGATCTACAAGTTTTATGTAGGATTTTATGACTAACCATGTGAATGACCAGTTCCTGTCATCTCTCTAAATAGATATAAGTGAAACAAGAGAGTTTAATTCTTTCTACAAAAGATATGCCCATGCTCTAATAAATATAAGTGAAACAAAAGATCATTCTACAAATGCTGGTTTTCTTTGTGAAGAGAAACAGGCAATCCAAACTTCAAATGATATAAGTGAAGCACATGAAGCATTCTATAAAGCCATACTCAAAAGATTTAAGTGAAGTGAAATGAGAATTCTATAAATCAACCAAGGACTATATCATACCAGCATGGTGCAGAAAAGAAAAAAAATGGAAATTAATGCAAAAGACGCTCCAAGATTGCACATATCGCATGAATGAAACGAATCCGAAAACATACCGATACTTGTTGAAGAAAGAGGAGATGCCTTCCGTTGCATCCCCAAGCTTAGACACTTGAGTCTCCTTGAATATTTACTTGGGGTTGCCTCGGGAATCCCCAATCTTGAGCTCTTGCCTCTCTTCCTTCTTCTCACATCAATACCTTCTCGATCATCGAACACTTCATCCACACAAAACTTCAACAGAAAACTCGGTAAGATCCGTTAGTATAATAAAGCAAATAACTACTCTAAGTACTGTTGCAAACCAATTAATATTTTGTTTTTGCATTGTGTCTACTGTAGTATAACTTTTTCGTGGCTTAAACCACTGATATGAATCAATAGTTTCATCAAAACAAGCAAACTATGCATTAAAAAGAGAATCTGTCTAAAACAGAACAGTCTGTAATAATCTGAACATTAACCATACTTATGTTACTTGAAACATTCTGCCCAAATTAGGAAAAATAAAAAAATTGTATATAAAGACAGTGCAGAAAGAATCAGAACCGTTTGACGTTCCAGTAAAAAATTAAAAATCACGCACTACAGCCAAAGTTTCTGTCCTGCACCGTACAAACCAACAAGCATTGTAAACATCCTAAAGGCAAACCTTGGCACAATATTTTTGTAATACAATGGAATTGTACAAGGGGATAATTATTTTTGTTGAAAAGTTCCTGTAATCAAGATTCGCAAAGTTTCCGTGAGCATGAACAAAGTTTAAGGAGCTCTCCCACTTCAACAATGCTTGTCTTTCTCACTTTCACTTTTCCTTTTTGAATAGTTTTAGGTTCCCCTCTTTAATTTTTTTTGTTTTTAAACTTATATAAAAGCACTCAACAGAAATAAATGACTCTCTAAAACTTCCGGGTTGTCTCCCTGGCAGCGCTTTCTTTAAAGCCATTAAGCTAGGCATATAGTGCTCAAGTAGTGAATCCACCCGTATCCCTAGGTATATCAAAGCCAATTTTAATTAGCAATGATTTGGCATTTAGTAGTGAGCACAAAGCAACATATATCAAGTAATGAAGAAGTCTAACTCTCTTCCTATGCATTGGAATGTCATAAAAGAACAATTCATGCACACCTAGTAAAGGCCAATGCATAGTATAAACAGTTTATTGCAATTTTGTCATGTGGGAAACATAGAGAGGTGGAGATATAGTTCCTCTCTCATAATAATTGCAAGTAGGAGCAGCAAGCACATGCATATTATATCTATTAAAATCATCATGTGTAGTAGTAAGAGGCAACCCATCAATATAAGCCTTAATAAGGGCGAACTTCTCCGCTATAGTGCATTCGGGAGAATTCAAAAAGATAATAGGACTATCATGCGTGGGTGCAATAGCAACAATTTCATGTTTAACATAAGGAAATATAGAAAGTTCATCTCCATGATCATAATTCATATTGGCATCTTGGCGACAAGCATAGCATGCATCACCAAAAAGGGATATTTCAAAAGAATCAAAGGGATCATAACAGTCATCATAGCAATCATCCTTCGGTAAGCACGAAGGGGAATTAAACAATGTATGAGTTGAAGAGTTACTCTCATTAGAAGGTGGGCACGGGTGATCAATCCGCTCTTCCTCCTTTTGTTCTTCGCTCTCCTCCTCATCTTTTTCATCCAATGAGCTCACAGTTTCATCAACTTCTTCTTCCATAGATTCCTGCAAAGTATTATTCTCTTCTTGGACAGCGGAGACTTTCTCAATAAGTGCATTAATATCGGAATTGTATTCATAATTCTCATAGAAATATTTGAGGATAGCTAAATTTTCAGGTCTATAAACAGCATCATCAAAATCTTCAAACTCTTCGAACATAGATTCAATTTCATAAGCACCCATAAAAGCAACAAATTCTTCTATTTGTTCCACATCATAGTAATCATATATACCATTAACATAAGAAGCTAAGGTTTTATTATCATTAAATTTGCATGAAAAGGGAAGGTGTGGAGCCTTCATCCTAGAGAAACAAGTATAATCATAACTCAAGCATACTTGCCGAGCATACCACTTCAATATATAAATTTGATCCCATAATAGTTTCCCTTTTTGTGTCAAGCGATAATCCCTAAAGTATTCACGTTGATCCAACGTTACTCCCATTACCAAATTGAATGGGGTTTTCTTTGGATTATCAAAGTAGTACATAATATCTGTCACATAACGACCATCGAGGGTTTTAGGAGGTTCCTCATCTCAATGAGTAGCAAGTATACCTATTTTTTTTGGTATTTCATGTTCCATATCCATAACTAAAGATAAAGAACAACTAAGAACAGAAAATAAAAATTACTTAGTGATAAAGAAAACAAGCACACACGAGAATATTCACCCCACGCTATTGCTCCCCGGCAACGGCGCCATAAAAAGGTCTTGATAAACCACAAGTATAGGGGATCAATTGTAGCCTCTTTCGACAAGTAAGAGCCAACGAGGCGATAAAGGTAGAACAAATATTCCCTCTAGTTCTATCGACTACCGATACAACTCTACGCACGCTTGACGTTCGCTTTACCTAGAACAAGTATGAAACTAGAAGTACTTTGTAGGTGTTTTTGGATAGGTTTGCAAGAATATAAAGAGCACATCAATAAAACTAGGGGCTGTTTAGATAAAGACACAATAAAGTTAGTATAGCGAGTGTGGAAAAGTGGTGGTAGGAGTTGTGAAATTGTCCCTAAGCAATTGACTACTTTACTAGACCGATAGCAAGTATTATGTGGGAGAGGCCACTGCTAGCATGCCATCCCTGACTTGGAATTCTATGCACTTATGTTTGGAACTATTAGCAAGCGTCCGCAACTACTAACGTTCATTAAGGTAAAACCCAACCATAGAATTAAGATATATTGGTCCCCCTTCAATCCCGTATGCATCAATTTCTATGCTAGGTTGAAGCTTACATCACTCTTTCCCTCCAATACATAGTCCTATCAACATACAACTAACCCTATGGTGTGATCCACGCGTGCGCTCATATGATGGGCACCAAAGGACAGCAACATAACCACAAGAAAATTAAATCAATCATAGCAATTCATCAACCACCGATAGGACAACGAAAATCTACTCAGACATCATAGCATGGCAACACATCATTGGATAATAATATGAAGCATAAAGCACCATGTTCAAGTAGAGGGTACAACAGGTTGCGGGAGAGTGGACCACTGTAGATAGAGGGGGAAGGTGATGGAGATGTTGGTGAAGATGGCGGAGGTGTTGGTGAAGATTGCGGTGATGATGATGGCCCCGGCGGTGTTCCGGCGCCACCGGAAGCAAGGGGGAGAGAGCCTCCCTCCTCCTTCTTCTTCTTCCTTGACCTTCTCCCTAGGTGGGAGAAGGGTTTACCCTCTGGTCCAAGGTCTCCATGGCGTGGGAGGGTCGATAGCCCCTCCGAGATTGGATCTGTCTCTCTATCTCTCTCTGTTTCTGCGCTCTCGTGTTCTGCCCTTTCACCGTTTCGTATATATATGGAGATACGTAACTCCGGTTGGATTGAAACTTTCGCTCAGATTTTTCTCCAAAAATTAGCTTTCTTGCGGCCAAAGAAGGGCAGTAACCGCCTTACAGGGGGCCCACGAGGGGGGCAGGCGCGCCCCTGCCTCGTGGCCACCTCGGGCACCGTTTCACGTTGATTCTTCTTCCCATATTCTCCAAATATTCCCAAAATTTTCTCCATCCGTTTTTATCCCGTTTGGATTCCGTTTGATATGGGGTTTCTGCGAAACAAAAAACATGCAACAGACAGGAACTGACACTAGGCACTGGATCAATATGTTAGTCCCAAAAAACAGTATAAAAAGTTGCCAAAAGTATATGAAAGTTGTAGAATATTGACATGGAACAATCAAAAATTATAGATACGGCGGACACGTATCAACATCTAATGTAGAGGCTTCCGTATCAGTCGCAGTAGGAAGCTCTGGAATCACTTCCAAGGTTCCTTTCCTTTGACCTGATGACGAAGATACTTGTTATCTCATTGAGTTGCACTGTCCTCCCACTTACCCTTTTGCAAGAACTATTCTCTTTAAAAGCATACCGTTTTGTGGCAAAAATCCTTTGCCTCGATAGTGGTGGGGAATACCCAATGACTTGGGATAACTTACAAAGTAGCACTTGTCTGATTTGGAATAGGTTTGTAACCTTTTACGCAAGCCCCATATTCCAAATGTTAAGAAAAGATATAACATGGTTGGGCGTACCATACCATGCGTCATTTCAACATACCCGATGGAGCTCTTTTCAGCGTAAAAGCCGCAGTCTCTAAAGCATTACTCTTTAAAAGTGATAATGGAAAATTTATTTATGTCATCTTTGATCTTACCATGTCATAAATAGTTTGATTACATCTTCACAGACATTCCACTCATAGTGGTCTTCCGGGAGGTGTAAGTTATGAAACTCTTTTCACAACTCATCAGACATGCGCTAAACTTGTAACTCAGATATTCCTTTCTGCAATCAAATTGTAGAAACATAATTTCCTTGTTACAATAACTTCTACCTCATTTTTGAAAACCTTTCGAATGATTTCAAAATATCCAGACTTACATCTCATCAAGCAAATATCCATATGTCTACTTGAGTCATTTCTGAAGATATATAAATCCACTACTTGCAACAACATTTATTGAACTACACACATCAAAATGTATGATCACCAATAAGTTTGTTGCTCGTTCGTTAAGGCCTGTGAACGGTATTTCAGTCACTTCACTTTTCGGAGGAAAGTTGCAAGTGTCAGATGATTCAAAATCAAACGACTTCAAAATCTATCATAATGGAATTTTTCCATGTGGGTCTCTCCAATATGACCAAACGCAGTGCCACACATGTGTGGTATTCTCATAGTCTTGCGACATTTAGCATCAGTGTTATGGATGTATCATTTTACCATCAATATTCATAACATACATCCCATCTTGGATGGAAGCATGGCCCTTCATGTTATTCATAATACTGAACAACAATTGTTCTTTTATGAACAACCCTTTCGCGATAAAGATTGTGCAATGGGCTAGAGTGTAAGAAACTCTAAAATGAATAATGAAAGTAAACACAGAGGTGATATATTAATATCATTATTCATAACATACATCTCATTCATAATGAAATTATGGCCCTTAATGTTTATTCATATCTTGAACATCAAAAGTTCACTTATGAAAAACCTTCTTGCAAGATACCTTATGCAAAGGGCTAGAGTGTGAGAAACTCTAAAATGAATTATGAAAGAAAATACATAGGTAATACACCGATGGAATGTATAGTAACTTTTACTATGTTCCCAAAACGTATTAAAACCTCATTCCTGGCTAGTCTTTTTAGGCCACAGTAGCTCTTACATTGATTGGCAACAGAATGCAATCGAGCGGGTATCTTTGTGATTAACTCACAATACCCAAGAATTAGTGATTAACATGTTTAACCATAATTCCCAAGAACTATTTCTTTGACCAGCCTTCTATACATCAAAAACTTGTATGACATTCATACATGAGCTGGATATTCCAGTCATCTTTCTTTCTGCCTTTATACTTCTAACAGTTTAACTTTTAGTATTTCTCCTACTCGCAAAAGAAGCACCCAACTTAAGAGTGGCGTTAGCCCTGGGATTTCTAGGCGTGTAAGTCATACTAATACCCTTTGGACATTTCCTTTCTCTTTAAGTTGTTGTTTTATTCACCTTTCATCATATGACAGGCGTTCATCTAGATCCCTCTCTTATTAGTCTAATGCATAGTAAACACTTTACTAATAATTTGCAAACAAACATTTCTTTGGATATTTCATATCTTTCAGCTATCTGAAAATTAATTTTAAGTTCCATGAATATCACATAACCGTCCCAAACTTTTGAAGTTCGAGTTTCATGGAAGCAAACATATTGCACTTGACCGCAACGGAATTCTAGCTTTTGGATCCAAGGAAGAGAGTCTCATCATCCATTGCATTTAGCGGGAGTATACGGAAAGCATGCGATAGGACAAAGTCCTTCTCGACACTTTTGAGGACAATCCTCACTTTACGTTACCAATCGTAAAGTTTTAACCAGATATTTAACATCTATTCAATTTTAACACGGAAGGTGGAAACGCGAGCCATTATTATACAACTATTTTGCAAGAAACACTTAGACAGTGTTCATAATTAATTGTACTGAGAATTAAGCATGTTAATTCAACAATGCGCTCCCACTCAAATCAATATCTCTCATAATTAATTTTGAGTGATACAAGATCCAGAGTTCAATTCATCGCTATAGAATCATCATATCATAACGGTAATTTTAATCGGTAGGCCAACTTGCCGATCACATCTCTATGTGACTCTTGCTCATCTTTCGATGTGTGTGTTCCGAGCTCAGGACGATCCTGCCATGAACGTCAAGACAACCAAGTGATCTTGCTGCGAGGTCTAACCTCACCCGCCTCACACTTATCTAATCATTCGTACCCATGCATCCATGGCGCACCCCGAAAAGATAGGTGCCGTGACGGTGCTACACTTGGGAGAACACTAACTAATTGATATTTTAGTGAGAGATCAACCTAATAAAAAGCGACTACCGCGCAATCAAAAAGGGTGCATCAAAGGGATAAACATCTCATGCAGTTCATAATAGCAAGATATGGTATAGCCCTTTATGACGGAGAAGTCTTTCATTCCTTCGTCTTTGGCATTCGCGTCGGTGTTCACCTTCATGAAGATTGCCACCACCTTGTCGATGCACCAGATAATATTGCTATCTCTATAGCTAATAAAATAAGTGCATTACTTAAGGTTGACACGCAGGTCATTAAAGTGACAATCATATGGCTCCAGCCATCATGCCGAATCATGACACGCAGGTCATGTTAATC
Source organism: Aegilops bicornis (assembly GCA_021605145.1). Taxonomy (NCBI): domain Eukaryota; kingdom Viridiplantae; phylum Streptophyta; class Magnoliopsida; order Poales; family Poaceae; genus Aegilops; species Aegilops bicornis. Next base: position 610,345,757 of record CM038673.1, on the reverse strand, counting down.
AATTTACATCATATAGTCATCTCATACATAACCAAATTATTATGAGCACTGCTATACCACATCACATGCACATGCAAAACCCTCCTGCAAAACCAAGTTAGATGCCTCTAATCGGTTCATGCAAAGGCTTGTTTTTCGTGGCTTCTAAGGTTTCGAAACAAACCGAAGCTACTAACGTCCATCATCAAGTATGATAATTCAAGTCGCTAGATTAACTTTGCGGGGTGTATGAAGCACGAGATAATAAAATCTCGAACCCCATACTAAAATTCGTCATACGCATGACCCTCGTGCAGATCATATCTGCATTGCCCTTTCATTTGTGAAACATCCATCTTTCTTTAACTATGGTGGAACCCAAAAAACTGTTAGCACTTCATTGATCTGTCAATCGGCATACTCAGGAGCAGCATGAAAGGATCGCGGATTGCCAGAACTTTGTGAGATTCCATCATGCCGTCAAGATCAGGATTATGCAAATTCAAGGGAAGCAACGAGAAAATCGGGTAACAGATTTCATCAGCTACCCGCACAAATAATTTTTAGTAATAGAACTCATCTATTACCTAATTAGATTGTGCAACACCCATACATCTCTATGTATTCTAGATCGCAACCTCCATCTACGCATAAAACGGCTCATGATGCCACTGTAGGGTAATGCAGCAGAAAACAAAAATTTGCTGACCTGCGCACCAGCCCAGGACCACTATGGAGACTGCATACATGGTTTGATATTTTTCGTTACCGACTCATAGCATAGCAGAAGTAGAGTCGATGACGATCGGCGGTGTAGATCCCCGCAACTAGGATTTACAACCTACCAACCGTGAGGATGTATACCCTCATCTGCCCCTCGGACAACCCTTCGGGAGGCGGTCGGACTGTCCCCCGGACGCTGTCGCGGACAGCCGTTTGGGAGGACCTTTGAAACTCGGACGGTCACATGGACAACCTTTCGGGAGGCACTCTCAAACTAAGAGAGAAACAACGATCTCTCTACAGAGTTGCACACATACGGTGTCATCTATCCGGCAGGGCTTCGCCGTCCAGAACTAGTTCCCACCGGAACCCAGACAACCTTTCGGCTCTACGAAACTATTTCACGGGGAGAGAGAAGCCAGATCATTGCAATGGCCCTTGTATGTGAGAAAGATTGAGAGTGGAGAGTGCCTCTCCACCTCTATTTATAGGAAAATCCAAGGGGTAGGGGGAAACATGAAATACCCAAAATTTCCACACTTTATGCCACACAGAAAAAGGCATAAAGGGCATAAAGGGATGACAAGTGGAGCTCCATGGAGGAGCTGCACCCTCCAACGTCCCACCTTCATGGGGGCCCCAAGGGGATACCTTGATCCCCAAGTCCTTCTAGAAGCCTTTTGGGAAAAGCCCCAAAAGGTGGCTTTCCATAAATATCCTAAAAAGCACTTTCACTATTCACGTCGACATTTTTCAGCGTCCGTTCGAACTGAAAATATTTATGTGGGCTTAGAACATTTCCAGTACCCACTAAAATAATTTTCAACACGTTCCGAAACAATTCCGGATCAGTGATTTTCATCTGCGAAAAGCATGTGAAGTGGTTCCAGCACCTCCGGAGCAATTCCAGCTTTTATGCCGGAAAATTCTAGAAAGTTTCCAGAATGACTCTGGCACCCTCCAAGAATTATCAGGCATGTGCCGAAACCAATTTGACTTAATAGTATATCCCGAAACAACTTTTTGGTTTCACCGAAACTCATCCGAGGACCGTGCGGAACTTTTCCGCTGTCCGAAACTTGTCGGTGTCCGAAACTTTTTCGGTGATTTTCTCTCAGACTCCCTCTCTAGTATTCAGCAAATAGATGACCCTTAAGCATGTGACCCTATAGGTTCGGTGAAGTATAGACATGACCCGGAATCCCTTCCGGTCAATGATCAACATCGGAGCCATGGACACCCATATTGGCCCCTATACCCACACGAATGAATATTCGAGTGAACCTCCAGTTGCAGTGAGCTATTCCTGTTGCTTCACGATATGTCACAAACACTCGAGGTGATATTTATTGCATCCCCGTGGATGAACAATTTGTCCACCATGCAAGTTACCTCGTTGCCAGTTTTGTTCTCTTTTCTCGTTTCCGTGTTCCGGCATCCCTGTGATCAAATCACGCTGTGTCTGGCCAGATGATGATGGATACCGTAACACCGAGAGGGCCCGAGAATATCTCTCCCTCGTCGGAGGAGCAAATACCAATCTTGAGCTATCAAGTTACTTGACACACTTTTCCTTGAACCCGTAAGCCGCCGTAATAGCCACCCATTTACGGATGACGTTTAACAAACCCAAAGTTCACGAAGCAAGCACGAAGGAACTCGATAATCTCATGGTCTAAGGAATTGTGCAAACATTAACTATATCTGTGATATTAATCGTAAACTTGTGATGAAAAGAATCTCATAGCATAACATCAATTTGGGTCGATTCAACACAAGTGTTCTACCAACATCGTGCCCTCAAAATTGCCAGCATAGACATGCCCATGATCAGGAAAACAGGATCATCATGCAATACATGAGCCAGTCTTAGAGGCAAGACTAGGAATACATTTTACCGTTTAGTATACCACACATGCACATGAGTTTCCCTCCGTGCCTCGTGGATATTGCAGACTCGAAAATCATTGCAGTTATAGCATGGAACATAAAGATAATTATGAACTTAGAGATAAATAATATCATTTATTATTGCCTCTAGGGCATATCTCCTACATATGGATGTGGATGATGATGATGATAACAGTGGCAATTATGTTGATGTCAGTGGTGATGATGTTGACATCCCCCTGCGCGTGGTGGTGAAGATGGCAATCTCCTCCGTGTCAATCCCCCATTCGAATCATTCTGGAGGCTAGGGTTCTGCCTTCTGGACGAGTTTTTGTCTTCTCCGCGTCTGGTCCCCCGATCCAATTTCATGGGGTGAAAGTAGTGGACGAGGCGGAAAAGCTGGCACCTCATACGACTGCCCATACGAGCGGGCGCGCTCCTATGGAATGACGTCTTTGGCTCTGGTGGCGCCGTTGGGACTCCTCCTTTGATCCATTTGCTCCATTCTTTTATGGTAGTTGATTATCACATTAAATACGTGATTTCACCACCATTTCCTGGAATTCCTTTCATGATATATTATTTACTCCAAGAGGCAGTACATGTGGAATACCGATAAAAAGAAGTGCGCAAAAATGATAAAATATCGTAAAGCCTACCTTTAGGCACAAAATAGCTATTAAAATCATCACATAAATTGGACTCATGAAGTTACCCAAGCTTAAGTCATGTTCGTCCCTTAGAAAGTATTGTAACTTGTAAAGAACAAGTCAACTTGGCATTTATGGGGTACGAATATTTGTAGAGGTATGAGTCCATCATCACTTACCAGAAGGAATAAGGATAAAAAGTACCATGACAAGTGATAGCTCATCTTCACCATGAGGATGATTATGAAGGATTCCACACAATGCAACTTTGTTCTCTGGTGGACAAGTGATAGCTTTATATCCTAGTTCATTATTGTTTCAACTGGGCAAGCAGAAGGGATCGTTATTCTCCTCTTTTTCAGAAAGTTGTTACTTTAATTGTTTTGTCCCATGTCATTGTAACATCCCAAATTTTTAATTTGGAATGTTATACATAGGTCATTCATGCATATCATATTTTATTGCATTTCGTTTCGCGATCCTCAAAATTCTAAGAAACTCAAGGACCCTCGGAGAGAGTTGGGGATTTCACGATTTTCATATTTGAATTTTATCAAGTATGGAAACAAGGATCACTTTGGTTTTAATTAATTTATCTCTCCGAAAATATTTTGTATCAAAATATATGAGAGGAGATAATATGACTTCTCCAAAATAAACGAAATATTGGAAGAAAAATATTAAAAACAAATAAATATTTTTTTGGGAATTTATTGCTATTTTATTTGCATAGAAAAAATATGCGTTTTTCAAAGTTGCATTATAGGCCCAAATAAATGTTCATCTTGTCCGGAAGATTTTTAGAGGACGGGGAAAATTTATTTCGGGATTGTTGGAGTCCGTTTAGTATTTCTTTTCTTTCATTTTCTGCACGTCAGATTTTTTTAAAAAAAAGGTTAACCGACTCTGCGCCGTACCCGGCCAGGACTCCTCGGGCCGGCCCTTATAAGACAAGCCGCCGCCGCCCCACAGCCCACCCAGCAATGCGCCTCCCCAAACCCTAGCCGCAGCCGCCTCTAGTAGCCGCCGCCGCACCGCGGCTCGTCGCCGGATCCGCCCGCCGCCGCCGTGTTTTGCCGCCGGAGCCACCACCCCGCCACCCCGCCGATCCCGCCGGAGGTAGCCGCCGCCGCCTCGCCATTCGTCGGTTTTCCCAGAAAACCGATTTTTTTATAGAAACCCTAGTTTTCTTTTTTTTATTAGATCGGTTTTGTTTCGGTTTTTTTGGTTCGGTTATATAGCGGACGTTCGTCCGTACGTTCATTTTAACGAACAGTTTTCGCCCGTTAGTCACAGACAGCGAACGTTAGTTTGTTAGCCTGTTCGTTAGTTTTTCTTTTTCTTGGGATTTTTGCGATTATTTTCTATCGTGATTTCTGACCCGACTTTCGTTTTAGTTATATTTTCGCTCGTTTATCGGAATCAGGCGATTCAAGCGCCCAGATATTCGTCTCGAAGCCTTCTTTCTGTTTAACCAACTTGAACAAGATTTTGGTACTGTAAAATTTGACTTTAGTCCAGATTAGTAATCAGATCTTGTTTCATTCGCAGTTCATGTTTTGTTGCTCCGTTTGATTTGATTCTTTTTGCAAACCGGAGTTCTTAAGTTAAGCTTTCTGGATAGATCTTCTTATTTGAGTTTTACCTGTGCATCTTTGCTTGATTGCTTATGAATGTTATTGTTTGTTTGCGATAGAATTCCCCGAGTGCAAAGCGTGCTACTACGAGTCTCTAGGTTTTGCGGATCATCAGCAAGGCAAGTAACACATTGATCATACCCTTTATTACCCTGTTTTTATGCATTAGATACAACCCTCACACATTGCATGAGTAGGATCTCTTAACTTGTGGGTTTGGGAAGTAGATGTTGAGGTAGAACCTATTACCTGTTTTCATATCAAACCTTGGGAGTTACTTCTACGTTATGCTTTTACTGCCATGCTATGCTCGTAGACGTGGATTGGGTTTGAGTGTATCCATGACAGATGTGAGTTGTTAATTAATGGTTCAACTTAAGGTGGCAACTTTAATACACATCTGGGTGGATTGCTTGTTTGGGCACCTGGGGATATACCAGTGTTGTCCTAGGAGATCCCAGGGATATACCGTGTGATCCTCCTACGGTCCGCCACCCAGGCTCAAAGGGATCGTGAGATATTTCATGCTAGAAACTTCCGTGTGCAGCCACAAGACATTATGGGCCCTGGCATAGTTGAGTATGTTGTGTGACCTCTTTCAGTGGTGGTCTAGCAGATCTAGAGGGAAACTAGGTGTAACTGTCCACCCGGAGTAAAGAGTTAATGCTTCTAAAAGACTGTGTCTCGGTCATCCGTTTCTCAAACACCATGTAGTGCGAGAAATCCAACGGAGGAGATCGAGTCTTGTGGGGAAAAGTGCGCAAACCTCTGCAGAGTGTACAAACTAATCATGGTTAGCCGTGTCCCCGGTTATGGACATCTTGAGTATCTAGTACTTGGATTATCCTATTGTATCTCATCACTCTAATTGAATTTGTTGGGTTAATGATTACTTTAATTGGGATTGAGTTGGAGGAACCTTCTCAATGATGTTTCAACTACCATGATAGTTAAATAAAACTTATTCCTTTGTTGTAGGAAAAAATTGGCTTTCGCAAAAATCATATAACCATAGAGCCTCCACCAGCCATATATGCATGTAGTGATAGTATTATTCTGTTCATTGCTCTACTGTGTTATATTGCCAGCATATTCCATGTGTTGACCCATTTTCAGGCTGCAACATATTATGTTGCAGACTTTTCAGACGACGAGTAAAGGTGCGATAGGTCATTGTCATGCACTCAGCTATGCCGCTGGAGTTGATGGACTCACTTATCTTCCAAGCCTTCCGCTGTTATCATGTTAGATGGCCTTAAGCCATATTTATTGTAATAAGTTCTCTTTTGAGCGATGTAATAAGTGTGTGATTGCTACTCTGTTATAAATCCTTCGAGTACTATGTGTGTCAGCATTACTGATCCAGGGATGACACTGAAGCATAGAGACTTGACCGTTTGAGGTCGGGTCGCTACAAGATGGTATCAGAGCACACGCTGAATGTAGGACACGACCACTAAGAAAAGCCATAGGTCACTCTTGTCTACTCATTTCTGACTCCTCTCCATTTTCTATTCTTTAGGATGGCGGACTCGAGGAACAAGTTTGCACAACCGGATGAAGACACCCCCTTTGGACGACACTTGAAGGAAGTCACTAGATACCTGAACATTGGAATACCAAGCTTCACCGGGACCTCCAACGCCACTTTACCAGAAGAGGAGCGCTGGATGACTCGATTTCAAGTACCAGGAAGGACATTCACGCCAGTCACGGAGCCCATTGAGTTTTCCTTTGATGCCCCAACCTGGAGTCTAGGAAAGAGTATGGCAGCCAACATTGCCATGGGACGCATCGGCGAAGTTTACCACAAGGATCTCAAGGATACTATCTACCAGATATGCAGGCGCCGAGATGAGCATTGGGAGATGATCAGCACCAGGAAGGACAGGTCCTATGCAGCATTCATCCAGGAGTTAAACCAACACATTCGACGCCAGGAGAACCAGATGTGCGCTGGCATGATAAATTTGAAGAAGGCAATAACTGGGATCACCGAGCTTCAAGAGGAACTCAAATCTACACGCGATGGATATGAGGAGGAAATCGCCACCCTATTGGAGAAGAACGACGACCTGATAAAGAAGATCGGAGTATTCATGGGACACCCTGCGCCAGGAGGAGAAGATGACGATTCCACTTGCCCGGAGAACTACATCATCATCGACGACACCGACTCCGACCCTGTAACATCCCAAATTTTCAATTTGGAATGTTATCCACTAGATCATCATTGCGTATCATATTTTGTTTGCTTTTGGTTTTGATCCTAGAAATTCTACGCAACTCAAGGACCCACGGAGAGAGTTGGGGATTTCGTTATTTTCATATTTGAGTTTTCTCAAATTTTGAGAATAGGATCATTTGATTTTAATTATTTTATCTTCAATTATTTCTATTACAAAAAATATGAGAGAGGGAATAAAATGACTTTCCCAAAATAAAGAAATATTGAGGATTTAATAATAAAATCAAATAAGATTTTATTTCAGAGTTTTTCGCTATTTTATTTGAATTTAGGAAAAATATGCTTTTTTTCAAAATTGCATTTAGGCCCCAAATAAATGTTCACTTTGTCCGGCTTGATTTTAGAAGTCGGGGAAAATTTATTTCGGGATTTTTGGAGTCCGTTTAGTATTTCTTTCGTTAGTTTTTCTGCGTGGAATTAATTTTTTTAAAAAGAGGTCCGAACTGACCTTGGGCCGTAACCGGCCAGGACTCCGCCTGGCCGGGGCTTTATAAACCGCCGCCCGGGGCCCCGAGCAACCGATCGGCCCATGGTAGGCTTCGTTCACGCGCCCGCCCTTGTCGCCGCCGTCGCCGTGCCTCCGCGTCGCCATTGCCGCGCCGCCTCGCCCGGCTCTTGAAGCCCCGCCGCCTCGCCGGGCCCGCCGCCTGAGGTAGCCGCCGTCGCCGATGGTTTTCCTCAAAAAACCGCCTGGTTTTGTTATTTAACCGCGGTTTATTTTTTTAAGTTTCGTTTTTTTATAGATCGGTTTTTTCCGGTTTATTTATTTAGTGAGCGTTCGCTCGTTCGTTCATGTTAACGAACGCATTCATCGTTTAGATCCAGATAACAAACTTTCGTTCGTTAATCTGTTCATCGTTTTTCTTTTTCTCGGATTTTCCGTGATTATTTCTGATCATGATTTCTGATCCGATTTTCGTTTTAGTATAACTTTTCGCTCGTTTGTCGGAATCAGGCGATTCAAGCGCCTGGAGTTTCGTCTTGAAACCCTCTTTCCGTTTAACCAACTTAAACAAGTTTTTGATTAATTAAAATTTGACTTAAGTCCAGATTAGTAAAACGAAGTTGTTTTCTTTCGCCGTTTGACTTTCGTTGCTTCGTTTGATTTGATTCTTTTTGCAAACCGGAGTTCTTAAGTTGAACTTTCTGGTTAGATCTCTTATTTAAGTTTTACCTATGCATTAAATGATTACTTATTGTATGCTTGTTTGTTTGTTTGCGATAGAGTACCCGGAGTGCGCCGCCTGTTACTTTGAATCTCTAGGTTTCGTGGATCATCAGCAAGGCAAGTAACACTTTGATCATATCCCTTTCATACCCAATTTTTATTGCATTAGATCAATCCTCAAACATTGCATGATTATGATCTAATTAAATTGTGGGATGGGAAGTAGATGAGGTAGTACCTATTACCTGTTTTATTTTCAAACCTTTGGGAGTTACTTCTACGTTTGCTTCTTATGCCATGCTATGCTAGTAGACGTGGATTGGGTGAGTGATATCCATTGTAGATGTGAGATTGTTAATAAATGGTTTATCTAAGGTGGCAACTTAAACACACATCTGGGTGGATTGAGGTACCTGGGTATTCGAGATTACTGTTTCTTTTGGACCGCCACCCAGGCTCAAAGGGATCATGAGACTATTCATACTAGAAACTTCCGTGTGCAGCCACAAGCTACTATGGGCTCTAGCATAGTTGACTAAGTCATGCGAACTCTTACAGTGGTAGACTAGCTGATGTAGGGGATGTAGGTTGGTACGGTCTACCCGATCGTAAGGTGCTAGCGCTTTTGAAAGACTATGTCTCGGTCATCCGTTCTCAAACACCATGTAGTGCGAGAAATCCAACGGAAGAGATCGAGTCTTGTGGGGAAAAGTGCGCAAACCTCTACAGAGTGTACAAACTAATCATGGTTAGCCGTGTCCCCGGTTATGGACGTTTTGAGTATCTAGTACTTGGATTATCATGTGAATCTCATCATGTTACTTTAATTAATTTTGTTGGGTTTTAATGATGATGCTTAATTGGGATTGAGGATGCTGTCAACCATTATCAATGTTTAACAACCACCATGATAGTTAAATAAAATTTATTCCTTTGCAGTAGAGAAAAATTGGCTTTACGCAAAACTGTAACCATAGAGCTTTCCACCAGCCGAATATGCATGTAGTATAGCTTATTCTTTCATTACTCTCTATGTGTTACATTGCCAGCATATTCCATGTGCTGACCCGTTTTCGGGCTGCAACGTTTCATGTTGCAGACTTTTCAGACGATGAGTAAGGTGCCTTTAGGTCGTGGTTCTATACTCAGTGATGCCGTTGGAGTTGATGGACTCGCTTATCTTCCAAGCCTTCCACTGTTATCGTTTTAGATGGCCTTAAGCCATTTTATTGTAATAAGTTCTCTCTTGAGACATTCGATGTAATAAGTGTGTGATTGCTACTCTGTTATAAATCCTTCAAGTCTTGTGTGGTGTCGGCATTCTTGATCCGGGGATGACACACGAGCACGTAGATCGAATTTTGAGGTCCGGTCGCTACAAGATGGTATCGAGCACACGCCGTTGTGAGGACACGACCACTAAGCTAAAGCCCTAGATCACTACTCTCTTCTCATTTCGACTCCTCATCTTTTCTACTCTTTTAGGATGGCCAGGCGAGGATCAAGTTCACTTGGGATGAAGATACACCCTTTGGACGACACCTGAAGGAAGTCACTAAGTACCTCAACATCCGAATACCAAGCTTCACCGGGTCCTACAACGCCACTTTAACCGAAGAGGAGCATTGGAAGATTCAAGCTCAAGTTCCAGGAAGAACGTTCACGCCAGTCACGGAGCCCATAGAATGTACTTTTAATGCACCAACCTGGAGTCTGGGAAGGAGCATGGCAGCTCACATCACCATGGGACGCATTGGAGAAGTCTATCAAGATGACCTCAAGGATACTATCTACCAGATTTGTGGGCGCCGAGATGAACAATGGGAGATAGTTAGCACCAAGAAGGATAGATCCATTGCAGCCTTCATCTAGGAGTTAAACCAGCACATTCGACGCCAAGAGAACCAGATGTGCGTAGACATGATGGAGTTGAAGAAAGCAAAGGCTAGAATTATCGAGCTAGAAGGAGAACTGAAGGCCACTCGCAAGGATTACATGGAGGAGATCGTCACTCTAGTGAGACAAAATGGCGACCTTAAGGAGAAGATTGAAGAACTCATGGGGAATTCAGCACCCGGAGGAGAAGATGACGATTGGACTTGTCCAGACAACTACATCATCATCAATGACACCGATTCCGATCCTAGTGATGATGACTTTGAAGACGAAGCCGGAGCAGATATCATGGAGTCTTCATCGGAGCAGTTTTTCTAGTAGACCACCATAACAGTAGTAGTGTTCACCATGTATATAGCATAGTCCAAGCACTTTTACGATAGTTCTAGACCGATTGTATGCCTTGTTTGATTGAATGAAGTGATTTTGTGTGCATTTGCCTCATGTGCATTTGGGTAGTGTTTTCTCTTTAGACCTCATTCTATTATTAATTCTCATCTTTTCTAAACCCTTAGATGCCTTCGAGACGTGACAATGGATTTGTTTTCCCACCGGAGCTCACTCAATTGATCCAGCAGCAGAATGCTTTGATGCAGTTGCTAGTCCAGAACCAGAACCAGGGGAACAATAACAACAACAACAACCCACCACCGCCACCACCTATTGATCACTTAATCTGTTTTCTTAGGCTGAATCCGCCGGTATTCTCCAGTAGCACCGAGCCGATAGTGGCAGATGATTGGCTCCGTAAGACAGGGAGGGAGTTGACCACTGCAGGATGTACAGATGGGGAAAAGGTGAAATTTTCCGCTCATCAGCTTGAAGGACCCGCAGCCGCATGGTGGGAGAATTTCACAGCCACTTACCCTATGGATACTGTCACATGGGATCAGTTTCAGCAAGCTTTCCGTACTGCCCATGTTTCAGCAGGAGCTATGGCCATGAAGAAGCGTGAGTTTTGCAACTTGCGCCAAGGAGGACGGACAGTTGGCCAGTATGTGGATGACTTTAGTGAGCTAGCACGTTATGCCCTAGATGACGTTGCTACGGATGCAACTAAGCAGGAGAAGTTTCTGGAAGGACTGAATGACGAACTGAGCATGCAGTTGATGGTACAAGCTTCAACAACTACCAGGAGTTGGTAGATCATGCTCTTATGATTGAAGGGAAGCAGCAGCAAATTGAAAACCGCAAGAGGAAGTATGGACAGGGGAAGTACAATTCCAGAGCTCAGCAGAAACCCCGTCTTACCCCAAAACCGGGAGTTCATTTTCAGCATACCCATGGAGGAGGTAGCTCGCACAACCATAATGGCCCCAAGAATGGTAATGGGAATGGAGGAAGCAACGCCAGAACCGTACCACCCCATCAACCCCAGCCAAGAGAGACCTAAGCCAAGTCATCTGTTTTAAGTGTCAGAAGACCGGACATTATGCCAATGAATGTCCTGAAGGCCAGAATGGAAATGAAAGCTCTAGGAACAAGCCAAACCCTTTCAACAGGGGACAGGTGAACCACGTTAACGTGGAGGAGGTTGAAGCTCAACCTGATGCAGTAATAGGTAAGTTTTTGGTTAAGTCATTTACTGCACTCATTCTTTTTGATACTGGTGCATCGCATTCATACATCTCAAGGGGATTTGTGGATAAGTATAACCTACCAACCCAAGCCCTTAGGTCACCCATGTTAGTAACCTCGCCTGGAGCAGAGTATGTGGCTAGTCGATGGTGTGATCGATTACCATTAAGGATTGGTAACTATGTGTTTCCCTCAGACCTAATAGTATTGGAATCTCCAGGATTGGATGTGATATTAGGCATGGATTGGTTATCAAAGTATGAAGGGAACATTGAATGCGCTAGTAAGAAAATCTTGCTTACAACGCTAGAAGGAAGAAGGATCAAGTATGTATCACGGCATGTGCCGAAAAGGACTCAAGTAAATTCCTTATCAGGAGTTGTGCAGGAGGAAGTACCGGTAGTAAAGGATTTTCCGGATGTATTTCCAGAAGAGTTGCCAGGCATGCCACCGAATAGAGACATCGAGTTTTTGATTGAGCTTTTGCCAGGCACAGGACCAATATCTAAGAGACCATACATGATGCCCGCAAAAGATTTGGAGGAGATTAAGAAGCAGATTAAGGAGTTATTGGATAAAGGGTATATTCGCCCAAGTTCTTACGCCTTGGGGATCGCTTGATTACTTCTAGTTGAGAAGAAGGACGGAACATTAAGGATGGTTGTTGATTATCGTGGATTGAACGAAGTAACAATCAAGAACAAGTACCCACTACCGATGATCAATGATCTGTTTGATCGATTGCAAGGGGCTAAAGTGTTTTCCAAGATCGATTTGCGATCAGGGTACCATCAGTTGAAGAGTCGAGAGCAGGACATACCTAAGACGGCTTTTACCACTAGGTATGGGCTGTATGAGTATACCGTTATGTCATTTGGTCTGACTAACGCACCTGTCTATTTTATGAACATGATGAACAAAGTGTTTATGGAGTTTTTGGATAAGTTCGTCATAGTGTTCATTGATGATATTCTGGTTTACTTGAAGAATGAAGAGGAGCATAAAGAACATTTGCAATTGGTACTTGAGAAGCTCAGAGAACATCAGTTGTATGCCAAGTTCAGCAAATGTGAGTTTTGGTTGAAGGAAGTGGGATTCCTCGGACATGTTATATCCGGAGAAGGAATAGCAGTTGATCCCACAAAGGTTATCACTGTAACAAATTGGGAAGCACCAACAACAGTTGGAGAGATCCGGAGTTTCCTTGGACTCGCAGGATATTACCGGAGATTTATTGAGAACTTCTCAAGGATTGCAAAGCCTATGACGGATTTTTTGAAGAAGGATACCAAGTTTATATGGACTGAGGAGTGTGAGGCTAGTTTCCAGGAGTTGAAGAAACGTTTGGTTACCTGACCAGTGTTGATTACGCGGATCGTAACAAGGATTATGAGGTGTATTGCGACGCTTCACGTCGAGGACTTGGAGCTGTGCTTATGCAAGTGGGAAGAGTTGTTTCGTATGCTTCACGACAACTGAAACCTCACGAATTGAATTATGCCACGCATGATTTGGAGTTAGCAGCCGTAGTGCATGCATTGAAAACATGGAGACATTTCCTCATTGGAAACCATTGTGAGGTGTACACGGATCACAAGAGTTTGAAGTACATTTTCACTCAGAAGGAGTTAAACCTTAGACAAAGGAGATGGTTGGAACTCATCAAGGATTATGATATGAGATTGCATTATCATCTTGGAAAGTCTAATGTAGTAGCTGACGCATTGAGCCGTTAGAGCCATGTCAATACACTAATGACGGGAGAGTTGCCAAAGGAGTTAGCCGAGGATCTTCGTGAGCTATGTTTGGAGATAGTTCCGAGAGGCTATGTAGCAGCATTGGAGATTCAGTCAACTTTGATGGATAAAATCAGAGAAGCTCAGAAGACTGACAAGGAGATTGCCTCTATAAAGGAGAAAATGAGCAAAGGAAAGGCTAAAGGATTTCGTGATGATGAACACGATACCCTATGGTTTGAGGACCGAGTTTATGTGCCAAATGACCCAGAGATCAGGAAGTTAATTCTGCAAGAGGCCCATGATTCACCATACTCGATTCACCCAGAAATACCAAGATGTATTTGGATTTGAAGGATACTTTCTGGTGGACCGGAATGAAGAAAGATATTGCGGAGTATGTAGCAGTTTGTTTATGTATGCCAGAGAGTAAAGGCAGAGCATCAGAAGCCAGCAGGATTGTTACAGCCATTGCCGAAACCCGAATGGAAGTGGGATAAGTTAGGCATGGATTTTATCACGGGATTACCTAGGACTCGTTCAGGCTATGACTCAATTTGGGTTGTAGTTGATCGATTGACAAAGGTAGATCATTTCATCCCGGTAAAGACCACTTACACCAGTGCTAAGTTGGCGAAGATATACATGACCAGAATCGTATGCTTGCATGGAGTTCCGAGGAGCATCATATCAGATAGAGGAACCCAATTTACCTCAAGGTTACGGAATCAGTTACACGAAACTTTGGGTACCAGGCTAGAGTTCAACTGACTTTTCATCCACGTACGAGATGGACAGACCGAGAGAGTCAATCAGATTTTGGAGGATATGCTAAGAGCCTGTGCGCTAGATTATGGATCAAGTTGGGATGACAACTTGCCATATGCAGTTCTCTTACAACAATAGCTATCAATCCAGTTTGAAGATGGCCCCTTTCAAAGCCTTGTACGGAAGGAGGTGCAGGACACCGTTGTCGTGGGACGAAGTTGGAGACCGCCAGTTGTTTGGACCGGATTTGATTAAGGAGTATGAACGGAAGGTGAAGTTGATTCGCGATAGGATCAAGGTAGCCTAGTCCAGGCAGAAGAGCTACGCAGATTCTAAACGCAAGGAGACAGTTTACAAAGTCGGAGACCGAGTTTATCTTCGAGTATCTCCACTCCGGGGAATTAAGCATTTTGGTGTTAAGGGAAAGTTAGCGCCACGTTTTGTAGGACCATACCGAGTTGTGGAACGTATGGGAGAAGTGGCCTACAAGTTGGAATTGCCCAAAGGATTGTCAGGAGTTCATGATGTGTTCCACGTTTCTCGGTGAAGAAGTGCCACGCGGAGATGGCTGATATACCACCGAGGGATATCGTCTTTGTTGGAGGCAATTGATTGGATAATGATTTGACCTATGAGGAGAAACCAATTAAGATTCTTGAGTTTGCCACCGAGTCACCCGCAAAGGTTATCAAGTTTTGCAAAGTTGATTGGAGCCACCACACAGAGGATGAAGCCACCTGGGAGCGAGAGGAAGATTTGCTAAAAGACCACCCTCACCTATTTTCTAGCCAACCCGAATCTCGAGGGCGAGATTCATATTAAGGGGGGTAGGTTTGTAACATCCCAAATTTTCAATTTGGAATGTTATACACTAGATCATCATTGCATATCATATTTTGTTTGCTTTTGGTTTTGATCCTAGAAATTCTACGCCACTCAAGGACCCACGGAGAGAGTTGGGGATTTCGTTATTTTCATATTTGAGTTTTCTCAAATTTTGAGAATAGGATCATTTGATTTTAATTATTTTATCTTCAATTATTTCTATTACAAAAAAATATGAGGGAGGGAATAAAATGACTTTCCCAAAATAAAGAAATATTGAGGATTTAATAATAAAATCAAATAAGATTTTATTTCGGAGTTTTTTGCTATTTTATTTGAATTTAGGAAAAATATGCGTCTTTCAAAACTGCAATTAGGCCCCAAATAAATGTTCACTTTGTCCGGCTTGATTTTAGAAGTCGGGCAAAATTTATTTGGGGATTTTTGGAGTCCGTTTAGTATTTATTTCGTAAGTTTTTCTGCGCGGAATTTTTTTTTAAAAGAGGTCCGAACCGACCTTGGGCCGTAACGCGGTTTATTTTTTAAAGTTTCGTTTTTTATAGATCGGTTTTTTTCAGGTTTATTTATTTAGTGAGCGTTCGCTCGTTCGTTCGTTTTAACTAATGCGTTCATCGTTTAGATCCAGATAACGAACTATCGGGGAGGCTGATCGTACCCGCGGACACCTATGGGGCCGGCGGACCAGGCCCCTTGTGGTTCGGAGGGGGGCGGAGATCGCATGAAGAGCGGATCGAGGCGAGGCACACGAGCAGTTTACCCAGCCGGAGCTCCCGGAGAGATAAAACTCCTCTGCTGCTTGTTTTATCTATTGTGTTCTTGCTAGGGAGCAATGAGAGCTACAAAACCTAATGTGAGTGTATCTAGTCTCTGGTCAGTCGAATGAACCGAACCAGCCGAACCCTTTCTACGTTGCACATGGGCCTCCTTTTATATGCTCAAGGGGTCTCCGACAGGTGGCAACATAGATGAGGGTACAAATGTAAAAACAGGAGTTGGTACACCTACTCGAGCAAAGGTACTGATGCAAAATACCTAACTCGGCGGCAAGGGACAAAAGCAATAAATGCTGTCATTGTCGCCCAAACAATGCAACGAGACCGTCAGTGCGCCTCCGCTTGCCACGATGGCGAGCTTGTCGGCGCCGCTTATCGCTGCTCTCCGCTGGCTGCCTGACCTCTCGACACGCGCCCATGGAGCGGCCCCATGGCGACACGTCATTGGATGAGTGGAGCGGAAGCGGAGAGAGGTTGTATGCAGCGGCAAGCGCCTTTGCCGCAGCCGAATCCTTGTCGCGCCGGAGGCTTGTCGCGCTCCGGGCCTTCCCGGCAAGCTCCTCTTGCCGGGGCCTTGTCTTCTGCGTGCCTGGAGTGGCCTTCCCGACAAGCTCCTCTTGTCGGGGCCTTGTCTTCTCGATCAAATACTTTGTTCTTGAATGGCTCCAAGGAAGCCACGGAGGATTTTGGCGGTGACGAGGCAAACCTTGCCGCTGGTGTTGCAATCTGTCTGCAGTGCACGCAGCACGGGATACTAGGGTACCCCTACTCTAGTACACCGGCAGAGCCCCGGGCTGGGCGTCTGCAGTGCCGAAGCGCTTGTCGGGCCAGGCCCGGGCTGTCTGACACGCAGCGGCCTCGACCACGTCGCAACTTCGCCCGGACCCACCACGATCCCCACTAACGGCACGCACCGGACGTGGCGTCGTCACGAAGATCGTGGGCGCGATATGAGGGTTCTTTATTAGTATAAGCGAGCGTCCGCCCCTCCTCCCTTTATAAGCGGAGGAAACGAGGCAGGCCGACCACCCCTGCCATTGCTCTCTTGTCAAGAAACCACCGCGCTCCCTCTTCTTCTCCGGTGCGAAGAGAGCAGCGCCCGCCCCTTTCGCGCAAGCACACTCACCGCCGTCGGCCTCCTCCGCCCCCCTCGCCATGGCTCCGAAAGCCGATAAGGAGAAGGGCGTCAAGTCGGCCGGCGCAGCGGCTCATGGCGTTGCGCAAGAGCGAGCCATCTTCCCCTGCAGCTCGGTGCAAGGGAGCTGCGGGGCGTCTTCTACCTCTTACGGTCGGCGGAGACTCGTGCGCATCCGGCGCACGAGGTGCTCCCGCCTCCGCCTCCGATTTGGCCCCAACAGGTACCCTTTCTTCGCCCTTTTCTTCTATTGCGGGCTTTGCCCGCCTTTTTCAGTTCTTTATGCGACATAATGAACACCTTTAGCCTCCGCCTCCTTGATTTCACCCCAACGCCATCATCTTGACCATGGCGGTTTTAGCGCATTGTGCGAAAACTTTGTCGAAATCCACTGAACGTGGCACTCTTCCGCCATTTCTTTGTTCCCAGCGTCGAGAGAGGAGAGCCACTTGGGAGGGTAGCACAGGTCTCTAGGATCGGCAAGAAAGAGGCCTACCTAGAGGAGAGTTCCGCAACAAGTGGGAGGTGGAGAGCCAACTGGTGCTGGAGTCGTGAGGAGAACCCGCAGCCCTTCACCGCCAGGCGCCAAACCCCAATAGTCTTGTGGCAGGGATTGGAAGTAACTTAAGGCGTCGGAGGATGCGAAGCTGAAGATAGCCGTGACCCGAATCCTGCGCCTCAGGCTTGCCGGGTTGACCGTAGGCGCAGTTGGCGCGGACTTCCTTCGCCGCCGCATCGCTCCCTTGCAGGAAAGGAGGAGGCCTGGTTGGGAGTTCCAAAATGCGGCGGACATCATGAGGCTGCGCCCGATCCTGAATTGGAACTTCACCGTCATGGAGCTAGATTCGATACTGCTCGAGCTGTTCAAGAACGACCCCGACCACCCCGAGTGGTTCAGGTTGCCGCGGGGGGTCGTCCCTTTGTGCAACAACTCGCAGCTCGACCGCATCCGCGCCATGATGCCACTGTGCGACTCCCATGGGATCGTCCCGACCTGGCAGGAGCCCCCCGACGAGGTCGTGCAGCAATTCTTCGATGATTTGCAAGAAGTGCCGATCCGCTCCGACGAGCAGAAGAGGCTCACCCGCGACACCACCAACCAGGAGATGGCACAGATCGCCACCAGGGTGGAGGAGGCGGCAGCAGCCGCTGCCGCTGGAGCCTTCGGGTTCACCGTGGAGGAGGCGGTGGCGGCGAAGGCGGCGAGCCTTGCCGAGCGAGGGGAGGTCGCCGGCGAGGACGAGTTTGTCGAGCCCGAGGCCGGGTCGAGTGGACCCGCCGAGGGCGCTTCTTCCACCGCCAAGTGACTTGCCGCCGGGAGCCCCGGCTCCGCCGAGGAGGCGTCTCCGCAAGGTTGGAGACGAGTCGGGCGGCAGATCGCCCACAAGAAGCAGCGCATGACGCAGCCCACCGCGGCAAGCGAGGTTGCCGCGGGAGCGCCTCACACAGCAGCGACAACTGGGGCGGAATCTTCCCAGGCCACCGCCGACGCCTCGGCCAAGCGGCCAAGAGAGCCCACGCCTCCGCCTCGTCGCACCGGAGGCGAGCCGGAGTTTGACTTCTCCGCCTCAGCTCCGAGGAGGAGGGCGAAGAGTAAGCTCTTGAGATTTGCGCTTGTATTTCTTCAATTTTTATTGCTTCATCTTGAATCTGATTTGCTTCGTTCTGGACCCTTTCCTTTTCAGGACGCTGGCCCAGAGAGCGGCAAAGAGGGCCAAGATCCCGACGGTCGTCGTTGAGGACGATTCTCCCGTGGCGACGGGGGACGCGTCCGAGACCGCCTTGCCGGACCCGGCAACCCTTCTTCAGAGTAGCCCCCAGCACAGCCCCCAGAGTAAGTGTGCAGTTTTCTCCTTACTATTAGGTGTGCAGGGGTGCCCCTTTTTCGTTGATATCTGACTGTGTGCTTGTGTAGGAGCAGAGCAGCCTCATTAGGAGGGCTTGGAAGCCGCCAAGGGAGAACTCCCCGGCAAGGGAGTGCCCTCCGACAAGGGAGGCCACTCCGACAAGGGAGGCCACTCCGGCAAGGGAGGCTACCCCGGCAAGGGACGGCGCCAGTGACCCTCCAGTGGTCGCGGCCATGGCTGCGGATCCCGTTGCAGGTAATTCCCTTACACGAAAATTTCCCTTGGGCTTGCTTTCTTTTGTTTCTCTTTTTGAACATCTGCTTGACTGCTCTTTCTTCGTCTGACGCAGAGCCGCTGGAGGTCGAGGCTGCCGGCGAAGAGGAAGCGCGAGGCAACACCGACGAGGCCGCCGTCGAGGAAGAAGTGGTCGTCGTCGTGGAAGAAGAGGCCGTCGCCGACGAGCCTGCTGGCGAGGAGGCCACCGAGGCTGCCGACGCAGAGGGCGGCGAGGGGTCGGGCGATTGTACTGACGGCCCTGAGGCCGCAGGAGCGGCAAGTGCTACACCGACAGCCGACTCCCCCGCCGCTGCAAGGCGTCAGACTCGAGGAGCCCGGCCAGTGCCTACACGAAGGCCGGCGGCGTCTTCATCAAGCTCCCACAGGAGCCGAGCTCAGGCGCTGGTCGAGGAGAAACCTTCGACGGCGAGCTACTCGCCTCGGCTGGCCGACGCTGGTGGACGCGCCAAGCAGCAAGGCTGGCGAAGTTCGAGGAGGAGCATTTGAAGAAGCTGCTGTCGCTCTACCGCACCCGGCAGGCCAAGTTAGAGACCCGGGAAGCCCTTGTCGCGAGGGCGGGAGCGGACATGGATAAACGCGCCGAGGAGCTCCGGAGCGCCAACAAAGAAGCACTCCGCGACGTGGCGGAAGCGCGGGGGCAACTTCATGAGAAGAGCGCACGGCCTTCATCCTTGAGAAGGCCGCTGAGGAAGGAGCAGCGGCTGGCTGCCGAGAAGCTTCGCCGCGCAGAAGCGAGTTGGCGCAGCGGAAGGTCAACCTGGACAGCCACGAAGAAGACCTTGCAGCGAGGAGTCGCTTAGCGGGCGCTTGAAGCGAAGGCGACGCTGCCGCAGCCGCCGAGGCCGCCAAGGAAGAGCTGAAGGCGAAGGTGGCAGCCTGGAGGCCACCCTCAAGAAGAGCGGCGAAGAGCTTGCCGTGCTCAAGCGTGAGCGCGAGAAGGACGCCTACACCCTTGGCGAGCTGCAGAGCCGTGTCGCTGATAGGGCCAAAGAGCTCGACGCCGCCAAGGATTCCAAGGCGGATCTTGAGCTGAAGCTGACCACTCTGACGCAGACGTTGGATGGAGCCAGAGAGCGGGAGGTGGGCTTGTTGGAGGCGATCAAGGCCAAGTAGGAGCTGCTGGCGAATGCTGCCTCCGTCCAGAACACGTTGAGGGAGAGCGTGGAGCACTAGACCGAAGGTCTTGTGGACACCGCCGCCGACATCCACAACGAGCTGATGGAGCTGGGGATGGCGGACCTTGCGTACTCCTCCGACGAGCATCTCCAACCCAGCGCCAAGCTCAGCTTATTCTTCAAAGGCGTGGCGACGGGCGTCCGGCGACTCGGGAGGAGGTCCCAAAGCAGCTGGCCGAGGAATCACGCCCGGTCTGTGCGAGAGCCCTCGAGAAGGTGTTGATCAAGGTGGCCTTCCGCAATCCGGGCCTCAACCTTATGGCGTCCTCGGATCCTTGCCGCCCGATGCCAACGTGGAGGAGCTCAAAGCCCTTGTCGCACCCATTGTGGACAAGGTGAACAAGATCAAGCGGATTGAGGCGACCCGCGTAGACTAGGCCGCCAACTTTATCTTTCCCTTGTCGCTGTTGATCATGTTTAGAACACTTTGTTAGATCAGCGACAAGTAATTTTGTAATATACTCTATCTTAAGTGATCAATGCAATGTTATTTCCTCTACTTGATTCCTTCCTTTGCATGTTTCTGCCTTACGCATTTGGGGGACTTGTCGGTGCGGGCACCTTTGTCATGGCGCTGAGTGCTTGAACGTCAAGACCTGCTTGGCGGTGCCGCCTCCGACAAACAACCTTGTCGCGACTAACCGCAACTCACTTAAGTTGTTGAGCGGACTCGAAACAAAGTAAGGGCGCGACTAGCCGTGAGTTGGTTCCTCTGCATAGGTTCTCCATACAAAGTACTATCGTTCGAGGAAGATAACTTAAAGATTTAAAATTGATTGCTCAAACTTTGGCAACTTAGCTTTTACATCTCTTGCTTCCCGATGAGGTGAAACTTCCTCGAGCGGTGCCTGGTCCATAATATTATCTCCTCCTTCCCCCCTGGTTAACTTGTGCGTGAGAGAGCCTTCCTTTCTTTGAGAAAAGAAAAAGAAGAGGAAATAACGTTATGGAGCCCAACGGCTCGATTCTGCTTACCGGGTGTGGTTGCTGCACAAAGTGTTAGCCAAAACATGCAATAAATTGATGAAAGCATGAACTTGACAAGTTGCGCGCGACACATGAGCTTTACTGATGCATGGGGTCTGCGCCCAGCTTTGTACAAAGGATTACATGCAACTGCGGCAAGACTTGTACAAAAGGTGGTTGCCGGAACGGGTTCCGACAACCGCGCCCTATGGGTAAAACTTACGAAGATGCTCAATGTTCCAGGAGTTGCTCACGGAATGCCATCTTCGGTCTCAAAGCGGACAGCGCCCAGCCTAGTGACTCGTTTCACCCGATAAGGGCCTTCCCACCGGCGTCAACTTGTTTGAATTCTTGGCGGACTGAATGCGCCGAAGAACAAGGTCGCCTTCCTCGAGGCTTCGGCACTAACCTTGCGGCTATGGTAGCGACGCAAAGCTTGCTTTGGTAGCGGCGGCTCGCCTGACGGCTTTGAAGGCGATCCTCCTCAAGGAAGCAGCGCGTCGTCTTGTCGCAGCTGCTCTTGCTCAAGCTCATCATAAGCGAGCACTCGAGGCGATCCGTTATCTGAGTTCCGTGGGGAGAACTGCCTCTGCTCCATAGACTAGAGCAAAGGGTGTCCGGCGGTGGCTCGATTTGGCATCGTCTGATCGACCAAAGAACCACCGCAGCTCCTCGATCCAGTTTCTTCCGCACTTGTGCAGCTGTCGAAAGTTACGGTCTTGAGCCCGCGCAGCACTTCAGCATTTTCCCTCTTCGCTTGACCGTTGCTTCTCGGGTGAGCAACGAAGCAAAGCGAGACCTTGGCGCCAAGGTCTTGGACATACTGCATGAAGGTGCGACTTCGTGAATTGTGTGCCGTTGTCGGTGATGATCCGGTTAGGGATTCGAAGCGGCAAACAATTGACTGAAGAACTTGATCACGTTGTGCCGTCACCTTCCTCACTGCTTCCACTTCCGGCCACTTTGTGAACTTGTCGATGGCGGCGTACAAGTACTCAAAGCCCCGACAACTCGGGGAAGGGGCCGAGGATGTCGAGCCCCGGACCGAAAATGGCGGGATAAAGGGATCGTGCGGAGAGCTTGAGCTGGCTGGTGTATCTGTTTGGAATGGAACAGCACGCTTCACACTTGGTTACTTGTGCGA
Source organism: Aegilops bicornis (assembly GCA_021605145.1). Lineage (NCBI taxonomy): Eukaryota > Viridiplantae > Streptophyta > Magnoliopsida > Poales > Poaceae > Aegilops > Aegilops bicornis. The sequence goes on along the minus strand of CM038673.1, from coordinate 610,323,301 downwards.
TTTGCATCACGGAGGGCTGTCGGCGGAAGAAACCTTGCCGGAAAGCTTTGCCGGCAAGTGCTCTTGCGCCAATGTGGTGACCACATATGCCTCCATGTATCTCTGCCAACAGCTTCTGTCCATCTTCCCTTGGAATACACTTCAATTTCACACCGTTGAGTCTTCTTCTGTACAGTATGTTGTCGACAAACTGGTACATACTTGACTGCCGGGCTACTCTTTCCGATTCCTCTTCCTCTTCGGGAAGTTCTCCTGTCTGAAGGAGATGGACAATCTGCTGCACCCATGCTGGAGCTTGTGGCTCAACAACAAGGACTAAAGGCATATCTGTTGCTGCGGGAACATCAGCTTCCACGGCAAGAACCTGCGGCCCTGCCGGAGCTTGATGCTCCCCGACAAGCTTGCCGGAGCAAGACTTGTCGGGAGCGTCTGCTTCAACGATACAAACCCTGGGGTCTGTCGGAGCAGACTGCTCCTCAGCACGGTTGGTGTTGATCTTGGGGACCTTTGCAACGACGGCTTCGGGAAGCTCTGTCGGAAAGTAGTCACCAGAGGCCAACTTCCTCTTCTTGCTTTGTCCTGTTGATGGTGTTACGGTTGGCTGAGTCAGCTTGAGCACGAAAATCCCTGGTTCCATAGGTAACTTAAGCGCAGCGCACTTTGACAGGCCGTCAGCAATATCATTCTGAGCTCTTGGAACATGTTCCATTTGCAGGCCATCAAAGTGCTCTTCCAGCTTCATCACTTCATCAACGTAAGCTTCCATCAACGGACTCTGGTAATCTTTGTTGACTTGGCGGACGACGAGTTGCGAGTCTCCCCTGACAATAAGCTTTTTGATCCCAAGGTCCATCGCTGCGATCCACGAGACCGGCAAGCAAACCTTCATACTCTGCGGTATTGTTTGTCGCTTGCTCGTTGGGAAAGTGCATCCGGGCGATGTACTTGAGGTGCTCTCCGGTGGGTGCGATAAGCAAAGACGCCGGGCACCGGGCGCTTCTGCAGCGAGAAGGCACCATCAAAGTACATCAGCCACTCTTTGCTTGCTTCTTTGACGGGAATGCTCGTCTCCGGAATCTCTTCATCTGCTGTTGGCGTCCATTCTGCTATGAATTCTGCCAACGCTCTGCTTTGGATAGTTGATGTGCTCTCAAACTTGAGACCAAAGCTTGACAGCTCCAGTGCCCACTCGACAATCCTGCCTGTCGCTTCCGGATTCTGCAGTATCCTCTTCAGCGGAAAGCGAGTGACAACTGTGATCTCATGCGCTTGGAAGTAATGGTGCAGCTTTCTCGAGGCCATGAGGAGGCCGAAAACAATTTTTGCACACCAGAGTACCTTGACCTAGCCCCTGCAGAGGGAAGGCCCGACAAAGTAGACTGGGCGCTGCACCATCCTTTTACATGTCTGTTCATGTGCTGCTGGATTCATCCTTGTCGGGACCAGAGCTTGTCGTGAAGCCCTCGCTTGTCATTTGGATGTGCTTGCCGTGGTTGCTGGCTCGTCATCCGCCTCCCTCTCCGCTACTAACGCAGTACTAACCACTTGATTGGTTGTCGCTATATATAGCAGCAACTTCTCTTGTGGCTTAGGTGCGACAAGTGTTGGAGTGGAGGACAGGTATCTCTTCAAGTCCTGCAGCGCAGCCTCCGCTTCGAGTCCATTTATCTTGGACCTGCCTTTTTCAAAATCTTGAAAAATGGCGAGGCGCTCAGCAGACCTAGAAATAAACCTCTTGAGAGCAGCCACGCAACCGGCAAGTCTTCGTACATCCTTGACGCGCTTTGGTGCTTCAATCTGCTCAATGGCCTTGATCTTGTCGGGATTAGCTTCAATTCCTCGCTGAGACACGAAGAACCCGAGAAGCTTGCCGGAAGGGACTCCAAACACGCACTTCTCGGGGTTGAGCTTGAGGTTGATTTTGCGCAGATTTCCAAAGGTCTCGCCCAAATCTTGAACCAGAGTTGCTCTATCCTTGCTTTTGACCACTATGTCATCCATGTAGGCTTCTACATTTACGTGCATTTGTGGCTCAAAAGCGTCATGGACTACTCCTTGCAAATGTTGAACCAGCATTCTTCAAACCGAAAGGCATCCGTATGAAAACAGTATGTGCCACATGGTGTAATGAATGCGGTCTTCTCTTCATCTTCTTCAGCCATGAAGATCTGATGGTATCCTGAGTATGCATCAAGAAACGAAAGCAAATCACATCCAGCCGTGGACTCGACAATCTGGTCAATGCGCGGCAAGGGAAATGGATCTTTGGGACAAGCTTTATTAACATCCTGAAGTCAATACAAAGTCTCCATTTCCCATTTGCTTTGCGCACGACTACAGGATTGGCCAACCACGTAGGATGGAGCACTCCTCGACAAGGCCCGCTGCTTCCGGTTTCTTGATCTCTTCGACTATGAATTCTTGGCGCTCCTTTGCTTGCTTCACGACTTTTTGCTTGATGGGCGCGCATGAGGACAAGCGGCCAGGCGGTGCTCAATCACTTTCACAGGAACACCGGGGATGTCAGTCGATTGCCATGCAAACACGTCAACATTCGCCCGCAGGAAAGCAACGAGCGCGCCTTCCTATTTAGGGTCGAGAGAGGCACTGATGGTGAAGTTACCACCAGTGCCGTCCTCCTTGGCAGGCACCTTCTTGGTCTTCGGTGGAGCCACCATCTTCTTACACTTGCCGGTGGAGCTCGATGGTGCGTCCTCGACGGTAGTGCAGCACTCCGAAGAGGTGCGCTTGCCGGAGTGAGCATCAGAGCCCTTGCCGGACTTAGACTTGGTCTTCTTCCCCCCGAGAGCTTCGGTGCAAGTGTCACGGCAATCTGTCATGGCTGCTGCATCCGGAAGATCTTGTCGGCACGAGATAAGGGCATCCTTCTTGTCACCGTGGACAGAGATGGCGCTTATCGGGCCTGGCATCTTGAGTAAGTTGTAGGCGTAGTGAGAGGCCGCCATGAACTTGGCGAGTCTTTGGACAGCCAAGTATCCCATTGTAAGGCAATGGGAAATCGGCAACGTCGAATGTGACCCTCTCAGTCCTAAAGTTCAGCTCATTGCCAAATGTATTTGGCAACGTAATCTTCCCTTCGCTTGCTCCTTCCGGATTGATTCCTTGGAAGGTACCGGTCTCTTCGAGCTCATTGTCGAGGATTTGAAGCTTACGGAGCACCGCGGAGGAGATCGATTCAAGCCGGCCCGCCGTCAACTAACATTTTGTGACCTTGAGGTTGCGGATGGTTGGTGAGACCAACATCGGCAAGCACCCGACCGGATTATGCGATCAGGGTGGTCCTCAATATCAAAAAGGATAGGCGTGCTGGACCACTTCAGAGGCTTGCGTGACTCTACGGAGGGTTCCGCTGCGTTGACCTCCCGCATCCATTGCTTGAGTTGGCGGTGGGAGGTATGCAGGGAAGCACCTCCGTCAACGCAAAGGACCTCTGTGGCTTTCTGAAACTCCTGCTCGTCGGCGTCGTCGTCTTCCATATCTTCGTCGTCGTCATCATCTTCATCCTTGTCGCGGCCGCGGGGAGGTCTATCTCCTTGCCGCTGCTTGGCCTTGCCGCGGCGTCCTCCCGGCCGGGACGTTTCTTGCTTGCTCCCCGGCACCTTCTGGGCCTTCTCCTTGTCGCGCCGCTCGTACTCAGCTCTCGCTTTGTTCGACAAGCTGCTCGACCTTCTTGCAGCTCTGGAGGTCATGGCCCTTGGTGCGGTGGATCTTGCGATCTTGCTTGCGGAGCTGTCACCTTGTCGGCGGCCGCCACCGGCCAGTGGTTGGCGTTAGCGGCAACCTCCTTGCGGAGCCACCAGCCTTCGCGTTCTTGTCGCCGCCTCCGTTGCGGACTGCTCAACAGCTAGCACTTCTCGGCTTTCTTCTTCTGTTGCCTCGCCGCGGCCTTTCTTTGCCGGGCGGTGTCCTCCTTGTCGGATCCTGCTTACGAATTCTCTCACGGAGTCTCTTCCCTTCCTCGGTAGCGTGCACACTTGTCGGCCAGGGCGTACAGCTCATCGACGTCCTTGACTTTGCACATCGCCATCTCCTCCCTCATCCTGCGGTTCCGCACATTCGATGAAATCTGGCGATCACCTTGGCGGGGTGGGCGTGCACGGGATGTTGTAGTGCACGGCTGAATCTCTGAATGAACTTCTTGAGGACTCTCCTTCCTTTTGGGCGAGCAAGTGAAGGTCACTCTCTTGGCCATGAGGTTTGTGGCCACTGTGAAGGCGCCAACAAACCGATGGCGCAGATCTGCCCAAGAGGATATGGAGCTGTCCGGCAAGTGCATGAGCCAAGATCGGCGTTGGGCTTGAGCACGAGCGGGAAGTAGTTGGCGAGGATCTTGTCATCCCGTCCCCCCACAGCCTGCACCACGATGGTGTAGATGCTAAGGAACTCCGACGGATGCGTCCTGCCATCATACTTCTCCGGCACGTCTGGTTTGAAGTTTTTCTGGCTGGGCCACTGGACTTGCCGCAGCTCACGAGTGAACGCAGGGCAACCTACCGCGTACGGCAAGTCGTCTGGCTCCTCCAGCGCGCGCATGTCAATAGAAGGCCCAGCGCGCTTGTCGGACTGATGTCGTGCTTCTCTTCGGCGCTCGATGCGAGTTCGAGCGTCCTCTTGTTGTCGCTCATGAAGAACTTGGCGCTGATCGCGGCGAGCTCGCGGATCCGACGACGCAGTGGAGTCGCTGTCGAGGTGGATCCGGTGAGTCGGCGATCTTGGCCTTCTTGGCGGAGAGTGCATGGTGGTTGCACCTCCGACAGTCTCGTCGCCACCGGCTCGTGCCTTGTCGTCTCGCCGCGGCAATGATGGCGTTGGTTGCCGCGGAGCGTCGCCGTTGGCAAAGCCGATGAGGCTCTGGAGAGTGGCCCTCCACTCGTCGACCTTGTCGGCCGTTGGAGGGTAGTCGAGGAGCAGCTGAGCTCTCGCCAGAGCTTCTGCTGGAGTAGTGGGTGGCATTGGAGAACGGTGCGAGGCGGGACCGCGCTCGGACTTCTAACTACGTTAGAAGGAGCAGCACCCCGTCCAGGTGACCGTATCTCACTCGTGCCAGCATGGTGGCGCGCATGCTGGTCTTGAGGGTCTCGATCCAACGAACGTATGGCGTTGTGAACGCCATGACGGTGTTGGTCCCGCGTCTCTGAGATGGGCGGGGGATGCTTGTGACGCCGAGGTTTGCGGGGCCTTGTCCTTGGACTTGGCAACATCGCGAGCACCTTCGTCGGCGCCGTTACTCCGCCAGCGTCTGCCCCACCACCCGTTTGCTGCGGTGAGGGTGGGTGCAGCGAACGGCTGCTACGCCGCAAGCCTTCTTCTTCGGTGGCATGTTGAGGAAGATGTTGATAGCGCTGCTTTCGTGTGAGCGCCGGATCAGATTCACACGGCCTCGGCGCCCTACTGGCGCGCCAAAGATGTCGGGAGGCTGATCGTACCGCGGACACCTATGGGGCGGGCGGACCAGGCCCTTGTGGTTCGGAGGGGGCGTAGATCGCCTGAAGAGCGGATCGAGGCGAGGCACACGAGCAGTTTACCCAACCGGAGATCTCCGGAGAGATAAAACTCCTACTGCTGCTTGTTTTATCTATTGTGTTCTTGCTAGGGAGCAATGAGAGCTACAAAACCTAACGTGAGTGTATCTAGTCTCTGGTCAGTCAAATGAACCGAACCAGCCGAACCGTTTCTACGTTGCACATGGGCCTCCTTTTATATGCTCAAGGGGTCTCCGACAGGTGGCAACATAGATGAGGGTACAAATGTAAAAACAGGAGTTGGTACACCTACTCGAACAATGTACAGTGCAAAATACCTAACTCGTGACGGCAAGGGACAAAAGCAATAAATGCTGTCATTGTCGCCCAAACAAAGGCAGAGACCGTCAGGTGCGCCTCCGCTTGCCACGATGGCGAGCTTGTCAGCGCCGCTTATCGCTGCTCTCCGCTGGCTGCACAACCTCTCGACACGCGCCCATGGAACGGCCCCATGGCGACACGTCGCTGGATGAGCTGGAGCGGAAACGAAGAGAGGTTGTATGCCGCGGCAAGCGCCTTGCCGCAGCCGAATCCTTGTCGCGCCCGGAGGCTTGTCGCGCTCCGGGCCTTCCCGGCAAGCTCCTCTTGCCGGGGCCTTGTCTTCTGCGTGCACAGGTGGCCTTCCCGACAAGCTCCTCTTGTCGGGGCCTTGTCTTCTCGATCAAATACTTTGTTCTTGAATGGCTCCAAGGAAGCCACGGAGGATTTTGGCGGTGACGAGGCAAGCCTTGCCGCGGGGTGCTGCAACTGTCCGTGCACGAGTACGGGATACTAGGGTACCCCTACTCTAGTACACCGACACGAACGTTCGTTCGTTAATCTGTTCGTGTTATTCTTTTTCTCGGATTTTCCGCGATTATTTCTGATCGCGATTTCTGACTCGAATTTCTTTTTAGTATAACTTTTCGCTCGTTTATCGGAATCAGGTGATTCAAGCGCCTAGAGTTTCGTCTCGAAACCCTATTTCTGTTTAACTAACTTAAACAAGTTTTTGCTTCTGTAAAATTTGACTTAAGTCCAGATTAGTAAAATGAAGTGGTTTTCTTTCGCCGTTTGACTTTCGTTGCTTCGTTTGGTTTGATTCTTTTTGCAAACTGGAGTTCTGAAGTTGAACTTTCTGGTTAGATCTCTTATTTGAGTTTTACCTGTGCATTAGATGAGTACTTATTGTATGCTTGTTTGTTTGTTTGCGATACAGTACCCGGAGTGCGCCGCCTGTTACTTTGAATCTCTAGGTTTCGCAGATCATCAGCAAGGCAAGTAACACTTTGATCATATCCCTTTGATACCCAGTTTTTTTTGCATTAGATCAATCCTCAAACATTGCATGATTAGGATCTAATTAAATTATGGGATGGGAAGTAGATGAGGTAGTACCTATTACCTGTTTTATTTTCAAACCTTTGGGAGTTACTTCTACGTATGCTTCTTATGCCATGCTATGCTAGTAGACGTGGATTGGGTGAGTGATATCCATGACAGATGTGAGATTGTTAATAAATTGTTTATCTAAGGTGGCAACTTAAACACACATCTGGGTGGATTGAGGTACCTGGGTATTCCAGGATTGCCTGTTTCTTTTGGACCGCCACCAAGGCTCAAAGGGATCATGAGACTATTCATACTACAAACTTCCGTGTGCAGCCACAAGCTACTATGGGCTCTAGCATAGTTGACTAAGTCGTGCGAACTCTTACAGTGGTAGACTTGCTGATGTAGGGGATGTAGGTTGGTACGGTCTACCCGATCGTAACGTGCTAGCGCTTCTGAAAGACTATGTCTCGGTCATCCGTTTCTCAAGCACCATGTAGTGCGAGAAATCCAACGAAGGAGATCGAGTCTTGTGGGGAAAAGTGCGCAAACCTCTGCAGAGTGTACAAACTAGTCATGGTTAGCCGTGTCCCCGGTTATGGACATTTTGAGTATCTAGTACTTGGATTATCATGTGAATCTCATCATGTTACTTTAATTAATTTTGTTGGGTTTTAATGATGATGCTTAATTGGGATTGAGGATCTTTGTCAACCATTCTCAATGTTTAACAACCACCATGATAGTTAAATAAAATTTATTCCTTTGCGGTAGGGAAAAATTGGCTTTTACATAAAACTGTAACCATAGAGCTTTCCACCAGCCAAATATGCATGTAGTATAGCTTATTTTTCATTACTCTCTATGTGTTACATTGCGGCATATTCCATGTGCTGACCCGTTTCGGGCTGCAACGTTTCATGTTTGAGACTTTTCAGCACTGACCAGTAAGGTGCCTTTAGGTCGTGGTACTATACTTTCGGTGATGCCGTTGGAGTTGATGGACTCGCTTATCTTCCAAGCCTTCCGCTGTTATCGTTTTTAGATGGCCTTAAGCCATTTTTATTGTAATAAGTTCTCTCTTGAGACATTCGATGTAATAAGTGTGTGATTGCTACTCTGTTATAAATTCTTCAAGTACTGTGTGGTGTCAGCATTACTGATCCAGGGATGACACCTGAGCACAGAGATCAGACTATTTGAGGTCTGGTCGCTGCAGACCCCGAGATAGTGATGATGACTTTGAAGACGAAGCTGGAGCGGACATCATGGAGTCTTCCACCGATTAAAATTTCTAGTAGACCACCATATGATTATGAGTATTCCCCCATGTATATAGTAGTAGTCCGAGCACTTTAACGATAGTTCTAGACCGGTTGTATGCCCTTGCTTGCTTGATTGAGTGATATGTTTGTGTTTGTCTCATGTGCATATGGGTAGTTCTTTCTCACTAGACCTCTTTACTATTCTAATCTCTCCCCTCTAAACCCATCAGATGCCTCCGAGACGTGACATCGGATTTTTCTTCCCACCGGAGATCACCAAGTTGATCCAGCAGCAGAATGCCTTGATGCAGATATTAGTCCAGAACCAAGGCAACAACAACCCTCCTCCAATTGACAACTTAGCCCGTTTTCTGATGTTACAGCCGCCGGTGTTTTCTAGTAGCACCGAGCCCATAGTTGCGGATGATTGGCTACGCAGGATTGGAAGGGAGTTCACCACCGCAGGTTGCACGGATGCAGAGAAAGTGCGTTTTGCCGCACATCAGTTGGATGGGCCAGCAACCTCATGGTGGAAGAATTACACAACCACTTTTCCCCTAGCCAATGTCACTTGGGATCAGTTTCAGCAAGCATTCTGCACAACCCATGTCTCAACTGGAGCTATGAGCATGAAGAAGCACGAGTTTCGCAACTTACGCCAAGGGAACCGGACTATGGGGCAGTACGTGGATGAGTTTAGCAAGTTATCCCGCTATGCCCCAGATGATGTGGCCACTGATGCCGCGAAGCAGGAGAAGTTTATGGAAGGGCTTAATGATGAGATGAGCATGCAGTCGATGGTGGCAACATTCAACAACTACCAGGAGCAGGTAGACAAGGCTCTTATGATTGAAGGGAAGCAGCAGCAGATTGAGAGCCGCAAAAGGAAGTATGGACAAGGAAGGTACAATTCAGGAGCTCAGCAGAAGCCTCGTTTAACGTCGAACTCGGGAGGACTTGTCCATAACCATGGAGGCCACACTCACAATGGAGGAAGTTCCCATAATCACAGTGGCCCCAATAATGGAAACGGGAATGGAGCAGGCAGCAATCAAAACCGCTCTAACCCAGCCACACCCGCCAAGAAGGATCGAAGTCACATTACTTGTTTCAAGTGCGGGAAGACTGGACACTACGCCAACGATTGTCCGGAATTGAAGAACGGCAATGCAATGGAAGCGCTGGGAAGAAGCCCAACCCTTTCAATAGGGGACAAGTGAACCACGTGAGCGTGGAGGAGGTTGAGGAGCAGCGTGATGCAGTTGTCTGTAAGTTTTTGGTTAAGTCTTTTACTGCAATTGTTCTTTTCGACATCAAAAGCGTCGCATTCATACATATCAAGGGGATTCATGGATAAGTATAAGTTGCCCACTAAGGTACTTAGGACACCTATGTTAGTAAGTTCGCCAGGAGCGGAGTATATGGCAAGACAAGGATGTTTTCAGATGCCATTGGCCATTGGAGGCCATGTTTTCCCCTCTGACCTGATAATTTTGGAGTCACAAGGATTGGATGTGATACTAGGAATGAATTTGCTATCGGTCTATAAAGGAAACATCGATCGCGCGAGTAAGTCAATTTTGCTCACCACCCTTGAGGGAAAAAGGATCAAGTATGTATCTAGGCATGTGCCTAGGAGGAGCCAAGTAAATTCTCTCATGGGAGTTGTTCAAGAGGAAGTGCCTGTAGTGAAGGATTACCCAGATGTTTTTCCAGAGGAGTTACCAGGCATGCCGCCAGATCAAGACATCGAGTTTCTGATAGAGCTATTGCCAAGCAACGGGCCAATATCAAAGAGACCCTACCGGATGCCTGCAAATGATCTAGAAGAGATCAAGAAGCAGATTAAGGAGTTGTTGGAGAAAGGTTACATTCGATGAAGTTCATCACCATGGGGAGCCCCAGTGCTCTTGGTTGAGAAGAAGGATGGATCGTTAAGGATGGTTGTTGATTATCATGCGTTGAATAAAGTAACAATCAAGAATAAATATCCATTGTCGATGATCAATGATTTGTTTGACCAGTTGCAAGGAGCTAAGGTGTTTTCGAAGATTGATCTGCGATCAGGTTATCACCAGCTGAAGATTAGGGAAAATGATATACCTAAGACAGCCTTCACCACAAGGTACGGGCTGTATGAGTATACGATTATGTCATTTGGATAGACTAACGCCCCTGCCTATTTCATGAGTATGATGAACAAGGTGTTCATGGAGTTCTTGGATAAATTTGTCGTGGTGTTCATTGACGATATCTTGGTATACTCGAAGAATGAAGAGGAACACAAGGAGCATTTGCGTTTAGTTCTCGAGAAGCTCAGGGAACACCAGTTATATGCCAAGTTCAGCAAATGTGAGTTTTGGTTGAAGGAAGTTGGATTTCTTGGACATGTTATATCAGGAGAAGGTATAGCAGTAGATCTCACCAAGGTCCAGTCAGTCACTGAGTGGTTAGCACCCACCTCAGTTGGAGAGATCCGCAGTTTTCTTGGACTCGCGGGATACTATCGGAGATTCATTGAGAATTTTTCTAAGATTGCAAAGCCTATGACGACATTGTTGAAGAAGGACACCAAGTTCCATTGGACTGAAGAATGTGAAGCTAGTTTCCAGGAGTTGAAGAAGCGATTTACAGCCCCAGTGCTGATTCTGCCAAATATACGCAAGGATTTCCAAGTGTATTGCGATGCCTCTCGCTTAGGACTTGGAGGAGTACTTATGCAAGACGGGAGATTTGTTTCGTATGCCTCACGACAACTGAAACCGCATGATTTGAATTATGCCACGCATGATTTGGAGTTAGCAGTTGTGGTGCATGCGCTCAAGACCTGGAGACATTCTCTCATTGGAAACCGTTGCGATGTATACACATATCACAAGAGTTTCAAGTACATCTTCACACAGAAGGAGCTTAACCTCAGGCAGGGGAGATGGTTGGAGCTCATAAAGGATTATGATATGAAGCTGCATTATCACCCAGGAAAGGCCAATGTCGTAGCAGACGCTTTGAGCCGTAAGAGTTATGTTAACACCCTCGTAAGCGGAAAGATGCCAAAGGAGTTAGCCGAGGATCTCAGGGAGCTACATTTGGAGATTGTTCCTAGAGGTTTTGTGGCAGCAATGGAAGTTCAGTCTACATTGTTGGGAAAGATTCGAGAAGCTCAGAAGGATCAAAAGGAGATTGCCGAGATAAAGGAGAAGATGAGTGAAGGAAAACCAAATGTTTTCGTGAGGACAAACACGACACCTTATGGTTTGAGGACCGTATATATGTGCCCAATAATGCAGAGATCAGGAGGTTGATACTACAAGAAGCTCATGACTCGCCATACTCAATACACCCTAGAAACACCAAGATGTATTTGGATTTGAAGGAGCATTTCTGGTGTACTGGTATGAAGAATGGTATTGCCGAGTATGTAGCCGTATGTGATGTATGTCAGAGAGTGAAGGAAGAACATCAGAAGCTAGTAGGACTACTGCAGCCTATGCCGCCCGAATGGAAGTGGGATAAGCTTGGCATGGATTTTATCACCGGATTGCCCAAGACCCGATCAGGATATGATTCTATCTGGGTAGTAGTGGATCGCTTGACCAAAGTAGCCCACTTTATCCCAGTGAAAACCACTTATACAAGTGCGAAGTTGGCCAAGGTATATATGACCAGGAATGTATGTCTGCATGGAGTTCCGAGAACCATCGTATCAGATAGAGGAACACAGTTTACTTCAAAGTTTTGGCACCAGCTGCACCAGACTTTGGGAACCAGGCCGGAGTTCAGTACAACTTTTCACCGCAGACAGATGGACAGACCGAGAGAGTCAATCAAATTCCGGAGGACATGTTGAGAGCTTGTGCCCTAGATTACAGATCTAGTTGGGATGACAACCTGCCCTACGCGGAGTTCTCATACAACAACAGCTACTAGGCTAGTTTGAAGATGGCACCATTCGAAGCCTTGTATGGAAGAAGATGTTGAACACCGTTGATGTGGGATGAAGTTGGAGACCGCCAGTTGTTTGGACCAGATTTTATTAAGGAATCTGAAGAGAAGGTTAAGCTGATTCGAGATAGGTTGAAGGTAGCTCAGTCCCGACAGAAGAGTTTTCCAGATTCAAAACGCAACGAGGTAGTCTATGAAATCGGAGACAGAGCGTATCTGCGAGTGTCACCTCTTCGAGGAGTTAAAATTTTTGGAGTTAAGGGAAAGTTAGCCCCGAGATTTGCGGGACCGTACCGTGTTTTGGAACGCATGGGAGAAGTTGCCTACAAGTTGGAGTTACCCGAATGACTGTCGGGAGTACATGATGTGTTTCAAGTCTCCCAGTTAAAGAAGTGCCATGTGGAGATGGCCGACATACCGCTCAGAGATACAGTACCCCTGGAAGCAGTTCAATTGGACAGTGATTTGACATATGAGGAGAAGCCTGTCAAGATTCTTGAGTTTGCCAGCCTAGTTACTCACGGCAAGGTTATCAAGTTTTGCAAAGTTCAGTGGAGCCACCATACCGAGGATGAAGCCACCTGGGAATGCGAGGAAGACCTACAGAAAGATCACCCGCACCTATTTTCTAGCCAACCCGAACTCGAGGGCAAGATTCATCTTAAGGGGGTAGGTTTGTAACATCCCAAATTTTTAATTTGGAATGTTATACATAGGTCATTCATGCATATCATATTTTATTGCATTTCGTTTCGTGATCCACGAAATTCTAAGCAACTCAAGGACCCTCGGAGAGAGTTGGGGATTTCACGATTTTCATATTTGAATTTTATCAATTATGGAAACAAGGATTACTTTGGTTTTATTTAATTTCTCTCTCCGAAAATATTTCGTATCAAAATATATGAGAGGAGATGGTATGAATTCTCCAAAAAAATGAAATATTGGAAGAAAAATATTAAAAACAAATAAATATTTTTTTGGGATTTTATTGCTATTTTATTTGCATAGGAAAAATATGCGTTTGTCAAAGTTGCATTATAGGCCCAAATAAATGTTCCCCTTGTCCAGTAGATTTTTAGAGGACGGGGAAGATTTAATTCGTGATTTTTGGAGTCCGTTTAGTATTTCTTTTCTTTCATTTTCTGCATGTTAGAATTATTTAAAAAAAAGGTTAACCGACTCCTTGCCGTACCCGGCCAGGACACCTCGGGCCGGCCCTTATAAGCCGAGCCGCCCGCCCACCCACACCGCGCCTCCCAAACCCTAGCCGTCGCCGCCGCTTAGTAGCGCCGCCGCGCGCCGCCTTCGCCCGGGATCCACCCGTCGCCGCCGTGTTTTGCCGCCGGAGCCGCCACCCCGCCGATCCCGCTGGAGGTTGCCGCCGCCGCCTCGCCGTTCGTCGGTTTTCCCAGAAAACCCGACGTTTTTTTATAAAAACCCTAGTTTTCATTTTTTATTAGATCGGTTTTGTTTCATTTTTTTCCGGTTCGGTTATATAGCAGACGTCGTCCGTACGTTTGTTTTAACAAACGATTTTCGCCCGTTAGTCACAGACAGCGAATGTTCATTCGTTAGCCTGTTCGTCAGTTTTTCGTTTTCTCAGGATTTTCGCGATTATTTTCTATCGCGATTTCTGACCCGATTTTTGTTTTAGTTTATCTTTTCGCTCGTTTACCAGAATCAGGCGATTCAAGCGCCTAGATCTTCGTCTCGAAGCCCTCTTTCTGTTTAACCAACTTGAACAAGATTTTGGAACTGTAAAATTTGACTTTAGTCCAGATTAGTAATCGGATCTTGTTTCATTCGCAGTTTGTGTTTCGTTGCTCCGTTTGATTTGATTCTTTTTGCAAACCAAAGTTCTTAAGTTCAACTATTTGGTTATATCTTCTTATTTGAGTTCTACCCGTGCATCTTTGCTTGATTGCTTATGAATGTTATTGTTTGTTTGTGATAGAATTCCTGGAGTGCGAAGCGTGCTACTACGAGTCTCTAGGTTTTGCGGATCGTCAGCAAGGCAAGTAACACATTGATCATACCCCTTTATTACCTAGTTTTTATGCATTAGATACAATCCTCACACATTGCATGTGTAGGATCTCTTAACTTGTGGGTTTTGGAAGTAGATGTTGAGGTAGATCCTATTACCTGTTTTCATATCAAACCTTGGGAGTTACTTGTACGTTATGCTTATATTGCCATGCTATGCTGGTAGACGTGGATTGGGTTTGAGTGTATCCATGACAGATGTGAGTTGTTAATTAATGGTTCAACTTAAGGTGGCAACTTTAATACACATCTGGGTGGATTGCTTGTTTGGGCACCTGGGGATATACCAGTGTTGTCCTAGGAGATCCCAGGGATATACCGTGTGATACTCCTATGGTCCGCCACCCAGGCTCAAAGGGATCGTGAGATATTTCAAGCTAGGAACTTCCGTGTGCAGCCACAAGACATTATGGGTTCTGGCATAGTTGAGTATGTTGTGTGACCTCTTTCAGTGGTGGTCTAGCAGATGTAGAGGGAAAGTAGGTGTAACTGTCCACCCGGAGTAAAGAGTTAATGCTTCTGAAAGACTATGTCTCGGTCATCCGTTTCTCAAACACCATGTAGTGCGAGAAATCCAGCGGAGGAGATCGAGTCTTGTGGGGAAAAGTGCTAAACCTCTGCAGTGTACAAACTAATCATGGTTAGCCGTGTCCCCGGTTATGAACATCTTGAGTATCTAGTACTTGGATTATCCTATTGTATCTCATCACTCTAATTTAATTTGTTGGGTTAATGATTACTTTAATTGGGATTGAGTTGGAGGAACCCTCTCAATGATGTTTCAACTACCATGATAGTTAAATAAAACTTATTCCTTTGTTGTTGGAAAAAATTGGCTTTTCGCAAAAATCATATAACCATAGAGCCTCCACCAGCCATATATGCATGTAGTGATAGTATTATTCTGTTCATTGCTCTACTGTGTTATATTGCCAGCATATTCCATGTGCTAACCCGTTTTCGGGCTGCAACATATTATGTTGCTGACTTTTCAGACGACGAGTAAAGGTGCGATAGGTCATTGTCATGCACTCAGCTATGCCGTTTGAGTAGATGGACTCACTTTATCTTCCAATCCTTCCGCTGTTATCGTGTTAGATGGCGTTAAGCCATATTTATTGTAATAAGTTCTCTTTTGAGACATTCAATGTAATAAGTGTGTGATTGCTACTCTGATATAAATCCTTCGGGTATTGTGTGTGTCAGCATTACCGATCCAGGGATGACACAGAAGCACAGAGACTTGACCGTTTGAGGTCGGGTCGCTACAGTCATCGGAATATGTCTAAATGCTCATATCACACGTTTGTTTCATGCGACATGTTAGCTAGACAAAATCCTCGTGAGAACTTTTTGAAAAGCATTTTTAATTAGAGAGGATTATTATTTCACCATTGTGCTTGCACTTCTTAATTTATTAGCTGAACCTTTAATGAACTAGCATACAAAGTTATACTTCTCCCTTCAAAAACATGGTAGCAGTAATGTGAAGTACTTATGATTATCACTGTAGTGATTATGTCCTACTACTTAGATCATGATTATCATCATGTGTGTACTTTTAAAGCAATAATGGTACCACACATCAAAACATCCGAACACTCATTGGAAAGATCATTCCTTGCTCAAACAGGAAAATGATAGTTCAACCTTATTGATATAAAAACTGCGAGCTAATCTCGAATTGCTGAAAATAAATGCATAAAAGTAAAGTTACAAAGTACACTAGAATCTCCCTCAAGCTTAGAATCAAGCCAGAGAGATACACGTACTTGGCGCTTTAAGCTCACTCTTGGGTACCCTTGCAGGTAGTTTAGATCTTCTTGAAACATCCTTTGATCTTCTCAATCACCGTCTGCTGATCATCCACTATGTGGGTCAAAAAGTCAAGCTCTGTAGTATTTTAATTAAGAGTTTTAACCATGAGACCGATCTTATGGAAGAGACCATCAACCTGTGTTTCCAGTTCTTTGTTCATCAACCAATAAGAATCAATCCCTTCACCAATAGTGTGTATGGTAACGCAGCAGAAAACAAAAAAATTTCGACCTACACACCAGCCCAAGACCACCATAAAGACCGCATACAAGGTTTGATATTTTTCGTTACCGACTCGTAGCGCAGTGGAAGTAGAGTCGATGACGACCGGCGGTGCAGATCCCCATAGCTAGGATTTACAACCTCCCAACTGCGAGGATGTATACCCTCATCTGCCCCTCGGACAGCCCTCTGGTAGGCGGTCGGACAGTCCCCTGGACGGTGTCGCGGACAGCCCTTCGGGAGGACCTTCGAAACTCGGACGGTCAGTCGGACAACCCTTCGGGTTGACCTTCGAAACTTGGACGTCCCACGGACAGCCCTTCGGGAGGCACTCTCGAATTAAGACCGAAACCATGACCACGATCTCTGTACAGAGTTGCACACATACGATGTCATCTATCCAGCAGGGCTTCGCCGTCCAGAACTAGTTCCCACCGGAACCCAGACAACCTTTCGGCTCTACGGAACTATTTGGCGGGGAGGGAGAGAGAAACCAGATCATTGCAATGGCACTTGTATGTGAGAAAGAGTGACTATGGAGAGTGCATCTCCACATCTATTTAGAAAACCGAAGGGGAAAGGTGGGACATGGAAAACCCAAAATACCCATGTTTTATGTCACACATAAAGGGTATTATGGGGAAGCAAGTGGGGCTCCATGGAGCAGCCCCTCTTGGATGTCCAAAACCCTTGTGGGACACCCAAAAAGGGTTCCCATCTTTCCATGTCATTCCTAGATATTTTGGGGCAAAGCCCAAAAAGGTGGCTTTCCGTAAAGTAACCATAAAGCTGATTTCACTATTCACGACGTCATTTTTTAGCGTCCGTTCGAACTGAAAATATTTATGTGGACTTAGAACATTTTCAGTACCCACTAAAATAATTTTTGACACATTCCGAAACAATTCCGGATTAGTGATTTTCATCTGCAAAAAGCAAGCAGATCGGTTCCGGCAGCTCCGGAACATTTCCGGTTTTTATCCCGAAAAAATCCCAGAAGTTTCCATAATAATTCTGGCACCCTCCGAGAATTCTCATTCACGAAACCAATTTGACTTAATGGTATACCCTGAAACAACTTTTCAGTTTTACGAAACTATTTCGTTGTTTTCTCTCTGAAACTCTTCCGTTGTCTCCGAAACCTTTTCGGCGAATTTCTCACTGACTCCCTGTCTATATGCATGTAGAGACATCATTTATTTTGTTCATTACTCTCTTGTGTTACCTTGCCAGCATATTCCATGTGCTGACCCGTTTCGAGCTGCAATGTTCATGTTGCAGACTTTTCAGACGGCGAGTAAGGTGCCATGGGTCGTTGTCTTTCACTTAGTGATGCCGTTGGAGTTGATGGACTCACTTTATCTTCTAAGCCTTCCGCTGTTATCGATTTTAGATAGCCTTAAGCCATATTATTGTAATAAGTTCTCTTTTGAGACATTCAATGTAATAAGTGTGTGATTGCTACTCTGTTATAAATCCTCAAGTACTGTGCGTGTCAGCATTACCGATCCAGGGATGACACTGATGCACAGAGATCAGGTTGTTTGAGGTCTGGTCGCTACAAGATGGTACCAGAGCACACGTTGACTGTAGGGACACACCAACTAAGCTAAAGCCCTAGATCACTACTCTCTTCTCATTTCTGACTCCTCTCCTTTTCTACTCTTTAGGATGGCGGATGCAAGGAACAAGTTTGCGCAACCGGATGGAGACACTCCATTTGGAAGACACTTGAAGGAAGTCACTAGATACCTGAACATCGAAATACCAAGCTTCACCGGGACTGTCGAGGGATTGTCACGGCAGATGTCCTCTTGCAAGGACTTAGTCGTGGAGCCATCGCAACTAGGAAGCTTAAAGGGGTTAATCGGGACAAAGGACACGAGAGATTTATACTAGTTCGGCCCCTTACGGTGAAGGTAAAGCCTACGTCTAGTTGGGTTGGTATTGCTTGATGTTTCGATGACCAGGGAGCGAGATACGCTATGACTGGTTATCGATGAGTTGTTTTCTCCTCTAAGCCGCCGGCGGGTCATCCCCTTATGTACACGGGTTGACGCCCTGCGGCTTACAGAGTCCCGACCGGCTCATAAACAGTGTTCGGCTCGGTGACTAGTTAAATCTACCTTATGATACAAGTCATGCCATTATGGCGGTTTACTACGACGGGCCTTAAGTCGCCCGTGGGCTTTAGACCCTTTATTGAACCACCATCTTCATGCTTGGTCTTGGGCTTCTTCTGACAGATCTCTCTTTGCATAACCCGGCCCCTCATGGACGGCTTATACAAATAGTTATATCCCCAACATTAGGCCCCAGATTAATTTGAAACGGTTCATGTCAATCTTAAAATACCTTAAGAAATAATCCTTCGGTCTTCTGTCTGTGCAAAGGGTTTAACCCGCCATGACGTCATCTTCTGGATCCGCGTTAGCCCGTCGTGACGTCATCTCCAATTAAATCCTTATTTTATTCTGCTATATCTTCAACGGATCTTTGCCTTTACTGATTGTCCCGAAACCCGAGGCATCGGGGTCGCTGGATAATGATATTCAGTCTCCTCGTTTCTCGCACCGTCCCAGTCGGCCCTTCCCTATAAATAGGCCCGACCTAGGTCCTTTTCATTTTCTCCCTCAGTCGTCTTCATCTTCTCCCTGCCTCCCTGTTACTCAAGCTCCGCCGCCACCGCCACTGTCGAGCTCCTCGTCTTCTCCAACTCAGGCCGCTGCATCAACCTGACTTAACCAGAGAAAATGCGATGGAACCCTGCAGCAGCTCTGCATTCGTAAGCCCATTTCGTTTCCTGCGTTTAGATCTGCATTGCGGCCTCCTGAGTTCGTCGGTGTTCATCGCCGCCCGTTGCAAACCCTTGATATTTTTCCTTTCCCGTGCTCCTTTTCAATCTTTAGACAGCTAGAACTACTGCGGTAGCTGTTTCGCATCCCTCTCGAATAGAAACAGATCTCATTTCCCTTGTTTAAAGGCCTCCTTCGAGTGTATGGACTTCTCTGTACTAGTTTTAGGTCTAGAAATTTTTCTTTTCAGAGCAATTGTTTGATCCAAAATAATAGCTGAAACTTGTGAAATTTGTTTGTTCCACACTTAGCCAAAAATCTGCACCTGTTGACCATGTTCAACCACGATAATCCATACAGCCAGTTTTAAGATAATGACACTATTTGGTCAACCTTGCTTGCTTCCGGCGATTTAAGAAAATTTAACTACCTTTGATACTTGTAGCGGCTTAAATACCACTGAATAATTACCATATGTCATTAGGCCCCTTCTTAAGCTGCCATTTCGAGTAAATTCACGATGTTCTCCTCCGGGTTATAAATTGAACCGGAAATTTTCTTTTGTCATAGGTTTTAATTTGCCTAATGGCACCCAAGGCTCCCAAACCTCCGGTGACCTGTAACTTGGTCAAGTCCGTCGTTACAGAAAGCACTTTGTCTGATTTTGTGAAATCCGACCATGTGCCCAAGAAAGAGGTCATGTCTTATCGTGCTCCTAACTTGTCAGAGGAGAAGCCTCAACCCAAGGAGGGGGAGGTGATCGTGTTTACTGATCACATGAACCGGGGCTTCGCTCCACCCGGTTCAAAATTCTTCAGGGATGTTTTGCATTTCTTTGATCTCAGACCTCAAGACATCGGTCCCAATTCCGTGTCAAATATTTGCAACTTCCAAGTCTTCTGCGAGGTGTACCTTGGAGAAGAACCCAACTTACTTTTATTCAGAGAATTGTTTTACTTAAACCGCGTAATCTAATGCGCCAACGGGCCCAGTCTGGAACTTGGTGGCATCTTGATTCAGCGGCGGAGAGTCTGCCTTTTTCCTTATGCTGAACTGCCGAGTCATCCAAAGGATTGGAATCAGACGTGGTTCTACTGCCAGGACACTTCTCCGGCTGAGGAAAATCATCTGCCCGGCTTCCGCGCCTTGTGTCTTGAATCCAACCACCCGCTGCCGGATAAATTGACTGTTGTTGAACGTCTGCCACTCGCTCCCACCATTAGTACAATCAAAGCTCTTTTGGGGAATGGCTTAGATGGCATTGACCTGGTCTGAGTCTGGGTCACTTGGCGAGTGATTCCGTTAAGCCGCCGCCCCGGCTTAATGTGCACTTACTCAGGCGAGAAGAATGACCCACTGCGTCATAGTCCCGACGACTTACCAGATGATGTGGTGGAGGCTACGACCCAGACGTTGTTGAAAGAGGGAACAGTGACTAGTAATGCCTTTGGCTTACTTCCCTTCTACAAGAAGAACTCGGCCCCTGCAGTAAGTCATCAATCTCAATAACTACTCCTTACTATGTTATACCTTGCTTTTATTTATAACCCTTTACCATTTTTTCTCAGGCCAATGACAACTTCTGGAAGGACAAGTATGACCATGAGGCTGCCAAACAAGCCAGAGCGGCCAAGAGAACCGAAAGAAAAGCTGCCAAAACAGGAACTTCAAGGAAAAGGAAGCCAAGCGCTTCAGATTTACTCAAATTGGACGACACTTCTTACGATGAAGAAGAGGTAATCCTTAAGTCTCCTAACTCCCTTATCATTATTTTATTGACATTCTACCCTTTCAGGAGGATACGGGGAACAGCCAAGCGGTTGACGAAGAGGTAACTATAATCTCCTCCGACTCAGAGCCTTTGCCAAAGCAAAAAATCCGAAGGGTGACCCGGAAAGTAAGATTTTCACATCTTTAGCTTATCAAGATCCTCAATTTCTTTTGAAGCAACAGATTCATGAAAGCCGGAGGCATACCCGGACCTCCAAAGATACAGAACTCTCCTCTGACTTACCTGATGTAACCAGGAAGCGCCAAACTGAGGTTATCTCCGACTTATATTCTGATTTCCCCTCAGCGGGCTTAATACGTCCACCTGTCAATTCATCTGACTCAAATTATCAGGAGACCTCACCTTCCTCCGGCGAGCCTATGCAATCCAACATGCCGGCTTTCAAAACCGCCCCCGGGTAATATAAACTTATTTACCTTATACTTTACCTTACTCATGTTTTTGTACTCACCCTTCTGCCTTGTCCACAACGTGCAAGTGAAGCCCAGTAAGAGGGCAAAAAAGAATAAACCGTCCCAAGATCCGGTCATAACTGAACCGTAACTTGGAACAGCTGCCCCTGACACTTCCACTCATCAACCGCCGCCTGAACCGGTTTATGATATTCCAGCACCAACCTCTGATCCGCCCGCTGAAGAAACTCTTGGCGGTTCTGATAAACCGGAAACTCCTAACCCGGCCAAGACAACTGATTCGGAAGTTGAGATTCTCAAGACCCAGTTTGTCGAGCCGAGTCAGCCCACTGTCCTTGCCAAGTGCTCTGCCAAGGAGGAGCTTTTGGAGCGCCGAAAGGCCAAGTTAGACATTGCAGAGTATACTCATTTGGGTATTGGGGATATCGTCTCTGGCTATATCAGTCAAGTACATAGCAGCCGCGACCTGGAAATTGATATGGTGAAGCAGATACAGCAAAAATCTGAGGTATAACCTATGTTACTTTTCCTTAACCATACTTACTGTACCAGCCCCCAAGTCTATTTGTTATAAGTAAATATGTTGTAGACTTAGAAAATTGCCTAACACAGCTTGTCCGGCTTGGAGGAAAGTTATTTAACCCGATTGTAGCATGATACTTTGAACTTGCGATACACATTAGCCCCCAAGTTTCAAGCATCTTTGCTTGCAAAGTGCTTGGTACTTAAATTTCCATGAACCGACGTAGCAATTTAAAGTTCTTCAGTATACATTAGCCCCCAAGTGTCAAGTACCTTTGCTTGCAAAGTGCTTGGGACTTAATGTTTATCTTATAATGATTCTGGCTATAACCCGGTATCAATACAGGACGCCATAAATCAATTTGAATCAGAGGTTGCTGACCTGAAGAATCACCTGGCAGCCCAAGAACTTGAAATCCAAAAGGCCAACTCCCAGTTTGAATTCAGTATTTCTGAACAAGAGAAGTTGAAGAAAAACTTTGAGACGGATAAGAAAAAGTGAGCGGATGAAAAGGCTTCATTGGTGACCCGGGCCGAAACGGCAGAGGCATTGCTTGCAGAAGCCACAGCTGAGTTGTCCGGCTTAAAGCGCCAGATATCTCAAATGGTCTCAGCAATCTTTGGTAAGTTACTCATACAAACTTTAAATATTGCAAACCTTCTTTCAATGATTACTTCAATTGTTACCTCCGGTTCACCTTATGTTTAATAATGCAGGCCCCAGGAGCACAAACCTCAAGCAGAACATGTTGATCAAGCTGAAGGCGGTTTATACTCTGGTGGAACAGCTCTACACCGGGTCACAACGTGCTTTGGCCGTTGTAGCTTTATCAAATGATGTTCCTCACCTCCTGCAAGACGTGCTGAAGCGGCTTGCTGTGTTACCTCAGCGGATCCAAGAACTAAGGCGGGCGTCCGCAAGAGCCGGGGCCATAGCTGCATTTAGCCGGGCTAAAGCATGGATTCTAGAACTAGACCCGTCCGACCTCGCTCTTGGATATCCGAGTCTGAAAGAGGATGGGACCTTATTTGATGAACAGGATTTCACCGCCTGTGTCAAAGATATACGCCCCGTGGCTACTCTTATTGGGAACGATACTGATCTTACCAAATATCAGCCGGGTTATGACAGCGAGAATCGGAGAATCCCAACGCCTCTTTATGACGATGTCAGCCTGATCCCTCCAATCCGTAAGCATACCTTTGCCCCTGAAGTTGACCCACCGGTTTAATAGATGACGAAGCTGAGTTTGAAGCTTTGAGTGGCATTGACTGGGCATCGTCCACCTTCCAGGACAGGGCAGCCGACGGAGAGGCGGAGAAGGATAACCCGGATTCTTCAAGCCAACCAAAGGAGTGAACCGCCAGGCGTCATATGTTTATGTCTTTGGGAAAACAATGCTTCATTATTCAGACTCGGGGAGTCATGTAATAGGGTAGAAAAAAACTCTCGACTTTTGCTATGCCTTCGCGCATGTTTATGGCGCTCAATACTTTCTTAAGCCGCCATCGCTATATCCTTCCAACTTATATTGATCTTCTATTTCCTTTAAACAAAAAATTGCTTGCCTTGTCCCGTGATCCTTTTGGTAATCTCGCCGGCTTATATGACCCCACCCATGCGGGTAAATTTAACTCCTGAAAGTTGGAATATATAATATTCACCTGGCACTTAACAACTTGGGGTGATCAATATTAAGCCGGAAGAATAAAAACCATCTCACAAAGGTTTTCAAGAAGATCTCAAGATAGTCAAGTAATTATGCTTATGAAGTATAATAGATAATAAACAATATTCAAAGGCTTCTGATTTGAATATGATCAGTAAACCGTTCCAAAGGGGTTAAGCTAAGATTCGGATACAATCATATAGCCCCCAGTGGCTTTGGCGATGCCGATCAAGTGGGTATCGACAGCTATGTTCTCTTTGGTTCGAATACGACCTATGTTTGAACAGGAAGCCCCCAAGTGACCATAAGAGTTATTTAATGACGCTGATTCGAATACGATCCACGTCAGACCCAAAGGGGTTAAGCTATGATTCAAATATGATCAAGAAGCCCACAAATGGGTTTGGCAGTATGCCGATCAAGCGGGTATCGACAGCTATGTTCTCTTTGGTTCGAATACGACTTATGTTTGAACAGGAAGCCCCCAAATGATCATGCCTAGATTCAGATATGATCATAAGCCGGACCAAAGGGAAAGCCGGATTCAGATATGATCCGCTCCCAGTTGGTTGTTTCCACCACCTGATAAAGAAGACATATAAACCTTTGAGGGTGAAAAGGACAGAAGTCCAGCTTTATTGCTTTATATAATATATACATCTTCAAAATATATGTATCTTGAGAGCCGGTGGCTCAAGTATAATAAGGTCGAAGATGAGCGATATTCCACGGCCGGCGGGTCTCCTCCTCCGACTTACGTGAGTCTTTGTGCTCTCGAACATCGATGAGGTAGTATGACCCGTTGTTCAGATTCTTGCTGACCACAAAGGGTCCTTCCCAAGGAGGGGACAACTTGTGCATATCATACTGATCCTGGATGAGCCGGAGCACTAAGTCGCCTTCCTGAAAGGTTCTGCTTCTAACCCGGCGACTGTGATAGCGGCGTAGGTCTTGCTGGTAAATCGCCGAGCGGGCTATTGCCAAGTCTCGCTCCTCATCCAATAAAGCAAGTGCATCCTGACGAGCTTTTTCGTTATCAGCCTCAACGTAAGCCGCCACGCGTGGTGAGTCATGCCGGATGTCACTTCGCAGAACCGCCTCTGCTCCGTACACCATGAAGAAAGGTGTGTAACCCGTAGATCTGTTAGGCGTAGTATTGATACTCCAAAGCACAGAGGGTAAGTCCTCCACCCAACAACCCGGCGTCCGCTATAAGGGGACCAAGAGCCGGGGTTTAATACCCTTCAGAATATCCTGATTAGCTCTTTCTGCTTGACCATTGGATTGAGGATGAGCAACAGCCGGAACATCGAGCCGGATATGTTCTCGTTGACAGAACTCTGCCATGGCACCCTTGGAAAGATTAGTGCCATTATCAGTTATAATACTGTGTGGAAAACCAAAACGAAAGATTACCTTTTTCATGAACTGAACTGCCGTGGCTACATCACACTTACTGACTGGCTCTGCCTCAACCCACTTTGTCAATTTATCCACTACCACCAGGAGGTGTGTCTTTTTGTCTTTAGACCTCTTGAAAGGTCCAACCATGTCAAGCCCCTGCATCGCAAGCGGCCAAGTAATTGGAATCATCCTTAACTCTTGAGCCGGCACATGAGCTCGTCGTGCGAATTTCTGACATCCGTCACATTTACTGACTAGATCCTCCGCATCAGCATGAGCCGTTAGCCAATAAAAGCCATGACGGAAAGCCTTGGCCACAAGAGATTTTGAGCCGGTGTGATGACCACAATCCCGTTCATGGATCTCACGAAGTATCTCCTGACCCTCCGCAGGCGATACACAACGTTGAAAAGCTCCAGTGACACCGCAATGATGTAACTCGCCATGAACAATTGTCATGGATTTGGACCACCGGATTATTTGTCTCGCCAAGCTCTCATCCTCAGGCAACTCTCCCCGGGTCATGTAAGCCAAATATGGCACTGTCCAATCCGGGATAACACGAAGAGCTGCTACCAGCTGTGCCTCCGGATGCAGCCTTTGCTAGGTCCTCCTCTGTGAGCACCTTGGATGAAGGATTATGCAAAACATCAAGAAAGGTGTTAGGCGGCACCGGCTTTATTTGAGATCGATCGGCTTAAAGCATCAGCCGCCTCGTTCTTCCTTTGATCAATGTGCTCCACTTGATAACCTTTGAAGTGCCCAGCCACAGCATCAACTTCACGACGGTAAGCCGCCATTAAGGGATCCTTGGAGTCCCACTTGCCTGATACCTGTTGAGCCACGAGATCTGAGTCACCCAAACACCTTACCCGGCTCAAATTCATCTCTTTGGCCATCCTGAGACCATGGAGTAAGGCCTCATACTCAGCTGCATTGTTAGTACAAGGAAACATAAGCCGGAGCACATAACAAAATTTGTCACCGGGGAAGTTAAAGCGACTCCGACCCTCGAGCCTTCCAACTGCTGGACCCATCAAAGTGAATAGTCCAATATGTGTTATCCGGCTTCTCCTCGGTGCACGAAACTCTGTCCAATCATTGATAAAGTCCACCAAGGCTTGAGACTTAATAGCGATGCGTGGCATGTACTTCAAACCATGAGGCCCAAGCTCAATAGCCCACTTGGCGACTAGATCCCTGTGGCCTCCCTGTTCTGGATGATGTCTCCCAAGGGGGCAGAACTTACCACAGTTATAGGATGACCTTGGAAGTACTGCTTCAGCTTCCGGCTTGCCATAAACACTCCGTAAACAAGTTTCCGTCAATGTGGATACCTTTGTTTAGAATCAATGAGCACCTCACTGATGTAGTAAACCGGCCGTTGAACCGGATGTTCCTTGCCAGCCTCCTTACGCTCCACCACGATGGCAACACTGACGGCTCGTGAGTTAGCAGCCACATATAACAGCAACGGCTCTTTGTCAATGGGAGCCGCGAGGACCGGTGGCTCAGACAACTATCTCTTTAAATCTTCAAAGGCAGTATTAGCAACATCACTCCAGACAAAAGTATTCGTTTTCTTCATCATCTGATACAGCGGTAGGGCCTTATCACCTAGCTGTTGGGTAACGTAGTAATTTCAAAATTTTCCTACGCACACGCAAGATCATGGTGATGTGTAGCAACGAGAGGGGAGAGTGTTGTCTACGTACCCTCGTAGACTGAAGCGGAAGCAATCACAACGTAGAGGAAGTAGTCGTACGTTCTCCTCGCGATCCAACCGATCCAAGCACCGTTACTCCGGCACCTCCGAGTTCTTGGCACACGTACAGCTCGATGACGCTCCTCGGGCTCCGATCCAGCAAAGCTCCGGGAGAGAGAGTTCCGTCAGCACGACGGCGTGGTGACGATCTTGATGTTCTACCAACGGAGGGCTTCGCCTAAGCACTGCTACGATTTGACCGAGGTGGAATATGGTGGAGGGGGGCACCGCACACGGCTAAGGAACGATCTCAAGGATCAACTTGTGTGTTCTAGGGTGCCCCCTGCCCCGTATATAAAGGAGCAAGGGGAGGGCCGGCCGCCCTAGGAGGTGCGCCAGGAGGGGGAGTCCTCCTCCTAGTGGGAGTAGGACTCCCTTTCCTAGTCCAACTAGGAAGGAGGAAGGGGAAGGAAAGAGAGGAGAGAGAGGGAAAGGGGGCCGCCCCTCCTTGTCCAATTCGGACTCCCCCATGGGGGCGCGCCACCTCTTGGCGCAGCCCTCTCTCTCCCCTCTTGGCCCAATAAGGCCCATTACTTCCCGGGGTTCCGGTAACCCATCCGGCACTGCCTTTCTCCGGAAACTTCCGGAACCTTTCCGTGTCCGAATATAGCCGTCCAATATATCAATCTTTATGTCTCGATCATTTCGAGACTCCTCGTCATGTCCGTGATCACATCCGAGACTCCGAACTCCTTCGGTACATCAAAATACACAAACTCATAATATAACCGTCATCGAAACTTTAAGCGTGCGGACCCTACGGTTCGAGAACAATGTAGACATGACCGAGATACATCTCCGGTCAATAACCAATAGCGGGGCCTGGATGCCCATATTGGTTCCTACATTTTCCATGAAGATCTTTATCGGTCAGACCACATAACAACATACGTTGTTCCCTTTGTCATCGGTATGTTACTTGCCCGAGATTCGATCGTCGGTATCCAATACCTAGTTCAATCTCGTTACTGGCAAGTCTCTTTACTCGTTCCGTAATGCATCATTCCGTAACTAACTCATTAGCCACATTGCTTGCAAGGCTTATAGTGATGTGCATTACCGAGATGGCCCAGAGATACCTCTCCGACAATCGGAGTGACAAAACCTAATCTTGATTCATGCCAACTCAACATATACTTTTGGAGACATCTGTAGAGCACCTTTATAATCACCCAGTTACGTTGTGACGTTTGGTAGCACACAAAATGTTCCTCCAGCAAACGGGAGTTGCATAATCTCATAGTTGCAGGAACTTTGTATAAGTCATGAAGAAAGCATAAGCAATATACTAAACGATCAAGTGCTAAGCTAACGGAATGGGTCAAGTCAATCACATCATTCTCCTAATGATGTGATCCCGTTAATCAAATGACAACTCATGTCTATGGTTAGGAAACATAACCATCTTTGATTTAACGAGCTAGTAAAGTAGAGGCATACTGGTGACACTCTGTTTGTCTATGTATTCACACATGTATTATGTTTCCGGTTAATACAATTCTAGCATGAATAATAAACATTTATCATGATATAAGGAAATAAATAATAACTTTATTATTGCCTCTAGGGCATATTTCCTTCAGTCTCCCACTTGCACTATAGTCAATAATCTAGATTATACAGTAATGATTCTAACACCCATGGAGTCTTGGTGCTGATCATGTTTTGCTCGTGGAAGAGGATTAGTCAATGGGTCTGCAACATTCAGATCCGTATGTATCTTGCAAATCTCTATGTCTCCCACTTGGACTTGGTCCCGAATGGAATTGAAGCGTCTCTTGATGTGCTTGGTCCTCTTGTGAAATCTGGATTTCTTTGCCAAGGCACCAGTATTGTCACAGAAGATCTTCATTGGTCCCGATGCACTAGGTATGACACCTAGATCGGAAATGAACTCTTTCATCCAGACTCCTTCATTTGCTGCTTCCGAAGCAGCTATATACTCCGCTTCACATGTAGATCCCGCCACGACGCTTTGTTTAGAACTGCACCAACCGACAGCTCCACCGTTTAATAAAAATACGTATCCGGTTTGCGATTTAGAATCGTCCGGATCAGTGTCAAAGCTTGCATCGACGTAACCATTTACGATTAGCTCTTTGTCACCTCCATATACGAGAAACATATCCTTAGTCCTTTTCAGGTATTTCAGGATGTTCTTGACCGCTGTCCAGTGATCCACTCCTGGATTACTTTGGTACCTTCCTGCTAAGCTTATTGCTAAGCATACGCCAGGTCTGGTACATAGCATTGCATACATGATAGAGCCTATGGCTGAAGCATAGGGAACATTTTTCATTTTCTCTCTATCTTCTGCTTTGTGGTCGGGCATTGAGTCGACTCAATTTCATACCTTGTAACACAGGTAAAAGTCCTTTCTTTGCTCGATCCATTTTGAACTTTTTCAAAACTTTATCAAGGTATGTGCTTTGTGAAAGTCCAATTAAGTGTCTTGATCTATCTCTATAGATCTTGATGCCCAATATGTAAGCAGCTTCACCGAGGTCTTTCATTGAAAAACTTTTATTCAAGTATCCTTTTATGCTATCCAGAAATTCTATATCATTTCCAATTAACAATATGTCGTCCACATATAATATCAGAAATGCTACTGAGCTCCCACTCACCTTCTTGTAAATACAGGCTTCTCCAAAAGTATGTATAAAACCATTTGCTTTGATCACACTATCAAAACGTTTATTCCAACTCCGAGAGGCTTGCACGGACCATAAATTGATCATTGGAGCTTGCACACTTTGTTAGCGCCTTTTGGATCAACAAAACCTTCTGGTTGCATCATATACAACTCTTCTTCTAGAAATCCATTCAAGAATGCAGTTTTTACATCCATTTGCCAAATTTCATAATCATAAAATGCGGCAATTGCTAACATGATTCGGACAGACTTAAGCATCGCTACGGGTGAGAAAGTCTCATCGTAGTCAACCCCTTGAACTTGTCGAAAACCTTTCGCAAGAAGTCGAGCTTTATAGATAGTTATATTACCATCAGCGTCCGTCTTCTTCTTAAAAATCCATTTATTTTCAATGGCTTGCCGATCATCGGGCAAGTCAACCAAAGTCCATACTTTGTTCTCATACATGGATCCTATCTCAGATTTCATGGCTTCAAGCCATTTTGTGGAATCTGGGCTCACCATCGCTTCTTCATAGTTCGTAGGTTCACCATGATCTAGTATCATGACTTCGAGAATAGGATTACCGTACCACTGCAGTGCGGATTTTATTCTGGTTGATCTCTGAAGTTCGGTGACAACTTGATCTGAAGTTTCATGATCATTATCATTATCCTCCTCGCTAATCGGTGTAGGTGTCACGTAAACCGATTTACGTGATGAACTACTTTCCAATAAGGGAGCTGGTACTATTACCTCATCAAGTTCCACTTTCCTCCCACTCACTTCTTTTCGCGAGAAACTCCTTCTCTAGAAAGGATCCATTTTAGCAACGAATGTCTTGCCTTCGGATCTGTGATAGAAGGTATACCCAATTATCTCCTTTGGGTATCCTATGAAGACACATTTTTCCGATTTGGGTTCAAGCTTATCAGG
Source organism: Aegilops bicornis (assembly GCA_021605145.1). Taxonomy (NCBI): domain Eukaryota; kingdom Viridiplantae; phylum Streptophyta; class Magnoliopsida; order Poales; family Poaceae; genus Aegilops; species Aegilops bicornis. Next base: position 610,293,219 of record CM038673.1, on the reverse strand, counting down.
TTGAAGTTTTTCACATAAGCATCGCAAACCCCAAACTTTCAGAAGCGACAACTTTGGTTTCTTGCTAAACCATAGTTCATAAGGTGTCGCCTCAACGGATTTTGACGGTGTCCTATTTAACGTGAATGCGGCCGTCTCTAAAGCATAACCCCAAAATGATAGCGGTGAATCGGAAATAGACATCATAGATCGCACCATATCTAGTAAAGCACGATTCTGACGTTCGGACACACCATTACTGCTGTGGTGTTCCCGGTGGCGTGAGTTGCGAAACTATTCCGCATTGCTTCAAATGTAGACCAAACTCAGAACTCAAATATTCTCCTCCACGATCAGATCGTAGAAACTTTATTTTCTTGTTACGATGATTTTCTACTTCACTCTGAAATTCTTTGAACTTTTCAAATGTTTCAGATTTATGTTTCATCAAGTAGATATACCCGTATCCGCTTAAATCATCTGTGAAGGTGAGAAAATAACGATATCCGCCACGAGCTTCAACATTCATCGGACCACATACATCTGTATGTATGATTTCCAATAAATCTGATGCTCTCTCCATACAACCGGAGAACGGTGTTTTAGTCATCTTACCCATGAGGCACGGTTCGCAAGTACCAAGTGATTCATAATCAAGTGATTCCAAAAGTCCATCTGTATGGAGTTTCTTCATGCTTTTACAATCGATATGACCTAAACGGCAGTGCCACAAATAAGTTGCACTATCATTATCAACTCTGCATCTTTTGGCCTCGACATTATGAATATGTGTGTCACTACTATCGAGATTTAACAAGAATAGACCATTCTTCAAAGGTGCATGACCATAAAAGATATTACTCATATAAATAGAACAACCATTATTCTCGATTTAAATGAATAACCGTCTCGCATCAAACAAGATCCAGATATAATGTTCATGCTCAACGCGGCACCAAATAACAATTATTTAGGTCTAAAACTAATCCCGAAGGTAGATGTAGAGGTAGCGTGCCGACCGCGATCACATTGACTTTGGAACCGCTTTCCCACGCGCGCATCGTCACCTCGTCCTTTGCTGCTGCTCGTCTATTCCATAGTCCCTGTTCCGAGTTGCAAATATTAGCAATGTAACCGGTATCAAATACCTGTGTGCTACTACGAGCTCTAGTAAGGTACACATCAATAACATGTATATCACATATACCTTTGTTCACCTTGCCATCCTTCTTATCCGCCAAATACTTGGGGCAGTTCCGCTTCGGTGTCGACCGCTTGCGGTAAAAACACTCGATTCAGGCTTAGGTCCAGACTTGGGTTTCTTCTCTTGAGCAGCAACTTTCTTGCTGTTCTTTTTGAAGTTTCCTTCTTCTTCCCTTTGCCCTTTTCTTGAAACTAGTGGTCTTATTGACCATCAACACTTGATGCTCTTTCTTGATTTCTACCTCCATGCTTTTAGCATTGTAAGAGCTCAGGAATTGTCTTAGTCATCCCTTGCATATTATAGTTCATCACGAAGATCTTGTAGCTTGGTGGCAGTGATTGGAGAATTACATCAATGACACTATCATCCGGAAGATTAACTCCGCTGAATTAAGTGATTATTATACCCGGACATTTTGAGTATGTGCTCACCGATGTAACTATTCTCCTCCATCTTGCAGCTATAGAACTTATTGGAGACTTCATATCTCTCAATCCGGGCATTTGCTTGAAATATTAACTTCAACTCTTGGAACATCTCATATGCTCCATGTCGCTCAAAACGTCGTTGAAGACCCGGTTCTAAGCCGTAAAGCATGGCACCTTGAACTATAGAGTAGTCATCGCTTTGCTCGCCAGACGCTCACAACTTACGGCGTTGTTCTCGCAAAGCAGTTCTGGCACCCAGCGGTGCTTCCAGGACGTAATTCTTCCGTGCAGCAATGAGGATAATCCTCAGTTACGGACCCAGTCCGTAATTGCTACCATCATCTTTCAACTTTGCTTTCTCAAGGAACGCATTAAAATTCAACGGAACAACAAAGACGAGCCATCTATCTACAAAGAAACATAGACAAGCAAAATACTATCAGGTACTAAGTTCATGATAAATTTAAGTTTTAATTAATCATATTAAATAACTCCCACTTAGACAGATATCTCTCTAGTCATCTAAGTGATTACGTGATCCAAATCAACTAAACCATAACCGATCATCACGTGAGATGGAGTCGCTTTTCAATGGTGAACATCACTATGTTGATCATATCTACTATATGATTCACGCCGACCTTTCGGTCTCCGTGTTCCGAGGCCATATCTGCATATGCTAGGCTCGTCAAGTTTAACCTGAGTATTCTGCGTGTGCAAACTGGCTTGCACCCGTTGTAGATGGACGTAGAACTTATCACACCCGATCATCACGTGGTGTCTGGGTACTACGAACTTTTAGCAACGGTGCATACTCAGGGAGAACACTTCTTGATAATTTTAGTGAGAGATCATCTTAATATGCTGCCGTCAATCAAAGCAAAATAAGATGCATAAAGGATAAACATCACATGCAATCAATATAAGTGATATGATATGGCCATCATCATCTTGTGCTTGTGATCTCCATCTCAAGCACCGTCGTGATCACCATTGTCACCGGCGCGACACCTTGATCTCCATCGTAGCATCGTTGTCGTTTACGCCATCTATTGCTTCTACGACTATCGCTACCGCTTAGTGATAAAGTAAAGCAATTATGTATGCGTTGCATTTCATACAATAAAGCGACAACCATATGGCTCCGCCAGTTGCCGATAACTTCGGTTACAAAACATGATCATCTCATACAATAAAATATAGCATCACGTCTTGACCATATCACATCACAACATGCCCTGCAAAAACAAGTTAGACGACCTCTACTTTGTTGTTGCAAATTTTACGTGGCTGCTACGGGCTTAAGCAAGAAACCATCTCACCTAAGCATCAAGACCACAACGATACTTTCGTCAAATAGACTCCGTTTTAACCTTCTCAAGGACCGGCGTAGCCACACTCAGTTCAACTAAAGTGAGAGACAGACACCCGCCAGCCACCTTTAAGCACGAGTGCTCAGAACGGTGAAACCAGTCTCGCGTAAGCTGTCACGCGTAATGTCGGTCCGGCCGCTTCATCTCACAATACCGCTGAACCAAAGTATGACATGCTGGTAGGCAAGATGACTTGTATCGCCCACAACTCACTTGTGTTCTACTCGTGCAAAACATCAAACCATAAAACCTAGGCTCGGATGCCACCGTTAGGTAACGTAGTAATTTCAAAATTTCCCTACGCACACGCAAGATCATGGTGATGCGAGCAACGAGAGGGAGAGTGTTGTCTCACGCACTCGTGAGACCAAGCGGAAGCAATCACAACGTAGAGGAAGTAGTCAGACGTTCTCCTCGCGATCCAACCGATCCAAGCACCGTTACTCCGGCACCTCCGAGTTCTTGGCACACGACAGCTCGATGACGCTCCTCGGGCTCCGATCCGGCAAAGCTCGGGAGAGAGAGTTCCGTCAGACGACGGCAGGACGATCTTGATGTTCTATCGACGCAGGGCTTCGCCTAAGCACCGCCACGATATGACCGAGGTGGAATATGGTGGAGGGGGCACCGCACACGCTAAGGAACGATCTCAAGGATCAACTTGTGTGTTCTAGGGTGCCCCCTGCCTGTGATATAAAGGAGCAAGGGGAGGGCCGGCCGGCCCTAGGAGGTGCGCCAGGAGGGGGGAGTCCTCCTCCTAGTGGGAGTAGGGACTCCCTTCCTAGTCCAACTAGGAAGGAGGAAGGGGAAGGAAAGAGAGGGAGAGGAGAGGGAAAGGGGGCCGCGCCTCCTTGTCCAATTCGGACTCCCCATGGAAGCGCGCCACCTCCTGGCGCAGCCCTCTCTCTCCCTCTTGGCCCAATAAGGCCCATTACTTCCCGGGGGTTCCGGTAACCCATCCCAAGCACTCCGTCTTTCTCCGGAAACTTCCGGAACCTTTCCGGTGTCCGAATATAGCCGTCCAATATATCAATCTTTATGTCTCGATCATTTCGAGACTCCTCGTCGTGTCCGTGATCACATCCGGGACTCTGAACTGCTTCGGTACATCAAAATACACAAACTCATAATATAACCGTCATCGAAACTTTAAGCGTGCGGACCCTACGGTTCGAGAACAATGTAGACATGACCGAGATACATCTCCGGTCAATAACCAATAGCGGGACCTGGATGCCCATATTGGTTCCTACATTTTCCACGAAGATCTTTATCGGTCAGACCACATAACAACATACGTTGTTCCCTTTGTCATCGGTATGTTACTTGCCCGAGATTCGATCGTCGGTATCCAATACCTAGTTCAATCTCAATTCTTGACAAGTCTCTTTACTCGTTCCGTAATGCATCATTCCGTAACTAACTCATTAGCCACATTGCTTGCAAGGCTTATAGTGATGTGCATTACCGAGATGGGCCGAGATACCTCTCCGACAATCGGAGTGACAAAACCTAATCTTGATTCATGCCAACTCAACATATACTTTTGGAGACATCTCAGAGAGCACCTTTATAATCACCCAGTTACGTTGTGACGTTTGGTAGCACACAAAATGTTCCTCCGGCAAACGGGAGTTGCATAATCTCATAGTTGCAGGAACTTTGTATAAGTCATGAAGAAAGCATAAGCAATATACTAAACGATCAAGTGCTAAGCTAACGGAATGGGTCAAGTCAATCACATCATTCTCCTAATGATGTGATCCCGTTAATCAAATGACAACTCATGTCTATGGTTAGGAAACATAACCATCTTTGATTTAACGAGCTAGTAAAGTAGAGGCATACTAGTGACACTGCTTTGTCTATGTATTCACACATGTATTACGTTTCCGGTTAATACAATTCTAGCATGAATAATAAACATTTATCATGATATAAGGAAATAAATAATAACTTTATTATTGCCTCTAGGGCATATTTCCTTCACTAGACGGCTTATGAACTGGCTTAAAGCAGCAACACGACCCGCCAATCGCTGAACATCATTGATGCACGCCGGTTTAGCCAAAGAGGTAATTGCCTTGATCTTCTCCGGATTAGCTTCAATGCTTCTGTTTGAGACCAGAAAACCCAAGAGCTTGCCTGCAGGTACACCAAATACACACTTTGCCGGGTTAAGCATCATCTTATAAACCTGGAGATTATCAAAGGTCTCTTTCAAATCTGATATCAAGGTTTCCTTCTCTCTGGACTTCACCACGATGTCATCCACATAAGCGTGAACATTGCGCCCAATTTGATCGTGGAGACAGTTCTGTACACATCGATGATCAGTCATCTGAGCACTCTTGAGCCCAAATGGCATAGATACATAACAGAAGGCTCCAAACGGAGTGATGAAAGCCATCTTCTCCTGGTCCTTAACTGCCATTTTGATCTGATGATAACCAGAGTAAGCATCCAAAAAGCTCAACGCCGCAACCCGCCGTAGCATCAATGATTTGATCAATACGGGGGAGAGCAAAGAGATCAGCCGGACAAGCCTTATTTAAGTCCGTGTAATCCACACACATCCGCCAGGTGCCGTTCTTCTTGAGCACAAGCACCGGGTTAGCCAACCACTCCGGTGAAAAACTTCAACAATAAACCCAGCCGCTAAGAGCCGGACGACTTCCTCTCCAATACCTTTACATCTCTCTTCGTTGAACCGGCCAAGAAACCGTCGACCGGCTTATACTTCGGATCAATATTGAGAGTGTGCTCACGAAGTTCTCTCGGTACACCCGCATGTCGAAGGTTTCCATGCGAAGATGTCCCGGTTCTCACGGATGAACTCGATGAGCGCACTTTCCTATTTAGGATCCAAATTGGCACTGGTACTGAACTGCTTAGATGAATCGCCTGGAGTGAAATCAACAAGCTTGGTTTCAGCAATGGACTTAAACTTCATCACCGGGTCATGCTCGGTGGTTGGCTTCTTTAGAGAGGTCATACCCGTCGGGTCAACATTGTCTTGATAAAACTTCAGCTCCTCTGCTGCACAAACAGACTCAGCATAAGGCACGTCGCCCTCGTCAGATTCCAGGGCTACCTTTCGACTTCCATGCACGGTGATGGTGCCTTTGTGACCCAGCATCTTAAGCTGCAAATAAACATAACACGGCCGTGCCATGAACTTGGCATAAGCAGGCCGACCAAACAGAGCATGATATGGACTCTTGATTTTGACCACCTCAAAAGTTAATTTCTCAGCTCTAGAATCATATTCATCTCCAAAGGCCACTTCCAGTTCAATCTTGCCAACTGGGTAAGCCGACTTACCAGGCACCACTCCATGAAAAACAGTTTTGGACGTCTTCAAATCCTTATCAGTCAACCCCATGTGTCGAAAGGTCTCATAATAGAGGATATTGATGCTGCTACCTCCATCCATGAGTACCTTAGTGAATTTATATCCACCAACCTGAGGTGCTACCACCAAGGCTAACTGACCCGGATTATCAACCCGGAGGGGTGATCTTCCCTGCTCCATACAATGGGATGTTCGACCACCTCAAATAACAGGAGCCGCCCGACTCAGCGAAATTCACGTCCCTCTTATGAACCTTACGGTCACGCTTTGCAAAAGTTAGTGGTGAACACGTGATATCGCCCACTATTCACCGCTTGGTGGCTTTGATAACCCGACTGCTGCTGCTGTTGTCCTCCTTGACCAGACTGCTGTTAATTATAACCGCCTTGATGTCTCTGAAAACCGGAACTTGAACCACCGCCCGGGCCATGAAAGCCACCGGCCCCTGAGCCGCCGCCCGACCCGTGATTGCCATAAAATGTGTTGGAATTCTTAAAAGCCTTCATGATCGCGCAATCTTTCCATAAGTGGGTGGCGGGTCGTTCCCGGGTGCCGTGGTCTCGGCAAGGCTCATTGAGTAGCTGCTCAAGAGATGGGCACGACCCGCCAGATCGAGGGGGCGGTTTGCCCTTACGTCTCTGATTGTTACCCTGTGCATTGGCGTTGGCTACAAACTCCGGGTTACCCTCAGCCTTATGCTTATTGCCTCCTTGATTCATCGGGTTATGCTGCTCACCCTTCCCATTGCCGTTCTTCTTTCCCTTCCCTGTCTTTTCCTCATTAGACGCGGGATCCTTGGTACTATCAGAGTCGGCGTATTTGACTAAAGCTGCCATCAGCATACCCATATCATTGCAATCACGCTTAAGGCGCCCCAGTTTCTGTCTCAGCGGCTCAAAGCGGCAGTTCTTCTCCAACATGAGGACTGCAGAGCCGGCATCCATCTTGTCAGACGAATGTATTATCTCCTTAACCCGGCGTACCCAATGAGTCGTGGATTCACCTCCTCCTTCTTACAATTTGTCAAGTCCACAATCGACATAGATTGCTTGCAAGTGTCTTTGAAGTTCTGGATGAAACGGGCCTTTAGCTCTGCCCATGAACTAATGGAATTGGGTGCTGTCGGTGTCAAAACAGGCGGATCTCGGGTAGGGGGTCCCGAACTGTGCGTCTAGGCGGATGGTAACAAGAGAAAAGGGACACGATGTTTTTACCCAGGTTCGGGCCCTCTCGATGGAGGTAAAACCCTACTCTTGCTTGATTAATATTGATGATATGGGTAGTACAAGAGTAGATCTACCACGAGATCGTAGAGGCTAAACCCTAGAAGCTAGCCTATGGTATGATTGTTGTTCATCCCACGGACTAAAACCCTCCGGTTTATATAGACACCGGATAGGGTTAGGGTTACTACAGAGTCGGTTACAATGGTAGGAGATCTACATATCCAGATCGCCAACCTTGCCTTCCACGCCAAGGAAAGTCCCATCCGGACACGGACGGAGTCTTTAATCTTTATCTTCATAGTCCAGAGTTCGCCAACGGTGATAGTTCGGCTATCCGAACACCCCTAATCCAGGATTCCTCAAGAGCTCCCGAACCAGGCTTCAATGGCGATGAGTCCGGCCAGATTGTCTTCGCATTGCGAGGCGGGTTCTTCTCCAAATTCCATATACTTGTCGAATAGTGTCCGACTTCTGATAAATGCTGCGCTCCTTGGCTTCCACGCCCAATAATGGCCATCTTCCACGTGTTCGAATGAATGCGAAAAGCCAGGGTATTTTTACACTTATCCCCCTAGCTGCGCAAATGAGCCACCTATAAAAGGGATGGGGATCTAGATCTGAGTCACACCATCCCCCCTCCGCGAGCTTTCACCAGAGCGCCTTCGACAAAAATCCATTCCATCATGGACAGTCGACGTGGCTCCTCCTCTCGCGCTCCCAGGCCTCAGCCTGGAAATTGGGAGAGATGCTCAGTCCCGCATAGCGAGCTAGTGACACTCCAAACCAAGGGATTTCTTCCCCCGGCCTTCATGGTTCCGGTTCGAGCCGGAGTTGCCACCTACAAGGGTAGAAAACAAGCGGAGAGTGTCCCTGATCCCTCTACAGGAGAGCGGGTATGCTTTATCTCTTATCTAGTAAGAGGACTCGGATTTCCAATTCATCCGTTTCTCCGGGGGCTCTTGGAGTTCTACGGCCTCCAGTTGCACCACCTTACGCCTGCCTCCATTTTGCACATCGTGGGCTTCGTGGCCCTTTGCGAACTGTTCTTGGGCGTCGAGGTTCATTTTGCACTGTGGAAGAGATTATTCTGCCTTGTACCCCGTTCTCATGAGGGGTCAATATATCAAGTGGGCGGAGCCGAACTATGGCGTATCACCGGGACCGGATATCTATCCGGAACCCCGAAGAAGGCGTCCGAAGACTGGCCTTCGGAATGGTTTTATATAGAAGACGTCCCACTGCCGGATCCTGTTCGGACCGGTCTCCCGGAGTTCAACAATGCTCCTTCGAAGAAACGCCTGAGTTTGCGCCCACGGAGCTCCCAGAGGGAAGACGACATGGACGTCCTTTACCTGATGAGCCGAATAAGATTGTTAGCTCATTACGGACTGACCATGATCGGTGTCACGGCCACATGTATTATGCGGGGGGTGCAGCCGCTCCAGTATAGGGGCCACCCCATGTGGGATTTCAACATGGAGGACGATGCCACCTGTCATGGCAGTAAGGGGCCGGGATCGGTCGCCGATCTGGTGAAGATCTTGTCCGCGATGTACAAGGAGAAGAGGAAGATTTTCTCTGCGTCAGTCCATTGAACGGATTTGCTATGAACAATCCTCAAAGCTGGGTAAGTGGACATTTCTTTTTTGCACACCCGATCCGTATTCCCATGGTTAGGTATCTCATTTTGTGATTTTGATGCAGGAACTGCGCCAGGCCGTAAAAGACATAAACAGCCCGCCTCCACAACCCGAGGATCCGGAAAGGCTCCTTGATCTGGCCTCCCAAGAGGATCCGGACATATTGGTGGAGCCGATTGATGGGGTATATCACCAACTGAGCATCGATAATGCCTTGGTTGCCATTACGGCCGATTACCCCGGAATACTTCCAGCCTCACAGTAATCGAGACCGAGGTCCCAATACTCGATAATGACCCATCCATGCTTATTTTTTATCACCGTACCAATGGTGTTTCGCAGGGGTGCCTTCGAGGCGGGAGGCCGAGCTCGGGCGGCTAGCCAACAAGGGCGACGGCCCGCAGTAAAAAAGAAGTGCGGTCCGGATCGAAACTCCGCCGCAACGGCATGGCACGTCACCATATTCCCAGGATTGATTCCTGGAAGGCGTATTAACGCTGGTTCTCTTTTCAGGAAAAAGAGCGCTCGCCGGACTGAGTCCGGAGAGGTTGCCAATCGAAACTCCGCCAGCCAGGCTCCAAAGCCGGGTCCAGAGGCGGAGGCGAGCACCGTCGGATGCTCCTCCGACAGAGGATGCCGACAGATTGTCCGCCACCAACTCCGAGGTGAAGAGCGCCATGAATCACAGGCGCCGCCGGACAGTTCTTCATGACACATGTTTCTCCCAAGAGGCCTTGAATGCCTTCAATTCGGGAGATGCGCACCTCCGTGCCGCTCAAGATGGTGTAGCCAGAGCCACGGAGCAGTATGTAAAGAACATACGGGTGAGGAAATTTGTGATTATATGTGCCAAGAGCCCCGAGACTTAAAATAGTTAGAATAACTGATTTAAGGATCATTTGTTATGCAGGATCTCACAAAAAGAATACCCGATCGTCCTGTGAGCTTGAAGAATGCAAGGACCAACTTGAGGCCGCACTAGCCGCTACAGGGGGAGCCACAGAGACCCCCTCTGGTAATATATGCTTTAAAGGATAAATAGTTTGTGAAGTGCGGAGTGTGTGTAAATCTGACAATAATATTGCAGACGGCGCCACACTAGATCCAGACAAGCAACAGCTCTTACGCCGGTTGAAGGCCGGCGAGAATGTGCTTACAAGGGTGAGGCAAGAGAAAAATAATCTCCAAGATGCCAACACCCAGCTGGGTGAGGAACTAAAGGATGTTCGTGCCCAGCTGTCTGACTCTGTGAAGGAGAATCGGCGACTTCGTCGCGGCATTTATAGTAAGTGCTTCAGCGAACTTTGAAAAAGAGTTCGGCGAGGAAGTCAATTAACAGAGTTATGTCTGTAGGTATGCTCATGGGTCATCCTGAAGAGGAAATGCCCGGTTCTACGGGTGACCTTCTTCCCGAGCTATTGCATCGCATCTAACGAAGTTCGGGCAGATGATGAAAGGCGTCGCCTGTGCCTTGTGGCCATCTATCTCCCTACCCTAAGGCCTTGGAGAGCTTGCAGAAGCTTCAGGAGCACGGCGGCGCTCCGACTATGGAAGATATCGGCTGTCGTCAAGGCGCCAGGAGGCTCGGGCCATGTTGAAGACGCGGTACACAAGGCGGACCCAAACCACATGGCCGAGGTCGGACTGTGGGGCCCGACGGAAGGAGATCCTGTGAGCTTAGTGTACGACCAAGTAGAGTTGGCATAAAGTATTCCCAGCAGGATCTGTAAACTAGACAGCCTATTAGATGGCATTGAAGAGGAATACAATCAGTCAATTTGACTATGTAATTTTTTTAAATGACATGTAAAGTGCCTTCTAGCCAGATTGTAGATCGTTTGTCGTAGCGGACCTTTTCGCTTCAACCTCGGGACCCAATAGTCCGGAGTGTGTCAGAATACCCTCGCGGTTATGTAAAAACCGGGGCATGCGTGGAGACCAGGCGTAGGGGTCATGAGTGCTTTATCAGACAAGTGCCCAACTAGTTATGTTATATTACATGGTTAGTAAGAAACATCTTCCAGCGATAATAGTTCCGTTAGGGGTTCCTTTCTCGGGAGGCATGCCCTAAAGTGCATGTCCCGGATCAAGGAAAAAGCGTAAAAGCATCCGGGGCAGATAAATGAAAAATAAAAGATCATCTTTTAGTTCACCAACCGAATATTCCCTTAAGAACGCTTAGCTTTCAGCTTCACCCACTGAGGTACACATCATCAATTCAAGCGGTAACAATCGCAGAGGTGCTCCCTTTACCACCTAGCCGAACAATTGGGAATGTAGCGGTAAGCACAGGAGCCAGGCAACCCAGCTTGGCCAAAACTTAAGTCATATCGATGCATATAATGGTGAATAAAAGGTACATGCGGAAGTGTGACACATGTGTTGGGCATAAAGCCCGTATAAATAAGCTTCTGTTAAAGAAGCCCCTAGGTATAATGAGCGCGGATAGCGCGTCAAGTGTATGCGAACAATACGCAAACGAGCCTTTAACAGCTTCGGGAAAAGGGAGGGAGAAGGAGAGAAATAAAAGACATCTTAAAATATAAAATATAGACGGAGGAAGGAGACGAACTCAGAATCCGGCGCTAGGCGTAGAATCTTCGGAGACGGGCTGCGTTCCATGGGTTCGGCTCGAGTCGATTATCCGATGCGTTTAGACGGGCAGTGCGCTCCGCCGGTCAGGACTTGGTCGATGATGAAGGGACCCTCCCATTTGGGCTTGAGTTTGTCCTTTTTCTTGTCCGGCAGGCGTAGAACTAGTTCGCCAACGTTGTAAGCTTTGGCCCATACTTCCCTGCTTTGATATCTTCGAGCCTGCTGTTTATAGAATGCAGAACGAGCTTTTGCCACGTCACGCTCCTCCTCCAAGGCGTCCAAGCTATCCTGCCGATCTAGCTCGGCTTCTCTTTCTTCGTACATGCGCGCGCGAGGTGAGTCATGAATTATGTCGCAGGGCAAAACTGCCTCTGCGCCGTATACCATAAAAAATGGTGTGAATCCGGTAGTGTGATTCGGCGTGGTCCGCAGCCCCTAGAGTACGGAGTCGAGCTCCTCTACCCGGTGCATGTTAGATTCCTTGAGGACCGCACTAGTCTGGGTTTAATGCCGCTCATGATTAGACCGTTTGCTCGCTCGACTTGACCGTTAGTTTGGGGGTGATAGACTGAAGCATAGTCGAGTTTGATGCCCATGTTTTTGCACCAGAGTTTAACCTCATCGGCCGTGAGATTCGTGCCATTATCAGTGATGATGCTATGGGGGACACCGTACCGGTGTACTACCCCTGATATGAAGTCTATCACAGGTCCGGATTCGGCCGTCTTTACAGGCTTGGCCTCTATCCATTTGGTGAATTTATCAACAATGACCAATAGGTATTTTTGCTTGTGGGTTCCTCCTTTAAGGGGTCCAACCATGTCAAGCCCCTGCACATGAAGGGCGGTGATGGGTATAGTTTTGAGGGCGGTGGGTGGCATGTGGCTTTGATTAGCAAAGAGCTGGCAACCGACGCATCGTTGGACTAAGTCTGAGCATCCGCCGGGCCGTCGGCCAATAAAATCTCAGACGGAAGGCCTTGCCCACAAGGGCCGGGCTGCTGACATGGTGCCCACCGAGTCGGCATGAATTTCAGCGGAAGATTCCGCCTTCCTCTTCGGAGATACACCTTTGAAGGACTCGGTTGTGCTTTTCTTATAAAGCTCTCCCTCATGGACCTTATAGGCTTTAGACCGCCGCACTATGCAGCGGGCCTCGTTTTGGTCCTCGGGAAGTTCCTGCCGAGTTAGGTAGGCTAGGAATGGTTTCGTCCACTGGGCGATGACTGCCATTATTTCGTGGGCTGACGGTGTTATTTCGTTGGCGGGACCACCAACTAAGTCGGAATGTTCGGTGTGGGGCAGTGTGGTTGGGTCCGGGTTGTTATTTCCGGACTCTCCCTCCCATAGTACAGATGGCTTGAAAAGCCTCTCTAGGAAGATGTTGGGGGGGGGGGGCGGCATCACGCTTTGCAATGCGTGCCAACACGTCTGCTGCCTGGTTGTTATCCCGGGCTATATGGTGACATTCGAGCCCCTCAAACCGAGCTGACAATTTTAGGACGGCATTGCGATAAGCTGCCATTTTCGGATCCTTCGCATCAAAGTCCCCATTTATTTGGGATATCGCAAGGTTCCAATCCCCACGCACCTCTAGGCGTTGAATGCCCATGGAGGCGCCATCCAGGAGACCATGTAGAAGGGCCTCGTGTTGGCTGCGTTGTTGGAGTCCGTGTACATTATTTGAAGTACGTATTGGACTGTATCTCCGGTTGGGGACGTCGAGCAGCGCCAGCCCCCAGGCCGGCCAACATTTTGGAGCCGTCGAAGTGCATGATCCAGTTGGAATATGCGTCGTACTCATTAGGGAGTTCGACTTCAGTCCATTCGGCGATGAAGTCAGCCAAAACTTGCGACTTAATAGCTCGCCGTGGCTTGTAGGTTATGTCGAACGGGAGGAGCTCAATGGCCCATTTAGCAATTCGGCCTGTTGCGTCGCGGTTGTTTATAATGTCATTAAGAGGTACTTCGGAGGCTACTGTTATCGAACACTCTTGGAAGTAGTGTCGCAGCTTTCGGGATGCCATGAACACTGCATATGCTATCTTTTGATAATGCGGGTACCGTGACTTGCATGGAGTTAGGACAGTAGACACGTAGTAAACTGGTTTTTGGAGAGGGAACTTGTGTCCGTCCGTTTCTCGTTCGACAACGAGCACCGCGCTTACAACTTGATGGGTTGCTGTGATGTATAATAGCATTGGTTTGCCTATGTTGGGCGTGGCCAGGACATGATTTGTTGCCAATATGGCCTTGATTTCTTCGAGTCCGGCCGTGGCAGCATCCGTCCACTCGAAGTGTTGGTCTTGGCCGGACGAAGTGATAAAGGGTAATGTCGTTTCTCCTAAGCGGGAGATAAAGCGGCTTAGAGCCACCACACATCCAGTCAATTTTTGTATTTGTTTGAGGTCTTTGGGGATATGCAATTGTGACAGAGCTCGGATCTTGGCTGGGTTTGCTTCAATTCCTCTATCGGATACAATGAAGCCCAAGAGCTTTCCGGGTGATGCAAAACGCATTGTTCCGGGTTGAGCTTGATGTCATATGTTCGGAGATTATCGAATGTGAGCCTCAAATCGTCGACTAGGGTTTTGGCATGCTTGGATTTGACGACCACATCGTCTACGTATGCCTCCACTGGTTTGCCGATCTGGTTTGCCAGACATGTCTGAATCATGCGCTGATATGTTGCGCCGGCGTTTTTGAGCCCAAAGGGCATTGTGTTGAAGCAGAATGGGCCGTATGGAGTGATGAATGCCGTTGCGGCTTGGTCGGGCTCTGCCATCTTGATTTGGTGGTAGCCGGAGTATGCGTCGAGGAAACACAATGAATTGTGTCCTGCGGTAGCGTCGATAATTTGATTGATGCGGGGGAGGGGGAAGGGATCCTTTGGGCAAGCCTTGTTAAGGTCCTTAAAATCGACACATAGGCGCCAAGATTTGTCCTTCTTTGGTACCATTACTAGGTTTGCTAGCCAGTCCGGATGTTTAATATCTCTGATGAATCCGGCCTCCAATAGTTTAGCTAGCTCCTCTCCCATGGCCTGTCTCTTGGGTTCGGAGAAACACCGAAGAGCTTGTTTGACTGGCTTGAAACCTTTTAGGATATTTAGGCTGTGTGCTGCCAGCCGGCGTGGGATTCCTGGCATGTCTGAAGGGTGCCAGGCAAAAATGACCCAATTTTCGCGTAGGAATTCTCGTAGTGTGGCGTCCACATCAGGGTTTAATTGTGCCCCGATGGAGGCCGTTTTTGTAGGGTCCGTTGGATGGACTTGGAATTTGACTATTTAAATCTGCTGGTTTAAAAGAGGTGGACTTGGATCTCTTATCGAGTATCTCATCGTCCCTGTTCACCGTGGAGCACAGCGCAGTGAGTTCCTCTGCCGCTAGGGCTTCGGATAGTGCCTCAAGGGCAAGTGCGGCTGGTTTATTTTCGGTGCGGAGCGCTATGTATGGGTCACTAGCGAGAGCGATAATTCCGTTGGGTCCGGGCATTTTGAGCTTCATGTACCCGTAATGGAGTATAGCTTGAAAAATTGTGAATGCCTCTCGCCCTAATAGAGCATGGTATCCGCTGCTGAACGGGGCCACTTGGAATGTGACCTCCTCGGACCTATAATTGTTCGGCGTGCAGAACACCACATCTAGTGTGATCTTTCTGTCTGACAAAGATGCTTCCCGACCGGGATTATTCCTCTAAAGGTTGTGCTGCTTTGCTCAATGCGGCTCCAGTCTATTTCCATTTTTGAAGGGTTTCCTCATAGATGAGGTTTAATCACTGCCGCCGTCCATGAGTACCTTGGTAAGGCGAAAGCCGTCCACTATTGGACCGAGGACCAATGCGGTGGTGCTCGGGCTGTTCGAATTTAGGTTAAATCCTTGGCGTTAAAGGTAATGGCCGTGTCACTCCATGGATTTATTGTTGCTATCTGGTAGACTTCGGCAAGGCTGCGGAGTGTTCGTTTCCGCATATTATTTGATGCGAAAGTCTCGAAGACTGTTAATACCGTACTGGTATTGCTGGGGTGGTGCTCTGGAGCTAAAAGCTCTTCGCCACTTTTGGCCACCTGCCGTAGTATCCAACATGCTCTAAGGCTATGAGTTGGAGTGGCGCCCTCTGTGCTATGAATTTTGTACGATCCATTGAGCCATCCCTCCAGTACGGTTCCATGCCCTTCGGGGGTTTTTTGCTTTTTGGTATGTAACCCAGGTGCCTGGTGATAATGCACCCTTTTATTTCGGATTAGGGTCGTATCCGGGGCCGGACTATCCCAAAATTTGATTTCGGTTTTCCAGGCGCTCTCCATCGCGCAGTACTTTCGTACTATGGACGCCAAGTCAGCGAAGCGTGTAATTTCACGACGACTGATGGCGTTTAGGATTCCCTTGTCCGTGCAATTATTGCAGAAGAATGAAATTGCATCCTCCTCGCGGCAATCCTTTATCATGTCCATAACCAGGAGGAATCTGGCCCAGTAATGATGTACTGTTTCACCGGGCTCTTGCCGGATTTGGGATAGATCGCTTATGTTTGGGTGGGCGGGTGGCATTAAATTCTGAACCCCGTCCGATCTAAGATTTCGGGGCCAAGAAGTTTCCGAACTTGGAAGCTTGGGTTCTTGGAGGTTGTCCAACGAATCTGGCCCGCTGCCTGACTTTAAGTTCAGGGCTTGAGTGGTGTCCTCCCCTCCGTGTTAATCCGGCATGGAGGGGTCAGGAATCTGGACATAGCTGGTCCTTAAGGTAGGAGAAGAATCACTGTATTGTTCCTCTACCACAGCAACGTGGTGGGTAGCCTGGGGAGAGTTGATCTCTCTTAGATCGGTTTTAGGCCCAATATGATCATAGTCTGTAGCGACTCCCAGGGCGGCGATGCGATCCAAGAGCTCGTTCAAGGAAGAGAGCTCCATCGGATCTAACTGCTCGGCGAGTTCCGAGTTAACGTGAAGATTGCTTTCGATGACCCGAGAAGTCATCGTCGGCGCGGCGGCCGAATAGGCGGTCATAAGAAAACCGCCTAGGCGGAGAGTTTGGCCGGTGGCAAAAGCTCCTTTAGCAACGGTGCTGTCTTTAAAGACGGGATGGGGCATCCTTCCTGGCAGCGAGGGCACAGAGGAATTCTCAATGAAAGCACCAATGTCGGTGTCAAAACCGGCGGATCTTCGGTAGGGGGTCCCGAACTGTGCGTCTAGGCGGATGGTAACAGGAGACAAGGGACATGATGTTTTTACCCAAGTTCGGGCCCTCTCGATGGAGGTAAAACCCTACTCCTGCTTGATTAATATTGATGATATGGGTAGTACAAGAGTAGATCTACCACGAGATCGTAGAGGCTAAACCCTAGAAGCTAGCCTATGGTATGATTGTTGTTCGTCCTACGGACTAAAACCCTCCGGTTTATATAGACACTGGATAGGGTTAAAGTTACACAGAGTCGGTTACAATGGTAGGAGATCTACATATCCGTCTCGCCAACCTTGCCTTCCACGCCAAGGAAAGTCCCATCCGGACATGGGACGAAGTCTTTAATCTTGTATCTTCATAGTCCAGGAGTCCGGCCAACGGTGATAGTTAGGCTATCCGGACACCCCCTAATCTAGGACTCCCTCAGGTGGCAAGCCCTTTAACCAAGACCAGGCCGTTCCATCTAACATCATGGTGAAGTACTTAGCCATTTCTGCATCGCTGACCTCCAACAGCTCCATGACCATCTGATAACTTTCGATCCACGCTCCGGGCTGTAAGTCGGCCGTGTAATTCGGCACCTTCCGAGGTCCCTTGAAGTCCTTGGGTAAATGTACATTACGTAGAGCCGTCACTAAACAAGGAACACCGCCGGTTCTGGTAGCCACTCCCGCCTCAACGGAAGTCGTCGGATAATCTGGAAAGTCCTGATGAGCAGTTTGTTGAGCCGCTAGCTGAGCCGCCCACTCATCCTCCTGACGTATTCGGTCCTGCACCGGGTTATAACCACGGGCGGGTTACGGCGCTGGGCGTTGCTTGACAAAGCTTCTGACTCCATGTGCCTGCTGTAACTCGGACTCCGGTTTGGTCGAGCTCGAGCTAACCAAGGCGGAGGAGTTGAATGAATCCTGTCCCGGCTGTAGCAATAAGTCTCTTGCTGAGCCAGGGCTGTCTGGACGAGGTCTCTGATCCTTCGGGTCTCCTCTGCTGTTGGATCATCACTGTCCACCTGGAGAGCCGCCAAACGTGATGATGCTGCGATCAAGTTCTCCATGGGGTTGGAAAAGTGACCCGGCGGTATCGGTACGTAAACGGGCGGTGCCATGTTCCCATGAGGAGGTGCCATCTCCCGAGGCTGAGCCGGCCCTCCTGTTCCATTGTCATAAACTGATTTGCATCTGGCGGGTTACTTGGGCGGCTCGAGTGTAGCGAAAAGATTCCGAGGATCATAAACCGGAGGTAAACGGGATTGGGTTTTCTGATGTCTCCTCCTCATCTCCTCGTTAGATGCGTTCAGGCTCATCATAAGCTGGAAGGCCTCTGACTGTAGCTGTTGTGCCCGTGCATCCAAAGCCGCTCGTTCTGTGGCTAACCTGGTGTCCTCAGCTGCCAATGCCTCCTTGGCCCGAGCTATCTCCTCACGCACCTATTCCACCTCCGCGTTATGCTCATCTTGATTCGTAGGGATGACTGTGGTGGATAACAGGGCCGTCAGTTTATCCATGAGATCCAGCAGCACCTGAGCCGGCGGGCGCACAGGGCCTCCTGCCCCGGCCGCTCCTGACCCGGACGTTATTGCTGCAGCAGCTGTTGAGTTTTGACCGGGTTGAGTACCAGCCATGAAGACTCCTGCCCAACTTGGCGGCTCATAGGGGTCCAGAATACTAGAGCCGTCGGAATAGCCCCCAATCCCGCCATCCTGTAACAGATTCAACGAATCTGTTGAACCGGCGGACGAATCACCGTCGGAGAGGACGGCCGTCTCACCACCATCTATATATCCTTCAGAAAGTTCTCCTCCGTGGATGCAACCCATGAAGGCACGCTTCACGATGGGTTGAGCTCGGGCGGGTCTCGCACGCTGAGCCATTTCGACGAGGTCGGTGCAGCAGTCCGGCTCAGGGCCCGGCTCACCAATCCGGCCGATGAAGACGTGGATTTCGCCAAAGGGAACCCGGTACCCGCACTCAATTGAGCCGGCGTCGGGGCCCCAGCCTTCGTCGTCGATGTAGATCTTGCCGCGATGACTCTTGGTCATCCGGCCCACTGCGTATCCCTTGAGCCCTTCGAAGTTGCCCTTCAAGAACTCAAATCCACCGTGCGCTGGCCCCACGATGGGCGCCAACTGCCGTGGGATTGTCACGGCAGATGTCCTCTTGCAAGGACTTAGTCGTGGAGCCATCACAACTAGGAAGCTTAAAGTGGTTAATCGGGACAAAGGACACGAGGGATTTATACTAGTTCGGCCCCTTACGGTGAAGGTAAAGCCTACGTCTAGTTGGGTTGGTATTGCTTGATGTTTTGATGACCAGGGAGCGAGATACGCTATGCCTGGTTATCAATGAGTTGTTTTCTGCCCTAAGCGGCCGACGGGTCGTCCCCTTATATACACGGGTTGACGCCCTGCGGCTTACAGAGTCCCGGCCGGCTCATAAACAGTGTCCGGCTCGGTGACTAGTTAAATCTACCTTATGATACAAGTCATGCCATTATGGCGGTTTACTACGACGGGCCTTAAGTCGCCCGTGGGCTTTAGACCCTTTATTGAACCACCATATTCATGCTTGGTCTTGGGCTTCTTCTGAAAGATCTCTCTTTGCATAACTCGGCCCCTCATGGACGGCTTATACAAATAGTTATATCCCCAACAGGGACCTACATCGCCACTTTACCAGAAGAGGAGAGTTGGATGATTCGAGTTCAAGTTCCAGGAAGGACATTCACGCCAGTCACCGAACCAATAGAGTTTTCCTTTGATGCCCCCACCTGGAGTCTAGGCAAGAGCATGGCAGTCCACATTACTATGGGACGTATTGGAGAAATCTACAAACAGGAGCTGAAGGACCTTGTACGGGAAATCATCCATGTATTGTACTGAGGAAGATAGATGAATCTTGCTTGGAAGTTTCTCGGGTATCTTGCGAAGGAAGACTGGGTTGCTTACACCAGAAACTTTTTATTGTGATATGCGGACTGATTTCCACATATATAACCTTCTTAGAATTTTTTTTGTTCTTGATTTCTTGTATGAAACGGGGTTTTGCAGGACTATCCTCCTTTCTGAGTACAAGCCATATTTTTGCATGCTTCCAGGTACATCGGGTTCCAAAATCATCCTCAACGAAAAATTAAACTTGTTTCTGAGCCATACCTTTGACAATATTCTATCAACCTTGCACAAAATTTATCTTCTTGCTGATTTGATCATTTCTTCTATGAGGAGTGCACACTGAGGGAGACTTGACACTCAGTAACATGATCAGATATACCACAATCTGAATGCAGTCGGCTGAGAATTCCATACTGTTGTGAGGAGTAAACTTTATACTGGCATTCCATCCAGGATTTCTTCTGTATCCAGACGAGCTATTTCCAATTTCACTACAGTCTGCTGAAAATTCCATTTTGTTTAGTTGACTTTCCAAATATATGCATTTCTTGCTGACTCTTCGGGTCCGGTGTCGGATGACGAGCAACTTTAATAGGGGAAAAATTTGTAACACCGAAGGCCCAAAGAAATAAACAAAAGAAACGACTAAAACAAAAGCACACAAGCATACTACTAATTTAATTAATCAAGCAATCATCACATATTACTGCTATTCACACCATAATATGCATGCACACCTAAGCACATAAATCTCGCAGAAACTCTGGTATTACAGTCTAATATGCTTTGGCGGTGTGCACGAAAATTATATCCATGTGTGGAAGGAGTTGGCGTAACCGAAGCTATACCAAGCCTTTGGTGAAAGGCTGGATCTAGATGGATACAAAGGTGAGAACGGACTTGACGATCAAGTAGCGAGACACAAAAGTCACGATCACCCCATTATCAAGCATATGAAGGGAATCGTACTCGTCCAAAGAATTAAATGACCAGGCAAGGTAACAGTGGAAGACTGGGTTTATTGGCATTGCCCTTTTCTGATAACAAAGATCAGCAAGGGTTACCAAGGGGACGAGATGGATGGCATGATTCAGGATAGAAACAAGTCTATCACCGAAATAATATGGGTGGCGGAAAAATATACGTGACACCTGAGCACAACTCCTGTAAATGGTGTCTGGAATTCTGGGTACCAGGGCATGACTCTGCTGGGACAGAGATGACGCCGAACACCAAAGAGCAGACATGCTAAGAAGGAGGGTGCAGGTGGTGGACCGAAAACGATGCCACCTACACTCACAAGATTAACCGTTAGTGACAAAATAATAATCTATATGCATGCTATGCGACAAACAAATGAAACAATCAAGTGCAACAAACCAACTGGGGTCTATACTACCGCTTTCTAACGTTCGCGTAGGCTAGGGCATCCTACAGCCAGACCTGCTCTGATACCAAGCGTTGTGGCACCCCATCTCAGAGAAAACCAGAACGCCCCGTATTCCAGCCCAGAGATCAAGGAGAAGTCTTCTGGAATACGGCACTGCTTAGCATAGAAGAAACCAGCTTTCTATTATTACACGAATATGATTACAAGGTCTCCGATATTACAATGAATAACATCGGCACGGCGACACTACACCATCCTCAGTTGCTCTATGCAAGCAGCAGAACAACTCAAAGCAGCAGAATAACTCTAGCAGCGGAAAAACTACTGGCAGCGGAACAACGACGACGGTGGTGATCTCCAATCCGCAGGGACTCTGGCTGGAACACTTATCCTAGCTCGCGAACACCGGAACAACACAAAACAAGCAAGCAATCCAGGCATGACCTGCAAGCTGGCATGACACGCCAGGTCAGTACATTGAATGTACTTGTAAGCTCACAATTAACCAGAAGCATTCAAGACAAACAACGGCATGGCAATTACAAGTTAATCAAGGATTAACATGAGATCCTCATAACAACATGACATGAGCAACATGATATCCAAAGTAATATTTCAAGATAATACCATATACCATCATGAAAATAATCATAATAGCCACTAAGAATCCAAAGGCAACATGAACATGATACAGCTAGAACAATATGAGCATGGCATGAACATACGAATCTGATGATACTAGCATGCAACATGATGACACTATATGATTTATTTATTCTGCTCGGGTTATCTCGTAACCATCACACGCATCACTTACCAACCTCGGACATCACACGATCATCTCAGGATCAAATCAATCTTGGTATAAACAATACCATTGTAATCATTAAATGACCACAAGGAGCTTGATCTTTACCCACGATTCTCACACAATATCTCGAATATCCAACAAATCGGTATCCTCGATACCACGGTGATCATTCCGGCGATCACAACCATGACCAACACTTGGTCTCAAACCGTGATCCTTACGGCGATCACAACCACGACCAATATTTGGCCCGTGATCCTTACGGCGATCACAACCAACTTATCTCATCACCGAACCGGGGTTGTCATTAATCACGTTATTATTAATACTGTTGACTCACGGTGGGACCAACACGAACTGGGCCCTTATCCGCGGGCGTGGCTATCGATAGATTTAATATTCACTCTGCAGAGGGTAGCACACTGTACCCACACCACGGAACCCATGGCCTCGCACTCCCATTCGGGTGGACCAACGGCGTTCCGACAAAACTGATCTATTGTCATGACACTCTCTCGGCCACTCCGAACCACTCCCAACTGGGCTAGTCCTGGGTGGCCCCGTGTCTACCAAAGACACCCCACCACCGTCGTGGTCAAACTCCCTCACAGGGACCGGATCCATAAAAACAACGGGCACACAAGGTTATGTCTGCTTACCGGGCCAAGGTACGCACGCCCATAACCTTCCCTCGTGGGAGGCACCGGCGAGATGCACGAGAATAGACCCAGTTAGGACCCCCCATAAGGTAAGCGTGGTTGCACTGGTTAGTTTCGATCTGGCGGCACCATGACTCAGCCAATAGTTGTTCAAGTTCAATTAAATCCGGTTAAACTTGAATTCAAAATGCTGAGCCATGATAAAATAACATGATGCAATTACAATGCATGAACATGATATCAACATAAGCACGGGATGCAACATAACTATCCATCATATCGACTATGAAATAATCTCAAACTGAACTTGGCATAATGACGAGCATAAATATTACAAGTGCAACACTACTCATAGTATAACATAACATGACCACTAGCATCAACCGTAAATAACATGCAAGAACTTATCAATAACATCACCGAGTAGCACTTAACCAACTAACAAAGAAGGAACAACGATATTAACAAAGATTTCTAAGAATCGATGTTAGTCATGTACCAAAGAACATGACCAAACCCAACATGTACTATAATCAAGCATGGCAATATGAAAGTAATACTAGCAACTAGCAAGGCATGATGACCAGGCGCATAACAACATAGCAAACCAGTAAGCACTAACCCAGAAACATTACCGAAACAACGATAACCATATTTTAAAAAATCAATCATTTAATAAATATTCAAGTTGAAAACCATGGCTACTGCATGACTATCATGCAAGTGGGTATTGTCTCTTGCCTGGGGATGAAGAAGGCACCGGGGAGAAGTGCGGTGAAGCCGCGGAAACATTTGCTGGAAACAGTTCTCTCTCGGAGGGGCTGTTTACGTGCAAGGGCAAAAAGGTCTTTTTCACAGTGTCAAACCATAGTGAAAATTAAACCAACAGAACAGGCTCGACAAAACGAAGAAGTGGGCTTCGGAATCACCTCATTTGGAGTTGTTGTTAAAAAGATATGAAGTGTTGAAGTTCAGGGACTTTTCTGCAAAAATATCATCACAAACAAGTCCCTGAGTGGATAAGGCAGAAGCGCTAAGTTAGAAATACGCTTTCAGAAAAGGAAAACATACTCTGGCCGAAACAGAGGGATAATATGCTTTCATTACGCGAAAACGTACAGCAGTGGTTTACGTTTTCACTTAAACACGTGGCAGGGGCTTGAGCAGCTGACGTGCGGGTCCCACGGGTGGGGCCCGTCACTTATCCAGCTAAGCCACACGGGTCAACGCATGCAGGGTGGGACCGGCCGCCTAGTCGCTGCCAGGTGGGGTCTGCGGGGAGGAGGGGCCTGCCTGGCCTGGCTCCTTCTTCCTCCTCGTTGCGTCCCGACGGAGCAGAGCAGGGGCGCGGCTCCGGCGACGAGCTCCGGCGCCACAGGCCACCTCCGGCGGCGCGCCGGCCACCGGGATGGTCAGGGAGGCGAGGCGCATCCATCCCGCCTGGACACGGACGCCGAGGAGGACCGGAGCGACGAGGGTGCGGACTCCGGCGGAGATGGCTTCGGGTGGGGTTGGGCATCGTGGCCAGGGTGGCTCCGGCGAGGGGGCGAGGGCATGGGGAGAATCGCCGGAGTGAGGGGGTCTCACTGGTGGTGGAAGAACGATGAGGGAGGGCTCGGGTGGCCGGAATTTAGGCACACCCGAACGGCGGCCATGGCGGCGATGGTGAAGCAGGAGAGCTCCAGAGGCTCGGGCGAGGGGCTGGGGAAGGATAGAGAGCGATGCGAGGCTGCTGGTGTGCTCAAACGCTTCGGGGGAGGGCTAGAGAGCGAGGCGAGGCTGCTGGTGTGCTCAAACGCTTCGGGGGAGGGCTATATATCGCCGGGCGAGGGAGGCCGTGGCTGAGTGCCGCCGCTCGAGCTCGACCAAAGCTCTGGCGAGGCGCAGCGATCACGGGGAGGCGCGGGATCGCGACGAAGGGGGAGCGGACGAGCTACAGAAGGTGCACAGGGCAAGAGGGGCCGAGGGGCGCAGAGGAGGAGTGGCCGAACGCCATTAATGCCGTGTCGGCTACAGCTCGCTCGTGGGCGCGCGGCGTCTTGCGTCGGTGAGGAAGCGGACGGAGGGGGAGAGGGGTCCAGGGCAACGACGACGACGAGATGCAGCCACTGGACATGCTCACGCGCGCGAAGACGACGAGAGGAGGAGGGGGTCCAGCACAAACAACGTTCTGGCCGCGCACACTGCATGCCAAAGCGGTGGTCACCGCGCAGACTGGCATCAAGAAGAGCCAAATGGCTGGCAATTGTTGTCTAGGGGTTGGCCCTTCCTGGGGAGGTTACAACCATGGTGGTAGATTGGTTAAAAGTGACATGGTTAACTGGCAGTTAACACCTAAAGTTTACTGCAGTAAACTTGATCGAGCACTACTGATCCACATAGACTTGATTGAGGTCAATGGAGTTGTCTGGTAGGTTCAGGGTAAGAAGGACTTACATACTGGTAATTTTGAGAAGAATTGGACCACTAATTAATATAGTTGCTTTACAACTAAGTAATCTGGTCCAGAATGAAGATCATGATGATGCTCTCAAACGGAGAAGCCACTTGAGCTGAAATTGGGCAAGGCAGGCTTATTTGGCCATATGAAGATGATGCAAAAGGTTTCATGCCAATTGGATAAACCGAAATGGTACTTCCTTCACAAACATTTCTACTGACCGAAAAGTGCAAAAATTCTAGAGGACAAATGGCTTGATGAAACATGCCCAAAATTGGTGGAGGTAAGTTATATAGATAAAATAAGTCCTAGAAAAATTGGCAGCCATAATGGAGCAAGATAAAATATACTTGCTTCACAAACTGAAATTTTGGACAGAATCAAAGAATTGATGGTGAGCTCACATGGAGGCATTTCATGAGCTCTACTTTGGTGGAGAGTTATGATATGAAGATATGAGGGACCATGCAAAATTGCAACTCATTTGGATATGTCTAGCTTGTACTTCCTTCACAACCAGTTCCCTCAGACAGGAACTTTGGAAAATCATAATTAAATAATTACTAGTAAAATGAGGTTGCACTTTGCATGTGGAAATTATATGGACAGGAAAAGGTGTCCAAGGAGTTTGATGTCAATTGGGAAAAGATAAATAGCACTTGCTTCACATTCTGCCATTTAGGGCAGAATATGAAATGAGTTATTTGAGCATGATGATGAAGATGACAAATGAAATATTTTGCCATATTTGATGAAGATAGGACCCAAAAAAATTATGAGAATTATTTGGGAAATTTAGGAGTGATAAAAATATAGGTTGCTTCACAACCTAGGGCAATTTGAGTTATTCCTTTAATAGAAAAGGAATATTCCCAAGGAAAAGAATATTCGGATTTGGGCTAGGATGAAAATGACAGGGTCTAGGGAAGGATTTGGGTATGACAAGCCACTCTGGAAGCAAAGAAGAGTTCATGTTCTTCACTTTCCAGACCACAAAGCCACGGAAAAAGAAAACTCAAGCAAAAACCTTAGAAAAAAAGAAAAAGAAAGGGCCAAAAATCAGGCTGTCACATGATTTTAGTAAGCTAGCACGTTATGCCCCAGATGACGTTGCTACAGATGCAACCAAGCAGGAGATGTTTCTGGAAGGACTGAATGATGAGGTGAGCATGCAGTTGATGGTGGCAACCTTCAACAACTACCAGGAGTTGGTAGATAGAGATCTCATGATAGAAGGGAAGCAACAGCAGATTGACAACCGCAAGAGGAAGTACAGACAAGGGAAGTATAATTCTGGAGCTCAGCAGAGACCCCGTTTTACCCCGAACTCGGGAGGACCCCTTCAACATAACCAAGGAAGTCACAATCACAATAGAGGGAGTTCGCATAACCATAGTGGCCCCAAAAACGGGAATGGTACATGGGAAGCTTAGAGAACATCAGTTATATGCCATGTTCAGCAAGTGTGAGTTTTGGTTGAAGGAAGTTGGATCCCTCGGACATGTTATATCCGGAGAAGGAATAGCAGTACACCCTACCAAGGTTGTCACTATGACAAATTGGGAAGCACCCACGTCAGTTGGAGAGGTCCAGAGTTTTCTTGGACTCGCAGGATACTACAGGAGGTTCATTGAGAATTTCTCAAAGATTGCAAAGCCCAAGACGGAGTTGTTGAAGAAGGATACCAAGTTCAACTGGACTAAGGAATGTGAGGCCAGTTTTCAAGAGTTGAAGAAACGTTTGGTTACAGACCCAGTGTTGATTCTTCTAGATCAACGCAAGGATTACCAGGTGTATTGCGACGCTTCTCGTCGAGGACTTGGAGCAGTGCTTATGCAGGAGGGAAGAGTTGTTTCATATGCCTCACGACAGCTTAAACCCCATGAGTTTAATTATGCTACCCATGATTTGGAGTTAGCAGCCGTAGTGCATGCGTTGAAGACATGGAGACATTTTCTCATCGGAAACCATTGTGAGGTGTACACGGATCACAAGAGTTTGAAGTATATCTTCAAGCAGAAGGAGTTGAAACTCAGGCAGAGGAGATGGTTGGAGCTCATTAAGGATTATGATATGAAGTTGCATTCTCATTCTGAAAAGGCTAACGTAGTAGTCGATGCGTTGAGCCGCAAGAGTCATGTCAATACGCTCATGACCGGAGAGTTACCCAAGGAGTTAGCAGAGGATCTTCGTGATCTATGTTTGGAAATAGTTCCAAGAGGTTATGTAGCAGCATTGGATATTCAGTCTACTTTGATGGATAAGATCCGAGAAGCTCAGAAGACGGACAAGGAGATTGCTGCGATAAAGGAAAGGATGAGAAAAGGAAAGGCTAAAGGATTTCGTGAGGATGAGCACGGTACCTTATGGTTTGAGGACCGCGTATATGTGCCTAATGATCCGGAGATCAGGAAGTTGATTCTGCAAGAGGCCCATGACTCGCCGTATTCGATTCACCGAGGAAATACCAAGATGTATCTGGATTTGAAGGATAGTTTCTGGCGGACCAGAATGAAGAAGGATATTGCGGAGTATGTAGCCGTTTGTGATGTATGTCAGAGAGTGAAGGCAGAATATCAGAAGCCAGCTGGATTGCTACAGCCATTGCCGATACCCGAATGGAAGTGGGATAAACTAGGCATGGATTTTATCACAGCATTGTACGGAAGGAGGTGCAGGACACCGTTGTTATGGGATGAAGTTGCAGACCGTCAGTTGTTTGGACCAGATTTGATTAAAGAGTCTGAAGAGAAAGTTAAGCTTATTCACGATAGACTCAAGGTAGCCCAGTCCAGGCAGAAGAGCTATGCGGATTCTAAACGCAAGGAGACAGTTTACAAAGTCGGAGACAGAGTATATCTTCATGTGTCCCGACTTCGAGGAGTTAAGCGTTTTGGAGTTAAGAGAAAGTTAGAACCACGATTTGTGGGACCATACAAGGTTTTGGAACGTATGGAAGAAGTTGCTTAAAAGTTGGGGTTGCCCGAAGGATTGTCAGGAGTTCACGATGTGTTCCATGTTTCGCAGTTGAAGAAGTGCCACGTAGAGATGGCCGATATTCCTCTGAGAGATACAGTGCCACTGGAAGCGATTCAGTTGGATAAAGATTTGACCTAGAAGGAGAAACTAGTCAAGATTCTTGAGTTTGCCAGCCGAGTCACACGCATTAAGGTTATCAAGTTCTGTAAAGTTCAGTGGAGCCACCATACCGAGGATGAAGTCACCTGGGAACGAGAGGAAGACCTACGGAAGGACCACCCTCACCTATTTTCTAGCCAACCCGAATCTCGAGGGCGAGATTCATCTTAAGGGGGGTAGGGTTGTAACATCCCAAATTTTCAATTTGGAATGTTATACATTAGATCATCATTGCATATCATATTTTATTGCATTTTGGCTTGATCATAGAAATTCTACGCAACTCAAGGACCCACGGAGAGAGTTGGGGATTTCGCCATTTTCATATTTGAGTTTTCTCAAATTTTGAAAAGAGGATCGTTTGATTTTAATTATTTTTCTATTAGAATATTTCTTTTATGAAAATAAAAGAGAGGGGATAAAATGACTTCCCCCAAATAAAGAAATATTGGAGAATTAATATTAAAATCAAATAAGAATTTTATTCGGAGTTTTATCGCTATTTTATTTGAACTAGGGAAAAATGCGTTTTTCAAAATTGCATTATAGGCCTAAATAAATGTTCGCTTTGTCCGCTATATTTTTAGAGGACGGGGAAAATTTATTTCAGAATTTTTGGAGTCAGTTTAGTATTTCTTTTCTTCGTTTTTCTGCGCGTCGGAATTATTTTAAAAAAAATCAACAGACTTAGTCGGGCCGTGCCCGATTAGGACTCGCCCGGCCGGCCTTTATAACCAGCGCCCCCGACCCCGCAGCCCACCAGCCCGTCTCGCCGCCGAAACACTAATCCTAACCCGCC
Source organism: Aegilops bicornis (assembly GCA_021605145.1). Lineage (NCBI taxonomy): Eukaryota > Viridiplantae > Streptophyta > Magnoliopsida > Poales > Poaceae > Aegilops > Aegilops bicornis. The sequence continues at coordinate 610,264,110 of CM038673.1, read as the reverse complement.
GCTTGGACTTTCGCCATCACCACGCCATTATTACCGCCCGCCGGCGTGATGCCGTCGCCACCGCCCGCCGCCTCGCCGCCGATCCCGCTGCCCCACCGGAGTTGCTCGCCGGCGCCGCCTGACTTCCGCCAGAGCCGCCGTCGTCCCGTCCCGAGGTAGCCGCCGCCGCCGTTTTTTGCCGGAAAACCGTATGGTTGTTTTTTCAGAACCCGCGTTTATTTTATTGTTTAGATTGGTTTTTTTGGTTTAGTTATTTAGCGAACGCCCGTTCGTACGTTCGTTTTAATGAACAGTTTTCACCCGTTAACCGCAGATAGCGAACGTTCGTTCGTTAGCCTGTTCGTCAGTTTTTCTTTTTCTAGGTTTTTTCCGCGATTATTTTCGATCGCGATTTCTGCCCTGTTTTTCATTTTAGTTTATCTTTTCGCTCATTTATCGGAATCAGCCGATTCAAGCGCCTGGATCTTCGTCTCGAAGCCCTCTTTCTGTTGAACCAACTTGAACAAGATTTTGGTACTGTAAAATTTGACTTAAGTCCAGATTAGTAAATAGATCTTGTTTCTTTCGTAGTTTGAGTTTCGTTGCTTCGTTTGATTTGATTCTTTTTGCAAACCGGAGTTCTTAAGTTGAACTTTCTTGTTAGAATCTCTGATTTGAGTTTTACCCGTGCTTCTAATTGAGTGCTTATTGTATGCTTGTTTGTTTGCGATAGAGTACCCGGAGTGCGAAGCGTGCTACTACGAGACTCTAGGTTTCACGGATCATCAGCAAGGCAAGTAACACTTTGATCATACCTCTTTACTACCCAGTTTTATTGCATTAGATCAATCCTCAAACAATTGCATGGTTAGGATCTGATTAACATGTGGGTTTTGGGAAGTAGATGAGGTAGTACCGTATTACCTGTTTGTTATCAAACCTATGGGAGTTACTTCTACGTTGCTTATTTTGCCATGATATGCTCGTAGACGTGGATTGGGTTTGAGTGTATTCATGACAGATGCGAGTTTGTTAATTAATGGTTCAACTTAAGGTGGCTACTTAAATACACATCTGGGTGGATTGCTTGTGGGCACCTGGAGAATCCAGTGTTGTCCTAGGATATCCCAGAGTACCCGTGTGATCATCCTAAGGTCCGCCACCCAGGCTCAAAGGGATCATAAGATTATTCATGCTAGAAACTTACGTGCAGCCACAAGCTATTATGGGCTCTAGCATAGTTGAGTAAGTTGCGTGAAGCTCTTGAAGAGGTAGACTAGCAGATGTAGTGGGTTGTAGGTGGTACTGTCTATCCAGAGTAGAGAGTTAATGCTTCAGAAAGACTGTGTCTCGGTCATCCGTTTCTCAAACACCATGTAGTGCGAGAAATCCAACGGAGGAGATCGAGTCTTGTGGGGAAAAGTGTGCAAACCTCTGCAGAGTGTATAAACTAATCATGGTTAGCCGTGTCCCCGGTTATGGACATCTTGAGTATCTGGTTCTTGGATTATCATGCTGATCTCATCACTCTTAGTATAATTTGATTGGGTTTAATGATGATGCTTAATTGGGATTAAGTTGGAGGAACCTTCTCAATGTTTAACAACCACCATGATAGTTAAATAAAATTTATTCCTTTGTTGTAGGAAAAAATTGGCTTAATGCAAAACTATAACCATAGAGCTTTCCACCAGCCAAATATGCATGTAGAGATAGCATTTATTTTGTTCATTACTCTCTTGTGTTACCTTGCCAGCATATTCCATGTGCTGACCCATTTCGGGCTGCAACGTTCATGTTGCAGACTTTTCAGACGACGAGTAAGGTGCCATAGGTCGTTGTCTTTCACTCAGTGATGCCGTTGGAGTTGATGGACTCACTTTATCTTCCAAGCCTTCCGCTGTTATCGATTTTAGATGGCCTTAAGCCATATTATTGTAATGAATTATCTTTCGAGACATTCTATGTAATAAGTGTGTTATTGCTACTCTGTTATAAATCCTCAGGTACTATGCGTGTCAGCATTACCGATCCAGGGATGACACTGATGCACAGAGATCAGGCTGTTTGAGGTCTGGTCGCTACAGTTGTCGTGTGCTATTCCTGTTGCTTCGCGATATGTTACAAATACCCGAGGTGAGATGTGTTGGCATTCCCATGGATCAACAACTGTTTCCACTATGCCAGTCCTCGTTACTGATATTGTTCTCTTTTCTCATTCCTGTGTTCCGGCATCCCTGTGATCAAGTCACAATGTGTCTGGCCAGACGATGATGGATACCTTAACACTGAGAGGGCCCAAAGATATCTCTCCATTGATGGAGGAGCAAATCCCAATCTTGATCTATCAACTTACTTGACATACTTTTCCATGAACACGTAAGCTGCCATAATAGCCACCCATTTACGGATGACGTTTAACAAACTCCAAAGTTCATGAAGCAAGTATGAAGAAACTCAATACTCTCATGGTCTAATGAATTATGCAGACATTAACTATCTCTGTGTCATTAACAATAAACTTGTGACAAATGTATCTCATAGCATAACATCAATCGGGTCGATTCAACACAAGTGTTCTCCTAACATTGTGCCCTCAAAGTTGCCGGCATAGTCATGCCCATGATCAGGAAAACAGAACCATCATGCAACACTTGAGCTAGTCTTAGAGGCTAGACTAGGAATAGTTCTTACCGCTTGTTATTCCACACGTGCATATGAGTCTTCCTCCGAGCCTCGCGTTATCGTACACTCAAGAACCATAGCAGTTATAGCATGGAACATATACATAATTATGAACAAGGAGATAATCAATAACATTTATTATTGCCTCTTGGGCATATCTCCTATAGACTCCCACTTGCACTAGAGTCAATAATCTAGTTAATGCTAATGCACTTTACACCCATGGCAAACTGGTGTAAAATGTGCTTCACATGTGTTATAGCCGGTTGTCCAATGGATCCGACGACTTTAGCTCCGTGTGCATCTTTGCATATCCTCGCGTTTTCAAGCTTTCACAAAATGCATATTTTGTGTGGACTTGGCTTTATATATATGTGAATCTGTAGCGACCAGACCTCAAACAGTCTGATCTCTGTGCTCAGTGTCATCCCCGAATCAGTAATGCTGACACCACACAGTACTCGGAGGATTTATAACAGAGTACAAATCACACACTTATTACAATCGAATGTCTCAAGAAAGAACTTAATAAAAATAAAAATGGCTTAAGGCCATCTAAATACGATAACAGCGGAATGCTTGGAAGAATAAGCGAGTCCATCAACTCCAACGGCATCACTGAGTATAGAACCACCACCTAAGCACCTTACTGTCGTTCAAAAATCTGCAACATGAAACGTTGCAGCCAAAACGGGTCAAAGACATGGAATATGCCGCAATGTAACACATAGAGAATAATGGAATGATAAGCCTATACTACATGCATATATGGCTGGTGGAAAAGCTCTATGGTTACAATTTTTATGCGTAGCCAATTTTTCCCTCGCAAAGGAATAAATTTATTTAACTATCATGGTGGTTGTTAAACATTGAGAATGGTTGACAAGATCCTCAATCCCAATTAAAAGTACTTATTAACAAACCCAACAATATTAAATTAGAAGTAACATGATGAGATTCACATGATATCCAAGTACTAGATACTCAAGATGTCCATAACCGGGACACGGCTAACTATGATTAGTTTATACACTGCAGAGGTTTGTGACTTTTCCCCACAAGACTCGATCGCCCCCGCTTGATTTCTCGCACTACATGATGTTTGAGAAACGGATGACCGAGACATAGCCTTTCAAAAGCGCTAGCACCTTACATGTGGGTAGACCGTACCAACCTACATCCCCTACATTAGCTAGCCTACCCGTAACCTAGAGACTCGAAGTAACAGGCGGCGCACTCCGGGTATTCTATCGCAGACAAACAAACAAGAATACAATAAGTACTCATCCAATGCACAGGTAAAACTCAAATAGATCTAACCAGATAGTTCAACTTAAGAACTCCGGTTTGCAAAAGGAATCAAATCAAACGAAGCAACGAAAGTCAAACGGCGGAAGAAACAGCTTCGTTTTACTAATCTGGATCTAAGTCAAATTTTAAAGAAACAAAAACTTGTTTAAGTAGATTATTCAAAATGAGGGTTTCGAGACGAAACTCCAGGCGCTTGAATCGCCTGATTCCGATAATCGAGCGAAAAGTTATACTAAAACGAAAATCGGATCAGGAATCGCGATCAGAAAAATCGTGGATTAAATCCGAGAAAAAGAAAAACGACGAACGGGTTAACGAACGGACGTTCGTTAACTAAACTAATCTGACGAACGGGCTCGTTTAAACGAACTAACGAACGAACGTTCGCTGTTTAACCTAAACTGAAAAAAATCGAAACTAATAAAAAAACGAAAATAAAAAAACCGAAAAAAAACCGAAAGAAAACCGCCCGGTTTTTAGAAAAACCGGCGGCACGCGGATCGAGGCGGCGGCGAACCTCGGCAGCGGGTCCGCGAGTCGGCGGCGGCGGCAAGTGGGGTCCAAGAGGTCGGGCAAGTGGGTCGGCGAGGTCCGGCGCAATGGGCGACTACCGGCGCGGTGGCGCTTAGGGTTTGGGGGGCTGGGCGGCTTAGGCCTCGGGCTGGCCTCCCCCGGCTTATAAAGCCTCCTCGGGCCAGAGTCCCGGGCGGACACGGCCCGTAGGTCGGTTGCGCGTTTTTTTAAATAATTACGCGCAGAAAAAAAATAAAAAGATATACTAAACGGACTCCAAAAATGCCGAAATAAATTTTCCCCGGCTTCTAAAATCAAGCCGGATTTAATGAACATTTATTTGGGGCCTAAATGCAATTTTGGAAAACGCGCATTTTTCCTAAATTCAAATAAAAAGGCGAAAAATTCCAAAATAAATTCTTATTTGATTTTATTATTAAATCTTCATTATTTCTTTATTTTGGGAAAGTCATTTTGTTCCCTCTCTCATATTTTGGTAGTAGAAATATTTGAAGATAAAATAATTAAAATCAAATGATCCTAGTTTCAAAATTAGAGAAAACTCAAATATGAAAATAACGAAAATCGCCAACTCTCTCCGTGGGTCCTTGAGTTGTAAAAATTTTCTAGGATCAAGCAAAATGCAATAAAAATATATGATATGCAATGATGCTCTATGTATAACATTCCAAATTGAAAATTTGCGATGTTACAAACCTACCCCGTTAAGATGAATCTCGCCCTCGAGATTCGCGTTGGCTAGAAAATAGGTGAGGGTGGTCCTTAAGCAAATCTTCCTCTTGCTCCCAGGTGGCTTCATCCTCTGTGTGGTGGCTCCACTGAACTTTGCAAAACTTAATGACCTTGCTGCGAGTAACTCGACTGGCAAACTCGAGAATCTTAACTGGTTTCTCCTCATAGGTCAAATCGTTATTCAACTAAATCGCCTCCAGTGGCATAGTATCTCTAAATGGTATATCAGCCATCTCTGCGTGGCACTTCTTCAACTGAGAAACATGAAACACATCATGAACTCCTGACAATCCTTCGGGTAGTTCCAACTTGTACGCAACTTCTCGCATATGTTCCAAAACACGATAAGGTCCTACAAATCGGGGTGCTAACTTTCCTTTAACACCAAAACGCTTAACTCCTCGAAGTGGCGATATCAAGATAAACTCTGTCTCCGACTTCAGATTCTCGCCCTCATGCTTTTGAATCCGCATAACTTTTCTCGTCTTGATCGGGCTACCTTGAGCCTATCGCGAATCAACTTTACTTTCCGCTCGCACTCCTTAATCAAATCTGGTCCAAACAACTGGCGGTCTCCAACTTCATCCCACAACAACGGGGTCCTGCACCTCCTTCCGTACAAGGCTTCAAAAGGTGCCATCTTCAGACTGGTTTGGTATTTGTTGTTATAAGAAAACTCTGCATACGGAAAGTTGTCATCCCAACTTGATCCATAATCCAAAGCACAAGCTCTAAGCATATCCTCCAAAATATGGTTGACTCTCTCGGTTTGTCCATCTGTCTGTGGATGAAAAGTTGTGCTAAACTCCATCCTGGTTCCCAAAGTTTCGTGCAACTGCTTCCAGAACTTTGAGGTGAATTGGGTTCCTCTATCGTCTGATACTCCTCGGAACTCCAAGCAAGCATACAATCCTTGTCATGTATATCTTAGCCAATTTGGCAATCGCCAGTAGGTAGTCTTTATCGAATGAAATGAGCTACCTTCACGATCGTCTACAACCCAAATCGAGTCATAGCCGTAACGAGTCCCGGGCAATCCCGTGATGAAATCCATACCTAGTTTATCCCACTTCCATTCGGGTATAGGCAATGGCTGTAACAATCCTGCTGGCTTCTGATGTTCTGCCTTCACCCTCTAACATACATCACAAACTGCTACATACTCTGCAATGTCCTTCTTCATTCCGGTCCACCAGAAAGTATTCTTCAAATCTAAATACATCTTGGTATTTCCTGGGTGAATCAAATATGGTGAATCATGTGCCTCTTGAGAATCAACTTCCTGATCTCCGGGTCATTGGGCACATAAACACGGTCTTCAAACCATAGGGTATCGTGCTCATCCTCACGAAATCCCTTTGCCTTTCCTTTGCTCATTTTCTCTTTTATCGAGGCAATCTCTTTGTCAGTCTTCTGGGCTTCCCTGATCTTGTCCATCAAAGTTGACTGAATCTCCAATGCTGCTACATAGCCTCTCGGAACTATTTCCAAACATAGGTCTCGAAGGTCCTCGGCTAACTCCTTTGGTATTTCTCCCGTCATTAGGGTGTTGACGTGACTCTTATGGCTCAACGTGTCTGCTACAACATTAGCCTTTCCGGGGTGATAATGTAATCTCATATCATAGTCCTTAATGAGCTCCAACCATCTCCTCTGCCTGAGATTTAGCTCCTTCTGCGTGAAGATGTACCTTAAACTCTTGTGATCCGTATACACCTCACAATGATTTCCAATGAGGAAATGTCTCCAAGTCTTCAACGCATGCACTACGGCTGCTAACTCCAAATCATGCGTAGCATAATTTAGCTCATGAGGATTAAGCTGTCGTAAAGCATACGAAACAACTCTTCCCTCCTGCATAAGCATCGCCCAAGTCCTCGGCGTGAAGCGTCGCAATACACCTCATAATCCTTGGTCTGATCTGTCAGAATTAACACTGGTGAGGTAACCAAACGTTTCTTCAACTCTTGGAAACTAGCTTCACACTCCTCACTCCAAATGAACTTGGTATCCTTCTTCAACAATTCTGTCATAGGCTTCGCAATCCTTGAGAAATTCTCGATGAATCTCCGGTAATATCCTGCGAGTCCAAGGAAACTCCGGATCTCTCCAACTGTTGTTGGCGCTTCCCAGTTTGTTACAGTGATAACTTTAGTGGGGTCTATTGCTATACCTTCTCCGGATATAACATGTCCAAGAAATCCAACTTCCTTCAACCAAAACTCACACTTTCTGAACTGGGCATATAACTGATGTTCTCTGAGCTTCTCGAGTACCAAACGCAAATGCTCCTTATGTTCATCTTCATTCTTCAAGTAAACCAAAATATCATCAATGAACACCACGACGAACTTATCCAAAAACTCCATAAACACCTTTGTTCATCATGTTCATAAAATATGCAGGTGCGTTAGTCGGACCAAATGACATAACGGTATACTCATACAGCCCGCACTGTGGTAAAAGCCGTCTTAGGTACATCCTGCTCTCGAATCTTCAACTGATGGTACCCTGATCGCAAATCGATCTTGGAAAACACCTTAGCTCCTTGCCATTGGTCAAACAAGTCATTGATCATTGGCAGTGGGTACTTGTTCTTAATGGTCACTTCATTCAATCCTCGATAATCAACAACCATTCTTAAAGATCCATCCTTCTTCTCCACTAGAAGTACTGGTGATCCCCAAGGCGAAGAACTTGGGCGAATAAAACCTTTATCCAGTAACTCCTTAATCTGCTTCTTAATTTCCTCCAAATCTTGGGATGGCATCCTATACGGTCTCTTAGATATCGGCCCAGTGTCTGGCAGTAGTTCAATCAGAAACTCAATGTCTCTATTCGGTGGCATGCCTAGCAACTCTTCCGGAAACACATCCGGGTAATCCATGGTACTTCCTCCTGCACAACTCCTGTTAAGGAATTTACATGTGCTTTCCTCGACTCATGCCGTGATACATACTTGATTCTCCTCCCCTCTGGGGTGGTAAGCAAAATCGACTTACTGGCGCAATCTATGTTCCCTCCATACTTCGATAACCAATCCATGCCTAATATCACATCCAATCCTTGCGATTCCAGAACTATTAGGTCCGAGGGAAATACATAGTGTCCAATCCTTAATGGCAGTCGATCACACCATATACTAGCCATGTATTCTGCTCCGGGTGAGGTTACTAGAATGGGTGACCTAAGGGCTTGGGTTGGTAGTTTATACTTATCCACAAATCCCCTTGATATGTATGAATGCGATGCACCAAGATCGAAAGAACAAGCTGCAGAAAAGTCTTAACCAAAAACTTACCTATTACTGCATCTGGCTGAGCTTCAACCTCCTCCACGGTAACGTGGTTCACTTGTCCTTTGTTGAAAGGGTTTGGCTTCTTTCCTGAGCTTCCATTGCCATTTCCATTTTGGCCTTCCGGATAATCATTTGCATAATGCCCGGTCTTGCGGCACTTAAAGCAAGTGATGTGTCTCAGGTCTACCTTGGATGGTGTTGACGGGTTGGTGCGGTTCTGTCCATTGCTTCCTCCATTCCCGTTTCCATTCTTGGTGCCATTATGGTTGTGCGAGCTACCTCCTCCATGGGTATGCTGAAATTATCCTCCTGTCTTTGGTGTAAAGCGAAGTTTCATTGTGCTCGAGTTATTCTTCCCCGTCCATACTTCCTCTTGCGATAGTCAATCTGCTGCTGCTTCCCTTCATTCATAAGAGCACGATCTACCAACTCCTGGTAGTTATTGAAGGTGGCTACCATCAACTGCATGCTCAGCTCATCATTCAGTCCTTCTAGAAACTTCTCCTGTTTAGTTGCATCTGTAGCAACGTCATCTGGGGCATAACGTTCTAACTTACTAAAATCATCCACATACTGGCCAACAGTCCGTCCTCCTTGGCGCAAGTTCGAAACTCACGCTTCTTCATGGTCTAGCTCCTGCTGAAACATGGGCAGTACGGAAAGCTTGCTGAAACTGATCCCATGTGACAAAGGTTGTCTGTGGTAAGTGATTGTAAAATTCTCCCACCATGTCTGCTGCGGGTCCTTCGAGCTGATAAAGCGGTAAATTTAACCCTTTCTCCATCTCAGACATCCCGCAGTGGTCAACTCCTCCCTATCTTACAGAGCCAATCATCCGCAACAATCGGCTCGAGCTACTGGAAAACACCGGCGGATTCAGCCTTAAGAAACGGGTCAAATGGTCAACAGGTGGTGGTGGCGGTGGGTTGTTGTTGTTGTTGTTGTTGCCTTGGTTCTATACCAATGTTCGAATCAAGGCATTCTGTTGCTGAATCAACTGAGTGATCTCTGGCGGGAAAACAAATCTGGGGTCGCATCTCGGAGGCATCTGAGGGTTTAAGAAAAGACGAGAGTTAAGAGTAGAATGAGGTCTAGAGAGAATACACTACCCATATGCACATGAGACAAAATCACACAATATCACTCCAATCAATTCAAACAAGGGCATACAACGGTCTATCTATCGTTACAAAAGTGCTAAAACTAAAAATAACTTATAATGGGGGAAATCTACTACTGTTATGGTGGTCAACTAGAAAAACTGCTCCGATGAAGACTCCATGATATCTGCTCCAGCTTCATCTTTGAAATCATCATCACTAGGATCGAAATCGGTGTCGTCGATGATGATGTAGTTCTCTGGACAGGTGCTATCTTCATCTTCTCCTCCGGGTGCTGAATTTCCCATGAGTTCTTCAATCTTCTCCTTAAGATCGATGTTTTGTCTCACTAGAGCTACAATCTCCTCCATGTAGTCCTTGCAGTGGCCTTCGTTCTCCTTCTAGTTGGATAATCTTGGCTTTGCTGTCTTCAACTCCATCATGTCTGCGAACATCCGGTTCTCCGGCATCGAATGTGCTGGTTTAACTCTGGATGAAAGTCGCAATGGATCGATCCTTCTTAGTGCCAACTATCTCCCATTGTTCATCTCGGCGCCCGCAAATCTGGTAGATAGTATCCTTGAGGTCTTCTTTGTAAATTTCTCCAATGCGTCCCATGGTTATGTGAGCTGCCATACTCTTTCCCAAAATCCAGGTTGGTGCATTGAAAACACACTCTATGGGCTCCGTGATTGGCGCAAACGTCCTTCCGGGAACTTGAGCTTGAATCTTCCAGCGCTCTTCTTCGGGTAAAGTGGAATTGTAGGTCCGGTGAAGCTTGGTAATCCAATGTTTAGGTACTTAGTGACTTCCTTCGTGTGTCGTCCAAAGGGTGTATCTTCATCCGGGTGAACTTGATCCTCGCTCACAACCTAAAAGAGTAGAAAAGATGAGGAGTTAGAAATGAGAAGAGAGTAGTGATCTAGGGCTTTAGCTTAATGGTCGTGTCCTACGACCGTGTGCTCGATACCATCTTTGCAAATGACCGGACCTCAAATACCGATCGATCTACGTGCTCGGTCATCCCCGGATCAAGAATGTCGACACCACACAGTACTCGGAGGATTTATAACAGAGTAGCAATCACACACTTATTACAATCGAATGTCTCAAGAGAGAACTTAATAAAAATAAAAATGGCTTAAGGCTATCTAAATATGATAACAGCGGAAGGCTTGGAAGAATAAGCGAGTCCATCAACTCCAACGGCATCACTGAGTATAGAACCACGACCTAGGCACCTTACTCGTCGTCTGAAAAGTCTGCAACATGAAACGTTGCAGCCCGAAAACGGGTCAGCACATGGAATATGCTGGCAATGTAACACATAGAGAATAATGGAATGATAAGCCTATACTAGATGCATATATGGCTGTAGAAAAAGCTCTATAGTTACAATTTTTGCGTAAAGCCAATTTTTCCCTACTGCAAAGGAATAAATTTATTTAACTATCATGGTGGTTGTTAAACATTGAGAATGGTTGACAGCATCCTCAATCCCAATTAAAAGTACTTATTAACAAACCCAACAATATTAAATTAGAAGTAACATGATGAGATTCACATGATATCCAAGTACTAGATACTCAAGATGTCCATAACCGGGGACATGGCTAACCATGATTAGTTTATACACTCTGCAGAGGTTTGTGCACTTTTCCCCACAAGACTCGATCGCCTCCGCTTGATTTCTCGCACTACATGATGTTTGAGAAACGGATGACCGAGACATAGCCTTTCAGAAGCGCTAGCACCTTACATGTGGGTAGACCGTACCAACCTACATCCCCTACATCAGCTAGCCTACCCGTAAGAGTTCGCACAACTTAATCAACTATGCCAGAGCCCATAATGGCTTGTGGCTGCACATGTAAGTTTCTAGTTTGAATAATCTCATGATCCCTTTGAGCACGGGTGGCGGTCCAAGAAATACAGTAAGTCCTGATAGAAACCAGTGCCTCAATCCACCCGGATGTGTGTTTAAGTTGCCACCTTAAATAAACCATTAAATAACAATCTCACATCTGTCATGGAAATACACTCACCCAATCCACGTCTACTAGCATAGCATAGCATAATAAGCAAACGTAGAAGTAACTCCCAAGGGTTTAAAATAAATAGGTAATAGGTACTACCTCAATCTACTTCCCATCCCACAATTTAATTAGATCCTGATCATGCAATGTTTGAGGATAGATCTAATGCATAAAATCTGGATAGTGGAAAGAGTATGATCAAAGTGTTACTTGCCTTGCTGATGATCCGCGAAACCTAGAGACTCGAAGTAACAGGCGGCGCACTCCGGGTATTCTATCGCAGACAAACAAACAAGAATACAATAAGTACTCATCTAATGCACAGGTAAAACTCAAATAAGTCTGACCAGATAGTTCAACTTAAGAACTCCGGTTTGCAAAAAGAATTAAATCAAACGAAGCAACGAAAGTCAAACGGCGGAAGAAACAACTTCGTTTTACTAATCTGGATCTAAGTCAAATTTTACAGATACAAAAACTTGTTTAAGTTGATTATTCGGAAAGAGGGTTTCGAGATGAAACTCCAGGCGCTTGAATTTGTGGATTTCGATAAACGAGCGAAAAGTTATACTAAAACGAAAATCGGATCAGGAATCGCGATCAGAAAAATAGTGGATTAAATCCGAGAAAAAGAAAAACGACGAACAGGTTAACGAACAGACGTTCGTTAACTAAACTAATCTGACGAACGCGTTCGTTTAAAAGAACTAACGAACGAACGTTCGCTATTTAACCTAAACCGGAAAAAAATCGAAACTAATAAAAAAACGAAAATAAAAAAAACCGAAAGAAAACCGCCCTGTTTTTAGAAAAACTGGCGGCACGCGGATCGGGGCGGCGGCGAACCTCGGCGGCGGGGTCCGGCGGCGGCGGCGGTGGCGGGGTCCGGTGAGGTCGGCGGCGGGTCGGCGGGTCCGGCGACGGCGGGCGTGTGAGGCGGGCGGCATGGCCATGTGTGGCGGCGCTAGGGGTTCGGGGTGGGCGGCTGGGCCTCGGCTAGCCTCCCTGCTTATAAAGCCTCCTTGGGCGGAGTCCAGGCGGACCTGACAGGGTAGGTTCTTGGCGTTTTTTTTAAATAATTACGCGCAGAAAAAAATAAAAAGAAATACTAAACGGACTCCAAAAATCCCGAAATAAATTTTCCCCGGCTTCTAAAATCAAGCCGGATTTAATGAACATTTATTTGGGGCCTAAATGGAATTTTTAAAAACGCGCATTTTTCCTAAATTCAAATAAAAAGGCGAAAAATTCCAAAATAAAATCTTATTTGATTTTATTATTAAATATTCATTATTTCTTTATTTTGGGAAAGTCATTTTATTCCCTCTCCCATATTTTGGTAGTAGAAATATTTGAAGATAAAATTATTAAAATCAAATGATCCTATTTTCAAAATTTGAGAAAACTCAAATATGAAAATAACGAAAATCCCCAACTCTCTCCGTGGGGGGAGCGGCGGTGGTTTTCTTGACAAGACAGCAATGGCGAAGTGGACGGCTGCCTGCACTTTGTTTATAAGAAGGGAGGGGGCGGACGCCCGCTTTTCCTAATAAAGAAACCCCCACGACCACGCCCACGATCTTCGCACGACGCCACGTTCGTGCGTGCGTTAGTGGGGGGTCGTGGTGGGTCCGGGGCGAGTTACTGGCGTGATCGAGGCCGCATGTGACCATGCACTGTTTTGGGCTGGCCCGACAGCGCTTGGCACCGTACGGCCCAGCACGGGGCTCTGTCGGTGTACTAGAGTAGGGTACCCTAGTATCCCGTATTCGTGCAGACGATTGCAAGACACCAGCGCAGGTTTGGCTCGGTCGCTGCCATGATCCTCCGTGGCTCCTTTGGAGCCATTCAAGAACAAAGTATTTGACTAAGAAGACAAGGCCCGGCAAGAGGAGCTTGCCGGAAGGCCACTCAAGGCATGCAGAAGACAAGGCCCCGCAAGAGGAGCTTGCCGGGAAGGCTCGAGCGCGACAAGCCTCCGGATGCGACAAGGATTCAGCCGTGGCAAAGGCGCTGTCATGCAAGCAACCTCTCTCCATCTCCGCTCCAGCTCATCCAACAACTTGTCGCCATGGGACCATTCCATGCGCAGCGTGTCAAGAGGTCAGGCAGCCAGCGGAGAGCAGAAGCGATGTGGCGACAAGCTTGACATCGTGGCGGCGGTGGTGCACTGACGGTCTCTGTTACCTGTGTAGGCGACAGACGGGCATTTATTGCTTTTGTCCCTTGCCGCCGTGGTTAGGTATTTTACACCGTACCTTTCGCTCAAGTAGGTGTACCAACTACTGTTTTACATTTGTACCCTCATCTACGTTGCCACTGCCGGAGACCCTTGAGCATATAAAAGGAGGCCCATGCGAACGTAGAGGGGTTCGCCAGTTCGACTCATTCGAGACCATAGACACTCACGCTTAGGTTTTGTAGCTCTCATCGCTCCCTAGCAAGAACACAATACAATCAAACAAGCAGCAGAGAAGTTTTATCTCTTCGGAGAGCTCCGGAAGGGTAAACTGCTCGTGTGCCTCGCCTCGATCCGCTCTTCGTGCGATCTCCGCCCCCCTCCGAACCACAAGGGTTCTGGTCCGCCGGCCCCATAGGTGTTCGTGGGTACGATCAGCCTCCCCGACAATGTGACTTTGGCAAGAATCACTCCTTGTCGTTCTTAGTGCTAAAGGGTTTTAGCATCTTGTCAATATGTATTTTTGCTCAGCCGCATTAGGTAAATCTATCTCCATTGATCATTATGCCTAATATCAAGGCTATTAAATCCAAGCACTTCATCGAAAAACTATTTTCAAATGAAGTCCTAATTCGTGTCAAGAAATTTATTTCCAATTAACAATGTGTCAAGCACACAAGGTTTTCAGAAATATTATTATGCTCCCACTTACTTTATTGAAACCACAAGCATCTTCGTTACCCATTGATGAAGTCAAACCCCTTTGACCAGTGCATGAAAAACGAAGATTCCAACTCCATTTTGCTCTCTTCCGTCCATTGCTGGAATTCTGAAGTTTGCATACTTACTAGCATCCTCTGGACCGACAATACTTTGGATTGTATCATATACAAGTCCTAGGTTTTCTTTCCATTCCATGGAAATTATTTTGTCATCCATGTTTCATATCTCATGTTTGAAATATGTATTAATTACTAGTTTAACCCGAACCGACTTTAAGCATTGCTACGGTGAGACAATCTCATTGTAGTCAACTCCTTGAACTTGTTATTGCAACACGTCGAGCTTAATGGATAATTTTTTTTTATCCGTATCAGTTTATAGTCCCATTACAATCCATTAGACTCTAAGTCTTTCGGAGGGTTTATCAAGATTTAAATCTTGAATCATTTATGGAAACTATCTCGGATTGTACTGGCATTTAGCCAATTCCGGAGTCATGGCCCATCAACGCTTCCTTGTGTATCGTAGGTATACTGTTGTCTAACAACAATATCTCGTTTGCGCACATGAGAGGTTTGCACGAGCTTTGCCAATGTTGTTCAGCTGCAAGTTCGACAGAAGTCCATACATCTCATGTAGAGGCTGTCGTATCCGTCGTAGTAGGAAACTCTGGAATCACTTCCAAGGTTTCTTTCCTTTGACCTGATGACGAAAATACTTGTTATCTCGTCGAGTTGCACTGTCCTCCCACTCACCTTTGCAAGAACTATTCTCTTTAAAAGCATACAGTTTTGTGGCAAAAACCTTTGCCTTGGCATAGTGGTGGGGGAATACCCAATAACTTGGGATAACCTACAAAGTAGCACTTGTCTGATTTGGAATAGGTTTGTAACCTTTTACACAAGCCCCATATTCCAAATGTTTAAGTAAAGATATACCATGGATGAGTGTACCATACCATGGCGTCATTTCAACAGACCCGATGGAGCTCTTTTCAGTGTAAAAGTTGTAGCCTCTAAAGCATCACTTTAAAAGGGATAATGGCAAATTTATTTATGTCATCTCTGATCTTACCATGTCATAAATGGTTTGATTACATCTTCACAGACATTCCACTCATAGTGGTGTTTCAGGAGGTGTAAGTTATGAAACTCTTTTCACAACTTATCACACATTCTCTAAACTTGTAACTCAAATATTCCTTTCCGCAATCTAATTGCAGAAACATAATTTTCTTGTTACAATAATTTCTTCTTCATTTTGAAAACCTTCCGAATGATTTCAAAAGATCCATACTTACGTCTCATCAAGTAAATATCCATATATCTACTTGAGTCATTTCTGAAGATAGATAAACACATCAAAATGTATTACTACCAATAAGTTTGTTGCTCATTCTTTATGGCCTATGAACGGTATTTCAGTTGCTTCACTTTTCGGAGGAAAGTTGCAAGTGTCAGATGATTCAAAATCAAACGACTTCAAAAATCCATCATAATGGAATTTTTTCCATGCGAGCTTCTCCAATGTAACCAAATACAGTGCCACACATGTGTGGTATTCTCTTAGTATTGTGACATTTAGCGTCAGTGTTATGGATGTATCATTTTTATCATCAATATTCATAACATAAATCCCTTCTTGGATGGAAGCATGGCCGATGTTATTCATAATACTGAACAACAATTGTTCTTTTATGAACAACCCTTTTGCAACAAATATTGTGCAATGGGCTAGAGTGTATGAAACTCTAAAATGAATTATGAAAGTAAACATAGAGGTAATATATTAATGTCATTATTCATAACATACATCTCATTCAAAATGAAAGTATGGTCCTTAGGTTTATTCATAACACCGAACATCAAAAGTTCTCTTATGAACTACCTTCTTGCAAGATACCTTATGCAAAGGGCTAGAGTGTGTAAAGCTCTAAAATGAATTATGAAAGAAATACATAAGTAATACACCGATGGAAGGTATAGTAACTTCTACTATGTTCCCAGCACGTAATAAAACCTCATTCCTGGCTAGTCTTTTAGGCCATAGTAGTTCTTACATCGATTCGCGATAGAATGCAATCGAGCGGGTATCTTTGTGATTAACTCACAATACCCAAGAATTAGTGATTAACATGTTTAACCATAATTCCCAAGAACTATATCTTTGACCAGCCTTCTATACATCAAAAACTTGTATGACATTCATGCATGAGCAGGATATTCCAGTCTCCTTTTTTCTGCCTTTATACTTCTAATAGTTTAACTTTTAGTATTTCTCCTAC
Organism: Aegilops bicornis; assembly: GCA_021605145.1. NCBI lineage: Eukaryota > Viridiplantae > Streptophyta > Magnoliopsida > Poales > Poaceae > Aegilops > Aegilops bicornis. The sequence goes on along the minus strand of CM038673.1, from coordinate 610,247,249 downwards.
TCTCAGAAGAAGCACCAAACTTAAGAGTGGCGTTAGCCCCGGACTTCCTAGGCGTGAAAGTTTCACTAACACCCTTCGGACACTTCCTTTCTCTTTAAGTTGTTGTTTTATTCACCTTTCATTGTATGACATGTGTTCTTATGGATCCCTCTCTTAGCAGCCTAATGCATAGTAAACACCTTTACTAATAGTTTGCAAACAAGCATTGCTTTGGACATTTCATATCTTTCAGCCTTTGTTTGTATCTCAAAATTAATTTTTCATTTCCATGAGTATCACATAACTATCCCAAAACTTTCAAAGTTCGGGTCTCATGGAAGCAAACGTATTGCACTTGACTGAAACGGAATTCTAGATTTTGGATCGAAGGATGAGAGTCACATGATCCATAGCATTGGAGGGAGAATACCGAAAGCATGTGATAGGACAAAGTCGTTCTCAGCACTCTTCAGGATAATCCTCACATTATGTTACCAACCATAAAGTTTTAACCAGATATTTAAAAGCTATTCAATTTTAACAGGGAAGGTGGAAACACAAGCCATTATTCTACAACTGTTATGCTAATCACACCTAGACGATGTTCAAAATTAATTGCACTAAGAATTAAAAGAATTAATTCTAAAGTGTGCTCCCACTCAAATCAATATCTCTCATAATTGATTGTTAGTAATTCAAGATCCATATTACAAGTCAACGCCAAGGATGTATCCATCTCAAGTGACGAGAATTGCAATTGGTAGGCCAACTTGCTAATCACATCTCTATGCGACTCTTGTTCATCTTTCGATGCGCGTGTTCCGAGCTCATGACTTTCATGCTTGAACGTCAAGACAACCAAGTGATCTCGCTGCGAGGTCTCAACTCACCCGCCTCACACTTCTCTAATCATTCGTACCCACGTATCCATGTGATACCCCGAAGAGATAGGTTCCGTGATGGTGCTACACTTGGGAGAACACTAACTACTTGATATTTTAAGTGAGAGATCACCCTAATAAAAAGCGACTACCACGCAACCAAAAAGGGTGCACCAAAGGGATAAACATCTCAGGCAATTAATAATAGAATGATATGGTATAGCCCTTTCTGACGGAGAAGTCTTGTATTTCTTCGTCTTCGGCATTTGCGTCGGTGCTCACCTTCGCGAAGATTGCCACCACATTGTCGATGCACCAGATAATATTGCTATCTCTATAGCTAATAAAATAAGTGCATTACTTAAGGTTGAAACACAGGTCATTAAAGTGATAATCATATGGCTCCAGCCATCATGCCGGATCATGACACACAAGTCATGTTAATCAATTTACATCATATAGTCATCTCATACATATTCAAATTATTATGAGCACTGCTATACCACATCACATGCACATGTAAACCCTCCTGCAAAACCAAGTTAGACGCCTCTAATCGGTTCATGCAAAAACTTGTTTTTCATGTCTTCTAAGGTCTCGACACAAACCGAAGCTACCAACGTCCATCATCAAGTATGATAATTCAAGTCGCTAGATTAACTTTGCGGGGTGTATGAAGCAAGAGATAATAAAATCTCGAACCCCATACTAAACCTCGTCATACGCATGACCCCCGTGCAGATCATATCTGCATTGCCCTTTCGTCTACGACACATCCATCTTTCTTTAACTATGGTGGAACCCAAAGAACTGTTAGCACTTCATTGATCTGTCAATCAGCATACTCAGGAGTAGCATGAAAGGATCACGGATTGCCAGAACTTTGTGAGATCCCACCAATACGTCAAGATCAGGATTATGAAAATTTAAGGGAAGGAACAGGAATATCGGGAAATAGATTTCATCTACTGCCCACACAAATAGTTTTTAGTAATAGAACTCATTTACTACCTAATTATATTGTTCAACACCCAAACATCTCTATGCATTCTAGATCACAACCTGCATCTACGCATAGCACGGCTCATGATGCCACTATAGGGTAATGCAGCAGAAAACAAAAAATGTCCAACCTAAGCACCATCCCAGGACCACTATGAAGATCGCATACAAGGTTTGATCTCTTTCATTACCAACTCGTAGCGCAGCGGAAGTAGAGTCGATGACGACCTGCGGTGCAGATCCCCACATCTAGGATTTACAACCTCCCAACAATGTATACCCTCATCATCCCCTCGGACAGCCCTCCAGTAGGCGTTCGGACAGTCCCCGGACTGTGTCACGGACAACCCTTCGGGAGGACCTTCGAAACTCGGACGATCACTCGGACAGTCCTTCGGGAGGACCTTCCAAACTCGGATGCTCACACGGACAGCCCTTCGGGAGGCACTCTCGAACTAAGACCGAAACCACGATCTCTTCACAGAGTTGCACACATACAGTGTCATCTATCCGGCAGGGCTTCGCCGTCCAGAACTAGTTCCCATCGGAACCCAGACAGCCATTCGGCTCTACGAAACTGTTTTGCGGGGAGGGAGAGAGAAGCCAGATCATTGGAATGGCACTTGTATGTGAGAACTATTGAGTGTGGATAGTGCATCTCCACTTCAATTTATAGGAAAACCCAAGGGGAAAGGTGGGACATGGAAAACCCAAAATACCCATGTTTTATGTCACACATAAAGGGCATTATGGGGAAGCAAGTGGGGCTCCATGGAGCAGCCCCACTTGGATGTCCATAACCCTTGTGGGATCTCCCAAAAAGGGTTCCCATCCTTCCATGTCATCCCTAGATATTTTGGGGCAAAGCCCCAAATGGTGGCTTTCCATAAAGTAACCATAAAGCTGATTTCACTATTCACGACGACATTTTTCAGCGTCCGTTCGAACCAAAAATATTTATGTGGGCTTAGAAAATTTCCAGTATGCACTAAAATAATTTTCGACGCGTTCTGAAACTATTCTGGATTAGTGATTTTCATGTGCGAAAAGCAACCAGACCAGTTCCGGCAGCTCCGGAACATTTCTGGTTTTTATCCCAAAAAATTTCCTGAAGTTTCCATAATAATTCTGGCACCCTCCAAGAATTATCACGCGTTTCCTAAAACCAATTTGACTTAATGGTATACCCCAAAACAACTTTTCGGTTTTACGAAACTTTTTCGCTGTTCTCTCTCCGAAACTCTTCCGTTGTCTCCAAAACTTTTTCGGCAAATTGCTCTCAGACTCCTTGTCTACTATTCAATAGATAGATGACCATTAAGCTTGTGACCCTATAGGTTCAGTGAAGTATAGACATGACCGAACCCTTTCCGATCAATGATCAACATCAGAGCTGTGGACACCCATATTGACCCCTATACCCACACGAATGAATATTTGAGTGAACCTCCACTTGCCGTGTGCTATTCCTGTTGCTTCGAGATATGTTACAAATACCTGAGGTGAGATGTATTGCCATTCCCGTGGATCAACAACTTTTTCCACTATGCCAGTTACCATGTTACCGGTATTGTTCTCTTTTCTCGTTCCTATGTTCCGGCATCCCTGTGATCAAATCACAATGTGTCTGGCCAGACGATGATGGATATCGTAACACGGAGAGGGCCCAGAGATATCTCTCAATCAACGGAAGAGCAAATACCAATCTTGAGCTATCAACTTACTTGACATACTTTTCCATGAACCCGTAAGCCGCCGTAATAGCCACCCATTTACGGATGACGTTTAACAAACCCCAAAGTTCATGAAGCAAGTATGAAGAAACTCTATATTCTCATGGTCTAAGGATTTATGCTAACATTAACCTTCTTTGTGTTATTAACAATAAACTTGTGACGAATGTATCTCATAGCATAACAACAATCGGGTCGATGCAACACAAGTGTTCTCCTAACATTGTGTTGGGGAACGTAGTATTTCAAAAAAATTGCCTACGATCACGCAAGATCTATCTAGGAGAAGCATAGAAATGAGCGGGGAGAGTGTGTCCACGTACCCTTGTAGACCGAAAGCGGAAGCGTTTAGTAACGCGGTTGATGTAGTCGAACGTCTTCGCGATCCAACCGATCAAGTACCAAACGAAACGAAACCTCCGTGATCTGCACACGTTCAGCTCGGTGACGTCCCTGAAACTCTTGATTCTGTTGAGGCCGAGCGAGAGTTCTGTCAGCACGACGGTGTGGTGATGGTGTTGATGAAGTTACTGACGCAGGGCTTCACCTAAGCACTACAACGATATGACCGAGTTGGAAATCTATGGAGGGGGCACCGCACACGGTTAAGATCAACTTTGATGTGTTCTAGGTGCCCCCTTCCCCATGTATATAAAGGAGAGAGGGGGAAGCTGGCCGGCCCTCATAGGTGCGCTAAGGGGGGAGGAATCCTCCTCCTAGTAGGAGTAGGACTCCCCCCTTTCCTAGTCCTACTAGGAGAAGAAGGAAGGAGGGGGAAAGAGATGGAAGGAGGGGGCGTCTGTAGGATCGGAAGTATGTCTAGAGGGGGGTGATTAGTCTACTTGACCAAATAAAAATCTAGCCTTTTCCCAATTTTAAGTCTTGGCAGATTTTAGCAACTTTGCACAAGTCAAGCAATCAACCTAAACATGCAGTTCTAAGAGTATAGTAGCGGAATGTAAAACAAATGCACATGAAGGTTAAGGGAGGAGTTTTGAGGGAGAAAATGCAATATAGACAGGGAGATTTTTGGCGTGGTTCCGATAGGTGGTGCTATCGTACATCCACGTTGATGCATACTTCAACCCACGAAGGCTAACGGTTGCGCGAGTCCACGGAGGGCTCCACCCATGAAGGGTCCACGAAGAAGCAACCTTGTCTATCCCACCATAGCCATCGCCCATGAAGGACTTGCCTCACTAGGGTAGATCTTCACGAAGTAGGCGATCTTCTTGCCTGTACAAACTCCATGGTTCACCTCCACAATCTTTACGGAGGCTCCCAAGTGACACCTAACCAATCTAGGAGATACCACTCTCCAAAAGGTAATAGATGGTGTGTTGATGGTGAACTCATTGCTCTTGTGCTTCAAATGATAGTCTCCCCAAAACTCAACTCTCTCTCATAGGATTGGATTTGGTGGAAATATGATTTGAGTGGAAAGCAACTTGGGGAAGGGTAGAGATCAAGGTTTATGTGTTTGGAATGGAATATCTTGACCTCAACACAAGTGTAGGTGGTTCTTTCTCAGAAAATGTATGTTGGAAGTGTAGGGATGTTCTGATGGCTCTCTCCTCGAATGAAGAGTGGGTGGAGGGATATAAAAATAGCTTCCACACAAAAACTAACCATTACACACATATCACCAAACTCGGTGGGACCGAATCAGAGAACTCGGTCAGACCGATTCAGTTCATAATGTGACCGTTAGGCTTTTCGGTGGGACAGACATATAAACTCGGTAGGACCGATTTCATTAGGGTTAGGGCACAACGTAATCTCGGTGAGACTGATTACACAAACACGGTGGGTGGAGCAGCCCCTGACTTGATAGCATCTCCCATAAGCTTCTGAGCTTGAGCTATTGCTTTGGGAGCAGTCTTGGGCTTAGATGGAGCAGCCCCTGACTTGATAGCATCTCCCATAAGCTTCTGAGCTTTGGGTGCTTGTGCAGCATCCTCTTGTTCTTCCTCTTCTGAATCTCTTACCATAGTTGATTTTCCAAGCACTCTTGCAGTTGTGGTTCTTGCCCTCTTCTTTCTCTTGTCATCTCCTACTGCTTCACCATCATCAGATTCTATGGTGAATTTCTTGTCTCTCCTGTTGCAACCTTCCTTGGTTTTGACATTGGGATTCTTCTAGCAGGTGCCTTCTTGTTCAAGCCCGGCTTTGTTGCAGCAACTGTTGAGGGAGTCCTGGATTAGGGGGTATCCGGACAGACGGACTGTATACAACGTCCGGACTATCGAAGTGTGAAGATACAAGACTCAAGACTTCGATCCGTGTCCGGATGGGACTTTCCTTGGCGTGGAAGGCAAGCTTGGCGATCCGGATATTATATTTCCTTCCTTGTAACCGACTCCATGTAAACCCTAGCCCTCTTCGGTGTCTATATAAACCGGAGAGGTTGGTCCTTAGAAGGCCGATCACAATTACAATCATACCATCATAGGCTAGCTTCTAGGGTTTAGCCTCCTTGATCTCGTGGTAGATCTACTCTTTTACTACCTATATCTTCAATATTAATCAAGCAGGAAGTAGGGTTTTACCTCCATCGAGAGGGCCCGAACCTGGGTAAACATCTGTGTCCCTTGCTTCCTGTTACCATCATCCTAGACGCACAGATCAGGACCCCCTACCCGAGATCCGCCGGTTTTGACACCGACATTGGTGCTTTCATTGAGAGTCCCTCTGTGTCGTCGCTACGGGGCTCGATGGCTCCTTCAACCATCGTCAACAACACGGTCCCAGGTGAGACCTTCCTCCCCGGACAGATCTTCGTGTTCGGCGGCTTAATCCCTCGGCCAATTAAGCAGCCATCTGGAGCAGATCGATAGCTACGCCCCTGGCCACCAGATCAGGATCGGAAACCTGAATTACACGGCGGATATCCGCGGAGACCGGAACGCCAACGGATTCGTGCCCATGCCAGGGGCACCAGACAGTCACAACGAGCACGGCTTAGACCAGCTGTCGGACAAAGCTCGGGGTATCACCCCCGCAATAGCCTTGGACCTAAATCTGGAACAGGCCGCGTTGCCTAAGGACGGAGGGCTGGACCCCGCCCCGCAGGTCGCACACTCATCGGCGGTGGAGCCGAACACGACCTTACCTCTGTGGTGGCCTGTGATTCCGGACCCCTGGATTCGTATTCAGATGTTGGTCCCGGTCCGCACACTCCCGAGCCAGTCGAGCTAGGTTGGGCTCCGGTAATGGAGTTCACCGCTGCGGATATCTTTCAGCACTCGCCCTTTGGCGACATGCTGAACTTGTTAAAAACTCTCTCTTTGAAAGAAAATTCTGGGCCAAACTATGTCCGGCTCGAGTGGGAAGCAGGCGACCAAGAAAGTCGTTGCCCACCTACAACCCACTTCATAGCCACAGTCGATGATTTAACCGACGTGCCTGACTTCGACTCCGAAGGCATCGACGGTATGGACGACGATGCAAGAAAAGATTCGAAATCTATGGGGCGCTGGACTTCTCCCTTGTCACACGACATATACATGGTGGGCACGCCGAAAGAGGACAAAGAAGACAATCCAGACGATAAAACCCCTGGACAAAAGCCAAACCGGTGGCGCAAACGCCGTTCTAAGTCCAGCAACAGTAAAAATGGCGACAAGAGCGCTAGAGGGATCGATACTACAATCAACTCCAAAGGCAACAACGACCATACGGACCCAGCGATGGAGCAGGGCGAACCAGGTCACCCTGAACACAGTTCGGAGCAGACGCTCGAGGACAATGACCTCGACGGACAAGGTCATGAAACCGAGTCAGCACAAGAAAACAGTCCGGATAATGATGCAATCCCGAAAAGACACGTGGAACGAGATAACCTCCACAGAAAGCGTATGGCCACTGCAAGAAGTCTAACGAAGCAGAAGCAATGGCTCAAAGCCGCACATGAAACGCTCAACCGTAGATGGAACCAAGTGCTAGACACCAAGGAAAGATACGGCGATGATCGCCATACAAAGAGCTATCCAAAATGCAAGCTACTGCCAGAATTCGATGATAAAGCCGAGCCACTTCACAACCGCAACAAAGCGGCTACCGACGCCGCGCACGATCTACGTGAGCACCTCGATAAGAAAGCTGGCGCGGCCAGGTCCATTTATGGATCTAAAGGACACACCCCGGCGAGGGACTACGGTCACCAAAACGATTATCCCAATCGAATACCAGTTCGGAATAAACACCGGACACAACAACAATCGACGGCATGCCACATCACGTCCAGATACAGAGGGGCTGCTCACCCCCTGTGCTTTACCGAAGAGGTACTGGACCATGAATTCCCACAGGGCTTTAAACCCGTGAATATAGAGGCATACGACGGAACGATGCACTAAAGGCCCGGATTGAGGATTTTATCCTGCATATACATATGGCTCGTGGGGATGACCTCCACGCCATCAAATACCTTCCCCTCAAACTGAAGGGACCAGCCAACACTGGTCGAAAAGCCTGCCCGAAAAATCAATTGGGAGTTGGGAGGAACTCGAGGACGCTTTCAGGACCAATTTTCAAGGGACCTATGTCCGGCCTCCGGATGCTGACGATCTAAGTCACATAACCCAACAACCCGGAGAGTCCGCCCGCAAGCTTTGGAACAGATTCCTCACTAAGAAGAACCAAATTGTCGATTGTCCGGACGCTGAAGCTTTAGCGGCATTCAAACACAGCATCCGTGACGAGTGGCTCGCCAGACACCTCGGCTAAGAAAAGTCGAGGACAATGGCAGCCTTAACAAGCCTCATGGCCCGCTTTTGCGTGGGTGAAGATAGCTGGCTAGCCTGTAAAGGCACTAGCGACCCCAGCACATCTGAAATGAGGATGGCAACGGGAAGCCACGACGTAATAAAAACAAACGCCCAAACAAGGAAGAGAGCCCGGATAACACAACGGTTAATGCCGGATTCAGGGGCTCTCGACCTGATCAGCAAAAGAAGCCATTTAAAGGCAGTAAAGAGGGACCGTCCGGTCTGAATAGAGTCCTAGATAGACTATGCCAAATTCATGGCACCCCTGACAAACCTGCGAACCACACACACAGAGAGTGCTGGGTATTCAAGCAGGCCGGCAAATTAAATGCCGAACACAAGGGAAGGGAAACACCAAATGAAGACGAGGATGAACCTCACCAGCCGAACACTGAGGGACAAAAAAAATTCCCGCCAGAGGTTAAAACAGTGAACATGATCCACGCAACTCACACATCCAGGAGAAGGCACGAACGCATGCATAGAGACGCGCTCGATATAGAGCCCATCGTACTCACAACTAACAACTGGATGTCTTATCCGATCACCTTCGATCACTTGGACGACCGAACTAGTATTCGGCATGGAGAATCAAAGGCCTTGGTGCTTGACCCGATAATCGACGGATACCGTCTCACCAAATGTCCTCATGGACGGCGGCAGTAGTCTCAATTTAATATACGAAGACACTGTCCGCAGGATGGGGATAAACCCATCCAGAATCAGCCAAAGCAACACCACCTTTGAAGGGGTGATACCAGGCGTTGTAGCCCACAGCAGGGGCTCTGTCGTACTGGAGGTAACATTCGGCTCTCCAGGCAACTCCAGAAGTGAAGAGCTACTCTTCATCATCGCACCCTTCCAAAGCGAATATCATGCATTGCTTGGAAGAACGGCCTTCGCCCGCTTCAACGCATTGCCGCACTATGGCTACCTTATACTCAAGATGCCCGCCCCACGTGGCGTCATCACCGTTAGCGGAATCATAGAGCGCTCTTCACGCGCAGAAAAACCCGCGACGGCCCTAGCGACCGGACTAAAAGCGGCCTCCAATATTAGAAAACATGACTGGTCACTAAGACCACAGACACGGTTAGACGAGTCCGGTCGCCCGGATAAGATTGAATCAGGCACCGTATATGCAATCCCATAGCGGACACCAGGGGCTATAAATACTTGATACAGCCCCACACTTGGCTCAACCTTATTGGCAGGCCAACATCTTACACTTTTATTATCCATCGCATACTAACGTTGTACTCTACTACGAGTTTTCCTTTTTTCACAGACAACGTTCGCGCGATACCCTTCCAGGATACGGCACAACAGAGACAAAGGCGCAGACGTGCAGCAGGTCCCAGTTTAATAGGTTTATTTTTAGATTAAGCCCATGTGTAAACCTTTTCTATTGACGCTTGTTGTTCAACCATCCCATGGGTTCCATACCCACAGAGGATACTGCCGTTTTTGGCATTTCGCCACGACAGATTAACGCATGTATCTGGAAACACAGGGTTTATAATGAATGGGTATTCTTGAGCCCATCGTTTGTTATAAAGTCCGAATACCTTCGGGAGTGTTCGGCGTCACGAGTTTGGCCTTATATGCATCAGCTCCGAATCATGTCTTTGGTCAAATGTTGGGATTGCCCGGCTCCTGGGTTTGCCGCCTAATGTTCCGTTATTATCGGCTAAGGTGGCCAAAGGAGAACTACTGCGATTGTGCCCTGGTTATTCCGGACGAGCACCTCAGTAGAGAAAGCCGAAAACTGACTGTCATGATAAAGCGAGAGACTGTTCAACCACTCGAAGACTTATCGGAATCTTTAGGATCCCTCCGCATTAACAAAGGACCGTTTCGCGGTCATGTACACACGCGCCCGTATTCAGATGCACACGAAGGTACCAGGGGCTACATAGTAGCCCCAACATTAGACTCCCATGGCTAAGCGAAAGTGTTATAGCTATATAGTCCGGTTGCCTAGTTCAACGTGCAATCACCTCCTTAATGGACCAAGACGTTGGATTAAGTGTGATTAAGCATATTTCTCGCGAACACCCCCGCATTGTCTGCGTGGGGGCTGTCGCCACAGACTGCTATCTCTCTGATTACACATTCATATTATATATATATATATATATATATATATGTATATATATATATATATATATATATATGTAAATGGCCGCACAGGGGACACAATCATATTTTCAGGCAAACAATATAAATATTGTCTAATAATCAAAATAAACATTGTTTTTACAATGATTTGGTTCATCACTCAAACATGACATTCTTCGAGCACTACGCCTCTATTAGGCGGGCACCTTCGGTGACCTGCGCCAAGTAGTGCTCGGCCGGATATTGGCCCCCCGCCGGATCCCTGGTCGCTATAATGGTGGCCTCCATATCCGTCCAATAGGCTTTAACGCGGGCAAGAGCCATTCATGCACCCTCTATGCACGCCGACCTCCTCATGGCGTCGATCCAAGGCACGGCCCCAAGGAATTTCTGCACCAAGCCAAAGTAACTGTCGGGCTTAGGCCCCTTTGGCCAAAGATGGCCTATCACAGACCTCATTGCAAGACCGGACAGCCTGTGAAGCTCCGCTACAGCAGCCATCTTGTCACTTAACGGCAGCGGGCGAGTGGGAGCATTGAATTGCGACGTAAAAGCTTCTCCACTTCCTTATCACCCCGACTTCAAGAAGAACTTGGCAGCGGTATACTCTTGGCCAAATCCGCATACGCGTCTGCAGGACTCCAGCGTCCATCCAGGTGAGCATACTTCGGATCAAAAACTTTGTCCATAGCAAGTAGGAGCCTCCAACCGCGATTTTACCGGCCTGTTGAAGCTCCTCCCGCGCACCCCTGAGCTTGGTCCATATTTCCTTGGTGGCGTTACGTGCCTTGTTCAGATCGGCCGAACTATCCTTATGCTCCTTTCTAAGGATCTCATACCTGTCAGCGGCATTTTTTACTCCACAGCCATTTCGGCTATCTTTTCCTCGCTTCGGCGATGAGCAGCCTGTTCGGCTCTCAATTCCTCGGCCGCCTTTAGGACAGCCGCACTACTAACCCGAGCCTGTTCCTTGGCCTGGGCAAGTTCTTCCCTCAGGGCCCCATGGCAGCAACACCATCTGCAGTCCGAACATATTACATTAATATCATGCCAGCTCCATATTTTTCTATACAAAGGAAGGCAGAGAACATACCTTACGATTTGTCCAGCCGCTCGTTCACCAGCGTGATATCGGCATCAATCGACCCAATCTGCCTGGTTAGTTCGGCAACTTCAACGGACTGGTCGGCGGCCGGACCCACAGGTACCTGCACGTATTTACAGCGTAATCATTAATTTATGATCCCCCGTTTGCCGCCTAGGGCGGGCAACCAGAGTCTCAGGGGCTACTATCTATATGGAGCACACTTAATACGTGCCTCAAAGCCTCTAAGCAGACTTGTAAATGCTTCATTCAAACCGCTTGTAGCGGATGAAATCTTCCGGAGCACCGCGCTCATTAATGAGTGGTGCTCCTCCGAGAGTGCAGCTCGCTCCAGTAGGCCCGTCATTACGTCCGGCTGGACATCGAACTGTGCCGGGCCCTTCCCATCGCCCCTCGTGGGAGCCAAAGGCTCCGGGCTCAGGGCGGCTGACGCATTGACTTCCAGCTTCGGCAGATCCGGACTCCTCCGTGACGACACCTCGGTGTCGCCCGCTTCATGAGCTGGAGAGGTGGGTGGGGTTTTGCTCTCCATCATCTTCGGAGGAGGATCCCCCGAAGACGAACTCTGTTGAGAAGGGCTGCTAGCCGGATTGCGAAAAGACGAATCCTGGTTATTGATCTAGGAGGAACGCAGTACCTTCAAATTAAAAATTAACTTACATCTCGGTGGAGGGCTGGCCCAAGCAGGGCACGATGTGCTGAGGGTGCCCGTCGGGGCAGAGCCCCCTGGTGTTAACTTTTTCCCTGGTTTGGGCATCTCCGTCTCCGAGTCTTCGGAGGCAGCCCTCTTCTTCCCGTGCGGGGAGGAGGCCTTAGCCTCCCCTTCCCGACTATCCTCCTTAGGGGAGGCAACAATTCCCCGGGTTCGGATGCGTAGTGTGTGAAGTCCGGTTTCTTCGTTCTTTCCCTTGTCTTCCCCTGAGGGCATTCTGCTGAGCACCCGGTCAAGCATCTTGGCCATGGTGGGACCAGGCAAGCCTTCGGGAAGTGGCGCCGGATGTCGGTGTCAAAACCGGCGGATCTCGGGTAGGGGGTCCCGATCTGTGCGTCAAGGCTGATGGTAACAGGAAGCAAGGGACACAGATGTTTACCCAGGTTCGGGCCCTCTCGATGGAGGTAAGACCCTACTTCCTGCTTGATTAATATTGATGATATGGGTAGTACAAGAGTAGATCTACCACGAGATCGTAGAGGCCAAACCCTAAGAGCTAGCCTATGATGGTATAATTGTAATTGTGATCCGCCTTCTAAGGACCAACCTCTCCGGTTTATATAGGCACCGGAGAGGGCTAGGGTTTACATGGAGTCGGTTACAAGGAAGGAAACATAATATCCGGATCGCCAAGCTTGCCTTCTACGCCAAGGAAAATCCCATCCGGACACGGGCCGAAGTCTCGAGTCTTGTATCTTCACGCTTCTATAGTCCGGACGTTGTACACAGTGTGGCTGTCCGGATACCCCCTAATCCACGACTCCCTCAGTAGCCCTTGAACCAGGCTTCAATGACGATGAGTCCGGCGCGCAGTCTTGTCTTCAGCATTGCAGGGCGGGTTCCTCCTCTGAATACTCCAAAGTAATTATCGAACACTTGAACCGTGTTCGGATCCACAAGATGATCTTCGCATACCACCGTAGAGAGAATGATGTTTCAAAAATGCAATCTGCTGACAACTTTTTAGGCAACGCGACGTGTCAATACGGTCGGGTTATTATTCGAACTGTTTTCCCACAACCAGCTACAACGCATATTATGAGGCGGTTTCCTTGACACGTCTTGTCGAAGCAGAGATCGTGTCCCCTTATCACGGGATTCTCATCAATACGGGCATGGGTAATCCAACCGCACCGGTAATCGCGGCGAGCGGGAGGCAAACGGGTTCAACCAGGCAAGTGGGGAGGCGCAAAAAGCACTTACCCCCCTATAAAGAGATAAGGCCTCTTTCTCTTTACCCACGCCCTTCTCCTTCCGCTCGCTCATTCCCCTCTTTTCGAGCCTTAACGCCCAAGCACTCTTCCTTTCCACCAAAGAGAGGCTTTCCAAAGATGTCCGGATCCGGAGCAGGAGGCAGATGGATGGCCTCTACTGTCCAGGAGAAGAATATAAAGAAGCTCCGGGACGCCGGTATCCGCCCAAAAGATCGCCACCGTCCCCGGCGGGACAGGTCGCCCCACTCCGAACCTCACGAGAGTTGTGTTCCTTCCCCATTTTGTCCGCTGGCTTGGGTTTCTGCACCCATTTGTTCGCGGAATCATGTATTACTACGGGATTGATTTTCATGATCTTTCCCCCAACTCCTTCCTCAATATCTCACGTTCATCGTCGTGTGCGAGGATTTTCTTCGGATCTCACCTCACTTCCGCCTGTGGCTGAAGATTTTTAATGTGAAGCCCAAGGTGGTGAGTGGCGAACACGCCGAAAAGCTTGGCGGCGCCATGGTGAGCAAGATGCCCAAGGCCGTTTGGCAAGGGCGCTTTCAACGACTCCGCTAAGGAGTGAGTGGCAACAGTGGGTTCTATATCATCGAACCACGCGGCAAAAGTGGGTGGCAGCTCCGCAGTTCAGATCCGGCTCCACCGCGGCTCACGCCCTGTCCCCGAGAAGGGCCCGAACTGGTGCTCGCTCAATGAGCTGTTATCGCTCGCACGCGCCTTGAGGCGTGTTTGATAGGGACGCCAAACTTCGTCGACGTAGTCCGGTGATGCTAGCTCGCCGGTCCTCCCCTCGCCGCCGAAGCTTGTACTCTGTGGGAGTTCGATCCAGCCGAGCACCAAACCCTTCGTGAGCTTTACGATTCCTCCCACAAGGATATCTGGAAGGTGCTCTTTAAGTCCGGCAAATCGTGGTCGGGCCCGGCCAAGGACCGTGGGTATCAATCATCCCATTCTCCAAGCTCGGTAAGTCACAGCACATTCTGTCTGTTCATGCTTCAGCTGGCATGTCATGAGGGAGACACCTTAATCTGTTTCGTCGTGACCTCAGGGATGGATAAAGAAGGTGGAGCGGATTCACTGTCCGGCCCCACTGCCGGAGGAACCGGCCGGACCTCTTCTGACAAAGATGCTGGTCCCCGCGCCTTACGAGGCGCCAAATAAGGAGGCCTCCAAGAAGGTCAAGAAGACCCGGAGTGGCCTCCGTCACCGCGAGGCTTCGGACGCAAAATCCGAAGACTCAAGCGACGCTCCTTCTTCGGAAAACGAAGAGGGGGACGAGTGATACGTCTCCGTCGTATCTACTTTTCCAAACACTTTTGCCTTTGTTTTGGACTCTAACTTGTATGATTTGAATGGAACTAACCCGGACTACCGCTGTTTTCAGCAGAATTGCCATGGTGTTGTTTTATGTGCAGAAAACAAAAGTTCTTGGAATGACCTGAAACTCCACGGAATATCTTAGAATAAATAATAGAAAATCCTTGCCAAAGATGAAGACCAGGGGGCCCACACCCTGTCCACGAGGGTGGGGGCGCGCCCCTCCCCCCTGGGCGCGCCGCCCAACCTCGTGGGCCCCCTGGTGGCCCTCCCACGCCAACTCCAACTCCATATATTGGCTTTCGGGGAGAAAAAATCAGAGAAAAAGTTTCATCGCGCTTTACGATACGGAGCCGCCGCCAAGCCCTAATCTCTCTCGGGAGGGCTGATCTGGAGTCCGTTCGGGGCTCCGGAGAGGGGGATTCGTCGCTGTCATCATCATCAACCATCCTCCATCACCAATTTCATGATGCTCACTGCCGTGCATGAGTAATTGCATTGTAGGCTTGCTGGACGGTGATGGGTTGGATGAGATTTATCATGTAATCGAGTTAGTTTTGTTAGGGTTTGATCCCTAGTATCCATTATGTTCTGAGATTGATGTTGCTATGACTTTGCTATGCTTAATGCTTGTCACTAGGGCCCGAGTGCCATGATTTCAGATCTGAACCTATTATGTTTTCATGAATATATGTGTGTTCTTGACCCTATCTTGCAAGTCTATAGTCACCTACTATGTGTTATGATCCGCAACCTCAAGTGACATTAATCGGGACCACTCCGGTGATGACCATAGTTTGAGGAGTTCATGTATTCACTATGTGTTAATGCTTTGTTCCGGTTCTCTATTAAAAGGAGGCCTTAATATCCCTTAGTTTCCAATAGGACCCCGCTGCCACGGGAGGGTAGGACAAAAGATGTCATGCAAGTTCTTTTCCATAAGAACATATGACTATATACGGAATACATGCCTACATTACATTGATGAACTGGAGCTAGTTCTGTGTCACCCTATGTTATGACTGTTACATGACGAACCACATCCGACATAATTATCCATCACTGATCCGGTGCCTACGAGTTTTCCATATACTGGTTCTCGCTTATTTACTTTTCCGTTGCTACTGTTACAATCACTACAAAAATACCAAAAACATTACTTTTGTTGTCTTTACTTTGTTACCGTTACCACCACTATCCTATTACTTTGCTACTAAACACTTTGCTGCAGATATTAAGTTTCCAGGTGTGGTTGAATTGACAACTCAGCTGCTAATACTTGAGAATATTCTTTGGCTCCCCTTGTGTCGAATCAATAAATTTGGGTTGAATACTCTACCCTCGAAAATTGTTGCGATCCCCTATACTTATGGGTTATCAAGACCTTTTTTCTCAAGGCGCATGTTGCCGGGAGCATAGCTCTATTCTTTGAGTCACTTGGGATTTATATCTACTGGACACTATGAAGAATTTGAAAGACTCTAAGACAACAATTTATCCCTCAACTACGAGGGGAGGTAAGGAACTGCCATCTAGCTCTGCACTTGATTCACCTTCTGTTATGAGTAAGCTAGCGACACCTAAACCTTCTTCTGCTATTCGTTCCGATATGTCGCATGTTATTGATGATGCCACTTCTGCTATGCATGATACTTATGATGAAACTACTTCTATGCTTGATACTACTGTGCCTCTTGGTGAATTATTGAAACTGAACACGATGATGTTAGTGATGATGAAAATACGCCTGCTATTCATGAGGGTTATCTTTTTAATGCTGAATCTACTGAAGCTATTCTTGCTTGCCAGGATAGTCTTGAACGTAAGAGGTTGCTAGTTAAATGGAGTAAAGAATTTTTTAGAGGTAGGATGAGACCCGACCCTGCTTTTGCTACTTCACCTATCTGTGTTCCTGATCAGGATTATTATGATTTTTTTGTTGGAATCTGATCGTTTTTATGGCAATAAATCTGAAATTGTTGTGGCACATCTTCGTAAATTAGATGATATAGCTGCCCTGTTTACTAATAATGAGAGATCGCGCTACCTTTATTTACTCAAAATATTTCTGTTCTCATTAAAGGGTGATGCCAAGAAATGGTTTAATTCTCTTGATCCTGGTTGTGTGCAAAGTCCCCAGGATATGATTTATTACTTCTCTGCTAAATATTTCCCTGCTCATAATAAACAAGCTGCTTTGAGGGATATATATAATTTTGTGCAAATTGAAGAAGAGAGTCTCCCACAAGGTTGGTGGAGGCTTCTCAAGTTACTTAATGCTTTGCCTGATCATCCTCTTAAGAAACCTGAAATATTTGATATCTTTTACAATGGACTAACCGATGCTTCGGAGATTACGGATAGTTGTGCTGGTTCTCTTTTCAGGAAAGAACACGGATGAAGCTGAAATTTTATTGAATAATATGTTGACAAATGAAAATAATTGGGCACCTCCTGAGCCAACTCCCAAGTCAGCTCCCGAGCCAATCGAGCCTATTCCTAAACCAACTCCGAAGAAGAGAGGTGTTCTATTTCTCAGTCCCGAAGATATGCAAGAGGCAAAGAAATCTATGAAAGAAAAAGGTATTAAAGCTAAAGATGTTAAGAATTTACCTCCTATTGAAGAAATACATGGTCTTAATTTACCGCCTGTTGAAGAAGTATATGATCTCAATTACTTATTTACTGAAGAACCTCCCGATATCCCGACACAGGTAGTAAAGGTAAATTCTCTCTATAGATATGATAAAACTGAAGTCCCTCCTACTAAAATTGCTAGTCAGTGCTTGGATGAGTTTGATGACTTTATATTTACGCAAGATGACTTTAATGCTTATTTTGGTAGACAATTAAAACATAATACCTTTATGATTAAACGCTTGAGTGATTATATGGCTAATATTAGAGGTGAACTTAAACTTGTTAGCAAACATGCTTCTATGGTTACCACTCAAGTAGAACAAGTACTTAAAGCTCAAAAAGAAGTGCTTAATGAAATGAATAGTAAGAAAAATGATTATGCTGTTAGAGTGGCTACTAGAACTGGTAGAATGACTCAGGAACCTTTGTATCCTGAAGGCCACCCTAAGAGAATCGAGCAAGATTCTCAGAGAATTAATGTTGATGTACCTAGTTCTTCTAAGAGGAAGAAAAAGAAAAATGATAGAACTATGCAAACTTCTAGTGAACCTATTGCTGAACCACCTGATAATCTAAAGATATCTCTATGTCTAATGCTGAAACACAATCTGGTAATGAACATGAACCTAGTGGAAATGTTAAAGATAATGTTCATGATGATGCTCAACCTAGTAATGATAATGATGTAGAAGTTGAACCTGCTGTTGATCTTGATAACCCACTATCAAAGAATCAACGTTATGATAAAAGAGACTTCGTTGCTAGGAAACATGGTAAAGAAAGTGAACCATGGGTTCGTAAACCCATGCCTTTTCCTCCCAAACCATCCAAGAAAAAGGATGATGAGGATTTTGAGCGTTTCTTTGAAATGATTAGACCCATCTTTTTGCGTATGCGATTGACTGATATGCTCAAAATGAATCCTTATGCTAAATATATGAAAGATATTGTTACAAATAAGAGAAAGATATCGGAAGCTGAAATTTCCACCATGCTTGCTAATGACACTTTTAAGGGTGGAATACCAAAGAAACTAGGAGATCCAGGAGTACCTACTATACCATGCTCCATTAAAAGAAATTATGTTAAAACTTCTTTATGTGATCTTGGAGCCGGTGTTAGTGTTATGCCTCTCTCTTTATATCGTAGACTTGACTTGAATAAGTTGACACCTACTGAAATATCTTTGCAAATGGCTGATAAATCAACTGCTATACCAAAAGATTTGTGAGGATGTGCTGTTGTGGTTGCAAACATTACTATTTTAACGGACTTTGCTATTCTTGATATTCCGAGGATGATAGTATGTCTATTATTCTTGGAAGACCTTTCCTTAATACTGCAGGGGCTGTTATTGATTGCAACAAAGGCAATGTCACTTTTCATGTTAATGGTAATGAGCACACGGTACACTTTCCGAGGAAATAACCTCAAGTTTATAGTATCAACTCTATTGGAAAAATTCCATCGATTATATTTGGAGGTTTTGAATTTCCTCTTCCCTCATCAAGAAGAAATATGATATACTTATTATTGGGGATGTCCATATCCCCGTTGAGGTAACATAGAGTTATTCCAAATTTCTCCGGTTCCATGTTAATCGGAATGAGTTTGTTAACAAGACTTGATCAACGTTGTTAGTGGATTTCTTTTGATGAGCATGAGATGGATGAAACTAGAAGCACAACCTTCTGTACCCTCTTTATACTCTGTTATTTAGTAAAAATAAAGTAAAATAGTATTTTTCTGTCTGTCTCCCGATTTATCCGTGCGATACAAAAATATCCCGAAAATAAAAGTCCTCAGAATGCCATGCCAATTTAATATGATTTTTTCGAGAATATTTGAGGATTTTTAGTGCAAAAATTACCACGGGGGGAGCTGCCACCTCGCCACGAGGGTGAAGGGCGTGCCCTACCCCCCTAGGCACGCCCCCTGCCTCGTGGGCCCATGGTGGCCCTCCTCCACTTATCCCTGCACCCATCTTCTTCCTCTGTCTCGCGCAAACCCGAAAAACCAACTCAAGCTCGTGTTCCAGCAACTTTTGCTGTGATTTTCGATCTCCTTGCTCAAAGCACCTCTCGCAAAACTGCTTGGGGATATTGTTCCTTGGTATGTGACTCCTCCATTTGTCCAATTAGTTTTTGTTCTAGTGCTCTATTCATTGCAAATTTGTGCTGCATAGGTGACCATGTTCTTGAGCTTGCATGTCAAATTTATATGGTTCCAAGTAGTTCTAATGCTTGATATATGCTCTAGGCACTTGTATGAGTAGTTGCTATCAGTTTTATTGAAGTTGGTTCACTTTTTTTTTGAAGTTACTAAAAATTTCAGAATTATTTTTCAGTGGAAACAATATGCTTAGGAGGATGTTCCAAGGTGGTTCTTCAAGGAAGCAAGGTCCTGTGCTTGCAATGCGTGATGGTGACGAGGAACCACCAAGAGACGCTCCGTGAGGCCCTCGTGAATGGCCTTCGGAAAATTTTATGAATCAAGTGGGAATTAAAGAAGAATTCTACGCATATTTGCGTAATGTCGGTCTTGAGGACTTTGAAGCTGATAAATGCCCCCAGTATCGTTACCTCACAAGTTCATTTGTGGGGAGGTTTGATTTTTAATCTTCGCGTAATTCTCCTTCAGTCATGTTTGACCTTTATGAAAAACCTTATACCATGGACTTAGAAGATTTCACTTTTGCATGCAAACTTCCATCTTGGGGTAGTATCAGGGATCCCCCTAAATCTGAATATAGAGACTTTCTTGCTAGAATAACTGTGGGGGAATCTAGAGATATAGCGCAGGACACTATAGGGAGCATTCACTTTCCTGCTATACACTATTTTTCTCTCTTCATTGGTAGATGCATAAATGCTAAGGATGAAGCATGTCACATGTGTGCCCCTGATCTCAGCATTCTCAGAAGTGCTGTGTTAGGGGACCAAGCTTATCATATGGGAGCCATTGTAGCTCGTAGGTTGCATCATAATAGACGTAACGGAGATTTCTTTGGAGGAATTTATGCAACCCGCTTAGCTAATTTTCTTGATGTAGACATTCGTGAGGGTGATATGGAGTTACCCCCTTCTTATTTAGATCTTGATTCTATATTTTCCCACCAATTCATTGACAGGACTGGACCACCTTTCCTGTATCGACTAATCTTTAACAAACGGCATGTTGTCCGTGTTACTCTTCCTGCTCCCGCCTTCTTTGATTTTCAGACGAGAGGAAAATATATCATTACCAGAGAGGAGGCAGATGAGTACGAGAGGAGAGCAGAGGCAGCTCGACGTCACGCTGCAGCTCAGGAGGCGGTAGCCGCTGCGTCACAGTATGACCCCAGCTACACCTACGGGTATCAGCCAGGCTATCCCTGGCAATAGACCAACTTAGGCCAAAAGCCTAAGCTTGGGGGAGTACGTATTTCTCACCGACATTACATTCATGTTCACACACACTCGTTGCTAGATGTCGGTGCTCAGACTCTTTCACCGTAATATCCATGTTAGTTTAAATTTCTTTTTCTAGCTTTCTTCTTGTGTGTTTGATAAACTTTAAGAAAAAAACAAAAAAAATAGTAGTAGTTTATTTTTCCTGCTGTAGTAGTAATAATTAAAAATAAAACCCAAAAATATTTCCCGTTCTTCTTTTGCTTGTTGGGAGCTTTCCCGTGTAAATAGTTTTTATTTCTTTTCCTTTCTTTGGGGGTCCAGAAGGCCATATTGAAAATGCTTAGTGGCTCTCATATGCATGATCGTTTATCTAACTTAGAGCCCATATTACTTGTCTTCTCTCTTGAGTTGAATGCTTGCAGATTCCAAATTTAGTCCAATGCACGTGCACTCTTATTATTATTCACACCGTTCGGTCGTGCAAGTGAAAGGCCATAATGATGATATATGATGGACTTATTGGGATGAGAAAAGCTGGTATGAACTTCGACCTCACTTGTTTTTGTAAATATGATGATTCATCATTCCTGATTCAGCTATTATGAAGTAAACATATTTGCAATGACATTTAGAGATTATAGTTGCTTGTGCCATGCTTGATTAGCTATGAGTTATAATGGTTTACCTTGCGTGCCAACCTGCTATTGAGATGATTATGATGTGGTATGATAGGATGGTATCCTCCTTTGAATGAATTGAGTGACTCGACTTGGCACATGTTCACGTATGTAGTTGAATCAAATCAACATAGCCTTCATGATATTTATGTTCATGGTGGATTATATCCTACTCATGCTTATATTCGGTGTAAATTAATTTTGATGCATGTTTACGACTGTTGTCGCTCTCTCAGTTGGTCGCTGTCGGTGTCAAAACCGGCGGATCTCGGGTAGGGGGTCCCGAACTGTGCGTCTAGGCGGATGGTAACAGGAGACAAGGGACACGATGTTTTTACCCAGGTTTGGGCCCTCTCGATGGAGGTAAAACCCTACTCACTGCTTGATTAATATTGATGATATGGGTAGTACAAGAGTAGATCTACCACGAGATCGTGAGAGGCTAAACCCTAGAAGCTATCCTATGGTATGATTGTTGTTCGTCCTACGGACTAAAACCCTCCGGTTTATATAGACACCAGATAGGGTTAGGGTTACACAGAGTCGGTTACAATGGTAGGAGATCTACATATCCGTATGGCCAAGCTTGCCTTCCACGCCAAGGAAAGTCCCATCCGGACACGAGACGAAGTCTTCAATCTTGTATCTTCATAGTCTAGGAGTCCGGCCAACGGTGATAGTTCGGCTATCCGGACACCCCCTAATCCAGGACTCCCTCAGTAGCCCCTGAACCAGGCTTCAATGACGACGAGTCCGGCGCGCATATTGTCTTCGGCATTGCAAGGCAGGTTCCTCCTCCGAATACTTCATAGAAGATTTTGAACACAAGGATAGTGTCCGGCTCTGCAAAACAAGTTCCACATGCCACCGTAGAGAGAATAACTTTTGCACAGATCTGCTGACGTATACCGCGGCGTGACCGGCCATGCCTTTATACGAATCGTTTTCACTGTTCCACCTCAGCGCGTTTAGCGAGGCGGTTTCCTTGGCACGTCTTATCAAAGCGGAGATCGTGCCCCCTTATTCCGGGATTCTCATCAATACGGGCGTGGATAACCCAGTCGTGCTCGTTGGCACGCCTCCTCCATCGAAGGCGAGTCCCGAACGGTCACGGGGAGGGCTCTTGGTATTCAACCTCTTTATAGCGAGACCAAGGCCCGCTCCTTTCTTTCAATCTCAATTGAATCCTCCCCTCGCTTCGAGTTCCAACACCCAAAGCTCCGGATTTAGGCGCTTCGGACCTTCAACGATGTCCGGCTCCGACCTGCACGGCCGGTGGATGTCTTCCTCCTTCACGGAAGAAGATGTGCTAAAGCTGAGAGACGCCAGGTATCTCACCGACGAAATTTCGCACAGGCCGCCTGCCCAAGGGCAGATTATTCCTACTCCCGAGCCTGGTGAGAGCGTGGTATTCGTGTCTCACTTCCTTTGGGGTTTAGGCTTCCCGACGGACCCTTTTGTGAGGGGGCTCATGTTTTATTATGGGCTGGAATTTCATGACTTGGATCCGGAGTCCATCCTCCACATCTCGTCGTTCATTGTCGTATGTGAAGCCTTCCTCCGCATTACCCTTCACTTCGGATTGTGGCTCAAGACCTTCAAAGTGGAGCCGAAGATGATCAAGGGGCATCAGGCAGAGTGCGGAGGGGCTGTTATAAGCAAGAATGCAGACGCTCCATGGCCCGAGGGCTCTTTTCAAAAGGAGCTCAATTTATGGCAACGGGAGTGGTTCTACATCACCGCTCCCAGGGGCACCAAATGGGCGGTGCCACCTGCCTTCCGCTCGGGTCCTCCATTGCGGCGGGCGTCATGGGTCAATAAAGGGCTCGACTGGGGACCGTCCAAGGACGTACCTCTGTTGTAGGGCCGTATTCGAGACCTCCAAGAAAGAGAGATCAATCTGGTCGTAGTAGCGCAGGTCATGCTGATTCGTCGCACCTTGCCCTGCAAACATCGCCCCCTCCGCCTGTGGGAGTTTAATCCGGAGGGACCACGAACTCTCCAACATTTTATGGGCGTAACGCCCGTGGAGATGTACCAACTGTTCTTCGGATCACAAGCAATGTGTCCGGACTAAACCGAGGACACAGGTCTGAGCTGCAATCGCCCGGATACTCAAGTAAGTAGTCCTGTACCCGGACATGCTATCCGCATATTTATCATATACTTGCCCTTAAAAGAGCTATCATTTAAACAGGAGTGGATAGCAAAAGTAAAACTGATCAGGTGTCCGACCCCCCTTCCTGAGACCACGCCGGATCCGGTATTAACCAAGATGCTAGAGGTTGTGCCTTTTGAAGAAGGCGAAGGGGGGAACAAGGGAACTACTACCTCCGTGAAGGAGGCTATCAAGAAAGGGGGGATTGAGAATCCCTCCCTCCAAGGGGAGAAGAGGACCGTTGCTGAAGATCCGGAGGCCAAAGCCTTGAAGCGGGGGAAGAAATCTTCGCCAGAGGGTCCTGCGGCGGGAGATGCCCCGGCCGCACTATTTCCCCAAGGAGATCAGCCCTCCAGCGAGCCGTAAGTAAAGGGGGCGTTTTTTCTTAAATGAGAGACATCCCCGTTTTGTTTCTGAAGGTAACCGAAAGTTTTACCTTGTAGTTCGGATCTCAGCCCTTCACAACAGAGCTCGTCTTCATGGGATCTTGATCCGGAGATGATGGAGAGCGAAACGCCTCCGCCTGCCATACCGTCATGCGAGGCGGGCGACCCTGAGGTGTCGTCGCGGAGGGCTTCTCCAAATCCGGCGGGGCCGGAAGGCAGCCGTATGTCCCCTCAAAGCCCTCCGTGTCCGGCCTTCGAAAAAGGCCACCGGACGAGTCCGGCACCAACGGGTGTACGGTCGGAGGAGCTGAAGGATCTGCTCGGGCGAGCGTCTATCTCGGAAGATCACCGTACGTTAATGAGTACGGTGATTGAA
This sequence comes from Aegilops bicornis, assembly GCA_021605145.1. Taxonomy (NCBI): domain Eukaryota; kingdom Viridiplantae; phylum Streptophyta; class Magnoliopsida; order Poales; family Poaceae; genus Aegilops; species Aegilops bicornis. The sequence continues at coordinate 610,222,781 of CM038673.1, read as the reverse complement.
AGGATTTCATCCGCTGAGAGCGGATTGCATGAAGCCGTCGTAAGTTTACTGACGAGTTTTGAGGTACGCAAAATGATGTACCTTCTGACAGTTTTGCCTATAAAATGCGCCCTGTGTAGATAGTAGCCCCTGAGACTTGGTGTGGTGTCAAAAATGATGGCGCGCCGAGGATCATAACCCCAGGTATAATATGCGCTCTTCCTGTGTAGGTGGCGAAGCGTCCGGTGGCTAGCCGGGCTGATGAATATGCCGAGCTGAAGCGACAACTTGACGTGGCGGATGCGGACATCACGCTTGTTAATAAGCGGCTTGACGAGTCACAAGGTATGCAGCTGCTCCGCGGACACCTAGTAAGGGAGCTTAACGCCCATGTCTTACAACATGTATGCTTAATGCAGATGGTGCCGCTGCTATGGAGAGCCTTCGAGCGAAGCTCGCCCGAGCCAAGGAGCAAGCCAGAAAAAGTGATGCGGCTGCATTAAAGGCGGCCGCAGAGCTAAAAGCCGAACAGGCTGCTCACTGCCAAAGAAAGAAAGAAATGGCCGAGATGGCCGTGAAATTGAAGAATGCTACTGACCGTTGCGAGCTTCTTGAAAAAGAAGATCGAGCGAAACAAGAGGACCTGAACAAGGCTGCCACCGAGGCCAACGATACTCGCTCTGCAATGAGAGCTATGAAGGAGGAGCTACGTCGGGCGGAGATATTGCGGCTGGAAAGCCCTTTACATTGCGGAGAAAATTCACGGATCCTAAGTACGCTCAATTGGACCGGGCTGTGGGGTGCGGAGGATGCTTATCTGGACTTGGCGGCGAGTGCCGCAGACGTGGCCGAACACTTCCGAGGTCAAAAGGATCACGGAATGGAAGAGCTTTTTTGGTCGCAGTTCCATAGTCCGGAGCGTCCACTTTCATTAACCGATCGTTTGGTCGAATGGGCTGAGCTGAATAGGTTGTCCGGACTTGCCATGAAGGCTGTCGTGACTCATTTGTGGCCGAAAAGCCCCAAGCCGAAGAGTTATTTTGGCTTGGTGCAACAGTTCCTTGGTGCGGTGCCGCATATCGATGCAATGAAGCGGTCAGCATGCATAGAGGGTGCGCGGATGGCTCTTGCCCATGTCAAGACATACTAGGCGGACATGAAGGCCACCGACGTTGCATCCCAAGATTCGGATGGGTTTAGTACTGCCGAGAACTATTTTGAGGAAGTTCTGCAGGCGCTCGTTTAATAGAGACGCGATGCTTTCAAGGATGTTATGCTTTAATGACATGTATGATTTGTGAAAACAATGTTTCAATTATAATATAAGAGATTTTTATACTTGTGCGTTCAAGTATTAAAACACCTCTGTCGACCCGTTGATGTATATGTGTATATAACACGAAAGATGGCAGTCTTGACATTTCACGCACATAGTGCGGGGGTGTTTGCAAAAAGGCGCTTTTTCACACTTAATCCAACGTCTTGGTCCTGTAAAGGAGGTGATAGCATAGCAAACTAGGCAACCAGACTATAATGCTTTCTCACTTTCACTTAGCCATAGGAGTTCGATGGTGGGGCTACTATATAGCCCCTAGGGGCACCGCGCTCTCCCAAATTCGGGGCGCATATGTGCCTGACCGGGAAATGGTCCTTCGTCAATGCGGGGGAATTCTAAACATTCCGGTGGGTCATCGAGTGGTTGACCAGTCTCACGCTATTAAATGACAGTCAGTTTTAGCTTTCTCCACTGAGGTGCTCAACCCAGCTCAACCGGGGCACAATCGCAGTGGTTCTCCCAGCGCTAGCTTAGCCGATATAACGGAACGTAAGGTACCAAAACATGGGAGCCGGGCAAACTCAACATTTGACCAAAGACATGATTCGGAGCTGATGCATATAAGGCCTAACTCGAGACGCCGAACACTCCCTAAGGTATTCGGTCTTTATGAAAGCAGGCGAGAATAATGCCCTAAGCCCCGGTGTCCGTGCACGCATAAAAATTCTGGTGCGGCCGTTGCCAAAACGCCAGCCTCCTCCTCGGTTATAGCAAGAAGCCGGGGGATGTGTATCAACAAGAGACAGTAATAAAGGTTTACGCAGGGTCTTAATCTGAAAAGAATCCTTGCAGCGGGTCCCTCTGCACGTCTACTGTGTCTCCAAGCAGCCGTATCCTGGGCGGGTGTAGCACGGTGTTCATATGTAAAAGAGAAGAACTTAGTTGAAAAGAAAAAGGATCGTTCGAAAAATGTACTTTATACTAAATAAACAGAGTACGGTTCGAAAAAGTGAACAAAATTGAGCTTTATTGTCTCTTGTTGTACATGCGTGAAGCCCCTTGTACGGGGGTATGCCGCTAGTAGGCCTTTATATGTTTACGCCTGACTCGTCTAGCCATGTCCGGGGTTCGAATGACCTATTCAGGTGCTTTGATTAGCGGAGCCGGATTAGTGTGGGGCTGTCAAGGCAGTCTCACGTTCTTCCGTGCTCAAGTAACACTTGGTACTCCCTTTTAATGAGATGATGCCGCGTGGACCGGCATTTTAAGTGTAAGAGATGCATAATGCGGTATTGCGTTAAAGCGGTAAAGCTTCACGCCCCAAAGAGTGCTTGATAGCTACTTTCGAATGGGGCGATATGGAAGGTTAACTTTTTCATGGCGGAAGTTGTCGGATGACCCGAACACAACTTCTAGCAGTAGGGAGCCCATACAATGGGCATATAGGCCTGGCATTACCCCTTTGAAGGAGGTGTTGCTATGGCGAATTTTGGTTAGGTCTATCCCCATTTTGCGGATTGTGTCATGATATAACAGGTTTAGATCGCTACCTCCGTCCATTAGGACTTTTGCAAATTGGAGTCCGTCGATTATAGGATATAATATCAAGGCAGTCCATCCTGCATTCCGGATACTTCCGGAATAGTCCTGATGATCGAAGGTGATTGGTTTTGACAACCATCGTTGGGACTCTTCTAGGATAGACCGTGCGGCGCGTGTTTCTATGGGCGCCGCTCTGTTTTTCCCTTTTGTCACTTGAAGTGAGTTCACTGTTTTGACTTTTTGTGGGAAATTCTTTTGTTTTCCAGTGTTCTACTTGTGGGGTTCGTCATCGTCCTCGCTTGGTGTGTCAAGCCCCTTGTGTTCGGCATTGAGTTTGCCGGACTGCTTGAAGACCCAACAATCTATGTGGGTATGGTTTGCAGGCTTCCCGGGAGTACTGTGGATTTGGCATATTTTGTCCAAGATTTTGTTTAGGTTGGATAGCTCGTCGCTGTTGTCCTTGGGGGGCAGTTTTTTATGATTCTGCCGGGAGCTTCTGAATCCGGTGTTGACTGCCTTGCTCTTCGGGCTGTTTCCCTTTGTCCGGCGCTGGTCCTTGCTGCGTCGTGGTTTTTCATTTCCATCCCTGACTTCGGATGTACTTGGGTCGCTGGTACTGCATCTTGCCAGCCAACTATCCTCTCCTGCGCCAAAGCGGGTCATGAGGCTTGTTAATGCAGCCATGGTTCTCGGCTTCTCCTGGCCGAGGTGTCTGGCGAGCCATTCGTCTCGGACGTTGTGTTTGAAAGATGCTAAGGCTTCGGCATCCGGACAGTCGACTATTTGGTTCTTTTTGGTAAGGAACCTGTTCCAGAATTTGCGGGCTGACTCTCCGGGTTTTTGAGTTATGTGACTTAAATCGTCTGCATCTGGAGGACGGACATAAGTCACTTGAAAATTTGCCCGAAAAGCATCCTCGAGCTCTTCCCAACTTCCAATGGTGTTTTCAGGGAGGCTTTTGAGCCAATGCCGGGCTAGCCCTTTGAGCTTGAGGGGTAAGTATTTTATGCCGTGGAGATCATCTTCTCTAGCCATGTGTATGTGCAGGATGTAGTCCTCAATCCAGACTCCAGGGTCTGTTGTTCCGTCGTATGCCTCTATGTTTACGGCTTTGAATCCCGCTGGGAATTCGTGATCCAGCACCTCATTGGTGAAACACAGGGGGTGTGTGGCACCCCTATATTTGGGTGTGCCGTGATGTTCGGATATTTGGCGTGTGGCATTGCTTACTAGAGCTTGCTTTCTTGGCCCGTAGATAGATCTAACTGGGCCATCTTTTTTATGCGAATCCTTGTGCGGATCGCGTGCCGGCTTGTGTGCGGCACCGTTTGCCGCTCTTTGTTTGCCATGGGGTCGTCCATCCGACCGGGTGGCCTCCTTGTTTTTTTATTGTGGGGGCTCTACGACCTCCTCATCAAATTTGGGCAGTAGTTTTCTCTTTGGGTAGCTCTTTGTTCGGCGAGTGTCGCCGTATTTGTCTGCGGTATTGAGTGCTTTGCTCCATCTGATTCTGAGTGCATCTTCCGCTGTTTTGAGCTTCCGTTTCTGCTTTTTCAGGCTACACGCAGTGGCGACGAGCCTTTTGTGGAGTTTCTTCTGCTCCAACAATTTGTCCGGCGTGAGATCGTCCGGACTGTTATCTTCGCCGGGGACGGTTTTTTTATCCAAGTTGTCCTGTTCGGACGGTTGCTCGATAGCATGTTTGTCGTCCACCGGTTCGCCCTGCTCTATGGCTGGGTCTGTGTGGCTGCTGTCTTTGTCGAGGCGGGACTTGTTGCGGCGTTTACGTTGCCGTTTTGACTGTTTTTTCGAGGGATTTATCCTTCGTTGTGTCCCGTTGTTCCTCGTCGTCACTTCCTTTAGGTGTATCCACCATGTATACATCGTGGGATGAGGTGGCTGTCCAATATCCTACAGGTGTTGGTTCATGGTTGTCTCCTACATCGTCGTCCATACCGTCGATGTCTTCGGAGTCGAAATCGAGCACGTCGTTTAAGCTTTCGACAATGGCTACAAAGTGGGCGGTGGGTGGGCGTTGAATTCCTTCGTCGTCCGCATCCCAACCTTCCTGACCGTAGTCCCGCCAGGGCTCTCCTGATAAAGAGAGAGACTTTAGTGAATTCAGGATGTCGCCAAAGGGCGAGTCTTTGAAAGATGTCATGCAGTGAACTCCATAACCGGCGCCCAATTGGATTCGATTGGCAGGGGCGTGGAGGGTTCGAAGTCCGGAGAGGAGTCTGGCACCTTGGAGTCACGGTCTTCGCAAAGGAAAGGGATGGAGTTCGGCTTAATCGCTTTAGAGATCATAGCCCCCAAGGCGATGTCCAACCACTCGTCCTCGATCGGCGGAGTCGGCTCCGAGCTAAGGATCGGAGCGGACGCTGGTGCGGCCTCCAGGGCACTGTTCGGCGGCAGAGCTAGATCGTGCCCATCGAAACAGTGCGGTGCACTTGGCTGTGGCTCGAATCTGTCGAAGATCAAGTCTCCGCGGATGTCGGCCGTATAGTTCAAGCTCCCAAATCTGACCTGATGGCCAAGGGCGTGGCTTTCGATCTGCTCCAGATGGCCAAGTGAATTGGCCCGCAGTGCAAAGCCGCCGAATACGAAGATTTGTCCGAGGAGTAAAATCTCACCCTGGACCGCGTCGTTGTTGATGATCGAAGGAGCCATCGGGCCTAAAGATGACGACACAGAGGAACTCTCAATGAAAGCACCAATGTCGGTGTCAAAACTGGCGGATCTCGGGTAGGGGGTCCCGAACTGTGCCTCTAGGCGGATGGTAACATGAGACAAGGGACACGATGTTTTTACCCAGGTTCGGGCCCTCTCGATGGAGGTAAAACCCACTTTTAAAATAAGGATTAGGAATTAATTTGGGTTGTGCTATATCTATCAAAGAGTATACAATAATTATGGATTTGGTATATCAAATCCACGGTTTAAAAACGAACCGTGTTAACTTAACAACAACTCAATTCCTATCAAATTCCTATAGTGGAATTCCTATAGGATAGAACATACACATGGTGTATGCATTATATATGAATGAAACCTATTCATTAACCTAAGCATGCCCTACTCCTGCTTGATTAATATTGATGATATGGGTAGTACAAGAGTAGATCTACCACGAGATCAGAGAGGCTAAACCCTAGAAGCTAGCCTATGGTATGATTGTTGTTCGTCCTACGGACTAAAACCCTTCGGTTTATATAGACACCGGATAGGGTTAGGGTTACACAGAGTCGGTTACAATGGTAGGAGATCTACATATCCGTATCGCCAAGATTGCCTTCCACGCCAAGGAAAGTCCCATCCGGACACAGGACGAAGTCTTCAATCTTGTATCTTCATAGTCTAGGAGTCTGGCCAACGGTGATAGTTTGGCTATCCGGACACCCCCTAATCCTGGACTCCCTCAGTCGCTTCCCAGTCTTTTGCTAGCCTTCACCTGTACTAAGCGGGAATACTGCTTGTGCATCCAAACTCCTTAAACCCCAAAGTTGTTCCATATGAGTCCACTATACCTTCCTATATGCGGTATCTACCTACCGTTCCAAGTAAATTTGTATGTGCCAACGAGCCTTACTCTGAAGGTGGCAAGAAGCGTGTAGCTTCCTCGTCCCTGGAGGCCGAATCGCCCAAGAGGAGAAAAGGTTCCCTCCCAGGGGCATCCACCACGGCTGCCGATAGCAGCCCGGAGTGGAATCCCAGGGCCCAGCCCCTGGAGAAGTCGCAAGTACACAAAATCCGAACACGCATATACGTCCGGGATTATTTTTGGGTATAGTAGTTTTGACTGTTGCTATGTTTTGCACAGTCCGGTAAGGTCTCGCGCCGGACAGTCCTCATCCGAGGATTCGCTGAGTTCGGACGCCCTGGCGAGCGAGACGCCTCCAGAGGCCCCTTCTCCAAAGTCCCGGCGCGACACTGAGGTGTCGTCTCAACGGGGCTCGGACCAGGGGGGCATATCACTGGAGCCGGACACACGGGAGCGATGGCCCTTGAGTGTGCCGTCAGCGGGGGCGATCTTAGGTTCGGCCCTCAGCCGGATAAGGTCCAGGAGACCTCTAAGGCTCCCAGATCGGGCAAGCAGCCACCTTCAACGGTGGGAGGCCTGCCTACTCCGCCAGCAACCTCTGTTCAAGCTGAGTTGCCAAGCGGTCTATCGACAGCGTTAAAGAACGCGTCTATCGTCGATGAACATTGGACCCTTATGGGTGTGGTGGTTGAAAAGATTCGGTCCGCCGAGAGCGGGCTTAACGAGTCCTGCCTTGGCCTTATAAAGGCCTTTGAGGTATGTTTCCTGAGAAACCTTTGAGGAATCGTCATAATATAAGTAGTAGCCCCTGATACACTGTCCGACGAAGGAGAGGGACCAGGCAGGGGATCAAATCCTCTTTTGTCGTGGGAACTTACGTTAATGACTTCTACCTCTTTATTTGAACACAAGCGTCTGCGGAGAAGACGGCCGCTCATCATGCGGAAGTGTCCGAACTGAAGAGGAGCCTGGAACGGGCCGATGAAGAACTTGGCCGCGTGAGGAAGCAATTAGAAGATAAACAAGGTATGTCTAAACATTGTCTTGCATTAGGCACGAATAAGTAATTGTGCTTATTGAAAAGTATTTGTGTTGTATGCCCTAGGAGCGAGTGCCGAATATGAGGCACTGAAAAAGGCTGTGGATGATGCCAAAGAGAAGGCTGCCGCCGAACAGGCACTTCGTGAAAAACACGAGGCCAGGGTTGTCACAGTTGAGCGGAAGCTCCATGATGCTGTGAAGAAAAGCGAGGGCTTGGAGCAGAGTCTAATAGGGAAAGAATCCGAACTCGCCCAAGCGCTCCAAGCCGCGGAAGATGCTCGGGAAGAAGCCCGAGGTGCTGTACGGGACATTCAGGAGGCCCGGAAAGTTGCGGCTGGTAAGGCCTTCTGTATTCTTAGCCATTTGTTCATGATAATGGGAAGAATTCTAAGCAGCAAGCTGAACTCTTATTTTTCCAGGGGCGTTTGCGAATCTTCCTCGCAGTATATCAGATGCCGCCCAATTCTACCGTATCGAGGAAAATAAGTCTGCGGAGAGGGATTTCTGGTTGCAGTATTTGGCACCAAACTATCCGGTGCCCTTTTATCGATCAAAGCAGCTGGTCGAACTGCACCAAAGCGGCGAACTAGCCATGAAGGACTTGATTGTCCGGCTATGGCGGTGAGCCAATTCGAACGATTACTTCGGGCTCGTGAAGCGGATTGTGGGCGCTTGTCCTCGACTTGATGCTATTAAGCGATCGGTTGCGCATAGAGGGTGCACGTATGGCATTCGCCCGTGCAAAAGTGCATTGGGGGAAGCTTGACGCGGAGAAGCTGATGACTGAAGGGCCGCCAGAGGGTAAGGAGCATCGCAAGCCCAAACTGTACTATGAAGGTGTACTGAAGGGAGCCCGCCTTGCGGCGGATAAGTGTACCGGAGACATTATATTTCCCTGAGGGCATTCGTGCCACTTTTTGTAATATGGGATTATGGCGTTTATATATTGCCTATTTTGTTTGAACATATGTTCTTCCTGTGCGGCTGTTTATTGTATGTAAATCCTGAGAGTTGGCCAGTCGTCGGCTTCTGCCCCCACGTAAAAAGAATACGAGGGTGTTTGGGATATATCTGAACGCTCTTTATCCCATAGTTGGGTCCTTTTATGAAGGCGTTTCTCACCACGAACCATGCAATCGGACTATAAGGCTTTATTACTCTCACTTTGCCATAGGAAATCGAGTATGGTCGGCGCAACCCCTAGTGTTCAGAAGGCCGAACTAGGGGCTCTATTGGCGCCTGATCAGAAGACCGATCCGTCGCACTCTGCATTTATAATGGCGTTGTGCGGAATAAATCTTTAAGGATTTTACAACCTCTCGAACAGCTGACCAGCTCTCGTTGTATCATGACAATGGTTTTCGACTTTCTCTCTTGAGGTGCTCGTCCGGCAGATCCGGGACACAATCGCAGATAGTTCTCCTGTGCTACCTTAGCTGATATAACGGAACGTAAGGTACCAAAACAAGGAGCCCGCAAACCCAACCAATGACCCAAGACATGATTCGGAGCTGATGCATATAGTGCTATAAGTTCGGGTGCCGGACGACCGAGAAGGTGGTCAGACTTTATTGCCGTATTATAGCCCCTGGCATAATCGGGCGTAACACGAGGTGTCGATGAAAAGCGACGGCCGGTAAGTGTTATTTAAGTCTATGCATTGTAGCAAAATGATATGTATATGCATATGAGTACGATGTATGATTATGAAAAGAGGTGTTTTTTGGCAGAACCTGTGATGGCCGGACTGGAGGGAGTTGTCAGTGGATCAAGAGTGAATCCAGACTACCTTCTTTTAGGGGGGGGCTCCTTATGTGTCCTGGCCGATTCCACGTCACCAATCATGTTCTACGTCAAAGTTAGTTTGTAAGGTAAATACTCGGAGGTAGCTGAGCGTCCTCTTGTGGTTGGTCCAAGGGCTCCTGATCGAACCCTGGTAAACCCAGCCATTATACCATTGGGTAGCGCGGACTCCTCAATTGGTGTCCAGATAGTTGGCTGTCATATCAAAATTTTGATAGGCATGCGCGACTCGCTACTCCGGCAGCTGTATGATTTCCGCCCTGAGGGCGGGGTTCGGCCGTGTGATTGTATCACATGGTGTTGGCCTGAGTGATTGACCACGTGGAATCTAGTCAACGTGGTCCGTCCCGTTAGCATACGGTAAATTACCGCATGGTAGGAAGGTGCCAAAGATTTATTCTTTGGGGAAGTATTTTTTGGTGATCCAAAGACAACCGTTTAGAATGATGGGCCAGAAAAAATTGGCCTTTGCCCCTAGCATCTTTTAGGAGATGTTGTTTGTGGTTTCACACCTACGGGGGTTTATGTGTTATGGGGCCCCCGGTTTGCTATGTCCGGAGGTACTACAATTGAGTTGCTGTGGTTAATGCGGTCGGGGGCGATCGGCTGTACTTTTATGCTATGGGGGGGCTCTTGACTAGATGCCTCCCTTCATTGTTTCCGGCACGCGACCAGCCACTTTGTTTTGAGGATCCGGCATTCTCTATTGGTATGCTTTGCCGTCCTTCTAGGAGTACCATGGATTTCACATGGTGGATCGAGTGTGTGGCTCGGGCCGGATAGGTCTGAGCTGTTCTTTGTCCGCGACCGGACTGGGAGTTGCTGGAATTAGCACCAGCCTTCTTGTTTTGATGCTTATGACCATTGCGCCAAGGCTTGAGGATGCTTCTTATTTTGTCCTTCGTATTGTTTTGGACCGTAGTGGTGTGTTGACGTCGGGGCATGTGCCTTGAGTTCTCCTGCTTAGGTTGGGGTGGCCGGTTGTGCCTGTGTGCCCTTTGCCGGGCGGTCGGGTCCAGATCTTCAAAGGGCCAGGACCTTGGTCCATCTGTCCACCAAATGAATCTTGGTCGGCTTTAAGCTGTTGTTGCTTCCTTTGCAGGCTCTTTGCCGTGGCCATGAGCCATCGCTCAAAGGGAGCTTGTTCCACTGGATCTTCAGGCACGCCGAATTCGTCATTACCGAGGCTTGCCTCGTCCTCGGAGGGGGGCGTATAGTTGTCCCTCTCCAAGTATCCCACCGTGGCCAGTCTGGCCTTCTGTAAGGCAAGCCAACTAGGGTTATATTCGTCTTCGGCGCCATCCAGATTGTTTTTTACTTCTGAGCTGGTATTCCTGTGGCGGGGCTTGGAGCGGCGCCGACGACGCCCATGCTTTACTTTTCCACCTGGGGATTATCCTCCGCTGCCTCATCGCCATTGGTTTCCTTCGAAGTGTCCGCCATTTGTATATCATGGGGATAGGCGGCTATCCACCGCCCAATGAGCGGTGGCTCCTGTGATTCTCCTGCATCATCGTCCATATCATCGATGTCTTCGGAGATCAATGCTCACTGAACACACAGAAGCTGAATAACAAGAGTCTTACATACATACATACCGTTTTACACAAGTAGGACCATTATGGTCAAGTCTTGAGTGTATCATCGCAGCGGAAATTTTCAATAACAACTTGGACCCATGCCATCTGCCTTAACCCTATAGGCATTCTGACTAGGAAGCGTCCCAGCTCGCATGTTCATCACCAAGGTACTCTTCATTATATCATGTTCTTTCATGCCTGGCCAATAAAATAACCAGTGGCAAGCCAATGAGTACTTTGAATGTACTCGCAAGCAAACCATGATTGAAACAAGGGAAAATAATGCAATGATATAGCACTAAGTAGGTAGTTTGCAGAAAGCTAGTTTTGCGTGCAATGACATGATCTGCCAACATGTAAAGTATGCATCATGAGAGTAAGACATCCGTATGAACAAGTTACAGATATCAACATGAGCGGATTTGGACACCAATCCAACTCGATCATCGCGTCAAGCCACTTGACTTAACCCAAATAGTTTTATCAACACACACACGCGGTTTGTAAACTCTGGACGTAGTTTAAGCAGCATCGCCCAATTGTCCTTGACCGTGGACACGGCTATTCGAATAGTTTTACACTCTGCAGAGGTTGCACACTTTACCCACAAGATCTGGGGAACTGCCGTGTCATCCACGACCCACGGTACCTCAAGTACCCGGGGTAAGCACCCGATCACTATCTTTCCCTAGACGACACTAACATAGAGTCCACTCAATTGGTAGTAACCCCCGTGCCCAACATTTCACATCTTAAAATTGCGGAGCATCGCTCCCATATTCATCACATACCACTGGCACGGGGTACCAACGGTGTGTCCGGTGCCCCATAAAAATGTTCTTGGCCGCCCTACCTGGCACGACCCCGTCCTGAGAAAGAGCACCAACTCTCCTCCGTCACTAGTAATGCGGGCTCCAAGCTAGTATCGGCCTAGGTAATCAATAATGCCCTTTCCCATACAAGGGTAGAGTGGTTGCGCATGTAAGGTTGGGACAGTCGACAAATCTTAAATCTAATATGTTTTCGAAAACAAACCACACACACTTGCCACGGTACACCACTTCGTCATCAAGTGGTTACCCATCTCATTATCTCCCTCGGGCATAAGTGGCACCCGATGGGGTTTTCGAAAAGTCCTTTGAAAATACTTCCATCACCATGCCTATCCCCGTCCCTTTTTGCGTACCACTACTTAGCATCCTATCTACCCCCACCGGCATAACCCTCTTAAGAAGGTAGGGTCATGCACAATGCAAGTATCAACGAGGAAGTACGGTGGCAAACCATCAAAGTGGTTACCACCTCATCATGATTCTGTTGCAGCAACAATATGGTGCTATATGACATGCATAAAAAGGGTTTCATAGACATGGTCAAAGGGCTGCTTGCCTGGTTCATCAGAGTCTTCAAGTCTTCTGGTCCTTCTCCAAATACTCCGTCTACTTCGTCAACTAACGTCAGAAACAAACACAATAAGCAACACGACCAGGCAAAAATAAAAGTGCTCTAAAAAATGTGAGTTGTACTTCTCTAGGATACCTTTGGTCATATGAGGTATGAACAAAGTGGTTTCATTGGGATTTGATCAATGGATATCTCTGAACACCCGAAGCAGAGGAGGCGAGGCAGGGGAGACGTCGACGGCGACTGCCGGCGCTACCGGCCACCGTTTCTGGTGATGCAGCCACCGGAGTGCTCGGGGAAACATGCCGCATCCGGGAGGCCACACTACGGGCGCCAGCTTCCTCGGAGAGGAGCGGGCCTTCGCCCGTGGCGGAGGATGGCAACGGCCATTGCCGGCTTCGAGCGCAGGGGCGTCCCGGGGAAGAATGGAGGCGATGGGGGGCTTCGTGGTGGTGGTGAGGGAGTGCTGGAGTGGGTAGGGAGAAGAGAGAGGGGCCGTGGTGCCCGTATCCGAGCGGCGGTCGGCGGCGGCACTCCGGCCATGGAGAGGGAAGGAGAGTACTAGGGGTAGAGGGATATTGTCTAGGAGGTGCACGGGAGAGAGAGGGATCCAGAAGAGTCGAGGGAGTGCTCGGGGGAGGCTCTATATAGGGGGGCACCGGTGCACCATCGGCGCGGTCCAGGTCGCGCTCGGGTGAGCTCGAGGAGGCAGAACGAGGGCAAGGGAGGAGGGGCCCGATAGCATTGCGTGTCGTGGACATCGAGGCGCATCGTCGGGCGCGCTGGGGAGGTCCGAGGTGCCCGGAGGCGGTTGGAAGGGGGGCGGCTATAGTGCGGGAGCGCACTGTAGCATGCTCCAGAGCGCCCTAATGGCCGGCATGGCCATTTACTATGTAATGTGGGCGCGGCCAAAAGTGTCTGGTAGCTCTAGGGGGAAGTAAAGAAGTGGGAGATGGCCTTGGATGATCTGGGTGGCCAGTAGGAGAAGAGAGAGGTAGAAGGAGAGGGAGAGAGCGGCTGTCCAGGGAGGTAAATGGGGGTATTTTACCCCTCAATCGTTGAGCATTGGCCAGGGTAGAGTTACTGGAGGTAGGAGAGGACTAGGAGCAGCTGTGCTACAAAGTTGAGCCCATGGAGATTAGTGGAAGAGGTCAAAAATGGCATTTTGGTAAAGTGTCAGAAGGTGCTTGATAATGGTTTGAGCAAGCATATGATTTCAAATTGCCATGAGTCTCCACAGGGTGCAATGGCACATATAACTAGGGCCTTCCACCAATTTGGAGCTTATTTGGGCAAAGTTGCCAATGCAACTTTTGTAAACCCTAGAAATTAGCAAAAATGAACTTGTGTAGATCTAGTTGAGCAAATCACTTCCCCTTGATGCACCACTTAGTTTAGTGGCCTCATTTGGTCATGTGAACATGCTCACAAAAGTAAGGGTCAAGGAGAGAAAGTTGGTAGTACAAAGTTGTTCAAATTTGATTTTGGTCAGAGATGGTTTTGGGGCATTTTGGTGAACCAAAATGACTTTAATTGACATGAGGCTTTGCAAGGTGATCACAATATGAATTTGTGACTTGATGGATTTTCCTTGGATTTTTATGAAAATATTTCCTGTAGAAATATTTCAAATCCTTGAAATGGGCAGAAATGGTTTTGGGAGGTTTTGTCCAATATTTTGAACATGACCATGTGTTGAAATTCTTATATATGGGAAATATATGCCCATTGAGTTTCCCTGATTTTTGTCAAATATTTTTAAAACAATAAAATAATTTTTCCCTATTAAAGACCATTTCTGGCCTTAATTTGTCCAATATTTTTCCCTATTATAACTTTTAAAATTATATTTTTTTGGTTTGTGGGAGTGCTATATCTAATAGGATTCAAATATACCTTTTGAAATATTTTTCATACCCCAAATCAAGTACTTGCAGTGCAAACCTCTATTCAGGGGTTTTTGGAAATCTAATTTTTGAAAATACTATTTGGCCAAATTATTTTTGCAAGAAATTATTTTTATGTCCTATAAACATGGCATGATCATTGGGGAAGGTTTTTGAATCAAGGATAAGGAGTATAATAGTTGGAGGATTTATTTTATTTTTAGAGCACTTGCAAACAACAGACAAAAAGCAATCAAGGCAAGGTCCAAAACACTCAAAAGTTTTTGTCAATCCACATTTTATCATTATTGTTAGCTTAAGTGTAGTGGCATGAAAATCAGGGTGTGACAGACCTACCCCCTTACAAGAATCTCGTCCCCGAGATTCCCAAACTAGGCGTGGAAAGGAATCTGTAAACTTGGATGCAGGGTAGTCTTCAAGTCCTCATGTTGCTTCTGCTTCCGTGTAGTGCTCCATTGAGCTTTAAGTACTTGATGGTGTGGCTTCGTGTATGACGCTCCTCTTGATTCAGGTTGCTAATGGGTAGCTCGCGGCAGGTCATATTGGGCTGGAGGTCGATGGCGCGGTGATCGATGTCCTTGTAGAGGTCGGGCTAGTTAGGAAGTTGGAAACACTCCCGAGGTTGTGTTCTGTGGGAAAACGTTGTGCATAGTGGGTACCTCAGGTGGCAACTCCAGTTGGTAACTGTCTTCTCTTCGTCTTGTAGTGATCTCAGAGGGGGTTGTTAAATCTTGGAGTGATCTCGAAGAGGGCCGATGAATCTTGGTATGGGTTTCCTTGTCATGGAAATGCTTGGTTCCTCCGAGAGAAGTGGCTTGCGGGTACACTTGGTCTTCAAGGCGGAGGTTTACTTCTTGACGATGGTGGTTGGTGTAGTTCTTCCTTCTTGACATCGCGGCCTTCAATTGTCTTCTATCTAGCTGAACGGCTCTTCTTCTGTTTTTGGGTAGACAAGTATGTTGCCAAAGAAAGATGAGAACTAACTTGTCTAAGTATTCCAGGAGGACTTGTTCTTGGGGTACATAAAGTAGGATGGGGTATTAGCGCTGGTCTTGGTTGAGTTTTGGCCAAGGTCTTCTCGACCTAGAGTCAAGCCCATGGTCATGATCCGACCATGTTGTGGCTTGGTAGGGCTTAAGGGTTTCAAGGATTCTAGTGTGCGAGTGAACATTTATCATCTTATCTTTAAGCAATGTTTCTGAGATGCCAATAGTTCTACCTAGTCCTTCAAACAAATAACCTTATACCACCGAGAGCATCATCTCGTATAGGTCAACTCCAATCACCACTCATGTTATCCATATGCTCGTGACTCCCGAGGGGAGGTCTAATAAAATCCTATATGTCTACGATCCCAAAACTCATATGTATGGCTACCCCCAAAAATCCATGGGTAGAGCATACAAGCTTCCAAGCTGGAATGAAATAGGACAATCCAAGTGCTCATCCTATTCTTCCAAGGTCTAAGATAAAGCATCTCTAACCTAAGGAAACACGTCGTAAGCCACTCCAAGATCTTGTTTCCTTCCTATGAATCAACTCCAACAGCCCATTAACTTCCATCAATCACTACATAATCCATTTAATTCTACAAATCCAATGGTTATGGTGTTCCACATGATCTCCTAAGGTTCCTATAATCCCCAAACACTTGAAAGGGCTACCTTACTATAGTCATTCCACCAATTTCCATTATCATGGTCAAGTAAACTCCAAGGTCAAGCTTATATATAACTCTAAAACAACTCCGAGAATTAATCCAACCTCCTAGTTTATTGTCCATCGTCAAACATAATATCATGATCGAGTTCATCAGTCTAAATCCAATTTACTCTGAATCCTGCAGGCTTACTTAGCATCTATGCTCAACTAGGATCACCTATTTAAATCCAAATCTCTTGTCCAACGAGGAATCCTACATGTTTCCCTCAAGTTATTTACGTAATATCAACTGTCTCCTATCAATATCATCTGATCAAGTCGAATCCTTGCACTTCCAGGAGTTTCATCTTGCGGTCATAATTGTCCTATAAATCCAATTTTCTCAGGGGTAGTGAAAGCTATGCTACTCTATAATCATGATCCCACCAAGTTCATCTACCAACATGAAAGCCTCATAATCCACCAAATATTCTCGGATGATTCTTCAAAGTCATTGATATAAACTCATCTAGTCATTTGTCCTCTATTCCTATATTCTCAAATTGGTCTTCCCTATGGCATCGTTAGTTTTGGTGCTATCTTAGGATGATAATGTGCTTGTTCACTATGTCCACTGGTTCCCTAATGAACCCAGTGATAAGCAAGGTTACGGAGGCTTAACAAGTTCTCTTGCAATTCTGTGGGTTAAGCACATGGTTAAGGATTCGAGCTGGGGTATCTTATGAAGTCTCGAAGGGTCTAGGAATGGGTTTCTAATCTTGAGGGGCAACCATAACTCTAAGGGGCTGCACTTGGTCTAGGAGGTCGTAGCAAAAGTCTTCAGTGGTAATTGGTTGCCGAAGTAGAATCCTTGGTGTATTTTGTCTTGCCGGTCTTCAATTGATGAGAGAGACGAGAGACAAAAGTGGCATAGATGGGGATGCCTGTTGGGGAACGTAGTAATTTCAAAAAATTTCCTACGCACACGCAAGATCATGGTGATGCATAGCAACGAGAGGGGAGAGTGTATGTCCACGTACCCTCGTAGACCGTAGCGAAGCGTTATAACAACGCTGCGGTTGATGTAGTCGTGCGTCTTCACGATCCGACCGATCCAAGTACCGAACGTCACGGCACCTCCGAGTTACGCACACGTTCAGCTCGATGGCGATCCCGGACTCCGATCCAGCAAAGTGTCGGGGATGAGTTCCCGTCAAGACGACGGCGTGGTGATGATGATGATGCTCCACCGACGCGAGGCTTCGCCTAAGCTCCACGACGATATGACTTCACCGGCGCGAGGCTTCGCCTAAGCTCATGACGATATGACTTCACCGGCGCGAGGTTTCGCCTAAGCTCGCTGACGATATGACTTCACCGGCGCAGGGCTTCGCCTAAGCTCATGACGATATGACTTCACTGGCGCAGGGCTTCGCCTAAGCTCCATGACGATATGACCGAAGTGGAATATGGTGGAGGGGCACCGACACGGCTAAGGAACGATCCGTAGATCAACTTGTGTGTTCATGGGGTGCCCCCTGCCCCGTATATAAAGGAGGGAGGGAGGAGGAGGCCGGCCCTAGGAGGGGCGCCATGGGGAGTCCTACTCCCACCGGAGTAGGATTCACCCTTTCCTAGTCCAACTAGGAGTCCTTCCATGTAATAGGAGTAGGAGACAAGGAAGGGGAAGAGAGAAGGGAAGGAAGGAGGGGATGCGGCCCCTCCCCCTAGTCCAATTCGGACTAGGCCATGGGGGCAGCAGCGGCCTGCCCTAGGCAGCCCTCTCTCTTTCTGCAGGGCCCAATAAGGCCCAATACTTCTCCCGGCGAATTCCCGTAACTCTCCGGTACTCAAAAATACCGAATCATTCGGAACCTTTCCGAACTCCGAATATAGTCGTCCAATATATCGATCTTTACGTCTCGACCATTTCGAGACTCCTCGTCATGTCCCCGATCTCATCCGGGACTCCGAACTCCTTCG
Source organism: Aegilops bicornis (assembly GCA_021605145.1). Lineage (NCBI taxonomy): Eukaryota > Viridiplantae > Streptophyta > Magnoliopsida > Poales > Poaceae > Aegilops > Aegilops bicornis. The sequence goes on along the minus strand of CM038673.1, from coordinate 610,205,084 downwards.
GTACATCAAAACTCATAAACTCATAATATAACTGTCATCGAAAACCTTAAGCGTGCGGACCCTACGGGTTCGAGAACTATGTAGACATGACCTAGAACTATTCTCGGTCAATAACCAATAGCGGAACCTGTATGCCCATATTGGCTCCTACATATTCTACGAAGATCTTTATCGGTCAAACCGCATAACAACATACTTTGTTCCCTTTGTCATCGGTATGTTACTTGCCCGAGATTTGATCGTCGGTATCCAATACCTAGTTCAATCTCATTACCGGCAAGTCTCTTTACTCGTTACGTAATGCATCATTCCGTAACTAACCCATTAGCTACATTGCTTGCAAGGCTTATAGTGATGTGCATTACCGAGAGGGCCCAGAGATACCTCTCCGACAATCGACAAAACCTAATCTCGAAATACGCCAACCCAACATGTACCTTTGGAGACACCTGTAGTACTCCTTTATAATCACCCGATTCACGTTGTGACGTTTGGTAGCACCCAAAGTGTTCCTCCGGTAAACGGGAGTTGCATAATCTCATAGTAACAAGAACATGTATAAGTCATGAAGAAAGCAATAGCAACATACTAAACGATCAAGTGCTAGGCTAACGAAATGGGTCATGTCAATCAGATCATTCTCCTAATGATGTGATCCCGTTAATCAAATGACAACTCATGTCTATGGTTAGGAAACATAACCATCTTTGATTAACGAGCTAGTCAAGTAGAGGCATACTAGTGACACTGCTGTTTGTCTATGTATTCACACATGTATTATGTTTCCGGTTAATACAATTCTAGCATGAATAATAAACATTTATCATGATATAAGGAAATAAATAATAACTTTATTATTGCCTCTAGGGCATATTTCCTTCAGTCTCCCACTTGCACTAGAGTCAATAATCTAGTTCACATCGCCATGTGATTTAACATCAATAGTTCACATCTATATGTGGTTAACACCCATAGTTCACATCGACATGTGACCAACACCCAAAGGGTTTACTAGAGTCAGTAATCTAGCTCACATCGCTATGTGATTAACACCCAAAGAGTACTAAGGTGTGATCATGTTTTGTTTGTGAGAGAAGTTTAGTCAACGGGTCTGCCACATTCAGATCCGTATGTATTTTGCAAATTTCTATGTCTACAATGCTGTGCACGGAGCTACTCTAGCTAATTGCTCCCACTTTCAATATGTATCTAGATTGAGACTCAGAGTCATCTACATTAGTGTTTAAAACTTGCATCGACGTAACCCTTTACTTACCTAACCTTTTTCACTTCCATAATCGAGAAACACATCCTTATTCTACTAAGGATAATTTTGACCGCTGTCCATTGATCTACTCCTAGATCACTATTGCACTCCTTGCCAAGCTTAGTGGTAGGGTATGCAATAGATCACAGTACATGATATGACATACTTTATAGAACCTATGGCTGATGCATAGGGAATGACTTTCATTCTCTTTCTATCTTCCGCCGTGGTCGGGTTTTGAGTCTTACTCAATCTCACACCTTGTAACACAGGTAAGAACTCTTTCTTTGACTGTTCCATTTTGAACTACTTCAAAATCTTGTCAAGGTATGTATTCATTGAAAAAACTTATCAAGCGTCTTGATCTATCTCTATAGATCTTGATGCTCAATATGTAAGCAGCTTCACCGAGGTCTTTCTTTGAAAAAACTCCTTTCAAACACTCCTTTATGCTTTGCAGAATAATTCTACATTATTTCCGATCAACAATATGTCATTCACATATACTTTATCAGAAAGGCTGTAAATACAGGCCTTTCCAAAAGTCTGTATAAAATCATATGCTTTGATCAACACATCAAAGCGTATATTCCAACTCCGAGATGCTTGCACCAGTCCATAGATGGATCGCTGGAGCTTGCACACTTTGTTAGCTCCCTTTGGATCGATAAAACCTTCTGGTTGCATCATATACAACTCTTCCTCCAGAAACCCTATTCAGGAATGCAGTTTTTACATCCATTTGCCAAATTTCATAAATTGTGGCAATTGCTAACATGATTCGGACAGACTTAAGCATCGCTACAGTTGAGAAAATCTCATTGTAGTTAACACCTTGAACTTGTCAAAAACCTTTTGCGACAAGTCGAGCTTTGTAGATAGTAACACTACTATCAACGTCCGTCTTCCTCTTGAAGATCCATTTATTTTCTATTGCTTGCCGACCCTCGGGCAAGTCAACCAAAGTCCACACTTTGTTTTCATACATGGATCCCATCTCAGATTTCATGGCTTCTAGCCATTTAACGGAATCTGGGCTCACCATCGCTTCTTCATAGTTTGTAGGTTCGTCATGATCTAGTAGCATGATTTCCAGAACAGGATTGCCGTACCACTTTGGTGCGGATCTCACTCTGGTTTACCTACGGGATTCGGTAGTGACTTGATCTGAAGTTACATGATCATCATCATTAGCTTCCTCACTAATTGGTGTAGGAATCACTTTGGAACTGATTTCCGTGATGAAATACTTTCCAATTCGGGAGAAGGTACAAATTACCTTATCAAGCTCCACTTTCCTCCCACTCACTTCTTTCGAAGGAAACTCCTTCTCTAGAAAGGATCCATTTATAAGCAACGAATGTTTTGCCTTCGGATCTGTGATAGAAGGTATACCCAACAATTTCCTTTGGGTATTCTATGAAGACGCACTTCTCCGATTTGGGTTTGAGCTTATCAGGATGAAACTTTTTCACATAAGCATCGCAGCCCCAAACTTTAAGAAATGACAACTTTGGTTTCTTGCTAAACCACAGTTCATATAGTGTCGTCTCAACGGATTTAGATGGTGCCCTATTTAACGTGAATGCAGCTGTCTCTAATGCATGATCCCAAAACGATATTGGTAAATCGGTAAGAAACATCATAGATTGTACTATATCCAATAAAGTACGGTTATGACGTTCGGACACAACATTATGATGTGGTGTTCGGTGGCATGAATTTGTGAAACTATTTCACATTGTTTTAATTGAAGACCAAACTCAGAACTCAAATATTTGTCTCCACGATCAGATCAGAGAAACCTTTATTTTCTTGTCACGATGATTTTTTTTCACTTCACTCAAAATTATTTGAACCTTTCAACTATTTCAGACTTATTTTTCATCAAGTAGATATACCCATATCTGCTCAAATCATCTTGTGAAAGTCAGAAAATAACGATACTTGCCACGAGCATCAACACTCATTGGATCGCATACATCGGTATGTATTATTTCCAATAAGTCAAGAGCTTGTTCCATTGTTCCGAGAAGCGGAGTTTTAGTCATCTTGCCCAAACGGCACGGTTCACAAGCATCAAATGATTCATAATCAAGTGATTCCAAAAGTCCATCGGCATGGAGTTTTCTTCATGCGCTTTACACCAATATGACCTAAACGGCAGTGCCACAAATAAGTTGCACTATCATTATTAACTTTGCATCTTTTGGTTTCAATATTATGAATATGTGTATCACTATGATCGAGATCCAATGAATCATTTTCATTGGGTGTGTAACCATATAAGGTTTTATTCATGTAAATGTAACAACAATTTATTCTTTTACTTAAATGAATAACCGTATTGCAATAAACATGATCAAATCATACTTATGCTCAACACCAAATAACACTTATTTAGGTTCCATACTAATCCCGAAAGTATAGGGAGGTGCGATGATGATCATATCAATCTTGGAACTACTTCCAACACTCATCTTCACTTCCCCTTCAACTAGTTTCTGTTCATTACGCAACTCCTGCTTTCAAGTTACTACTCTTAGCAACTGAACCAGCATCAAATACCGAGGGGTTGCTACGAATACTAGTAAAATACACATCAATAATCTGTATCTCAAATATACCTTTGTTCACTTTGCCATCCTTCTTATCCGCCAAATACTTGGGGTAGTTCCGCTTCTAGTGACCAGTTCCATTGCAGCAAAAGTACTTAGTCTCAGGCTTAGGTCCAGACTTGGGCTTCTTCACTCGAGCAGCAACTTGCTTGCCGTTCCTTTTGAAGTTCCCCTTCTTCCCTTTGCCCTTTCCTTGAGACTAGTGGTCTTGTCAATCATCAACACTTGATGCTCTTTCTTGATTTCTACCTTCGTTGATTTCAACATCACGAAGAGCTCGGGAATCGTTTTCGTCATCCCTTGCATACTATAGTTCATCACGAAGTTCTAGTAACTTAGTGATGGTGACTAGAGAATTACGTCAATCACTATCTTATCTCGGAAGATTAACTCCCACTTGATTCAAGCGATTGAAGTATTCGGACAATCTGAGCACATGCTCACTAGTTGAGCGATTCTCCTCCATCTTTTAGCTATAGAACTTGTTGGAGACTTCATATCTCTCAACTCGGGTATTTGCTTGAAATATTAACTTCAATTCCTGGAACATCTCATATGGTCCATGACGTTCAAAACGTCTTTGAAGTCCCGATTCTAAGCCATTAAGTATGGTGCACTAAACTATCAAGTAGTCATAATATTGAGCTAGCAAACGTTCATAACGTCTGCATTTGCTCCTGCAATAGGTCTGTCACTTAGCGGTGCATTAAGGACATAATTCTTCTGTGCAGCAATGAGGATAAACCTCAGATCACGGATCCAATCCGCATCATTGCTACTAACATCTTTCAACACAATTTTCTCTAGGAACATATCAAAATAAACATATGAAAGCAATAACGCAAGCTATTGATCTACAACATAATTTGCAAAATACTACCAGGACTAAGTTCATGATAAATTTAAGTTCAATTAATCATATTACTTTAGAACTCCCACTTAGACAGACATCTCTCTAGTCATCTAAGTGATCACGTGATCCAAATCAACTAAACCATAACCGATCATCACGTGAGATGGAGTAGTTTTCAATGGTGAACATCACTATGTTGATCATATCTACTATATGATTCACGCCGACCTTTCGGTCTCCGTGTTCGAGGCCATATCTGCATATGCTAGGCTCGTCAAGTTTAACCTGAGTATTCCGCGTGTGCAAAACTGGCTTGCACCCGTTGTAGATGGACGTAGAGCTTATCACACCCGATCATCACGTGGTGTCTGGGCACGACGAACTTTAGCAACGGTGCATACTCAGGGAGAACACTTTTTGATAATTAGTGAGAGATCATCTTAAAATGCTACCGTCAATCAAAGCAAGAATAAGATGTATAATAGATAAACATCACATGCAATCAAAATATGTGACATGATATGGCCATGATCATCTTGCGCCTTTGATCTCCATCTCCAAAGTATCATCATGATCTCTATCGTCACCGCACGACACCATGATCTTCATCATCTTGATCTATATCAATGTGTCATCACATGGTTGTCTCGCCAACTATTGCTCTTGCAACTATTGCTATCGCATAGCGATAAAGTAAAGCAATTATTTGGCACTTGCATCTTATGCAACAAAGAGACAACCATAGGGCTTACGCTAGTTGCCGATAACTTCAACAAAACATGATCATCTTATACAACAACTTATATCTCATCACGTCTTGACCATATCACATCACAACATGCCCTGCAAAAACAAGTTAGACGCCCTCTACTTTGTTGTTGCAAATTTTACGTGGCTGCTACGGGCTTGCAAGAACCGTTCTCACCTACGCATCAAAACCACAACGATAGTTTGTCAAATAGACTCCATTTTAACCTTCGCAAGGACCGGGCGTAGTCACACTCGGTTCAACTAAAGTGAGAGAGACAGACACCCGCCAGCCACCTTTAAGCACGAGTGCTCAGAAGCAGTGAAACCAGTCTCGCGTAAGCGTCACGCGTAATGTCGGTCCGGCCGCTTCATCTCACAATACCGCTGAACCAAAGTATGACATCTTTGGTAGGCAGTATGACTTGTATCGTCCACAACTCACTTGTGTTCTACTCGTGCAAAACATCAAACCATAAAAACCTAGGCTCGGATGCCCTTTGTTGGGGAACGTAGTAATTTCAAAAAATTCCTACGCACACGCAAGATCATGGTGATGCATAGCAACGAGGGGAGAGTGTATGTCCACGCACCCTCGTGAGACCGTGGCGGAAGCGTTATAACAACGCTGGCTGATGTAGTCAGACGTCTTCACGATCCGACCGATCCAAGTACCGAACGTCACGGCACCTCCGAGTTCTGCACATCGTTCAGCTCGATGACGATCCCGGACTCCGATCCAAAGCAAAGTGTCGGGGATGAGTTCCACAAGACGACGGCGTGGTGGCGATGATGATGCTCCACCGACGCAGGGCTTCGCCTAAGCTCCACGACGATATGACTTCACCGGCGCAGGGCTTCACCTAAGCTCCGCGACGATATGACTTCACCGGCGCAGGGCTTCGCCTAAGCTCCGCGACGATATGACTTCACCGGCGCAGGCTTCGCTTAAGCTCATGACGATATGACCGAAGTGGAATATGGTGGAGGGGGCACCGCACACGGCTAAGGAACGATCCGTAGATCAACTTGTGTGTTCATGGGGTGCCCCCTGCCTCGTATATAAAGGAGGGAGGGAGGAGGAGGCCGCCCTAGGAGGGGCGCGCCATGGGGAGTCCTACTCCCACCGGGAGTAGGATTCACCCTTTCCTAGTCCAACTAGGAGTCCTTCCATGTATTAGGAGTAGGAGACAAGGAAGGGAAGAGAGAAGGAAGGAAGGAGGGATGCGGCCCCTCCCCTAGTCCAATTCGTACTAGGCCATGGGGCGCGAGGCCTGCCCTAGGCAGCCCCTCTCTCTTTCAGGGGCCCAATAAGGCCCAATACTTCTCCCCGGCGAATTCCGTAACTCTCGGTACTCGAAAAATACCGAATCATTCGAACCTTTCCGAACTCGAATATAGTCGTCCAATATATCGATCTTTACATCTCGACCATTTCGAGACTCCTCGTCATGTCCCCGATCTCATCCGGGACTCCGAACTCCTTCGGTACATCAAAACTCATAAACTCATAATATAAGCATCATCGAAACCTTAAGCGTGCGGACCCTACGGGTTCGAGAACTATGTAGACATGACCTAGAACTATTCTCGGTCAATAACCAATAGCGGAACCTGGATGCCCATATTGGCTCCTACATATTCTACGAAGATCTTTATCGGTCAAACCGCATAACAACATACTTTGTTCCCTTTGTCATCGGTATGTTACTTGCCCGAGATTTGATCGTCGGTATCCAATACCTAGTTCAATCTCGTTACTTGCAAGTCTCTTTTCTCGTTACGTAATGCATCATTCCGTAACTAACTCATTAGCTACATTGCTTGCAAGGCTTATAGTGATGTGCATTACCGAGAGGGCCCAGAGATACCTCTCCGACAATCGGAGTGACAAAACCTAATCTCGAAATCGCCAACCCAACATGTACCTTTGGAGACACCTGTAGTACTCCTTTATAATCACCCGATTCACGTTGTGACGTTTGGTAGCACCAAAGTGTTCCTCCGTAAACGGAGTTGCATAATCTCATAGTTACAGGAACATGTATAAGTCATGAAGAAAGCAATAGCAACATACTAAGCGATCAAGTGCTAGGCTAACGGAATGGGTCATGTCAATCAGATCATTCTCCTAATGATGTGATCCCGTTAATCAAATGACAACTCATGTCTATGGTTAGGAAACATAACCATCTTTGATTAACGAGCTAGTCAAGTAGAGGCATACTAGTGACACTCTGTTTGTCTATGTATTCACACATGTATTATGTTTCCGGTTAATACAATTCTAGCATGAATAATAAACATTTATCATGATATAAGGAAATAAATAATAACTTTATTATTGCCTCTAGGGCATATTTCCTTCAATGCCTAAGGGGGTTCTATAGTGCAGGTGCAACCAAACAAGTGCCAAAAAGGGCCAAACACAAAAAACAAAATAAGGTAGGTGATATAGTTGCGTACTTGTTGCCTAGGGCAAAAGGGCGACTGATATCAAAACACAAACAAATACAAACAAGCAACACACAATCATGGTTCTATTTGAACCATCATACGGACTCGACTGTGCATAGGGGGTACACGACTCATCCTAGCCTAGGGGTTCTCGGATTCAGTAGTCATGCCTTGCTCCGTGCCTCATGCAGTCTTCTGGGTTTTCCTCGGGTGTCGCTGCGTCTCATGTAGTTATTCGATGAAACGATCCAGGTTGAGCCTGAAGAGTCTTCAACAACTTTTCACCTGTTGAAGTGATGGGGTGAAGGTGGCTCCTCGTAGATGGCGTTGACTTGGTCTCCTCTTGTCTTCCTAATCATGACGATCATTTTTACCTTTTTAAGGTGTCGGCGGTTCCAGGTGGCAATCCTTTATGCAATGACCTTAACAAGGCATAATAGAGGTCCAACATGTCGGTTACGTTGATGACAACATCGACACCAAGAGCGGGGGATGAAGAGAACCGTTTTCCTGCTCACTATCGTGAGGCGGACCAAATGGTGAGGTTCTCATCCACCGGTGGTTGTCGATACAACAACGGTAAGGACAGGATTGCTCTATTAGCGAAGTATATCATGATCTTGCATTTCCTATGCCCTGGTCATCGTAGGCTAAGGTTGCAGCATCTTGGTGTAATGTCAAGGTTTCACCATCCTCCTGGTCTTCATGTCCTCATTCTTCAAAGGCGTATCTTCTGTTGGCATCGTCTTGTTGTGGTGTCGCCAATCTTGGGTTCAGCAGATGTGGGTGAGTGTTTGGCAAGGTGTACTCCTTCTAGGCTATCCACGAGGATTACAAGGAATCCCGTGGTTAGGGGCTTGAGGGTTCTAGCAACCGCTTTGCAATAGTTTTGAAGGGAAGAGATCGATGGGGAAAGTATACCTTAGTTTTCGAAAAACTGAGAAGGGAAGGGAAGTACAGATAGTTTTGAAAACTAGTAGTAGTTTTGGAAATAGTTTTACCCTAACTAAGGACCATGCTAACTAAGGCTTCCTACAGTCAGGATGGCTGTGATACCAGCTCTGTGGGGACCCCGACTCATAAGTCGAGATCACCGAATGCACGTGTACAGTGATCCCAGAGATAAATGCTAACTGGGCACACAGAAGCTGAATAACAAGAGTCTTATATCCATACATACCATTTTACACAAGTAGGACCATTATGGTCAAGTCTTGAGTGTATCATCGCAGCGGAAATCTTCAATAACAACTTGGACCCATGCCATCCGCCTTTAACCCTACAGGCATTCTGACTGGGAAGCGTCCTAGCTCGCATGTTCGTCACCAAGGTACTCTTCATTATATCATGTTCTTTCATGCCTGGCCAATAAAATAACCAGTGGCAAGCCAATGAGTACTTGGATGTACACGCAAGCAACCCATAATTGAAACAAGGCACAATAATGCAATGATATAGCACTAAGTAGGTAGTTTGCAGAAAGCTAGTTTTGCGTGCAATGACATGATCCGCCAACATGTAAAGTATGCATCATGAGAGTAAGACATCCGTATGAACAAGTTAGAGATATCAACATAAGCGGAGTTGGACACCAATCCAACTCGATCATCGTGTCAAGCCACCTGACTTAACCCAAATATTTTTTATCAACACGCACACACGCAGTTTGTGAACTCTGGACATAGTTTAAGCAGCACCGCCCAACTGTCCTTGATCGTGAATATGGCTATTCGAATAGTTTTACACTCTGCAGAGGTTGCACAATTTACCCACAAGATCCGGGGAACTTCCGTGTCATCCACGACCCGCGGTACCTCAAGTACCCGGGGTAAGCACCTGATCACTATCTTTCCCTAGACGACACTAACATAGAGTCCACTCGATTGGTAGTAACCCCCGTGCCCAATATTTCACATCTTAAAATTGTGGAGCATCGCTCCCATATTCATCACATACCACTGGCACGGGGTACCAACGGTGTGTCCGGTGCGCAATAAAAATGTTCTTGGCCGCCCTACATGGCACGACCCCGTCTCGGGAGAGAGCACCAACTCTTTCCCGTCACTAGTAATGCGGGCTCCAAGCTAGTATCGGCCTAGGTAATCAATAATGCCCTTTCCCATACAACGGTAGAGTGGTTGCGCATGTAAGGTTGGGACAGTCGACAAATCTTAAATATAATCCGTTTTCGAAAACAACACACACACTTGCCACGGTACACCACTTCGTCATCAAGTGGTTACCCATCTCATTATCTCCCTCAGGCATAAGTGGCACCCGATGGGGTTTTCGAAAATTCTTTGAACATACTTTGTCTCCATCACCATGCCTATCCCCGTCCCTTTTTGCGTAGCACTACTTAGCATCCTATCTACCCCCACAGGCATAACCCTCATAAGAAGGCAGGGTCAAGCACAATGCAAGTATCAACGAGGAAGTACGGTGGCAAACCATCAAAGTGGTTACCACCTCATCATGATTCCGTTGCAACAACAATATGGTGCTATATGACATGCATAAAAAGGGTTTCATAGACATGGTCAAAGGGTTGCTTGCCTGGTTCATCAGAGTCTTCAAGTCTTCTGGTCCTTCTCCAAATACTCCATCTACTTTGTCAACTAACGCCGGAAACAGACACAATAAGCAACACGACCAGGCAAAAATAAAAGTGCTCTAAAAATGTGAGTTGGACTTTTCTAGGATACCTTTGGTCATATGAGGTATGACCAAAGTGGTTTCATTGGGATTTGATCAATGGATATCTCTGAACATTTCAATATGGTGGAATCAAGGCATTTGTGGATTTGCAAGAAGTGTACAGAAATATTATTTTATTTAAATGGGCAAATCCGCCCATTTCACAAGGAATAATTTTAGAAGCACCTAGGAGTTGGTTTCACTGGATTTGGAGTTCAAATGATGTTCCTATGAATTTGCAAAGTTGGCAATATATGGAGAAGTGGACCAATATTCTATGTGGCGTAGAAAGTACTAGGAAAAATGTTCAAAAACTAAGTTTTTAACTTATAAGCATCTAGGAATTTGAATCATGGAATTTGGATAAAAATGGGCTCTCTGTGATTTTCTAAAGTTCATCACAGAAATGGAAAAACAAGATTTGATAAATGTTTGGGAAGAAAAAGTTCCTGGAAAAATGTGCAAGTTGCACCATGAGATAGATCATGATTTTATGAGCTACTAGAAATTTGAATCATCAAATTTGGATTTGATTTGAATTGTTTATGGATTTTACAATCCTACCAGAAAAAGAGAAAGAAAAGAAATTAGGTTATACCTAAAGCGCGCGCTGAGCGCAATATAGTGCCTCTGCGCACTGGGCCGGCCCATTGGCTCGGCCACGCGAGAGTAGGAGGCGACGTCGAAGGCGTATTCCGATACTACGCCTTCTCGCACGGGAGGCGGCTCCAATCTGGACCCGTGTCCACTTAAACGTGGCAGGCCCACCCGTCAGTGGCCCAGGTCCTGCGCCAAGCCGTTGACAGGCGGGGCCCGCTGGGCGTCATGGCGTCGTCCTCAACCTCCCGCCCGAAGCAGAGGAGGCGAGGCACGGGAAACGTCGACGGCGACTGCCGGCGCTACCGGCCACCGTTTCCGGTGATCCAGCCACGGGATTGCTCGGGGAAACATGCCGCATCCGGGAGGCCACATTACGGGTGCCAGCTTCCTCATAGAGGAGCGGGCCTTCGCTCGCGGCGAAGGATGGCATCGGCCATTGCCGGCTTCGAGCGCAGGGGCGTCCCGGGGAAGAATGGAGACGATGGGGGGCTTCGTGGTGGTGGTGAGGGAGTACTGGAGTGGGTAGGGAGAAGAGAGAGGGGTTGTGGTGCCCGAATCCGAGCGGCGGTCGGCGGCGGCACTCCGGCCATGGAGAGGGCAGGAGAGCACTAGGGGTAGAGGGATGTTGTCTGGGAGGTGCACGGGAGAGAGAGGGATCCAGAAGAGTCGAGGGAGTGCTCGGGGGGAGGCTCTATATAGGGGGGGCACCGGTGCACCATGGGCGCGGTCCAGGATGCACTCGGGTGAGCTCGAGGAGGCAGAACGAGGGCAAGGGAGGAGGGGCCCGATAGCATTGCGTGTTGTGGACATCGAGGCACATCGTCGGGCACGCTAGGGAGGCCCGAGGTGGCCGGAGGCGGTTGGAAGGAGGCGGCTACAGTGCGGGAGCGCACTGTAGCGTGCTCCAGAGCGCCCTAATGGCCGGCATGGCCATTTTCTATGTAATGTGGGCGCGGCCAAAAGTGTCTGGTAACTCTAGGGGGAAGTAAAGAAGTGGGAGATGGCCTTGCATGCTCTGGGTGGCCTGTAGGAGAAGAGAGAGGTAGAAGGAGGGGGAGAGAGCGGCTGTCCAGGGAGGTAAATGGGGGTATTTTACCCCTCAATAATTGAGCATTGGCAAGGGGAGAGTTACTAGACGTAGGAGAGCACTAGGAGCAGCTGTTCTACAAAGTTGAGCCCATGGAGATTAGTGGAAGAGGTCAAAAATGGCATTTTGGTAAAGTGTCAGAAGGTGTTTGATAATGGTTTGAGCAAGCATATGATTTCCAATTGCCATGAGTCTCCACAGGGTGAAATGGCACATATAACTAGGGCCTTCCACCAATTTCGAGCATATTTGGGCAAAGTTGCCAATGCAACTTTTGTAAACCCTAGAAATTAGCAAAAATGAACTTGTGTAGATCTCGTTGAGAAAATCACTTCCCCTTGATGGACCACTTGGTTTAGTGGCCTCATTTGGTCATGTGAACATGCTCACAAAAGTTAGGGTCAAGGAGAGAAAGTTGGTCGTATTTTTGTCAGAGTGGGTTTTGTGGCATTTTGGTGAACCAAAATAACTTTAATTGACATGAGGCTTTGCAAGGTGATCACAATATGCATTTGTGACTTGCTGGATTTTCCTTGGATTTTTATGAAAATATTTCCTGTAGAAATATTTCAATTCCTTGAAATGAGCAGAAATGGTTTTGGGAGGTTTTGTCCAATATTTTGAACATGACCATGTGTTGAAACTCTTATATATGGGAAATATATGCCCACTGAGTTTCCCTCATTTTTGTCAAATATTTTTAAAACAATAAAATAATTTTTCCGTATTAAAGACCATTTCTGGCCTTAAGAAAAAGCTTTTAAATAAAATAGGAAAATAACTTTTAAAATTATATTTTTGTGGTTTCTGGGAGTACTATATCTAATAGGATTCAAATATACCTTTTTAAATATTTTTCATACCCCAAATCAAGTACTTGGAGTGCAAACCTCAATTCAGGGGTTTTTGGAAATCTAATTTTTGAAAATACTATTTGGCCAAATTATTTTTGCAAGAAATTATTTTTCTGTCCTATACACATGGCATGATCATTGGGGAAGGTTTTTGAATCAAGGAGAAGGAGTATAAGAGTTGGGGGATTTATTTTATTTTTAGAGCACTTGCAAACAACAGACAAAAACCAATCAAGGCAAGGTCCAAAACACTCAAAAGTTTTTGGCAATCCACATTTTATCATGATTGTTAGCTTAAGTGTAGTGGCATGAAAATCAGGGTGTGACAGACCTACCCCCCTTACAAGAATCTCGTCCCCGAGATTCCCAAACTAGGCGTGGAAAGGAATACAGAAACTTGGTTCTGGGGTAGTCTTCAAGTCCTCATGTTGCTTCTGCTTCCGTGTAGTGCTCCATTGAGCTTGAAGTACTTGATGGTGTGGCTTAGTGTATGACGCTCCTCTTGATTCAGGTTGCTAATGGGTAGCTCGCGGTAGGTCATATTGGGCTGGAGGTCGATGGCTCGGTGATCGATGTCCTTGTAGAGGTCGGGCTAGTTAGGAAGTTGGAAACACTCCCGAGGTTGTGTTCTGTGGGAAAACGTTGTGCATAGTGGTTACCTAAGGTGGCAACTCCAGCTGGTAACTGTCTTCTCTTCGTCTTGTAGTGATCTCAGAGGGGGTTTATAAATCTTGGAGTGATCTTGAAGAGGGCCGATGAATCTTGGTGTGGGTTTCCTTGTCATGGAAATGCTTGGTTCCTCCAAGAGAAGTGGCTTGCAGGTACACTTGTTCTTCAAGGCAGAGGTTTACTTCTTGACGATGGTAGTTGGTGTAGTTCTTCCTTCTTGACATCGCGGCCTTCAATTGTCTTCTATCTAGCTGAACGGCTCTTCTTCTGTTTTTGGGTAGACAAGTATGTCGCCAAAGAAAGATGACAACTAACATGTCTAAGTATTCCAGGAGGACTTGTTCATGGGGTACATAAAGTAGGATGGGGTATTGGTGCTGGTCTTGGTTGAGTTTTGGCCAAGGTCTTCTCGACCTAGAGTCAAGCCCATGGTCATGATCCGACCATGTTGTGGCTTGGTAGGGCTTAAGGGTTTCAAGGATTTTAGTGTGCGAGTGAACATTTATCATCTTATCGTTAAGCAAGGTTTCTGAGATGCCAATAGTTCTACCTAGTCCTTCAAACAAATAACCTTATACCACCGAGAGCATCATCTCGTATAGGTCAACTCCAATCACCACTCATGTTATCCATATTCTCAAGACTCCCGAGGGGAGGTCTAATAAAATCCTATATGTCTACGATCCCCAAACTCATATGTATGGCTACCCCTAAAAATCCAAGGGTAGAGCATACAAGCTTCCAAGATGGAAAGAAACAGGACAATCCAAGTGCTCATCTTATTGTTCCAAGGTCTAAGATAAAGCATCTCTATCCTAAGGAAACACGTTGTAAGCCACTCAAAGATCATGTTTCCTTCCTATGAATCGACTCCAACAACCCATTAACTTCCATCAATCACTACATAATCCATTTAATTCTATAAATCCAATGGTTATGGTGTTCCACATGATCTCCTTAGGTTCCTATAATCCCCAAACACTTGAAAGGGCTACCTTACTTTAGTCATTCCACCAATTTCCATTATCATGGTCAAGTAAACTCCAAGGTCAAGCTTATATATAACTCTAAATCAACTCCGACAATTAATCCAACCTCCTAGTTTATTGTCCATCGTCAAACATAATATCATGATCGAGATCATCAGTCTAAATCCAATTTACTCCGAATCCTGCAGGCTTACTCAGCATCTATGCTCAACTAGGATCACCTATTTAAATCCAAATCTCTTGTCCAACGAGGAATCCTACATGTTTCCCTCAAGTTATTTACGTAATATCAACTGTCTCCTATCAATATCATCTGATCAAGTCAAATCCTTGCACTTCCAGGAGTTTCAGCTTGCTATCATAATTGTCCTATAAATCCAATTTACTCAGAGGTAATGAAATCTATGCTACTCTATAATCATGATCCCACCAAGTTAATCTACCAACATGAAAGCCTCATAATCCACCAAATATTCTCGGATGATTCTTCAAAGTCATTGATATAAACTCATCTAGTCATTTGTCCTCTATTCCTATATCCTCAAATTGGTCTTCCCCACGACATCGTTAGTTTTGGTGCTATCTTAGGATGATAATGTGCTTGTTCACTATGTCCACTGGTTCCGTAATGAACCCAGTGATAAGCAAGGTTACGGAGGCTTAACAGGTTCTCTTGCAATTTTGTGGGTTAAGCACATGGTTAAGGATTCGAGCTGGGGTATCTTATGAAGTCTCGAAGGGTCTAGGAATGGGTTTCTAATCTTGAGGGGCAACCATAACTCTAAGGGGCTGCACTTGGTCTAGGAGGTCGTAGCAAAAGTCTTCAGTGGTAATTGGTTGCCGAAGTAGAATCCTTGGTGTATTTTGTCTTGCCGGTCTTCAGTTGATGAGAGAGACGAGAGACAAAAGTAGCATAGATGGGGATGCCTAAGGGGGTTCTATAGTGCAGGTGCAAACAAACAAGTGCCAAAAAGGGCCGAACACAAACAACAAAATAAGGCAGATGATATAGTTGTGTACTTGTTGCCTAGGGCAAAAGGGCGACTGATATCAAAACACAAACAAATACAAACAAGCAACACACAATCATGGTTCAATTTGAACCATCATATGGACTCGACTGCACATAGGGGGTACACGACTCATCCTACCCTAGGGGTTCTCGGATTCAGTAGTCGTGCCTTGCTCCGTGCCTCATGCAGTCTTTTGGGTTTTCCTCGGGTGTCGCTACGTCTCCTGTAGTTATTCGATGAAACGATTCAGGTTGAGCCTGAAGAGTCTTCAACAACTTTTCACCTGTTGAAGTGATGGGGTGAAGATGGCTCCTCGTAGCTGGCGTTGACTTGGTCTCCTCTTGTCTTCCTAATCATGACGATCACTTTTACCTTTTTAAGGTGTCGGCGGTTCCAGGTGGCAATCCTTTATGCAATGACCTTAACAAGGCATAATAGAGGTCCAACATGTCGGTTACGTTGATGACAACATCGACACCAAGAGCGGGGGATGAAGAGAACCGTTTTCCTGCTCACTATCGTGAGGCGGACCAAATGGCGAGGTTCTCATCCACCGGTGGTTGTCGATACAACAACGGTAAGGACATGATTGCTCTATTAGCGATGTATATCATGATCTTGCATTTCCTATGCCCTGGTCATCGTAGGCTAAGGTTGCAGCATCTTGGTGTAATGCCGAAGGTTTCACCATCCTCTGGGTCTTCATGTCCTCATTCTTCAAAGGTGTATCTTCTGTTGGCATCCTCTTGTTGTGGTGTCGCCAATCTTGGGTTCAGCAGATGTGGGTGAGTGTTTGGCAAGGTGTACTCCTTCTAGGCTATCCACGAGGATTACAAGGAATCCCGTGGTCAGGGGCGTTAGGGTTCTAGTGACCGCTTTGCAATAGTTTTGAAGGGAAGAGATCGATGGGGAAAGTATACCTTAGTTTTCAAAAAACTGAGAAGGGAAGGGAAGTACAGATAGTTTTGAAAACTAGTAGTAGTTTTGGAAATAGTTTTACCCTAACTAACGACCATGCTAACTAAGGCTTCCTACATTCAGGATGGCTCTGATACCAGCTCTGTGGGGACCCCGACTCATAAGTCGAGATCGCCAAATGCACGTGTACAGTGATCCCAGAGATCAATGCTCACTGAACACACAGAAGCTGAATAACAAGAGTCTTACATCCATACATACCATTTTACACAAGTAGGACCATTATGGTCAAGTCTTGATTGTATCATCGCAGCGAAAATCTTCAATAACAACTTGGACCCATGCCATCTGCCTTAACCCTACAGGCATTCTGACTGGGAAGCGTCCTAGCTCGCATGTTCGTCACCAAGGTACTCTTCATTATATCCTGTTCTTTCATGACTGGCCAATAAAATAACCAGTGGCAAGTTAATGAGTACTTTGAATGTACTCGCAAGCAACCCATGATTGAAACAAGGCGCAATAATGCAATGATATAGCACTAAGTAGGTAGTTTGCAGAAAGCTAGTTTTGCGTGCAATGACATGATCTGCCAACATGTAAAGTATGCATCATGAGAGTAAGACATCCATATGAACAAGTTACAGATATCAACATGAGCGGAATTGGACACCAATCCAACTCGATCATCGTGTCAAGCCACCTGACTTAACCCAAATAGTTTTATCAACACACACACGCGCGATTTGTAAACCCTGGACGTAGTTTAAGCAGCACCACCCAACTGTCATTGATCGTGGACACGGCTATTCGAATAGTTTTACACTCTGCAGAGGTTGCACACTTTACCCACAAGATCCGGGGAACTTCCGTGTCATCCACGACCCGCGGTACCTCAAGTACCCGGGGTAAGCACCCGATCACTATCTTTCCCTAGACGACACTAACATAGAGTCCACTCGATTGGTAGTAACCCCCGTGCCCAACATTTCACATCTTAAAATTATGGAGCATCGCTCCCATATTTATCACATACCACTGGCACGGGGTACCAACGGTGTGTCCGGTGCGCAATAAAAATGTTCTTGGCCGCCCTACCTGGCCCGACCCCGTCCCGAGAGAGAGCACCAACTCTTCCCCGTCACTAGTAATGCAGGCTCCAAGCTAGTATCGGCCTAGGTAATCAATAATGCCCTTTCCCATACAAGGGTAGAGTGGTTGCGCATGTAAGGTTGGGACAGTCGACAAATCTTATATCTAATCCATTTTCAAAAACAACACACACACTTGCCTCGGTACACCACTTCTTCATCAAGTAGTTACCCATATCATTATCTCCCTCGGGCATAAGTGGCACCCAATGGGGTTTTTGAAAAGTGCTTTGAAAATACTTTGTCTCCATGACCATGCCTATCACCTTCCCTTTTTGCGTAGCACTACTTAGCATCCTATCTACCCCCACCGGCATAACCCTCATAAGAAGGTAGGGTCATGCACAATGCAAGTATCAACGAGGAAGTATGGTGGCAAACCATCAAAGTGGTTACCACCTCATCATGATTCTGTTGCAGCAACAATATGGTGCTATATGACATGCATAAAAAGGGTTTCATAGACATGGTCAAAGGGCTGCTTGCCTGGTTCATCAGAGTCTTCAAGTCTTCTGGTCCTTCTCCAAATACTCCGTCTACTTCGTCAACTAACGTCAGAAACAAACACAATAAGCAACACGACCAGGCAAAAATAAAAGTGCTCTAAAAAATGTGAGTTGTACTTCTCTAGGATACCTTTGGTCATATGAGGTATGAACAAAGTGGTTTCATTGGGATTTGATCAATGGATATCTCTGAACATTTCAATATGGTGGAATGAAGGGATTTGTGGATTTGCAAGAAGTGTACAGCAATATTATTTTTTTAAATGAGCAAAGGCACCCATTTCACAAGGAATAATTTTAGAAGCACCTAGGAGTTGGTTTCACTGGATTTGGAGTTCAAATGATTTTCCTATGAATTTGCAAAGTTGGCAATATATGGAGAAGTGGACCAATATTCTATGTGGCGTAGAAAGTACTAGGAAAAATGTTCAAAAACTAAGTTTTGAACTTATAGCATCTAGGAATTTGAATCATGGAATTTGGATCAAAAATGGGCTCTCTGTGATTTTCTAAAGTTCATCACAGAAATGGAAAAACAAGATTTGATAAATGTTTGTGAAGAAAAGTTCCTAGAAAAATGTGCAAGTTGCATCATGAGATAGATCATGATTTTATGAGCTACTAGAAATTTGAATCATCAAATTTGGATTTGATTTGAATTGTTCATGGATTTTACAATCCTACCAGAAAAAGAGAAAGAAAAGGAATTAGGTTATACCTAAAGCGCGCACTGAGCGCAATATAGTGCCTCTGCGCACTGGGCCGGCCCATTGGCTCGGCCACGCGGGAGTAGGAGGCGACGTCGAAGGCGTACTCCAATACTACGCCTTCTCGCACGGGAGGCGGCTCCGATCTGGACCCGTGTCCACTTAAACGTGGCAGGCCCACCCGTCAGTGGCTCAGGCCCTACGCCATGCCGTTGACAGGCGGGGCCTGCTGGGCGTCATGGCGTCGTCCTCAACCTCCAGCCCGAAGAAGAGGAGGCGAGGCAGGGAGACATCGACTGCCGGCGCTACCGGCCATCGTTTCCTGTGACCCAGCCACATGAGTGCTCGCGGAAAGATGCCGCATCCGGGAGGCCACACTACGGGCGCCAGCTTCCTCGGCGAGGAGCGGGCCTTCACCCGCGACGGAGGATGGCATCGGCCATTGCCGGCTTCAAGCACAGGGGCATCCCGGGGAAGAATGGAGGCTATGGGGGCCTTCATGGTGGTGGTAAGGGAGTACTGGAGTGGGTATGGAGAAGAGAGAGGGGCCATGGTGCCGGAATCAGATCGGCGGTCGGCTGCGGCACTCCGGCCATGGAGAGGGCAGGAGAGCACTAGGGGTAGAGGGATGTTGTCTGGGAGGTGCACGGGAGAGAGAGGGATCCAGAAGAGTCGAGGGAGTGCTCGGGGGAGGCTCTATATGGGGGGGGGGCACCGGTGCACCATGGGCGGGGTCCAGGCCGTGCTCGGGTGAACTCGAGGAGGCAGAACGAGGTCAAGGGAGGAGAGGCCCGATAGCATTGCGTGTCGTGGACGTCGAGGCGCATCGTTGGGCGTGCTGGGGAGGCCCGAGGTGGCGGAGGCGGTTGGAAGGGGGGCGGGTACAGTGCGGGAGTGCACTGTAGCGTGCTCTAGAGCGCCCTAATGGCCGGCATGGCCATTTTGTATGTAATGTGGGCGCGGCCAAAAGTGTCTGGTAGCTCTAGGGGGAAGTAAAGAAGTGGGAGATGGCCTTGGATGCTCTGGGTGGCCAGTAGGAGAAGAGAGAGGTAGAAGGAGAGGGAGAGAGGGGTTGTCCAGGGAGGTAAATGGGGGTATTTTACCCCTCAATCATTGAGCATTGGCCAGGGGAGAGTTACTGGATGTAGGAGAGGACTAGGAGCAGCTGTGCTACAAAGTTGAGCCCATGGAGATTAGTGGAAGAGGTCAAAAATGGCATTTTGGTAAAGTGCCAGAAGGTGTTTGATAATGGTTAGGGCAAGCATATGATTTCCAATTGCCATGAGTCTCCACAGGGTGAAATGGCACATATAACTAGGGCCTTCCACCAATTTGGAGCTTATTTGGGCAAGGTTGCCAATGCAACTTTTGTAAACCATAGAAATTAGCAGAAATGAACTTGTGTAGATCTAGTTGAGCAAATCACTTCCCCTTGATGCACCACTTGGTTTAGTGGCCTCATTTGGTCATGTGAACATGCTCACAAAAGTTAGGGTCAAGGAGAGAAAGTTGGTAGTAAGTTGTTCAAATTTGATTTTGGTCAGAGAGGGTTTTGTGGAATTTTGGTGAACCAAACTGACTTTAATTGACATGACGCTTTTCAAGGTGATCACAATATGAATTTGTGACTTGCTTGATTTTCCATGGATTTTTATGAAAATATTTCTTGTAGAAATATTTCAAATCCTTGAAATGGGCAGAAATGGTTTTGGGAGGTTTTGTCCAATATTTTGAACATGACCATGTGTTGAAACTCTTATATATGGGAAATATATGCCCACTGAGTTTCCCTTATTTTTGTCAAATATTTTTAAAACAATAAAATATTTTTTCCCTATTAAAGACCATTCCTGGCCTTAAGAAAAAGCTCTTAAATTAAATAGGAAAATAACTTTTAAAATTATATATTTGTGGTTTGTGGGAGTACTATATCTAATATGATTCAAATATACCTTTTGAAATATTTTTCATACCCGAAATCAATTACTTGTAGTGCAAACCTCAATTCAGGGGTTTTTGGAAATCTAATTTTTTAAAATACTATTTGGCCAAATAATTTTTGCAAGAACTTATTTTTATGTCCTATACACATGGCATGATCATTGGGGAAGGTTTTTGAATCAAGGAGAAGGAGTATAAGAGTTGGAGGATTTATTTTATTTTTAGAGCACTTGCAAACAACAAACAAAAACCAATCAAGGAAAGGTCCAAAACACTCAAAAGTTTTTGTCAATCCACATTTTATCATGATTGTTAGCTTAAGTGTAGTGGCATGAAAATCAGGGTGTGAAACCAACCTGGCTCGACTGGATCGGGAGTGCGCGGATCGAAACCAACGTCCGGATACGAATCCGGGGGTCCGGATTCACAGGCCACCACAGGGGTAAGGCCCGTGTACGTCGTGACTGTCCGGTGCTCCTGGCATAGGCCCGAATCCATCGAAGATCCAGTCTCCGCGGATGTCCGCCATGCAGTTCAGGTTTCCGACCCTGATCTGGTAGCTAAGGGCGTGGCTATCGATCTGCTCCAGATGGCCAAGCAAATTGGCCCGCAGGGCGAAGCCACCGGACAAGAAGATCTGTTCGAGGAGAAAAGTCTCGCCCGGGACCGTGTTGTTGACGGTGGTTGAAAGAGCCATCGAGCCTTGTAGCAACGACACAGAGGAACTCTCAATGAAATCACCAATGTCGGTGTCAAAACTGGCGGATCTCGGGTAGGGGGTCCCGATCTGTGCGTCAAGGCCGATCGTAACAGGAAGCAAGGGACACAGATGTTTACCCAGGTTCGGGCCCTCTCGATGGAGGTAAAACCCTACTTCCTGCTTGATTAATATTGATGATATGGGTAGTACAAGAGTAGATCTACCACGAGATCGTAGAGGCCAAACCCTAAGAGCTAGCCTATGATGCTATAATTGTAATTGTGGTCCGCCTTCTAAGGACCAACCTCTCCGGTTTATATAGGCACCGGAGAGGGCTAGGGTTTACATGGAGTCGGCTACAAGGAAGGAAACATAATATCCGAATCGCCAAGCTTGCCTTCTACGCCAAGGAAAGTCCCATCCAGACACGGGCCGAAGTCTCGAGTCTTGTATCTTCATGCTTCAATAGTCCGGACGTTGTACACAGTCCGGCTGTCCGGATACCCCCTAATCCAGGACTCCCTCACCGGACACCTGATTCTCTCCGCCTTGATGAGCCATTCCTGGCCACGAATGATTTTCAGAATAAACAATTGTCACAAATACAAAATAAGGTGTCCGGTATCAAGTTTACTTACTTGGGTATCTAGGCGATTGCAGCTTAGGCCCGCATCCTCGGTGGTGTCCGGACACTTTACTTTCGGTTCAAGAATAATTTGCACATCCCTTCGAGCTTCAGGCCGAAGAAGTGCTTGACAGTCCGCGGACCCTCTGGATTGAATTCCCACATCCGGAGAGGCTGGCGTTGGCACGACAACATCCATCGGATTAACATCACTTGCATTATGCTGATAAGGTTAATGTCCCTCTCAAGAAGCTCCCGGATGTGGTTCTGCAGTACTGGAACATCACCAGCGGGCTCCCAATTCCGTCCCACGTCGGTAGAAGACGCTAGTTGTGACGGAGGGCCCGAACGGAATTTGGGGGCGGCCACCCACTTTGTGCCTCTGGGAGCCGTGACATAAACTACCTCCGTTGCCATACATCGGATACTTCTGGAAAAGAACCCTCTGGCAATGGGGCATCAGCGTTCCTGCTTATTACGGCACCTCCGCACTCCACGTGTCGCCCCTCGATCATCTTCGGCTTCACATTGAAGGTCTTGAGCCATAAGCCGAAGTGTGGGTGACATGGAGGAAGCACTCGCACACTATAATGAACGACGAGATATGGAGGATAGCGTCCGGAGCTAGATCATGAAAATCCAACCCATAATAGAACATGAGCCCTCACAAAAGGATCGAGGGTGAGGCCCAAGCCACGAAGGATGTGAGGAACGAACACGACGCACTCATTGGGCTCTGGCGTAGGGATGACCTGCCCTAGAGCAGGAAGCCTGTGATGGATGTCGGCGATCAGATATCCGACCTCCCTAAGCTTCGCAATGTCCTCCGCTTGAATAGAGGAGGCCACCCACTGGCCTTGAGGGTCAGATCCGGACATATTGGAGGATCTGGGGTGTTGGAGCTTAGATCTCGGGTGATAGAACTTGAGGTGCGGAGAGGCGCGAGGGAGGTGGAAAAGAGGCATAGGCCTCGGCCCCTTTTATAAAGGGGGTGAATATCAAGAGTCCTTAGGGTGACCGCTTGAAGTTTACCTTACGGCGCACAGAGTCATACCAACGGCCGTCGTAGGGCTACGCACGCCCTCATTAATGGAAGATCCCATAATAAGAGGAACACGATCTCTGCTTCGACAGGACGTGCCAATAAAGCCGCCTCGCAGCGCGAGTCGAGGTGGGGCAAGAAGCACTGGTTCGTGTTGAACTGGGCCATGATGCGAAGGCACGGCGTACAAAGATTGCCAGGGGATCAGATTTATGCCATGTTCCCTACAACGGTGTGTAAGAATCCCCTCGTGGATCCAGACACAGTTCAGGTGTTCGATAACTACTTTGGAATATTCGGAGGAGGAACCCGCCCTGCAATGCCGAAGACAAGACTGGGCGCTGGACTCATCGTCATTGAAGCCTGGTTCAGGGGCTATTGAGGGAGTCCTGGATTAGGGGGTATCCGGACAGCCGGATTGTATACAACGTCCGGACTATTGAAGCGTGAATATACAAGACTCAAGACTTCGACCCATGTCCGGATGGGACTTTCCTTGGCGTGGAAGGCAAGCTTGGCGATCAGGATATTATATTTCCTTCCTTGTAACCGACTCCATGTAAACCCTAGCCCTCTCCGGTGTCTATATAAACCGAAGAGGTTGGTCTTTAGAAGGCCGATCACAATTACAATCATACCATCATAGGCTAGCTTCTAGGGTTTAGCCTCCTCGATCTCGTGGTATATCTACTCTTGTACTACCTATATCTTCAATATTAATAAAGTAGGAAGTAGGGTTTTACCTCCATCGAGAGGGCCCGAACCTGGGTAAACATCTGTGTCCCTTGCTTCCTATTACCATCAGCCTAGAAGCATAGATCGGGACCCCTACCCGAGATCCGCCGGTTTTGACACCGACAACTGTGCCATACTCTTTCTTCAAGACTTTCTTCTTTGAGGTGGCCTCATTCTCAACAGCCACATAGTCCTCATCCTCAGAGTCTGAGGTTCTCTTCTTCCTTGTTCTGGTGGCTGCCTAAGGCAGATTGCTAGGTGTCCTCCTGCTGCCCTCATCATAGCTGCTTGAGGGATCTGAACCCTCACTCAATTGCACTTGCTCTTCAGATCTGTTCTGACTGTCACTTTGGTCAGACATCTTGGCAATCACACTGATAGCAGACCCTGTGAATCGATGTAGATGAGGTAGAGTATATGAGCATCACAAAGTGCAGAGCTTTTGCAAAACAGACGACTCTAAAACTTAGTTTTAGTTCTCCATAGAAAGCATTTCGGAGCTACCGATTTGATAAACTAGGTGATACCGAAGCAATGTTTGGAGCCACAGAGTCGGAGTTAAGGAAATAGCACACAGAGTCGAACCCATACCCTAGTTCAGCGGGAGTTTGCTATGACGACAATGGCGGAGCAGATTTCCGTTGACGGTGATGGAAACCAGCGGCGGGAGGTCGCTAACAGCGAGGAGACGATCCGGAGACCTGAGGAGGCAGAGCAGGACACACGCACGGGCTGAGGAGTTTGGAGAAATTTCCATAATCTCACCCGTGGGTTTATATATCCCGACCCTGTCAGTGTGACCGAGTGGAACAACTCAGTGGCACCGAGATGCAGAATCGCAAGCGGTTACTGCAACTCAGTGTGACTGAAAGGTTCAAATCGGTTGCACCGAGATGGAAAACCTAGATCAACTTAGTGAAATCGGTGTGACCAAAGTGGATGAATCGGTCATACCGAGATGCACAAAGAGGTTTTGGAAGTTTAAGTCTATGATGAATCGGGGACTC
Source organism: Aegilops bicornis (assembly GCA_021605145.1). Taxonomy (NCBI): domain Eukaryota; kingdom Viridiplantae; phylum Streptophyta; class Magnoliopsida; order Poales; family Poaceae; genus Aegilops; species Aegilops bicornis. The sequence continues at coordinate 610,179,901 of CM038673.1, read as the reverse complement.
CGAGTGCTCCTCACATAGAGTGGTTCGAATCTGACTTGATCAAACTTTGTGACGTAGCATGAATAGAGTTTGGGATGATAAAAGCATAGATAGTCAGAGGGAGTTCTTAGGCATTCTTGTCCATCCATTTGGCAAAAGAGAAAAGGCCAAACAAGCAAAACAACAAATGGATGTCCTCGAATGAGTAAAATATGCAACCAACATGCTCACACAATAAAGTGGCAAATGAAATATGTGACAAAGCATGCACAAACACTCTAGCATCTATCAAGCAATTGACGATGACTAGGTAATCTATATATGAGTATATTGACTTAGGAGTCAAATCAGAACATTTGACCATAGGTCATACTCATCGTTTAAGCACAAGTGGGGTTACCACTTTTACATAAAGCATTGTTGTGTTCACATCATTAGAGTTTATTTATCTCAATTGATTAGAGTAAAGCTCCCCCTAGATGTGATATCCCCCCTAAGGGGGATAAACTAACCTTGGGTTTTGTCGATGATGACTTCATGTAGGTGTTGAAGATGTGGATGCTCAATGTTGATGTAGATTGTTTGGAGCAATCCATTGGAGTGAGTTGCACTTTCAATACCTACACGGGTTAGTCCGACAAGGAACAAACAAGGATATCCATAGACATAGAGTGAAGTTCACATAGGACGATGTGCATGAAAGCATTAGGTTACCTTGTCCCTTGTATTACCAACAAGAGGGTTTGTGACTCCTTAAACTAGTGCAAGATGTGGAAGTTGTTTGCACATGTCCTTGCCAAAAGATATGAGTGAAGTATGTTGGCGGAGTCACCCTCAAGAACTTTCTAGTTCTTCTTCTTCGGGATCCACACCATCTTGATGGGAATACTTGGAGTTGTAGTCATACTTGATGAAGTAGAACTTGATGTAGTTTTGGGAACCCACTTGACCAAGGCCTTGGGAGCTTCTTCAAATGCATCAATCTCCTCTTGAAGCTTGTCCTTGCCTTTTTGCTTGTGGGCTTGTGGTGGAAGATCATCTTAAGCTTGTGTCCCTTGGAAGGAGGTAGGATCATACTTCTCTTGTTGAGGAACAAACTTCGTCTTGGGGTATTGATCTTCTTCCCACTCAACTCCATTGGCATTGAACTTTCATTCAAAACCAATACCTTGATTCTTCTGGTGTCTTCCTTGCTTGCGTACAATTTCCTCAAATTGCTTACTTCCGGCAAGGCTCTTGTAAACACCCTTCTCTATAATTCCCTTCAATAAGCTATTTTCTTGCTCAAGTGTAACTTGGCTAAGAGAATCATTAGTGGAATCAAGAGAACTACCGGAAGCAACAACATTTGGTTTAGCATGATTATTGTCACTACTAGAAGAAGAATCTTTCTTGTTCTTGTCGATAGATTTTACTTGTGGCATGTAAGTAGACAAGAGTAAATGCTTGGCAATGTAAGAAGAACTTTTCTTGCGAAGATCATCATTGATTGCTTTTAAGAACTCATGCTCTTGCTCAAGGTTAGCTTCTCCAAGCGTAGCTTCTCATGAGTATTTAAAAGTTCTCGATGATCTACCAAGGTAGTTTCATGAGCTAACTTAAGAGTGTTTAGTTCTTCAGTTAGACGCTCAATCTCCTTCTTATCATCGTCATTCATTTTATCTTGATTAGCATGATTAATAGCAGGTTCATCATAGTTTTCATAACTAGAGTTGTCAACAAGTAAATCATCATCTCCTAGCAAATCATCTTCATCACTATTGAAATCAACATACTGGGTGTGATACCTTTGGGCCTTTAGCCATGAAGCATCTTCCAATTCCTTCATTTGGTGAGTCAAATATGTCCTAGGAGTTGGTTGACACAAGTGCTAGACCGGCAACACCTTCATCTTGAGTATATTCGGAGTCGGAGTGATAACTTCTTTCGGAGTGATGGTCGGAGTCGGAGCCGGATACCCATTCACCAACATGAGCTTGATGTCTTCGCTTTGTGTAGCTCCTTGATGGTCTGTCCTTCCTTTCTGAATCCTTGCTTCTCCGAGAGGTTCTTTGTTCGTAACGATCATCTCTACTCCTTCTCTCTCTTGGTGGTGATTCTTCTCGTCTACTTCTTCTTTTAGGAGAATCTTCTCTTCTTTTGTAGGGAGCTGTACACTCATTGGAATACTGTCCGGGTCATCCACAATTGTAGCAATTTCGTTCACGACTTGAAGATCTTTTGTCATTGTAGGATATTGACTTGGAACTTCTCTCCTTGCTTCTACTCTTGTAGAACTTGTTGAAGTTCTTCACCATTAGGCTCAATTCTTCATTAAAGGTTTGTTTCTCACTTGATGATGTGGGAGCGTCACATGAGGCTTTGTAAGCACCACTTGACTTGTTGTGAAGCTCTTCCTTATCCTTGGGTGACATCTCATGAGCAACAATTCTTCCAATGACTTCCGTTGACTTGAGATCCTTGTAATTTGGCATCATTTGGATCAATGTGCACATGGTATCATATTTTCCGTCCAAGGCTCTTAGGATCTTCTTGATGATGAATCTATCGGTCATCTCTTCACTTCCTAAGCCGGCAATCTCATTTGTGATGAGAGCAAGCCTAGAGTACATTTCAGCGACACCTTCACCATCCTTCATTTTGAACTTGTCAAGTTGACTTTGAAGCACATCCAATTTGGATTCCTTGACTGAGTCGGTACCCTCGTGCATATCAATCAAAGTATCCCAATTTTCCTTTGCATTCTCAAGACAGCTGATTATGTTGAATTATTCAGGGCACAATCCGTTGAAGAGAATATCACAAGCTTGAGCATTGTATTGCAGCATCTTCAACTCTTATGTGGTAGCTTCACGGTTAGGTTCTCTCCCATCAAAGAATTCACCTTGCAAGCCAATGCACACAATAGCCCAAAAGGCGGGGTTATGTCCAAGAATATGCATTTTAATCTTATGCTTCCAACTAGCAAAATTAGTACCATCAAATTAAGGACCTCTATGGTGGTAATTTCCCTCGCTAGACGCCATACTCTCCTAGGTTGTGAAACCAAGGCTATGATCACCAAAAGCTATGGAAATCAAGGCAAATGGAGACCAAAGCTCTGATACCACTTGTAGGATAGGAAGTATGTCTAGAGGGGGGTGATTGGACTACTTGACCAAATAAAAATCTAGCCTTTTCCCAATTTTAAGTCTTGGCAGACTTTAGCAACTTTGCACAAGTCAAGCAATCAACCTACACATGCAATTCTAAGAGTATAGCAGCAGAATGTAAAACAGTTGCACATGAAGGTAAAGGGAGGAGTTTTGAGGGTGCAAACGCAATGTAGACACGGAGATTTTTGGCGTGGTGCCGATAGGTGGTGCTACCGTACATCCACGTTAATGGAGACTTCAACCCACGAAGGGTAACAGTTGCGCGAGTCCACGGTGGACTCCACCCACGAAGGGTCCATGAAGAAGCAACCTTTTCTATCCCACCATGGCCATCTCCCACGAAGGTCTTGCCACACTAGGGTAGATCTTCACGAAGTATGCGATCTCCTTGCCCATACAAACTCCTTGGTTCAACTCCACAATCTTGACGGAGGCTCCTAAGTGACACCTAACCAATCTAGGAGACACCACTCTCCAAAAGGTAATAGATGGTGTGTTTATGATGAACTCCTTGCTCTTGTGCTTCAAATGATAGTCTCCCCAACACTCTACTCTCTCTCACAGGATTGGATTTGGCGGAAAGATGATTTGAGTGGAAAGCAACTTGGGGAAGGCTACATATCAAGGTTTATGTGGTTGGAATGGAATACCTTGACCTCAACACAAGTGTAGGTGGTTCTCTCTCAGAAAATGTATGCTGGAAGTGTAGGCATGTTCTGATGGCTCTCTCCTCGAATGAAGAGTGGGTGGAGGGGTATATATAGCCTCCACACAAAAACTAACCGTTACACACAAATCACCAAACTCGGTGGGACCGAATCAGAGAACTTGGTCAGACCGATTCATTTCATAATGTGACCGTTAGGCTTTTCGGTGGGACCGACATATCAACTCAGTAGGACCGATTTCATTAGGGTTAGGGCATAACGTAATCTCGGTGAGACCGATTACACAAACTCGGTGGGAACGATTTTGGTAATAAGCTGACCGAGAGTTGGGAACGATCCGCTCATCTCGGTGAGACCGAAATGTTACGAAAGGGAAACAGAGAGTTTGCATTGCAAACTCGGTGGGACCGATCGCTCATCTCGGTTAGACCGAAACGTTATGAAGGGAAATAAAGAGTTTGCAATCCCATCTCGGTGAGACCGAGATCCCTATCGGTAAGACCAAAGTGACTAGGGTTTTGAGGCAGTGGCTATGTCAACTAAACTCGGTGGCGCCGGATAGAAAGTTTCGGTGGGGCAGAGTTTGACTTTTGGGTTGGGACATATGTGGATGTGAGAAAGTGGTTGAGGGTTTTGGAGCATAGCACTAAGCATTTTGAGCAAGAAACCCATTAAGCAACACCTCATCCCTTTTTAATAGTATTGGCTTTTCCTATGGACTCAATGTGAATTTAAATCACTAAAAGTAAAATGTAGAGTCTTGAGCTTTAGAGCTTGAGCCAATCTTTTGTCCTTAGAATTTTGAGCGGTCGGCATTCCTAATCCATGCCATGCCAATCATAGAGCTCTCCTGAAATATTTATCTTCAAATAGCATTAGCTCAATGAGCTATATGTTGTTAGGAATTACCAAAACCACCCAGGGATAGTTGCACTTTTAGCGCCGCCCCTCCCCCTAGTCCAATTCGGACTAGGCCCATTGGGGCGCGCGGCCAGCCCTTGGCTGCCCATCTCTCTCTCCCCTAGGCCCAATAAGGCCCATTACTTCTCTGGTGGTCCCGATAACCCTTCCGGCACTCCGATATTTATCCGGTGATCCCGGGAACTCATCCGGTGTCCGAATAACATCATCCAATATATCAATCTTTATGTCTCGACCATTTCTAGACTCCTCGTCATGTCGGCAATCACATCCGGTACTCCGGACTACCTTCGGTACATCAAAACACATAAACTCATAGAATTGATCATCATATCATCATCGAACGTTAAGCGTGCGGACCCTACGAGTTCGAGAACTATGTAGACATGACCGAGACTCATCTCTGGTCAATAACCAATAGCGGAACCTGGATGCTCATATTGTCTCCTACATATTCTACGAAGATCTTTGTCGGTCAAACCACATAACAACATACGTTGTTCCCTTTGTCATCGGTATGTTACTTGCCCGAGATTCGATCTTCGGTATCTCAATACCTAATTCAATCTCGTTACCGACAAGTCTCTTTACTCATTCCGTAATGCATCATCCCGCAACTAACTTATTAGTCACTTTGATTGCAACGCTTATAGTGATGTGCACTACCGAGAGGGCCCAGAGATACCTCTCCGACAATCGGAGTGACAAATCCTAATTTCGATCTATGCCAACTCAACAAACACCATCGGAGACACCTGTAGAGCATCTTTATAATCACCCAAAGAACGTTGTGACGTTTGATAGCACACTAAGTGTTACTCCGGTATTCGGGAGTTGCATAATCTCATAGTCATAGGAACATGTATAAGTCATGAAGAAAGCAATAGCAACAAACTAAACGATCATCGTGCTAAGCTAACGGATGGGTCTTGTCAATCACATCATTCTCTAATGATGTGATCCTGTTAATCAAATGACAACTCATGTCTATGGCTAGGAAACGTAACCATCTTTGATTAAAAAGCTAGTCAAGTAGAGGCATACTAGTGACACTCTATTTGTCTATGTATTCACACATGTACTAAGTTTCCTGTTAATACAATTCTAGCATGAATAATAAACATTTAGCATGATATAAGGAAATATAAATAACAACATTATTATTGCCTCTAGGGCATATTTCTTTCAGTCTCCCACTTGCACTAGAGTAAATAATCTAGATTACACAGTAATGATTCTAACATCTATGGAGTCTTGGTGCTGATCATGTTTTGCTCGTGAGAGAGGCTTAGTCAACGGGTCTGCAACATTCAGATCCGTATGTATCTTGAAAATCTCTATGTCGCCCTCCTTGACTTCATAACGTATGGAATTGAAGCGTCCCTTGATGTGTTTGGTTCTCTTGTGAAATCTGGATTCCTTCGCCAAGGCAATTGCTCCAGTATTTTCACAAAAGATTTTCATTGGACCCGATGCACTAGGTATGACACCTAGATCGGATATGAACTCCTTCATCTAGACTCCTTCATTTGCTCCTTCTGAAGCAGCTATGTACTCCACTTCACACGTAGATCCCGCCACGACGCTTTGCTTGGAACTGCACCAACTGACAACTCCACCGTTAAATATAAATACGTATCCGGTTTGTGACTTAGAGTCATCCAGATCAGTGTCAAAGCTTGCATCAACGTAACCATTTACGACGAGCTCTTTGTCACCTCCATAAACTAGAAACATATCCTTAGTCCTTTTCAGGTATTTCAGGATGTTCTTGACCGCTATCCAAAGGATCCACTCTGGATTACTTTGGTACCTCCTCGCTAAACTAATAGCAAGGCACACATAAGGTCTGGTACACAACATTGCATACATGATAGAACCTATGGTTGAAGCATAGGGAATGACTTTCATTTTCTCTCTATCTTCTGCAGTGGTCGGGCATTGAGTCTGAGTCAACTTCACACCTTGTAACACAGGCAAGAACCCTTCACTACTAGGAAAAGGCCTACTAACGGCGCACCGGTTTTGCCTTCTAATGGCGCACTACCGGTGCGCCATTAGCATCACGCCATTAGAATTTTTTTCTAATGGCGCACCTGTGGTGCGCCATTAGAATCTGGCATTCTAATGGCGCACCGCTGGTGCGCCATTAGTATGGCCCACGGTGCGCCATTAGTATCTGGTATACTAATGGCGCACCACATAGAAGTGCGCCATTAGTAACAATTTTTTATGAATTTTTTTAGAATTTTTTTTAAAAAAAATTCAAATTTTTTCATATTTTTTTCATTTTTTTCTTAATCTCAGGTCACTATGGCTTAATCTCGGGTCAATATGCTTAATCTCAGGTCAAATCACAATCCGTGGTCAAACCTCCCGAAAGGTCACCCATCCTCACACTACTCCAGCCCAAGCACGCTTAACTTCAGAGTTCTATCCAACCCCAGCAACAGCTCACTTCACTGGCACTTGTTGATATATCTAGCATATCAATCCTGTTATACCTTGTTGATGTCTAGGACTTTGTTCATGTTCATGACTATGATGAAATTTTGAAAAATATTTCAAACTTCCCGGTCATATTACGTATCATTTTCTAAAAAAAAATTCAAAAAAAAATTCAAAACCAATTTTTTTGATTTTTTTTTGCCTCTAGATCTTGAAACCCCCGTAACTTTTTTTATGTTAGGTTTTTGGGGATTTTGAAAATGTTTAACGGGTTCCCACTCGATTAAATTCGGATGTAACTTTTCGAGTAGATGATTTTTCATATATAAAACTTTTTAATCCGAGTTCGTATGCAAAAGTTATGCCCATTTTACAAATTTCCACAGAGATTTTGCAAATAAAGTCGAAATTTATATTTGTAAATTTTCCCAACTAGACAACATATCACATGGGAAACTTATTTTCTTTTATTTTTTTGACATTTTTATCATTTTCTTTTATTTTTTTTAAAACTGAAAAGGCGGTCCACAGGGGGGTGCATTCGGTGGAAGCTGGGCAAACTAGTAATGGCGCACCGTGGGGCGATGTGCGCCATTACTAGTTTTAAAAAAAAATTGGATTTTATTTAAATTTTTTTGAAAAAACTTAGTAATGGCGCACCAGTGGATGATGCGCCATTACTAGTTTTAACTAGTAATGGCGCATCGCCCACAGGTGCGCCATTACTAACAAATTTTTTTTATTTTTTTTTATTTTTTTTATTTTTTTTCAAAACTACTAATGGCGCACGGTGGGTGCGGTGCGCCATTACTAGTTGACATAGTAATGGCGCACCACTCCCACGGTGCGCCATTAGTAGTTTTGAAAAAATAAAAAAAAAATTACTAATGGCGCACCATGGGATATGGTGCCCCATTAGTATTTGCACACTAATGGCGCACCAACACATGGTGCGCCATTAGTATTTACTAATGGCGCACCACATGTACAGTGCGCCATTAGTGTCCATCCTATCTATAGCCCTTTTCCTAGTAGTGCTTTCTTTGCTTGATCCATTTTGAACTTCTTCAAAAGTTTATCAAGGTATGTGCTTTGTGAAAGTCCAATTAAGCGTCTTGATCTATCTCTATAGATCTTGATGCCCAATATATAAGCAGCTTCACCGAGGTATTTCATTGAAAAACTCTTGTTCAAGTATCCTTTTATGCTATCCAGAAATTCTATATCATTTCCAATCAACAATATGTCATCCACATATAATATTAGAAATACTACAGAGCTCCCACTCACTTTCTTGTAAATAGAGGCTTCTCCAAAAGTCTGTATAAAACCATATGCTTTGATCACAATACCAAAACGTTTATTCCAACTCCGAGATGCTTGCACCAGTTCATAAATGGATCGCTGGAGCTTGCACACTTTGTTAGCATCCTTTGGATCGATAAAACCTTCTGGTTGCATCATATACAACTCTTCTTCCTGAAATCCATTCAAGAATGCAGTTTTTACATCCATTTGCCAAAAGTCATAATCATAAAATGCGGCAATTGCTAACATGATTCGGACGGACTTGAGCATCGCTATGGGTGAGAAGGTCTCATCGTAGTCAACTCCTTGAACTTGTCGAAAACCTTTTGCAACAAGTAGAGCTCTGTAGACAGTAACATTACCGTCAGCGTCAGTCTTCTTCTTGAAGATCCATTTATTATGGCTTGCCGATCATCGGGCAAGTCAACCAAAGTCCACACTTTGTTCTCATACATGGATCCCATCTCAGATTTCATGGCCTCAAGCCATTTCGCGGAATCTGGGCTCATCATCGCTTCCTTCATAGTTCGTAGGTTTGTCATGGTCAAGTAACATGACCTCCAGAACAGGATTACCGTACCACTCTGGTGTGGATCTTACTCTGCTTGACCTACGAGGTTCGGTTAGTAACTTGATCTGAAGTTACATGATCATCATCATTAGCTTCCTTACAAATTGGTTTAGGAGTCACAGAAACTGATTTCCGTGATGAACTACTTTCCAATAAGGGAGTAGGTACAGTTACCTCATCAAGTTCTACTTTCCTCCCACTCACTTCTTTCGAGAGAAACTCCTTCTCTAGAAAGGATCCATTCTTAGCAACGAATGTCTTGCCTTCGGATCTTTGATAGAAGGTGTACCCAACAGTCTCCTTTGGGTATCCTATGAAGACACATTTCTCCGACTTGGGTTCGAGCTTATCAGGTTGAAGCTTTTTCACATAAGCATTGCAACCCCAAACTTTCACATAAGCATCACAGTTCATAAGGTGTCGTCTCAACAGATTTAGATGGTGCCCTATTTAACGTGAATGGAGCCGTCTCTAAAGCATAACCTCAAAACGATAGCGGTAAATCGGTAAGAGACATCATAGATCGCACCATATCTAATAATTGCGGTTACGACGTTCGGACACACCATTACGCTGTGGTGTTCGGGGTGGTGTGTGTTGCGAAACTATTCTGCATTGTTTCAAATAAAGACCAAACTCGTAACTCAAATATTCTCCTCCATGATCAGATCGTAGAACCTTTATTTTCTTGGTACGATGATTTTCCACTTCACTCTGAAATTCTTTTAAGTTTTCAAATGTTTCAGACTTATGCTTCATTAAATATATATACCAATATCTGCTTAAATCATATGTGATGGTCAGAAAATAAAGATACCCGCCGCGAGCCTCAATATTCATCGGACCGCATACATTAGTATGTATTATTTCCAACAAATCTTGTGCTTGTTCCATTGTTCCAGAGTACGGAGTTTTAGTCATCTTGCCCATGAGGCATGGTTCGCAAGTACCAAGTGATTCCAAAAGTCCATCAGTATGAAGGTTCTTCATGCGCTTTACACCAAAATGACCCAAACGGCAGTGCCACAAATAAGTTGCACTATCATTATCAACTCTACATCTTTTGGCTTCAATATTATGAATATGTGTATCACTACTATCGAGATTCAATAACAATAGACCACTCTTCAAGGGTGCATGACCATAAAAGATATTACCCATATAAATAGAACAACCATTATTCCCAGATTTAAATGAATAACCGCCTCGCATCAAACAAGATCCAGATATAATGTTCATGCTCAACGCTGGCACCAAATAACAATTATTCAGGTCTAAAACTAATACCGGAGGTAGATGTAGAGGTAGCATGCCGACGGCGATCACATCGACTTTGGAACCATTTCCCACGCGCATCGTCACCTCGTCCTTAGCCAATCTTCGCTTAATCCGTAGCCCATGTTTCGAGTTGCAAATATGAGCAACAGAACTAGTATCAAATACCCAGGCAGTACTGCGAGCATTAGTTAAGTACACATCAATAACATGTATATCAAATATACCTTTCACTTTGCCATCCTTCTTATCCGCCAAATACTTGGGCAGTTCTGCTTCCAGTGACCAATCCCTTTGCAGTAGAAGCACTTAGTCTCAGGCTGAGGTCCAGACTTGCGCTTCTTCACTTGAGCAGCAACTTGCTTGCCGTTCTTCTTCAAGTTCCCCTTCTTCCCTTTACCCTTTTTCTTGAAACTGGTGGTCTTGTTGACCATCAACACTTGATGCTCCTTCTTGATTTCTACCTCCGCGGCCTTTAGCATTGCGAAGAGCTCGGGAATTATCTTATCCATCCCTTGCATATTATAGTTCATCACAAAGCTTTTGTAGCTTGCTGGTAGTGATTGAAGAACTCTGTCAATGACACTATCATCAGGAAGATTAACTCCCAGTTGAGTCAAGTGGTTGTGGTACCCAGACATTCTAAGTATATGTTCACTGACAAAACTATTCTCCTCCATTTTGCACCTGTAGAACTTATTGGAGACTTCATATCTCTCAATCCGGGCATTTGCTTGAAATATTAACTTCAACTCCTGGAACATCTCATATGCTCCATGAAGTTCAAAACGTCGTTGAAGTCCCGGTTCTAAGCCGTAATGCACACTGAACTATCAAGTAGTCATCAACTTTAGTCTGCCAGATGTTCTTAATGTCATCAGCAGCATCTGCAGCAGGCATGGCACCTAGCGGTGCTTCCAGGACGTAATTCTTCTGTGCAGCAATGAGGATAATCCTCAAGTTACGGACCCACTCCGTGTAGTTGCTACCATCATCTTTCAACTTAGCTTTCCCTAGGAACGCATAAAAATTCAAAGGAACATTAGCACGGGCCATTGATCTACAACAACATAGACATGCAAAATACTATCGGTACTAAGTTCATGATAAATTAAAGTTCAATTAATCATATTACTTAAGAACTCCCACTTAGATAGACATCCCTCTATCATCTAAGTGATCACGTGATCCAAATCAACTAAACCATGTCCAATCATAACGTGAGATGGAGTAGTTTTCAATGGTGAACATCACTATGTTGATCATATCTACTATATGATTCACGCTCGACCTTTCGGTCTCAAAGGTTCGAGGCCATATCTGCATATGCTAGGCTCGTCAAGTTTAACCCGAGTATTCTACGTGTGCAAAACTGGCTTGCACCTGTTGTATGTGAACGTAGAGCTTATCACACCCGATCATCACATGGTGTCTCGGCACGACGAACTTTCGCAATGGTGCATACTCAGGGAGAACACGTATACCTTGAAATTTAGTGAGATATCATCTTATAATGCTACCGCCAAACTAAGAAAAATAAGAAGGATAAAGGATAAACATCAGATGCAATCAATATAAGTGATATGATATGGCCATCATCATCTTGTGCCTTTGATCTCCATCTCCAAAGCACCGTCATGATCACCATCGTCACCAGCTTGACACCTTGATCTCCATCAAAGCATCGTTGTCGTCTCGCCAACTATTGCTATCACGACCATCGCTACCGCTTAGTGATAAAGTAAAGCAATTACATGGCGATTGCATTTCATACAATAAAGCGGCAACCATATGGCTCCTGCCAGTTGCCGATAAATGTGTTACAAAACATGATCATTTCATACAACAATTTATATAATCACGTCTTGACCATATCACACCACAACATGCCCTGCAAAAACAAGTTAGACATCCTCTACTTTGTTGTTGTAAGTTTTACGTGGCTGCTATGGGCTTAGCAAGAACCGTTCTTACCTACGCATCAAAATCACAACAATTTTTCGTCAAGTGTGCTATTTTAACCTTCAATAAGGACCGGGCGTAGTCACACTCGATTCAACTAAAGTTGGAGAAACAGACACCCACTAGCCACCTGTGTGCGAAGCACGTCGGTAGAACCAGTCTCGCGTAAGCATACGCGTAATGTCGGCTGAGCCGCTTCATCCAACAATACCGCCGAATCAAAGTATGACATGCTGGTAAGCAATATTGATAGTTATCGCCCACAACTCTTTGTGTTTTGCTCGTGCAAATAACATCTACACATAGACCTGGCTCGGATGCCACTGTTGGGGAATGTAGTATTTCAAAAAAATTGCCTACGATCACTGTCGGTATCAAAACCGGCGGATCTCGGGTAGGGGGTCCCGAACTGTGCGTCTAGGCGGATGGTAACAGGAGACAAGGGACACGATGTTTTTACCCAGGTTCGGGCCCTCTCGATGGAGGTAATACCCTACTCCGCTTGATTTATATTGATGATATGGGTAGTACAAGAGTAGATCTACCACGAGATCAGAGAGGCTAAACCCTAGAAGCTAGCCTATGGTATGATTGTTGTTCGTCCTACGGACTAAAACCCTTCGGTTTATATAGACACCGAATATGGTTAGGGTTACACAGAGTCGGTTACAATGGTAGGAGATCTACATATCCGTATCGCCAAGCTTGCCTTCCACGCCAAGGAAAGTCCCATCCGGACACGGGACGAAGTCTTCAATCTTGTATCTTCATAGTCTAGGAGTCCGCCCAATGGTGATAGTTCGGCTATCCGGACACCCCCTAATCCAGACTCCCTCAAGAGCTCCCACGAACCAGGCTTCAATTACGCATTTAGTCCGGGCGCAGATATTGTCTTCGACATTGCAAGGCGGGTTCCTCCTCGAATACTTCATAGAAGATTTTGAACACAAGGATAGTGTCCGCTCGCAAAACAAGTTCCACATACCACCGTAGAGAGAATAATTTTTGCACAGATCTGCCGACGTATTCCGCGGCGTGGCATCACACCACGCCAGGCCTTTATTCAATCATTTTTACTGTCCCACCTCAGGCGTTTAGCGAGGCGGTTTCCTTGGCACGCCTTATCAAAGCGTAGATTGTGCCCCTTATTCCGGGATTCTCATCAATACGGACGTGGGTAACCCAACCGTGCGTTGGCTACACGCCTCCTCTACCAAGGCGAGTCCCAATCGACCACGGGAGGGCTCTTGGTATTCGACCTCTTTATAATGAGACCAAGGCCCTCTTTTTTTCCACCCTCCATCGAAGTTCGCCTCGCGCCGAAGTTCTAACACCCAAAGCTTCAGATTTAGGTACATCGGACCTTCAACGATGTCCGGCTCCGACCAGCTCGGCCGATGGATGTCTTCTTCCGCCACGGAAGAAGATGTGCTAAAGCTGCGAGACGCCAGGTATCTAACCGGCGAGATTTCGCATAGGCTGCCTGCTCCAGGGCAGGTCATTCCCACTCCTGAGCCCGCGAGAACGTGGTGTTCGTGTCTCACTTCCTTTGGGGTTTAGGCTTCCCGACGGATCCCTTTGTGCGGGGGCTCATGTTTTATTATGGGCTGGATTTCCATGACTTGAATCCGGAGTCCATCCTCCATATCTCGTCATTCATTGTCGTATGTGAAGCCGAAGATGATCGAGGAGCAACAAGCAGAGTGCGGAGGGGCGGTCATAACAAGTGTGCTGATGCTCCGTGGCCCGAGGGCTCTTTTCAAGAGGAGCTTTGTTTGTGGCAACGGGAGTGGTTTTATATCACCACTCCTAGGGGCACCAAATGGGTGGCGCCACCCGCCTTCTCGCCAGGTCCACCACAGCGGCCGGCATCATGGGTCAACTGGGCTCGACTGGGACGCCCAAGGACGTTCCTCTGTGGGGGCCGTATTCAAGACCTCCAAGAAAGAGAGATCAATCTGTCGTGGCGACGCAGTTATGCTGATTCGGGCGCTTCGCCTCAGAACGCCGGCCCCTCCGTCTGTGGGAGTTTATTCGGAGGGACCACGAGCTCTCCAACATTTTATGGGCGCGACGCCCAAGGAGATGTACAAATTGTTCTTGGATCACAAGAGAAGTGTGGGACTTGACCGAGGACGCAGGTCTAAGCTGCAATCACCCAGATACTCAAGTAAGTAACCCTGTAACCGGACAGGCTGTTCATTCATTTATCATATATATGCCCTTTAAGGGAGCCGTTTCTTGAACAGGAGTGGATAGCCAGGGCAAAGTTGATAAGGTGTCCGGCTCCCCTCCCAGAGACCACGCCGGATCCCATGCTGACCAAGATGTTGAAGGCCGCGCCTTTTAAAGAAGGTGAAGGGGGAGCAGGGAAGCAAATGCCTCCGCGAAGGAGGCTTTCAAGGAAGAGGGGATCAGGGATCCTCCCCTCCAAGGGGAGAAGAGGACCGCTTCCGAAGACCCGGAAGCCAAGGCTTCAAAACGGGGAAAGAAGTCTTCGTCAGAAAGTCTGGCGCCATGAAGTACCCCAGCCGCACTATTTCCCGAAGGGGATCAACCCTCCAGCGAGCCGTAAGTAAAAAAGAAGGGGTCCTGTGAATAAAGAACATCCCTGTATTTATTTCTGAAGATAACCGAAATTGTACCTTGTAGTTCGGATCTCAGCCTTCTTCAGCAGAGCTCGCCTTCGGGGATCTTCGCTCGAGATGATAGAGAGCGAACGCCTCCACCTATCGCGCCGTGCGTAGACGGCGGCGACCTGAAGTGTCGCCACGAGAGAGTTTTCGAGTCCGGCGGGGGGGACGGTCCGGGCGCCAATCGGGCGGCGGGTCGGAGGAGTGAAGGACCTGCCGGGCGGCGTATATCTCGAAGATCATCGGCGCTAATGGCTACGGTAATTGAAAGAATTGCATCCGGCCGAGAGCGGATTGCATGAAGCCGCCAAGTTTACCGACGGGTTTGAGGTACAAAAAATGATGTACCTTCGACAGTTATGCATATAGAATGCTCTCGTATAGATAGTAGCCCACGAGACTCGGTATCTTTGTCACAACCGACGCGTGCCGAGGATCATAATCTCGATACTAACATGTCGCCGTTCCTATGTAGGTGGCGGGCGTCCGTGGCTAGCCGGATCGATGAATTTGCCGAACTAAAGCGTCTACTTGACGAGGCGGATGCGGACATAGCGCTGGTCAATAAACGGTTTGACTATTCACAAGGTATGCGACTTCTCCGCCGACACCTTGTAAGGGATCTTGACTCCCATGCCTTACTACTTGTATGCTTTGATGCGACGGTGCGCCGCTGTGGAGAGGCTGGGCGGAACTTGCCCGAGCTAAAGAGCAAGCCCGAAAGAGTAATGCGGCGCTTTAAAGGCGTCAAGAGCCGAAAGTTTAACGGGCTGCTCATCGCCAAGCAAAGAGGAAATGGCCGATTTGGCCTCAAATCAAGAATACTACGGACCGCTGCGAGGTTCTTGAAAAAGAACGCTGCGGAACAAGAGGACCTGAAAAAGGCCACGCCGAATCCAAGGATGCCCGTTCCGCTATGAGAGCTGCCAAGGAGGAGCTGAGTCAGGCCGGAGCTGAGTCAGGCCGGGGATATTGCGGCTGGAAAACTGTTTCTGCTGCGGAGGAAATATACGGATCCGAAGTATGCTCAGTTGGACAAGTTGTGGAGTTCGGAGGATGCTTATCTGGACTTAGCGGCGAGCGCTGCGGACGCGATTGAGCACTTCCGAGGCCAGAAGGGGCGCAGAAGGGAAGAGCTATTTTGGTCGCAATTCCATAGTCTGGAGCATCCTCTTCCGCTGACAGATCGGTTGGCGAATGGGCCGAGCTGAATCGCTTATCCGGACTTCTGCCATGAAGCATGTCATGACTCATTTGTGGCTAGGCAGACCCCAACCAAGAGTTATTTTGGCTTAGTGCAGCGATTCCTTGGTGCGGTACCGCGTATCGATGCAATGAAGCGGTCGGCGTGTATTGAGGGGGCGCGGATGGCTCTTGCCCGTGTCAAGGCATACTGGGCTGAGATGAAGGCCACCGATATTGCGTCCCCAGATTCGGACGACAGCCGAGTACCAGTCGAGCGCTATTTTGAGGAAGTTCTTCCGGGCCCTCGTTTAATAGAGACGCAATGCTCGAAGGATATTATGTTTGAATGACATGTATAATTTTATGAAACAACGTTTCAATTTAATGTAAGAGCTTTTTATACTTGTGCCTTCAAGTAGCAAACTACCTCCTGTGCGGCTGTTGATGTATATATGTATATAACCTGAAAGATGGCAGTCTTCGGCTTCAGCCCCCACGCACATAGTGCGGGGGTGTTTGCAAAGAAGTCGCGCTTTCACACTTAATCCAACGTCTTGGTCCTATAAAGGAGGTGGTAGCTAGCAAACTAGGCAACCGGACTATAATGCTTTATCACTTTCACTTAGCCATAGGAGTTCGATGGTGGGGCTACTATATAGCCTCGGGGCACCGCACTCTCCCGAATTGGGTGCGTATGTGCTCGACCGTAAAACGGTCCTTCGTTAATGCGGAGGAATTCTAAACATTCCGGTGAGCCATCGAAAGTGGTTGACCCGGTCTCTTGCTATATCATGACAGTTTTCGGCTTTCATCGAGGTGCTCGCCCGGCGAACCGGGCACAATCGCAGTAGTTCTCCGGTGCCGCGTTAGCCGATAGAACGGAACGTAAGGCAGCAAAACACGTGAGCCGGGCAAACCCAACATTTGACCAAAGACATGATTCGGAGCTGATGCACATAAGGCCTAACTCGAGACGCCAAACACTCCCTAAGGTATTCGGTCTTTATAAAGCGGGCCGAACAATGCCCTTGGTAACAAGCCCCTGGTGTCCAGAATGCGTGCAAACTTACGGCAGCGGCCCGATGCCAAAACGCCAGCCTCCTCCTCGGTTATAATAAGAGACCGGGGGATGAGTAACAATAAGAGACAGTGAAAAGGTTTACGCAGGGTCTTAATCTGAAAAGAATCCTTGCAACGGGTCCTCTTTGCACGTCTGCGCTACCGTATCTCCGTTGTGTCGATCCTGGATGGGTATAGCACGACGCTCATCTGTAAAGAGAGGAACTTAGTTTGAAAAGATCGCGCTAAAATGTAATTGGAAATAAAATAGAGTATGATTCAAAAATGAGTAAAATTGAGCTTTATTATCTCTTGTTGTACATGCATGGAGCCCCTTGTAAGGGGGGTACGCGGCTAGTAAGCATCATGTTTATTTATGCCGGACTCGCCTAACCGTGTCCCGGGTCTGAACGACCTGCTTTAGACGCTTTTGGCCAGCAAGGCCGTATTAGTGTGAGGCCGTTAAGGAAGTCTCACATTCTTTCCTTGAGGGACACGCGCAGCTTCCCTTTAATGAAATGATGCCTCGTGGACCGGGCATTTTAAGTTTAAGAGATGCATAATGCGGTATTGCATTAAAGCGGGCGAAAGCTTCGTGTCCCAGTAGTGCTTGATGGCCACTTTTAAATGGGGCGATGTGGAAGACCAACTTTTCCCAACGGAAGTTGTCGGGTGAGCCGAACATAACTTCCAATAGTAGGGAGCCCGTACAATGGGCATATGTGCCTGGCATTATTCCTTGGAAGGAAGTGTTGCTATGGCTAATCCTGTTTGGGTTTATCCCCATGTTGCGGATTGTGTCCTGAAATAGCAGGTTTAAATCACTGCCGCTGTCCATTAGGACTTGCGTAAATTGAAGACCGTCGATTATAGGTTCTAGTATCAAGGCAGTCCATCCTGCGTTCCGGATACTTTCGGAGTAGTCTTGATGGTCGAAGGTGATTGGTTTTGACAACCAGTGTTGGGACTCCGTTGGGGTAGATTGTGCGGCGCGTAATTTAATGGGTGCCGCTCTATTTTCCCCTTTTGTTACTTGAAGTAAGTTTACTGTTTTGACCTCTTGTGGGAAATTCTTTTTGTTTTCCGGGCTCTGCTTGTGGTGCTCGCCATCATCCTCACTTGGTGTGTCGAGCCCCTTGTGTTCGGCGTTGAGTCTGCCGGACTGCTTGAAGACCCAACAATCTCTGTGGGTATGGTTTGCGTGCTTCCTGGAGTACTGTGGATTTGGCATATCTTGTCCAATATTTTGTTTAAGTTGGATAGCTCATCGCTATTGTCCTTAAGGGGCAGTTTTTTATTGTTCTGCCGTGAGCTTTTGAATCCGGTGTTGACTGTCGCGCTCTTTGGACCGTTCCCCTTAATCCGGCGCTGGTCCTTGATGCGTCGTGGTTTCCCATTCCCATCCCTGACTTCGGATGTACTTGGGTCGCTGGAACTGCATCTTGCTAGCCATCTATCCTCTCCCGCGCAAAAGCGGGTCATGAGGCTTGTTAGTGCGGCCATTGTTCTTGGCTTTTCCTGGCCAAGGTGTCTGGCGAGCCATTCGTCTCGGACGTTGTGTTTAAAAGCTGCTAAGGCTTCGGTGTCCGGATAGTCGACTATTTGGTTCTTTTTGGTGAGGAACCTGACGGTGTCCTAGACTAGGGGGTACTCACCACGTCGTCTCCCGATCGCTTGGATTGGGCCGAGGATCCCCATGGCCGTATACTCATGGGCGGGCCCCGATGCCGACGCATACACGGAAGATTCCACAAGACTTGGCGATCACGACACGGACTCCTCCCCACCGGCGTATTCGGCTAGGACTCTTGTTATCCTAGGCCTCTGGTGCATTATATAAACCGAGGCCAGGTTAGTCGATAGACGAACAACAATCATACCATAGGCTAGCTTCTAGGGTTTAGCCTCTCTGATCTCGTGGTAGATCTACTCTTGTACTATCCATATCATCAATATTAATCAAGCAGGAGTAGGGTATTACCTCCATCGAGAGGGCCCGAACCTGGGTAAAAACATCGTGTCCCTTGTCTCCTGTTACCATCCGCCTAGACGCACAGATTCGGGACCCCCTACCCGAGATCCGCCGGTTTTGACAATCGACATTGGTGCTTTCATTGAGAGTTCCGATGTGTTCGGCAAAAGGTCGATGGCTCGCTTCGCAGATCAACTCGTGACTTCGCATCTTCGTCACCAGCTCGACCGGGTCACCTTGGTTCGACCAAGGACTGCGCTTCTACCACCAATCGTCATGTTCGGATGAGGGCCTTCATCAACATCAACTCCGGTCTCTATCAAGATCATGGAGGAATCATCCAGGAGCCCGGGGCTCAACGCCAACATTGCCCTCGCCATCAGATCGTTTTTTCTCGACAGCGGACTTGTGTCCGCGCCACCGCCTCCTCAAGCGCCATTTTAACGATTGTTTCGTGGAATTGTGCGGAATTGAGTCTATAACAACCATGGAAAATTTCACGAGTTCCAATGGAGGAATCTCCGGCAATCTCCGATATACCGGAGCCGCATTGAATCTGGACGAGAATCTGGACGAGTTTAGGGCGTGGTGTCCAGCTTCTAGCTCGGACTTCCTTTGAAAGATCCAATCGTTGATCGGCTGCGGAATTCCTATATCTACCACCCCTCAAAATTGCAGCTCGATCCAACCGTCCAAACTCCGGGAACCTTCCGATTAATGCATCACTTTTCGGATCTGTTTTCTGCGCGAAAACGAATCCGACCCGAGTTCGTCTTTTTTATGAACGGGATTTCAGACATCCTTTTTGAAGGAAGTTTTGTATGGGGTGTTGTGTTTTGTTTCCGAACACATCCCACTAACTTTAAAATCTTTTGAACATGGTCCTCAATATCATGCTGGTGTCAAACCAGTCCGGCAATATTGCTCCACGGCTGCCGACCTATGTTAGACACGTCGTCACTTTGTTGAGCCGAGCTCAACTTCTTCGGATCATCATCTCGGCAAGCCAATCAAGAGTCCGGCATCATGAAGGATAAATCATCACCAACATCGCTGCCCCACGATTACACGGAGCGGGCATACCGGCATCGCCGCACGGTCGCTTCATCAAGCCGGCATCGACCACGTCACGACCTGCATCGGCAGGGCCGCACTATTGCTTCTTCAAGCTGGTGTCCATCACGCCGACCTACTTCGACATCTCGGCTGGACCGGGGGCTTCGCCATCTCTTCATCAACCTACTCCGGACGCTTCAAGGCCGCTTAGCCGACCAGCTCCTTCACGCTTAGCTGGACCGAGGGCTTTGCCTCGGCAAGCCAACCTTGCCAAAGATTGCCATGTCGTTGTTTTATCGCCCATCGTGCAATGGGTGCGCGGATCGAGTCCCAATTTTGGGAATCACCTCCCTTCGGATTGCTACAACAAATAAACCAGGTGCTATTAATCCAGTATTTTTTGCTTGTTTGGGTTCATTTTTTCCAAGGAATTATTACTCTGGTTTGTTCATCATATGTACACAGGTCTATTAAATGGTGGCCGCATTATCGACGGTCGCATGATGGTTCGGTCAGTTTCCGTACATAGTCCGGCAAACGCCAAGATCCTAACTCGGACCGACCTATGAATCCGTGCTTTCCCATGCCTTTATTGCATTACGCCGACGACCGCATCGACATTGACTTCGCGCCAAAGCCATATTTCTTTTATTACTCACCTTGCATAAATTATTTATTATGCAACGATTTTTTTCTAATTATCATTATTACTATTATCTTCGGTTTGCACCATTTTTTATGCATAGGAAAATGATCCGGGGACTTTGGCGTCACTCTGCCACTCTGCATTGACCGTGCTATGTCACAACTTCGGCGTGTCGAGCTCTCCGCGCCGCCACCTCGGGACCGGCTTGGGGGATGGAACCTTGTCCTGTATCAAGCTTGGACCGCGTCATCAATACCGAACACATTAACCAGCTAAGTCGCTTTCATGCTCAAAGCTTTAATTTCTAACTTGTGTTCGGTTCGACCAAGCATTATACTTTTTCGGAAATAAATTGCTTGTAAAAATTTTTCCTTGTCCAAACTTTGTTTGTGACGCATAAATTCAAATACCCAATTCATTTGTGGCTTCCTTCATGAAGTTTTTCCTCTTGCATATGATTATACTTGTACGGCTTCGTTTCTTGTTCGTGTATTATGCCACAATATGCACCATATTGACTTAAGCGATTTGCAAGCTGGGTTGCCTCGCTCCTGTGTTTACCCCTTACGCTCCCGATTGTTCGGCTAGGGAGTAAAGGGAGCACCTCTGCGATTGTCACGATCGGGTCACCCGAGCCGGACCTCGACTGGTGAAGCCGAAAGCTAGCGCTTCTTCGCGCTTTTCAATAATGGTCGGCACACAACGGAACTCATGAGTACAAAAATCTATTGCACAAGTCTCATATTAACAATGAGCACCGAAGAAAGGTATCGGTGGGGGTACTATTTTCTTCAAGATGCTTCTTACACTTTATCAAGTAATATAGCATAAGTTCGATGGCGCTTTGTCTGCTTATGACCTTATGACCTGATTGTCCGGTTATTGGAAACACCGCTGATATTCTCGGCGATGGAGTACATAACACTTTTCGGTCCTTGATCGAAGAGGGAGAAAGCCGACGGTCGGTTAAGACGCTGCTTAAAAGTTCGGGTTGAACATAGATATGATATAAGTACTTGGTACATGCAATCATTCTTTTACCTAAGTCACTTGGGGCTCTTAAATTTATATGAGCCGTTTTATGATAAGTGTTCTTCTTCTTAGTTGTTGCAAAGTTTTATTATTATTATTATTATTATTATTATTATTATTATTATTATTATTATTATTATTATTATTATTATTATTATTATTATTATTTATCACTCCTTTTTTCAACACGAGCGTGTGGTCACTAGCCGGGGACCCTAATTTCTCTCTCAAAGCCGCTAGATTTAGTTTGCTAAATTGGCCTAATGAGAAGTACTCCGCCCTCGGGATAGGAGGTTGAAGCCGTAGGCTGACCCGCTTGAAGTCTTGAGATAGGATGTATCATGTTAAAGCAACATGTACTTCTTTTGCTAAGGCTAATTTTGGATTGGCACCGAACACTTGATCTCGTTCGGACGTCAAGTTTTTACCGACGCTTTTTGGTTTTCCAAGCTTATGGCCCTTTTAAACTATTTGTGTGCTTTCAGCACAAGTCTCGCATGATGCAATCACCGGACACCTTTAGAGATTCGCAAAAACATTCTCGGATATTGCTATATATGCATCGGTTTCAAATTGTGTCTTTGGTCAATAGTTGGGTTGCCCGCCTCTGCGCTTGCCTCCTACATTCCGCTTTGTTCTACTAGGGTGTGCAAAGGAGAACCATCGCTGCATTGTGCTTCAAACACATGGTTAAGCACCTCAGTGGAGAAAGACGAAAACTGACTGTCACAATAAGCGTAAACTGGTTAGCAATCCGATGACGGTGTTAAACGACGGGCCATTCATAAGTATGGCCGAAGTGTTTACGGCTTGACCTCGATCGCCGCCAACACTACCGGGGCTATTAACTCGCCTCCCAAACTAAATCTCGATATTTTGCTCTTACATTGAGCTGAGGTTTCATGATCATGTTTAGCATGACAACCCAAAGAAAGGGAACCGAGAAGCGGGACTATTTTCTTTGGAAGACATTTCCTTTGTTAAACAGTAATATAACATATCTCTGCATACCTATGATTATAAAACCGTATGTCCAGAATGCCTACTTTGTCGTAAATCTTTGCCCTCATAAAAGCTTTTATAAAGTAGGACAAACACTCCTTGTCTATTGGCCGAGGAGGTGGAAGCCATGGTCGTCAACAAAGTTTTGTACAATGCGGATCCGAGCATTAATGACATAAAGTACTTGGATACATTGAGTCATTACACATAATTTGTGATTTTACTATGGATATCGATCCTTAATTCGGCCACCCGTGCCCGCATTAAGGCTTGGGGGCTACTGGGCTTCGGGCTTCTTATTTACAAATATTAAAGGGGCACATCGATCCTCGATTCGGGTGTTGCCACCCGACTAGTGTCTGGGGGCTACTGCATTGCCTGTCCAATGCGTAAAATTTTAAGTGTAATATGTCTTCCAAGGAGATTTTGATCCTCAGTTGGTCGGCCGCACCCAACCTGAAGTCTTGAAGACCGAGCATGCCGCTTTTTTGTGTCCCAAGTATTCGCCGAAGTTGGACTTGATCCTCGTGACCGATTTTGTAAATCAACCTCGAGTCTCAGCTGCCACGGGATCAGCGGTCTTATGTCATCCTTCATGTGCATCTCGGGTTTTAGACCGATACCCACCTTGGAGGGCTATCGCTATGTATCTCGGCAGAGAATAAATTGCACCAATAAAAAATATTGACAAAAAATCGCCCACATTCGGGGTGGTTCACCACCGGAAGCAATCCGCATAAAGCTCTTGACGCTTAGTGGCTGGCTCCATAGAGGGCATTTCCGGCATTAAGCTCGGCTAAAGTCCTTCAAACTTCTTTGAACCAAGGTGATTTACGACACCTCGGATACAGTCCGGCGTTGGAGCTCGGATACATAGTCCAGCGTTGGAGCTCGGATACCGTCCGGTGTTGGAGCTCAGATACATAGTCCGGCGATAGAGCTGGGAAGCAGTCCGGCGTTGGTGCTCGGCTGCAAAAGATACTCAATGCAGTCCAGCGTTAGAGCTCGGACAAGAAGAGGACACCGCCTCCGGGAATAACTTCAAACCCGAGGCGTAGCATAAAAATAACAAGGCATTGATAAAGGTCGAAACTTAAAGGCCTCGGATACCCAACGGTAAACTCTTCAGATGCACTTAGGCGATCCTCAAGATCGAAGATGAGCAGATCTGTTGAACCAGTTTTCGTGGACCGACGCATCAAGATGAAGAACAGCTTGGAAGAATCGAGGAGCCGCCCCTAACTTGAAGACTGGTTCAGGGGGCTACTAACGTGTCCTCGGACTAGGGGTACTCACCACGCCGCCTCCTCGATCGCTTGGATTGGGCTAAGGATCCCCATGGTCAGATACTCATGGGCCGGGCCGGACAGCTTGCCGTGATACACGGAAGATTCCACAAGTCTTGGCGATCAAGACAAGGACTCCTCCCCACCGGCAAGATTCGGGTTAGGACTCTTGTTATCCTAGGCCTCCGTGCATTATATAAACCGAGGCCAGGCTAGTCGATAGATGAACAACAATCATACCATAGGCTAGCTTCTTGGGTTTAGCCTCTCTGATCTCGTGGTAGATCTACTCTTGTACTACCCATATCATCAATATTAATCAAGCAGGAGTAGGGTATTACCTCCATCGAGATGGCTCGAACCTGGTAAAACATCGTGCCCCTTGTCTCCTGTTACCATCCGCCTAGACGCACAGCTCGGGACCCCTACTCGAGATCCGCCGGCTTTTGACACCGATGTAACCTGCTCTGCATTTTCGAGCCGACTCTCCTGCTGTTGGGTTATGTGACTTAGATCGTCTGCGTCCGGAGGTAGGACATAGGTTCCCCGAAATTGGCTCCGAAAAGCATCCTCAAGCTCTTCCCAACTACCAATGGTGTTTTGGGGAGGCTTTTTAAGCCAATGCCGGCTGGCCCTTTGAGCTTGAGGGGTAGGTATTTTATGGCGTGAGATCATCTCCTCGAGCCATATGTATGTGGAGGATATAATCCTCAATCCAGACCTGTGGTCTGTCGTTCGTCAGATGCCTCTATGTTTACGGGCTTGAACTCGCCGAAATTCATGATCCAGCACCTCATCAGTGAAACATAGAGGGTGCACGGTGCCCCCGTGATTTGGGTGTGCCGTGATGTTCGGATATTTGACGGTTGTATTGCTCGCTGTAACTTGTTTCCTTGGCCCGTAGATAGATCTAACTGGGCCATCCTTTTTGGTGCGAATCTTATGCGCGGATCGGCGTCGGGCTTGTGTGTGCGGCGCGCTTGCCGCTTCACGCTTGCCATGTGGTCGCTCTATCCGACCCGCGGCCTCTTTGTTTTTTGATCGGGGGCTTTCTACGGCCTCCTCATCGAATTCGGGCAGTAGTTTGGCGCTTTGGGTAGTTTCTGCTTGGCGGTATGCCGCCATATTTGTCTCGCAGTGTTGAATAATTTACTCCATCTCATTCGGAGTGCGCTTCCGCTGTTCGAGCCTCTCGCTTCGCTTTTGCCACGCAGAGCGAGGAGCTCTTTGTGGAGGTTCTTCTGATCCAATAACGGTCCGGCGTGAGATCGTCTTGTGGACTGTTGTCCTTGCCGGGACGGGTTGTTTGTCCAAGTTGGCCTGTTCGGATGGTTGCTCAATGGCATGTTCGTCGTCACGGGCTCACCCCGCCTATGGCTGGGTCTCGTGAGGGCGCTTATCTTTGTCGAGGTGGGGTTTTGAGCGCGCCACGCCGCTTTGACTGCTTCCCCGAGGGAATTTTCTTTCGCAGACTGCCTCATCGCTCCTCATTATCGCTTCCCTTAGGTGTGTCCACCATATATATATCGTAAGTTGAGGTGGCTATCCAAAGGCCCTGTGGGCGCTGGTTCTGGTCGCCTCCGGCCATTGCCGCCCATATCGCCGATGTCCTCGAGTCAAGTCGAGCATGTCTAATAAGTCGCCGACAAAGGGTGGCTACAAAGTGGGTGGTGGGTGGGCTGAATATCTTCGCCGTCTCGAATCCCAACCTTCCGACCGATCAGTTCGCCAGGGCTCCCCGACAAAGAGAGAGACTTTAATGAGTTCGTGGATATTGCCAAAGGGCGAAGTGTTAAAAGATGTTCGTGAAAGCGGTGAACTCCATAATCGCCCCCAGCCGGATTCGGATCGGGCAGGGCGCTGGAGGTTCGGAGTCCGGAAAGGAGTCCGCACCGGGAGTCACGAGCTTTGCAAAGGACAGGGATGGTGTTCGCCCAATCGCCATAGAGATTTCAGCCCCGAGGCGGTGTCCAACCAACCGGCCCTCGATCCGGGCTTAAACCGCCCGATTAAGGCCTGAGCGGCACCGGTGCGCCTCCGTGGCAATCGCTCGGGCGGCAGAGCTAGATCGCACTCCATCGAGACAAAGGCGGCACGCCGGCCGTGGCTCGAATCCGCCAAAGATAAAATCTCCGCGACATCGGCAGATAGCTCAAGCTTTCTAAATCTGACCTCGATGGCCAGGGGCGAAGCTTCGATCTGCTCCAGATGGCCTAGCGAATTGGCCCCGCAGCGGCAAAGTCACGAATACGTAAGATCTGTCCGGGAGAAAAGCCTCACCTGTGACTGCGCCGTTCGCGATGATTGAAGCAGCCATCGGGCCTATAGGTGACGGCATACGAGGAACTCTCAATGAAAGCACCAATGTCGGTGTCAAACCGTGGATCTCGGGTAGTGGGTCCCGAATCGTGCGCCTAGGGCGGATGGTAATAGGAGACAAGGGACACGATGTTTTTACCTGTGTTCTGCCCTCTCGATGGAGGTAATACCCTACTCCCGCTTGATTGATATTGATGATATGGGTAGTACAAGAGTAGATCTACCACTTAGATCGTAGAGGCTAAACCCTAGAAGCTAGCCTATGGTATGATTGTTGTTCGCCCTGACGGACTAAAACCCTTCGGTTTATATAGACACCTAATAGGGGTTAGGTACAGAGTCCATTACAATGGTAGGAGATCTTGTTGGGGAACGCAGTAATTTCAAAAATTTCCCACGCACACGGGGACTATGGTGATGGCATAGCAACGAGAAGGGAGAGTGTTGTCTACGCACTCGTGAGACCGTAGTTGGAAGCGATCACAACGTAGAGGAAGTAGTCGACGTTCTCCTCGCGATCTGCCGATCCTAGCGCCATTACTCCGCACCTCCGAGTCGATGATGACGTAGAGGAAGTAGTCGACGCTCTCCTCACGATCCAGCCGATCCCACAATAAGCATTGCTACTCCAGCCCGAGTTCTTGGCACACGCTCACTCGATGACGCCCACGGGCTCCGATCCAGCAAAGCTCCGGGGAGAGGGAGTTCCACAAGACGACGGCGTGGTGACGATCTTGATGTTTCACTGACGCAGGCTTCTCGCCTAAGCACCGCCACAATATGACCGAGGTGGAATATGGTGGAGGGGGCACCGCACACGGCTAAGGAAATCCATCTCAAGGATCAACTTGTGTGTCCTAGGGTGCCCCCTCCCTCAGATATAAAGGAGGGAGGGAGGAGGTGGCCGCCCAAGGGGGCGCACTATAGGAGGGGAAACCTACTCCAAGCAGGTTTCTCTCTTCCTTATCTTATTTGGAGGGAAGGAAGGAGTACTAGTATTAGGAAGTAGTACTAGTAGTAGGAATAGGAAGAGGGAAAGGAGAAAGGAAAGGGGGCCGCCCCTTCCCCAATTCGGATTAGCTTGGGGCGCGCCTCCCTTGTTCCTTCTCCTTCCTCCTACATGGGCCCAATAAGGCCCATATACCTCCGGGGGTTCCAGTGAACCTCCGGAGCTCCAAACTTTTCCGAACCTTTCCGTGTCCAAATATATCCGTTCAATATATTAATCTTTATGTCTCGACCATTTCGAGACTCCTCGCCATGTCCGTGATCATATCCCGGACTCCGAACAACCTTCGCACATCAAAATACACAAACTCATAATATAACCGCCATCGAAACCTTAAGCTGCATGGACCCTACGGTTCGAGAACACGTAGACATGACCGAGACACATCTCGGGTCAATAACCAATAGCGGGACCTCGGATGCCCATATTGGTTCCTACATATTCTACTTAAGATCTTTATCGGCCGCATCAAGATAACAACATACGTTGTTCCCTTTGTCATCGGTATGTTACTTCGCCTCCGAGATTCGATCGTCAGGTATCCAATACCTAGTTCTATCTCGCTATCGGTAAGTCTCTTTTACTCGCTCCGTAATACATCATCTCACAACTAACTCATTAGTTGCAATGCTTGCAAGGCTTATGTGATGTGTATTACCGAGAAGGCCCAGAGATACCTCTCCCATAATCGGAGTGACAAAACCTAATCTCGAAACACGCCTAACCCAACAAGTACCTTTGGAGACACTGTAGTACTCCTTTATAATCACCCAAATATTGCCAGGACGTTTGGTAGTACCCAAAGTGTTCCTCCGGTAAACGGGAGTTGCATAATCTCACAGTTATAGGAACATG
This sequence comes from Aegilops bicornis, assembly GCA_021605145.1. Taxonomy (NCBI): domain Eukaryota; kingdom Viridiplantae; phylum Streptophyta; class Magnoliopsida; order Poales; family Poaceae; genus Aegilops; species Aegilops bicornis. The sequence goes on along the minus strand of CM038673.1, from coordinate 610,151,560 downwards.
TATAAGTCATGAAGAAAGCAATAGCAACATACTAAACGCATCAAGTGCTAGGCTAACGGAATGGGTCATGTCAATCGAGATCATTCTCCTAATGATGTGATCCCGCTTAATCAAATGACAACTCATGTCTATGGTTAGAAACATAACCATCTTTGATTAACGAGCTAGTCAAGTAGAGTGCATACTAGTGACACTCGCTTGTCTATGTATTCACACATGTATTATGTTTCCGTTAATACAATTCTAGCATGAATAATAAACATTTATCATGATATAAGGAAATAAATAATAACTTTATTATTGCCTCTAGGCATATTTCCTCTCGCCTCCCACTTTGCACTAGAGTCAATAATCTAGTTCACTCAAGAATGATTCTAACACCCATGGAGTCTTTGGTGCTGATCATGTTTTGCTCGTGGAAGAGGCTTAGTCAACGGGTCGTGCAATGTTCAGATCCGTATGTACTTTGCAAATCTCTATGTCTCCCACTTGGACTTGGTCCCGAATGGAATTGAAGGCCTCTTGATATGCTTGGTCCTCTTGTGAAATCTGGATTCCTTTGCCAAGGCAATTGCACCAAAGATTGTCACAGTAAGATCTTCATTGGTCCCGATGCACTAGGGTATAACACCTAGATCGGAAATGAACTCTTTCATCCGCACTCCTTCATTTTCTCGCTGAAGCAGCTTATGTACTCCGCTTCACATGTAGATCCCGCCACGACGCTTTGTTTAGAACTGCACTAAGTGACAGCTCCACCGCTTAACAAAAACACGTATCCGGGTTTGGCGTATTTAGAATCGTCCGGATCAGTGTCAAAGCTTGCATCGACGTAAATCCATTTCACGACTCAGCTCTTTGTCACCTCCATATACGAGAAACATATCCTTAGTCCTTTTCGTATTTCAGATGTTCTTGACTGGCCAGTTGATCCACCTCGGATTACTTAGGTACCTTCCTACCAAGCTTACATGCCTAAGCACACGCCGTGTCCGGGTACACACATTGCATACATGATAGAGCCTATGGCTGAAGCATAGGGAACATCTTTCATTTTCTCTCTATCTTCCATTGTGGCTCGGGCATTGAGTCCGACTCAATTTCACACCTTGTAACACAGGTAAAAACCTTTCTTTTGCGCTCGATCCATTTGAACTTCTTCAAAACTTTATCAAGGTATGTGCTTTGTGAAAGTCCAATTGCCGCCTTGATCTATCTCTATAGATCTTGATGCCCAATATGTAAGCAGCTTCACCAAGGTCTTTCATCGAAAAACTCTTGTTCAAGTATCCCTTTATGCTATCCAGAATTCTATATCATTTCCGATTAGTAATATGTCATCTACATATAATATCGTAAATGCCACAGAGCTCCCACTCACTTTCTTGTAAATACAGTGCTTTTCCATAAGTCCAGATAAACCCAAATGCTTTGATCACACTATCAAAGCGCTTATTCCAACTCCGAGATGCTTGCACCAGTCCATAAATGGATCACCGGAGCTTGCACACTTTGTTAGCTCCCTTGGATCGATAAAACCTTCCGGTTGCATCATATACAACTCTTCTTCCGTAAACCCATTCAGAATGCGGTCTTTACATCCATTTGCCAAATTTCATAATCATAAAATGCGGCAATTGCTAACATGATTCGTAGACGGATTTAAGCATCGCCACGGGTGAGAAGGTCTCATCGTAGTCAACCCCTTGAACTTGTCGAAACCCTTTTATGCATAAGTCGAGCTTTGTAGACAAAGCAATATTACCGTCGATGGGCCTTCTTCTTGAAGATCCACTTGTTTTCTATTGCTTGTCGACCTCGGCAAGTCAACCAAAGTCCACACTTTGTTTTCATACATGGATCCCATCTCGGATTTCATGGCCTCAAGCCATTTTATGAAACTGGGCTCACCATCGCTTCTTCATAGTTCATAGGTTCATCATGATCTAGTAGCATGACTTCCGTAACAGGATTGCCGCACCACTGCAGTGCGGATTTTATTCCCCAGTTGATCTACGAGGTTCAGAGTACCTTGATCTGAAGTTTCATGATCAACATCATCAACTTCCTCACTATTTGGTGTAGATGTCGCAAACCTGGTTTCGTGGATAAACTACTTTCAAATAAGGGAGAAGGTACAGTTACCTCATCAAGTTCTACTTTCCTCCCACTCACTTCTTTCGAGAGAAACTCCTTCTCTAGAAAGGATCCATTCTTAGCAACAAATGTCTTGCCTTCGGATCTGTGGATAGAAGGTGTACCCAACGTCTCCTTTGGGTATCCTATGAAGACACATTCGATTTAGGTTCGAGCTTATCAAAGTTGAAGCTTTTTCACATAAGCATCGCATCCCCAAATCCTTTAAGAAACGACAACTTTGGTTTCTTGCTAAACCATAGTTCATAAGGTGTCGCCTCAACGGATTTCGACGGTGTTCTATTCAGCGTGAATGTGGCCGTCTCAAGAGCATAACCCCGTAACGATAGCGGTAAATCTGTAAGAGACATCATAGATCGCACTCATATCTAGTAAAGTGCGACACGACGCTCGGACACACCATTGCGCTGTGGTGTTCCGGTATGGAGTTGCTAAACTATTCCGCATTGTTTCAAATGTAGACCAAACTCAGAACTCAAATATTCGCCTCCACGATCAGATCGTAGAAACCTTATTTTCTTATTACGATGATTTTCAACTTCACCTGAAATTCTTTGAACTTTTCAAATGTTTCAGACTTATGTTTCATTAAGAAGATATACCCATATCTCGCTTAAATCATCTCGTGAAGGTGAGAAAATAACAATATCCGAGCCTCAATATTCATTGGACCACATACATAGTATGTATGATTTCCAACAAATCTGTGCTCTCTCCATAGTACCGAGAACGGGTTTTAGTCATCTTGCCCATGAGGCACGGTTCGCAAGTGCCAAGTGATTCATAATCAAGTGACTCCAAAAGTCCATCAATATGGAGTTTCTTCATGCGCTTTATACCGATATGACCTAAAATGGCAATGCCACAAATAAGTCGCACTATCATTATCAACTCGTGCATCTTTTGGTTTCAACATTATGAATATGTGTATCACTACTATCGTAGATTCATTAAAATAGACCACTCTTCAAGGGTGCATGACCATAAAAGATATTATTCATATAAATAGAACAACCTTTATTCTCCGATTTAAATGAATAACCGCCTCAAGATCAAACAAGATCCAGATATAATGTTCATGCTTAATCACTGCACCAAATAACAATTATTTAGGTCTAAAACTAATCCCGAAGGTAGATGTAGAGGTAGCGCGTCAATCATGATCACATCGACTTTGGAACCATTTCCACGCCAAGATCGTCACCTCGCCCTGCCAAAGTTGTTCGCTAATCTGTAGTCCCTGCTTCGAAGGTAAAATATTAGCAATGTAATCCAAAGTATCAAATACCCAAAGCACACGCGAAGCTCTAGTAAGGTACACATCAATAACATGTATATCACATATACCTTTTGTTCACCTTGCCATCCTTCTTATCCGCCAAATACTTGGGGCAGTTCCGCTTCCAAAGGACCAGTCTGCTTATGAGAAGCACTCAGCTGTGTTTAGGGTCCAGACTTTGGGTTTCTTCCCTTGAGCAAGAACTTGTTTGTCGTTCTTCTTGAAGTTCCCTTCTTCTTCCCTTTGCCTTTCTTCTTGAAACTAGTGGTCTTATTGATCATCAACACTTGATGCTCCTTCTTGATTTCTACCTCCGCAGCTTTTCAAAGATTGGGCGTAAGAGCCTGCATAGTCTTTACTAACCCTTGCATATTATAGTTCATCACGTAAGCCTTTGTAGTTGGTGGCGTTGATTGAAGAATTCTGTCAATGACACAATCATCCGGAAGATCAACTCCCATTGAGTCAAGTGATTGTAATACCGACATTCTGAGTATGTGCTCACCGATGCACCCATTCTCCTCCATTTTGCAGCCTATAGAACTTATTGAGACTTCATATCTCTCAATCCGCATTCTGCTGAAATATCAACTTCAACTCTTGGAACATCTCATATGCTCCACGACTTTCAAAACGCTTGAAGACCCGGTTCTAAGCCAGAAGCTACGGCACACCTAACTATAGAGTAGTCATCGCTTTGCTCGCCAGACGTTTAACGCTGTCATTGCATCAAGAAGAGGTTCTGCACCTAGCGGTGCATCCAGACGAACTCTTCAGGCATTAATGAGGATAACTCGTTACGGATTCAAATCCGTAATTGCTACCATCATCTTTCAACTTTGCTTTCTCAAGGAACGCATTAAAATTCAACCAACAACAAAGACGAGCCATCTATCTACAAATGCATATAGACAAGCAAGATACTATCAGTACTAAGTTCATGATAAATTTAAGTTCAATTAATCATATTATTTAAGAACTCCCACTTAGATGTACATCTCTAGTCATCTAAGTGATCACGTGATCCAAATCAACTAAACCATAACCGATCATCACGTGAGATGGAGTAGTTTTCAATGGTGAACATCTTATGTTGATCATATCTACTATATGATTCACGCCTCAACCTTTCGTCTCCGTGTTCCGAGGGCCATATCTGCATGCAAGACATGCTAGGCTCACAAGTATAACTGCTGAGTATTACCTCAAGGTGCATACAAAACCCGGGCTTTGCACCCGGGTTGTATATGGATTAGAGCTTTAGATCAACACACCCGATCATCACGTGGTGTCTCTACATACGGCATCGATTTATCTAATCCTTGGCAACGGTTGCATACTGTGGAGAACACTACTTGATAATTTTAGTGAGAGATCATCTTAAAATGCTACCGCCAATCAAAGCAAAATAAGATGCATAGCGATAAAACATCACATGCAATCAATATAAAGTGATATGATATGGCCATCATCATTTGTAAAGCTTGTGGATCTCCATCTCACAAGCACCGCCATGATCACCATTACTACACCGGCGCGACACCTTGATCTCCATCGTAGCATCGCTTGTCGCTATACACCATCTATTGCTTCTACGACTATCGCTACCGCTTAGTGATAAAGTAAAGCAAATTACCATGTATGCGCTTTGCATTTCTCATACAATAAAGCGGACAACCATAAGGGTTCTTGCACTCGACCATTGTCGATAACTCGATTTACAGCAAAACATGATCATCTCATACAATAAAAAATATAGCATCACGCCTTGACCATATCACATCACAACATGCCACTGCAAAAAACAAGTTAGATCGCCCTCTACTTGTTGTTGCAAGTTTTACGTGGCTGCTACATTTAGTCAGAGCAAGAACCCGGTTTACCCACGCATCAAAATCCACAACGACATTTTCACGTCAAATAGACTCTAAGCTTAACCTTCTCAAGCGACCGGGCGTAGCCACACTCGGTTCTAACGCTAAAGTGAGAGAGATGGACACCCGCCAGCCACCTTTCAAGCACCTAATGATCGTGAATTCGGTGAAACCAGTCTCGCCAGAAGCTGCACGCTGCAATGTCTCGGTCCGGGCCGCTCATCTCACAATACCGCTTGAACCAAAGTATGACATGCCGGGTAGGTAGTATGACTTGTATCGCCCACAACTCACTTGGCAGGTTCTTACTCGTGCATATGACATCAACGCGATAAACCAGGCTCGGATGCCACCTGGGGTTGGGGAACGCAGTAATTTCAAAAATTTCCCTACTTATTATCAGTTGTGACCAATGGTGATGGCATAGCAACGAAGGGGAGAGTGTTGTCTACGTGCATTTCCCTCGTAGGACCGTAAGCGGAAGCGATCAGCAACGTAGAGGAAGTAGTCAGATCGCTCTCCTCAGCTGGGATCCCTCGGGGCCGATCCTAGCGCCAAGTATTCCTGCACCTCCGAGTCGATGATGACGAGAAGGAAGTAGTCGTGACGCTCTCCCTCGCGCACGATCCAGCCGATCCCAGGGCCATAGCATCTACTCGCTGCCTCTCGGGAGTTCTTGGCACACGCTCAGCTCTCGATGACGCCCACGGGCTCCGATCCAGCCACAAAGCTCCCGGGAGAGGGAGTTCCACAAGACGACGGGCGCAGGTGAAGATCTTGATGTTCACCGACGCCAGTGGGCTTCGCCTAAGCACCGCCACGATATAGACCAGTAGGTGGGAATATGGTGGAGGGGGCACCAGACACGGCTAAGGAACGATCTCAAGGATCAACTTGTGTGTCCTAGGGGTGCCCCCTCTCCGTAGAGTATATAAGGAGGGAGGGAGGAGGTGGCCGCCCAAGGGGGGCAAGACTAGGAGGGGAAACCCACTCCAAGTAGGTTTCCCTCTCTTTCCTCCTTTATCTTCATTTGGAGGGGGAAGGAAGGAGTACTAGTATTAGGAAGTAGTACTCAGTAGTAGGATTAGGAAGAGGGAATAGGAGAAAGTGCAATGGGGCCGGCCCCTTCCCCACCCTGATTAGGATACTTGGGGCGCGCCCCTCCCTCCTGTTCCTTCTCCCTTCTCCTACATGCTGGGCCTCCAATAAGGCTCCATATACCTCTCGGGGGTTCCGTAGAACCTCCCTGGAGTCTAAACTTTTCTCGAACCTTCCGGTAAGGTCCAAATATATCCCATTCAATATATTAAATCTTTATGTCCTCGACTATTTCGAGACTCCTCGTCAAGTGTCCGTGATCATATCCCGGATTCAACAACCTTCGGTACATCAAAATACACAAACTCATAATATAACCGGGCTATCGAAAACCTTAAGCGTGCAAGTGGGATTCCCCACGGTTCGAGAACAATGTAGATTACGACCGTAGACACATCTCTCCGTCAATAACCAATAGCGGGACCTGATGCTCATATTGGTTCTTACATATTCTCCCACGAAGATCTTTGATTTGTTCCGAGACCAAGCATAACAACATACGCTGTTCCTTTGTCATCGGTATGTTACTTCGCCCGAGATCTCGGGATCGTCGGGTGATCCAATACCTAGTTTCTATCTCGCGTTACTCGTAAGTCTCTTTACTCGATTCTTAATACATCGCCCTCACTAATCTAACTCTATTAGTTGCAATGCTTATGCAAGGCTTATGTGATGTGTATTACCGAGGAAGGCCCAGAGATACCTCTCCGACTAATCGGAGTGACAAAACCTAATCTCTGAAATACTGCCAATCTCCAACAAGTACCTTTGAGACACCTGTAGTAATTCTTTATAATCACCCAGTTACGCTGTGACGCTTTTGGTAGTACCTAAAGTGTTCCTCTAAGAACGGAGCTTGTATAAACTCATAGTTATAGGAACATGTATAAGCTTTCTCGCGAAGAAAGCAATAGCAACATACTAAACGATCAAGTGCTAGGCTGGGCTAACGGAATGGGTCATGCTCAATCGATTTCATTCTCCTAATGATGTGATCCCGCTTAATCAAATGACAACTCATGTCTATGGTTAGGAAACATAACCATCTTTTGATTAACGAAGCTAGTCAAGTAGTAGGCATACTAGTGACACTGCTGTTTGTTCATGTATTCAGACCACATGTATTATATTATACCCGGTTAATGGCTAATTCTAGCATGAATAATACAAAACATTTATCATGATATAATGAAATAAATACATAACTTTATTATTGCCTCTAGGGCATATTTCCTTCAGATCTACATATCCAGAGACGCCAAGCTTTCTGCCTTCCACGCCAAGCGAAAGTCCCATCCTGGACACGGGACTTAAGTCTTCAATCTTGTATCTTCATAGTCTAGGAGTTCCGCCATACGGTGATAGTTCATAACTATCCTGACACCCCCTAATCTGTGACTCCTCAATCACCACCAAGATCTATCTAGGAGAAGAAGTAGCAAGCTTAGCTGCCGAGAGTGTGCCCACATACCGTCAGATGACCGAAAAGCGGAAGCGCTTAGTAACGCCGTCGATTGTGATGTAGTCGAACGCCTTTGTGATCCAACCTGATCAAGGCATCAACGCATACGTACACCTCCGGTGATCCGTGCACATGTTCAGCTAGGTGACGCCCCTCTAACTCTGCTTGATCCGGGGCTTGAGGGGCCGAGGGAGAGTTCCATCATAGACGACGGTTGTGGTGACGGTGTTGATGAAGTTACCGGAATGCCAGGCACGCCTACAAGCACTACAAACGACATGACCGAGGTGGAAATTCTATGGAGGGGGGCACCACACATGGTTAAGATCAACTTTGATGTGAAAATTCTAGGGGTGCCCCCTTCCCCATATATATAAAGGAGGGAGGGGAGGCCGGACGGGCCTCTACATAAGTGCTTGGCCAATGCGGTAGGGAATCCTCCTCCTAGTACGGTAGGACTTCCCCTCTCCCTAGTCCTACTAGGATAAGAAGTAAGGAGGGGAAAAGAGAAGGGAAGGAGGGGCGCCCGCCTCTCCCCTAGTCCCAATCTGCAAACTAGGCCCATGGGGGGGCCAGACCTGGCTGCGCCCTCTCTCTCTCCCCCTAGGCCCAATAAGACCCATTACTTCTAAGTGGTTCGCAAGAACCCTTCCTAAGATCTGATATTTATCCCAAGGGACCCCCAGTAACTCATCTGGCGCTCCAATAACATCGTCCAATATATCAATATTTATGTTCTACTCATTTCGAGACTCCCTCGTCATGTCCGGTGATCACGATCCCAAGGATCCTCGAATCCTACCCTTGTGCACCATCAAAACACATAAACTCATAAATGACCGATCGTTATCGAACGTTAAGCCGTATGGACCCTCACATGTTGGGTGTTCAAGAACTATGTATGACATGACCTAGACTCATCTCCGTACCAATAACCAATAGTGGAACCTCGGTGCTCATATTGAGCTCCTACATATCTTCCCACGAAGATCTTTGCTTCGGTCAAACCGCAAGATAACAACATAATGCTTGTTCCCTTTGTCAATGCCGTATGTTACTATCGCTCTGAGATTTGATCGCTTGCATCTCAATACCTCAGTTCAATCTCGTTAATCTAACTCATTAGTCACTTTGCTTGGAAGGCTTATAGTGATGTGCATTACCGAGAGGGGCCTCAGAGATACCTCTCCCGACAATCGGAGGATGAAACTTAATATCGATCTATGCCAACTCAACAAACACCAACGGAGACACCTGTAGAGGATCTTTATAATCACCCGCCACGCTGTGACGTTTGATAGCACACTAGGTGTTCCTCCCAGCATTCGGCAGCCATACAATCTCATTAGTCATAGGAACATGTATAAGCCGCCATTAAAGAAAGCAATAACAACAAACTAAAACAATCATCATGCTAAGCTAATCGGATGGGTAGATTTCAATCACATCATTCTCTAATCGATGTGATCACCTGTTAATCAAAATGACAACTCATGTCTATGGCTATGTAACTTAAACTCATCTTTGATTAACGAAAGCTAGTCAAGTATAGAGGCATACTAGTGACACTGCTTTGTCTATGTATTCCTACACATGTACTAAGTTTCCGGTTAATACAATTCTAGCATGAATAATAAAAATTTGTCATGATATAAGGAAATATAAATAATAAACATTATTATATTGCATCTAGGGCATATTTCCTTCACATTGTGCCCCTTCTGAAAAGAGTCGCCGCATAAGGTCATGCCCATGATCGTAGAAAAACAGAATCCATCATGCAAACACTTGAGCTAGTCTTAGACGCTAGGACTACAACATTTCTTACTGCTTTATTATTCCACACGTGCTGCATATGAGTGTTCCTCCCGCCTCGGGTGGTTATTGTAGACTCCGAGAACCATAGTAGTTATATCATGGAAACATGTTAAACATAATTAGAACAGTGTCATGAACAAGGAGATAATCAATAACATTTATTATTGCTTTCTTAGGGCATATCTCCTACATAGTGTTCACACATGTACGATGGTTCCCGTGGTCAAGGCGTAGTTAGCTTCCCCGAAGAGGAAGGGGATGATGCAGCACAGCTACTGGTGAGGTATTTCCATCATTGATGAAACCATAGGTTATCGGGAATCCAAGAGGAGAACCAAGCAACACTATGTAAACGTGTACATGCACACAAAGAAACAAAATACTTGCAACCCGGGACGCCAGAAGAGGGGTTGTCAATCCCTCTCTCGTAAAAAGATAGATTGACGTTTGGTATGGTATTGATAAATATATCTCTCGACAAAACAAAATAAAATAAATAAAGCAAAAGTGCAGCTTAAAGGTATTTTTTGGGTTTTTAGAATAATAGATCTGAAAACAAAAGCTAAATAAAATAGATCTCAAAGCAAATATGATAATGCTTGATTAGACCCGGGGTCAGAGATTTCTACTAGTGGCTTCTCTCGAGAAAATAGCATACTGTGGGTGATAAAACAAATTGTATGGGCGGCTGTTGAATTTTTTTCGACTCGACTTCCTAGGGTTTCGGAATATTGGGGTACGCAGAGCAAAGAGGCGGTGCTGTGAGGCGGAGGAGGCCACCGAGGTGGGCACAACTCCACTGTAGCGCCGCCTGGCTCAGCTCCCCTAGGGCGTGCTCAGTGGGTTGTGCCCCCCTGAGCACCCCTCCTGTACTTCTTTTTTGCCCATCCTGCTTCTTTCTCCTTGGGCCTAGAAAAATTTCTCCAAAAAAGTTTTGCTTGCGTTTGGACTCTTTTTGGTATTGATTTTCTGCGAAGTAAAAAAGAAGCAAAAAACAACAACTGGCACTAGGCACTATGTCAATAGGTTAGTCCCAAAAAATGATATAAAGTTGCTATAAAATGGTTGTAAAACATCCAAGTATGATAATATAATAGCATGGAACAATAAAAAATTATAGATTCGTTGGAGACGTATCAGCATCCCTAAGCTTAATTCTATGCTTCCGCCTCCTCGAGTAGCTAAGTGATAAAAACATAATTTTGATGTGGAATGCCTTCCCATCATGTTCATCACATATTCTTTTTTCTTTGTAGCATGGACATTTGGACTTTTATATGATTCTAAGAAATAGTCTAGTTACGACTCACATGAAGATTTCAATACATCAAGCATATCAACAAGCAACCATGTCTTTCAAAAATATCAACACTAAAAGCCACATGTTATCCCTAGCCCATTATGCTTAATCATTGATCCATTCATGAATCCACACTTTCCGTGAAAAGATATTAGCTAAGCACCCAATGCTCAAGTACCATGTACTATAGTGCCCCTAAGTTGGTGCTTTATAAAAGAAGATGGAGACTCAGAAAATAAAAATTGCATAAAGTAAATAGAAAAGGCCTTCTTCGCAGGGCAAGTAGGGATTTGTAGAGGTGCCGTAGCTTCAGCTTAAAAAGACAGGAGATAAACATTTTAAAAAAAAGGTGGTGCTTTTCTGTCAACAACAAAACAATCGTAGTAGTTCCCAATACTTTCCATTCTAGATATATCATAAAGGGCGGTTCCTTTAACAAAAAAATAAAGTTTATTCCCTTTTTCCAAATCCATACTTTCACATTCCACGGCTAACCCAATCCACTTGTGCCGTCTATACCCACACTTTCCAAGGAATTTTCTATTTGACAACATAAAGTAAATTAATTTTTTTCATTTTGGGATTAGTGCATCCCTTAATAACTTCTTGCCATACTTCGTGCAATGACAAGTGAATAAACACTCATCTTGAGAATAACACATCTAGCAACGTGAAAAATATTTGCTAACACTTCCCTGCCGCTCCATGAGCTGCACGTAGCAGCACAAAAGGGGAATATATTTTGAAAATTAGAGATGGCACATATAAATTTTCTTAGAATTCGGCATGTAAACAATACCGTGACATAGGTAGGTATGGCAAAGGACTCCATTCCAAGCGTGGCAAAACTGGTTTAAAGGGTTTTGGATGCACAAGTAGTAATCATACTTAGTACAAGTGGAAGCTAGCAAAAAGATTGAGAAGCAACCAACCAAGAAACAAAATTCACATAAGCGAGCATTACATACACTTCAATACTTGGAATCAATGCACCACAAGTAGGATGTAATTTCATCAGTATTAATCTATTGACTTTCGTGGCTTGCATAGGGAATAAATCACAAACCCTAACACCAATATTCTTACTTAAAGCATAAATTACTCATCAACATGACTCACATATCACTATCATCATATCTCAAACTATTAAGTAAAGGATCAAGTTTATTTTGTCCAATGATCTTCATGGAAAGTTTTTATTATATCCCTCTTGAATATATATCACTTTGGGACTAATTTCATATGTTGCTTTTTGATAAGCTCAAACAAATCTAAGTGAAGAACATGAGCATAAAAAATTTCTTTTCTCAAAATAATATAGGTGAAGGACATGAGAGAATTTCCTTCAAAATTTTACTAACTCTCAAATAAATCTAAGTGAAGCAAGTAGAGCATTTCTTCAAATATTAGCACACCGTGCTAGTTAAAAAAGATATAAGTGAAGCACTATAGCAATTTCATAGGGCTCAAAAATTTTAAGTGAAGCATATAGAGCAATTCTAACAAATCATAGCATATTTTTTGGCTCTTCTCAAATAGGTGTAGTCCAAAAAGTATAGATGACACAAAACTAAAAAGCAAAATGCTGCTAAAGACTCATATAGCATCAAGCAAAAACTCATGATATGTGAGCTAATAAAAAATATAGTCTCCAAGTAAATACCGATGCTCGTTAGAAGAAAAGAGGGGATGCCACTCTGGGCATCCCTGCTTAGTTGCTTGTTCCTCTCTGGATAATAACTTGGGTGGCCAAGTGGGACATCCCCAATCTTAGGCTCTTTCTTACTTCTTATTCCTTCAATGCGAACCGTGGATCTCACCCAAAACTTGAAAAACTTGAATCACACAAAACTCTGAACAAAACCTTCGTGAGATCCGTTAGTATAACAAAGCAAATCACCACTCTAAGTACTGTTGTAAAACCATTAATATTGTATTTTTGCATTATATCTATCAGATTCCAACTTTTCTATGGCTTATACCCCTGGATAAAGTCCATAGATTCATCAAATAAGCATCACAACGCAAAGAAAACGGAATCTATCAAAAAACAGAATGTCAGTTCTGTAAAGCAATTTGAAAAACTTTTGAATAATCTTGTAGGCTCCAAAATTCTGAACAATTAGGGAGAACGTTTTAAATTTTTGTATCAATCTTTGTGTACAAGAATCAGGATTTATATCGCGCTTCTATGATTTTTAATAATTCTATGCTGATCAAGCACAAAAGTTTCTGTTTTTCAACAAGATCAAAATCAACTATCACCCAACATGATCCCAAAGGCTTTGGCTATGGCACAAACACTCAATTAAAAACATAAAACACAATCATAATAAAGTAGCATAATTGGCGCAAAACAATCAAGAACAGAAGAAAAGGCAAAATAAATTTATTCATTGGGTTGCTTCCCAACAAGCGCTTATCGCTTTTATGCCCCTAGCTAGGCATAAATTCATAGATCTAAGTGTTGCTATCTTTGGTTTCCAATTCCTTAATCATGCAACAAAATTCCTAGTACTTTATCATATAATCTTTTTAATAATAATACTCCTAGGAACGTAGATTGAAAAATTCATCCTTAAAAGTAGGATCTTTTATTAATTCAACAAAATCGCGGATGAATACTAATCATTTTAAGATCTCCCTTGTTACTACTAGGAGTGGCACCCTTTGTTCTTAGTGGCTTGAGTAAACTTCCACATTTTTATGGAGTTTTTTTCATTAGTTTTAACTGGAAGAAAAAGCGGAGCCAAGTTACTAAAAATTTCTTCCAACTTATCAATCCTAGAGGGGCTCTTCAAATCTTTCATTGATTGCACTTTCCTTTTATTTTAGAAGTTTAAAACCTCTCCCTTTTGACCATAGCAAGATTATGCATTCTTTTATCCAAATTTCTTCAATTTGTTCCTCAAGAATCATCTTCTTTCAATAGCATCTAATCTTTCCATAACATGCTCGAGAGTCAAATCAGGCTATTAATAATTATAGGTGGCGTAACCCACTAGATTTCTATAGCATTAAAGGCATCCAAAGATGGACACATCAAGAAATTCCACCGGTAATCATATCAAGAACGTAATATATACCAAGTAGTGATGCCCACATAAAAACAACAAAGAAGAACAACGGTAGATTGCTTACTTAACAGATCTATTATTATGAGCATTGTAAATCCTATACCAAGCATCTTTAGATTCTCCACTCCCTTTATTTGAAATTAAGAACCTCGCTCCCGGGGTACATGCAATACAGGAAGAACTATCCATAACAACAAAAAGTGTCAAACAGTAATGGTATTAATAAAAGCAGATCCTGACGAGAAGACGATTTAATCTAAAAAGAGGACAAACAAATTTGCAAATTTTTTTTTGTGAAGTGGGGAGATGAAAACGAGAGGCAAATGGCAAATAATGCAAATTGGGTAAGGAGATGAGGTTTGTGATTAGGGAACCCGAGGATGTTGATGATGTCTTCCCTGGCAACGGGCAAGCCCATGCATGTTAAAATCCTTTTTTGATGGCTCGTGTTCGCTAGCTTTTTCCCCAAAGAGGAAGGGGATGATGCGAAAGACAAATATGGTAGGTATTTCGCTGATGAAACCAAGGTTATCGAACCAAAGAGGGAGAACTAAGCAACACTATTTAAAAAAGGCACTCCTCGTTATCACGTCAAAGAATAAACATACTTGCAACCCGACGCCAGTAAGAGGGGTTGTCAATCCCTCTCGCAAAAGATAGACTGGGATTTGTATGGTTTTGGATAACAGATCTCTCGATAAAACAAAATAAAATAAATAAAGAAAAAGTGCAGCAAGGTATTTTTGGGTTTTTAGAATAATAGATCTGAAAACAAATGCAAATAAAAATAGATCTCGAGGCAAATATGATAAAGAAT